>OV656738.1:10625000-11250000 GCA_927399415.1 Macaria notata | reverse complement strand
GATACAGCTTGACCTTCATAAACAAATTCCGTACAAGTCCCGCTAGAACACTGCTGTTGCTCTTTTATAAAAGACCAAAAAGATTTTGGATCCATTTTTATATTCGCCTCTGTTCGTCTTATGTAATTAGAATAAGCTAGATCAATAAGTAGCTTCGCACTTTGCCGATAATATTTATATAATTCGCGATTAAATTCCAGTCCTAATTCCTTATATTTTTTAAGATGAAAGTGCTTATTTTTTAAAGTTATAATTATCTCAGACGTAAACCAAGTCGGATATTGATACAATGAATGTTTTAGTTTATTGTTTGTCCTGGGAACATTCCGATCAAGACATTTAGAAATTTTACTATAAAATAAATTTGCCGCCGAATTTACGTCGGCCAGCAAAAATAAATCGTCCCATTTTAAAAGTTCTAATTCAGCATATAATAGGCTAAAATTAGCTTTACGAAAATTCCATTCATTTTACTGATTAATTAATCTATTAGATTAATTAATCAGTAAAACCAGAGTTTCCTTTCATGAAAACGAGATTTTTAAATGTGCTGTCAGACAAACAGCCTCTTGTTGGAGAGTGAATAAAACCTGCTAAAGAAAACAATCTTTCTACAGGTCCTGATGAGCACAAACTTGTGTTAAATTGTATGAACACATTTTTTATATTTGGATAGCGCTCAAGAATTGAAAGCTCTTTGCTTCTATCATTTAGGAAGCTAACCAACTCTAACTCCATTTTGGATGTCTGTGGTTGATCACTGTCTCGGTTTTCAAAAACAATAAAATCGTCATCTTCTTTACTAGTGGTGCTACTTCTGTTGCTTCCAGGAATTATTTCATGTTTTTTGTAACTTGTCTCTAAGGCATGAATGGCCAGATTTTGAATTCTTTGCCTCTCGTCTGTTGTGATGCTTTCTGGCAACCAACGCATTTTATAACTGGGGTGGTAGCACGACGCCAATATGGCTCCATTTACTTCAGGTGACAGTTTAAAAAACTTATCAAATCTTTTTTCTAAGCTCTCTTTTAGTTGTGGTACAATGAGAGCAAAATGCCTCAAGTTGCTATCCTGCAGTCGATTTAATCTGGTTCTTACAGACATTAAAGTAGGCAAAAGTTTGCCATAGTAACAATTGTTGCCCTGAATGTAATCTAGAGCTGTAGCAATTGGTTTCAATACTTCAATGAATTCCTCCAAATATTCTAGTTCTATGGCAGAGAAAGTGTTACTCTTATCCAACTTGTTAAACAGGTCATTTAACTTTGATTTGCTTCTCATAAGCTGCACAACAGAATCATAGAGAGAGTTCCACCTTGTGGGACAGGGATATGTTAACTGATGTCCAAGACAGTCTTTTATGACTTCAGCTGATTTGGGTCTTCTGGACATATTCCACAACAAAGTACATTTAGCAATTGCTGAATAGTGATTCCTGCTAACACGAGAAGCTTTGATGAAATTATTCATGTGTGTAGTGGCCAAAATACTTAATGTGTGGCTGGCACATCTGAGGTGCCGGCAAATATAATTCTCTCTCCCTAGTTTCATCTTCTGTTATATTATCTGGTAACAAAATCTCCTCATAAAAAACATCAGAAGATGGTGATTCCACTACAACTTCTTCAGTTTCTAAAACAAAACATTTTTGTTTAACACTCCGTTACACGCGCCTTCAGAGATCCCGTGATAACACGCGCGGGGCTCAAAAGTGCCCCAAGGAATTTTTTTTTTCCTTTTGGAATAGTAAAAAGAACAAAAAGTTTTTTCATACGTAATCAGTCTTTATTGATGCATAAAATACAAATAAAAAATTTCACTCTTTTACACTCAAACATAAAAAAAAAAACATTTTTACCATAACCTCAGGAAACAACAAAAAAAGACATACTTAATTAAGAATTATAATTTTAGTCGTCATTAGGTGCCTGGTCGAGATTTTTTATAATATGGTCATAGCACTGGATACATATACTATATTTATGTTCATTACATATCGGCTTATAGCATTTTTGGCATGCTGTTCTGGTCGATCGATCTTTGGCCCTTCCACAGTAATGACATCTGGCCGTCTTGGTTCTTTTGCGCGGGATATCGTTATCCTGGGGTGTCAAATCGTTTTCATTGATACCTAAAAATAGCATGCTTCGTTCTTTTATATTTCTAGGAATCGTTTTAGAATACAATCTCCGTTGCATTTGTGGTTTTAGGTATTCTATAGCAACAGAGCGCAAGTAGTTGCGTCGAGGTATGCGCTTGTAATTGTGATTGACCATAGCGTCAATTATCATGCCATTTATTCCAGCTATGTTTATTATATAAAAAAAGATGGTCAACGGCCATCGTCGGCTATTTCGTGCTACGCTGAAATGCTTGCACATTTTGTCCAATACGTCAACACCACACTTGGTTCTGTTATATTCCGTAATCATTTCAGGTTTTCTCGCGTCGCCAGTATTAGGATCAATCCTATCATCATTGTGCATAGTAGATGCTACTAATACTACTTTTTTGGGTTTTGGCACATATGACACTAAAGTGCACTTCTTCTGGAAACCGAACAATGCGTCATTGATGGGTCTGTCTTTAGATGTTTTAAAATTTTGCGGAATATCAGGTTTGTTCGATTTTAGGGTTCCTATGGCCGTAATCTTCTTTTTTTCTAGTTCCAGTAGCAATGGTATGCTTGTGAACCAGTTGTCCATAGTTACATTGCTTCCCATATTTTCAAGAGGTTTTAGCATCCTATGAACTATATCTGGCACCTTATTGGACACTTGAAAAGGTCCTGTGGGTTGGACTCCAGCGTATATTTCCAAATTATATGCATACGGAAACTGAACATCTACTAAGGCAAACAGTTTTAAACCGTATTTATCTGGTTTATTAGGTATAAACATACGAAAACCGCATCACAAGCTGTTCATCAAGGGTGAGATATTCGCTCGGCGTGTAATATTTTTGCAAGTTTTTTACAAAAATATCGAATATTTGTCTAATGGGTGCAAGTTTGTCAGTTTCTCTTCGACTATCTCGGGTATTGACATCATCAAAACGAAGACATTTTAGCAAGAAGGTAAATCTATTTTGTGACATGGTGAGATTGATTGCGTCAACTGCGGTTCCATACTTATTATCCCAAAAGTCTTTTATTATTCTTCTTCCACTTTTTTCAACACACATCATAACAAGCATTCCAATTAGAGCTGTTATTTCGCCGCAGTCAGTATTTTTTGCATCCCTTTGTCGTTGATAATTTACTTTTATCTTATCGATGTATATGTTAGTACATTTTGTAATGATGTCTATCGTCTCATTGTCTATAAACAGATCAAAACATGATTTTGAAGTCTTACAAGCCATAGCTTCGTTTTTTGGCCCGCAAATACGCGTACGAATGTTAGAGGCTTGTGTTCGAACGCTGTTTCTAAATGGTGCAGACTTCAATCAAAACCTGATTTTGTTTTATAGGTCCGTAAATCAGATAAAGGTGCATCGTCATCTGAACTGTCTGACGTCAGTGACTGTGGCAGGGGGGTGGTTATTTCTGAGGCTGCAGAATTTCGTGCTATCTGGTCTTCTTCATCATTTTCTTGCTCTGACTGAGAGTCATGTAACTCTTCTATACAGTGGTCTTCTTCATCCTCACTACTAAACAGGTCTCCTGCACCACCTTCTTCTTCCTCGTCAGACTCCTGAAGCCACTCAAGTATTTGAGAGTCCATTCTATCCATTTTTATTTATGGTAGTACCTAAAATAAACAAAATATGTATTTAATCAAAACGACAAATAAAATTATAAACGACTTTACACCAAAACTTATTGATAAATTGCATAAAATAACTAAAACAACATACCTTCGTTGTACGTACAATAGTCCCGTAGTTTCACGCGTGGGGCACAAATGTGCCACGGCAGCACTTAAATAATTGTCCAGCGAACGTCCTTCCGCCAACGCAGTCGACGTGTCACTAAACGCATACCAAGGAAACTAGCGTCAGCTACTCAACGTCTCAAAATCATGCTTCACATATTTAATTAATAATAAGCAAAAAATCACTGGGGCACTTTTGAGCCCCGCGCGTGTAATGGAGTGTTAAATAAAGCTCCACTTGGTAGGAGTCAAAGCAACATCAACATCATTCAGGATATAATACAGCAAATAATGTGATTTGGTTAAAATTTGATAGGTACTTAAACAATATGAAACTATGATTTTGATAAACTCTCTATATAATATTATATGTTATGTGGGTTAATAGTATGATCAAAATAATATTTCATTACCCTCAACATCATCGTTGGAAAAGGCAGGCACATAATCAGTGAAACCAAATTCTCGGAAAGCCTTCACAAAATTTGAGCCATTGTCTGAAGTAGTTGATACTACTTGCTCATGTCTTAATTTGAAAGAAGACTGGATTTCAAAAAGCATTTCAGCAATTTTATCATAAGTATGTGACCCCTTAAAGCGGTTGAAGGATAATACACAACTCATACATTCCAGCGATATTGCATTAATCTGAAAATAAAATAATGCTTAATTATTGTTATTGCCTCAATTTTATTGAAAGTTAAAATTCAATTAAAATCTTTCTTAGTAATCAAAACAAAATACAGTTCCTGAAGATAAAAAGTATTATTGAAATCTTACCCAGTGTGCTGTTACACCCAAAAAGCTCCTAGTTTTTGTTGACCATATATCTGCAGTAGTTGATACATATTCCACATTACAAGTTTTTCCATGATATCATTTTGAGACATTTCAATTTTCCTTCCTAATGTTCTTCTTGACATTACACTAACATTAAGTGGAAGGTCAGTAAATATCTTGACAAAATTGGGATCATCAACAGTACTCAAGGGTTTCATACTCTGAACAACATAATTCATGATATTTTTATCAAGTTTCTTCTGACATTCATTTTTATTTAAAATCTAGTTTAGTTATTTTACTTTTTCTTCATTTTTTAATGGCAGTTTTCTTTTACCAGGAACACGTTGATTTATTTTGCTGTTTTCATATTCACTCAGAAGATCAGGGTGTTTTCTCTAAAAATAAATAAAATAAAACAATAAATATAAATTGTATTATGTACATTTAGGTTAGGAGAGTTTTACGACTTAACAATCGTAGATGTACCCCGTACATACTTACGTAAGTACATAATGTACTTACGACCCCAAGCTCTTAATAGAGTAATTAGGTATGTAAAATATATACTCGTATCTTTGTATAATAATGCATAATAATAATATAATTTATAAGTGCAATTGTTTTTACAACATAAAATAACAGGGTTCAGTAACTTACTTTCAAATGCCATCTAAAGTTGCTTGTTGCTTTCAAACTACCTTTGATGGAAGCTTTACATTTAACACATGTTGCCTGGACATTATCGTGGACACTATCACTACTGACCACTGTGAAATACTTTCCAGATAAAATTAGCGGATACATCTCAGCATCCATTTGGCTCACTCCATCGCCACCGTTGTCCGGCATCTTAGACGACGAACATCCGGAGGGGTTTGGATCATCCATCGCGACAAACAAAAATTTGTATTCTACACAGAAAAAAAGCTTTATTTAATCCGTGAAAAAAACTAAAAACCTAGGACCAAACAAAATCCTAGCTAAAAACTGCTAAAAACAAACCGTTATTTGATTTGACATCTTATCTTGACTTGACATTGACAATTTGACGTAATTTTTTTGCGTTTTGTTTTGTTGGTAAACAGGTGCATTTTTGCCAACTCTAATAGCTGCTTTACCATCACTACACTCTCGCCTCGCAATAATGCTATAAAAAAATGTATTTTAATGTTAAAATGTATTTTGAAGCCGCAGGTATTTGAAATACTAATTACAAAATACCTCGGCGTCAGGTATTTGAAATACGAATTACAAATTACATTGTAAGGAAGTAATTGAAATACAAATACTAAATACGTATTTGTATTTCAATTACGTATTTTAATTACAAGTAAATCAAATACTGCCCAACCCTGCTTGTAAGTAGATGACAAGCTACTGTAAATCAGCAACGTAATCTAGCCAGAAGCTAGTACAATAGACTCCCTAGATGACGAGTCTTGCTCAACAATATGGATATTATAATGTTTGCTTTAGCTCGCATTAAAACGCAATTTACTTTACCCCCGAAAAATGGCAAAACTGTATACGCCATGTAAAAAAAGAAGAAGAAAAATTAGCCTCATTAGACCAGCAAGCTTATCTTTACAAAATGTTAACATAATCGTCGTACTGTACACATAAATTATCAACTTACATTTTTTTCTACCGCAACCCGCCAAGGTAAATCTTATTTGTAATACTTGTACAAATGGATCGTGTTGAACTTTCCCCTGACCTTGTTAGTATTGGGGTCTATCAACGTATACACATTTCTGCAAAGGCTATCTAATATCTTAAATGGTCCTTCATACAACGGAGCAAACTTCTTTGTTAACTTTTGAGAAGCATCCGACTTATTCACTATTTTTATTTTTACTAAGTCACCAATCTGATACTCTATCAACCGGTATCTATTATTAAACCGCTCCGTCCGTTGATTACCCGCCTCTCTCAAATTTTTCCTGGTTGCTTCTCTTACTTCGTCGACATTAAGACTCCGACCCCGGAATTTAATATTCTTATCTATTGACAATGTTGTTGTGTGTCCGTATAAAATTTCACACGGGGTGAATCGGGTGCTATCATGGAAAGTATTATTATATAATATCTCTAACTTAGGCAACACGGATACTCAACCTTTATGGTTCTGGCGGGTCCTGAATAATCGCCCTAGCTCTTTATTTACCCTTTCGGTAGTGTTGGGTTCCGAACTGTCGTATATGTCACCCTTACCCCTTCTTGTTCCATGAATTTTTTCCAGAGCTTACTAGCAAACTGCGAGCCATTATCTGACAAAATTCGTTTGGGTCGGATTAGTTGAAAGAACTTCTTGATTTGACTCAACACTGATTTTGCTGTAGCCTTCCTCAGAGGGTAAAACTTCACGAATTTACTAAAGGAATCCTGTACTACTAGTATATAGCTCATGCCCAACTGGCCTGCAGGTATAGGACTATACAAATCTGTCATGACGAGATCCCCAATATCGTTGGTTATTGTTGGTTGACAGGGTCCGACCTTTTTTAGTGTCTCGTTTTTCGTTATTTGACAGTCATGGCAACTACGAAGTACTTCTTTAACCCGACGTGTCAAACCCCTCCAGTAGAACCTGTCTCTGACATATTTAATCACCTTATATGCTCCCTGATGTCCCCTTTCTTCGTGGATTCGTTTTATGACTTCATCTTTCACTAACTCTGGCAAATATATGACCGGTGTTGTTTGGCCCTCTGATTTGAAATATAATACTTCATCGATTATCTGACAACGTTCCACTACTCGTCCCAATCTCCCGATCGGGCTTTTGTTTCCCCGTCATACCTCCAAAATTTCCTCAATCTCTTGGTCAGTTTTCTGTAATATGGGGAGATTGCGCAAATTCTCTGTCAGTTCTTTATTTTGTCAGAGTTCCGTATACAAAATCTCAGGCCAGGAGATTTTATCTTCTTGTAAGAAATTTCCTCTAGGAGGGTATCTTGACAGTATGTCAGGTACCACATTGTCCCTTCCTTTAATATGTTCGACTTCATATTGGAAATGTTGTAAATAATTGATCCACCTAGCCATCCGTGCATTATACAACTTGCAGGTGTTTACAAAGGTAAGTGCCTTATGATCCGTCTGAATAATCACTTTGGAACCTCTGAGGTACGTTTCAAATTTCTCCAAACAACTAATCACCGCAAACAATTCTTGTTCTGTGACCGTCCAATTCATTTGTGCTCCTTTCAACGCTTAACTATAGAATCCTATTATCTTTTAATATTTTCATCTCACTCCGTTCATTTAATTGGAACAACACTCCTGCTAACCCGACCCCCGAGCTATCGGTCTGTAGCCTGAACGGTTTACTGAAATCAGGATGGTGCAGGTTGATGGTATTCACAAATAAGGATTTTATAGTTTCGAAAACCTTCTGTTCTCCTTCCCCCCAAACCCACGCTACTCCCTTTTTGAGCAACTCACACAGTGGTCTTATGTGCACGCTGTAGTTTGGAATAAATTTCCGATAAAAATTACACAGCCCCAAGAAAGCTCTTAGGTGCTTGTTTTTTTGGGTGTAGGGAAGTCCCGTATGGAATTTAGCTTGTCGGGATCGGTTCTCAGTCCTTCTGTGGATATAATGTACCCTAACATTCTCACCTCTTTGGAGAAAAAATCGCATATGTTAATGTTGCAAGTCATTCCGGCCTGATTTAATTTCCCCAAAATGACGTCGAGGTGTCTCAAATGATCTTCTACCGTGCCGGTGGTAATGATTGCTCATCTAAATAATTCACACAGAAATCCCTTACTTCGTGGCTCAGTATGATGTCCATGGTTTGACTAAAACTACCTACTGATCCTGACCTGATCTGATACTGGTCTTTAGGCCTTGTGGAAGGACGTTGTAGACATACGATTTCCCATTGAAAGTGAATCCGGTAAATTGCTTCCTATCTTCCGATATCGGGATTTGATAGTAGGCGTTGTTAAGGTTTATGATGGTAATATATTTAGCTCCATGGAACGCGTGCATAACGTCCACCTGCATAGGAGGTTTCCGCGTTTCCGCGAGCATACGTTTATTTAGCTCTCTGGCGTCTAGCAATACTCTGATCGTCCCATCCCTCTTCAAAGTAAAGGTCAACTGACTGCAGTAGGGTGTGGTTGATCTACTTATAATTTGTTGGTCCTCCATTTCCTTCAGTTTTTCCTCAATCTTTTCCCTGTAAGCATAAGGTACTGGCTACGTTCTTTTGACTATAGGAGAATGTGGCATCATTTTGATTTTGTGCTCATAGCATTTAGTTCGTCCCAATTGTCCTGAGAATACTTGTTCGTGTTTCCTAAGTAGCGCCAATAACCTTTGATTTATTGCTTCCGACTCATGCTCGCTGACACCAGGAATAGGTTTACTAAACTTCTCTCCAATCTCTTGCAATTCTGACACATGTGGGACATTATCTTCTCTTATATGAAATTTTACGAAACCTACCCGCCGAAACGCCAATCCTGCTCTGCCCTTCTCCAATTTGATAGTAATCTCATGGGTCTTTAACCAGTCGAACCCCAAAATCATGGGTGTAATTAATTTCGGGACCACCATGAATACTGTGTCTAATACTTCCCCTCCCATTTGTATCGGCAACATTACAACGCATCTGGCTTCATTACTCCGGTGACCTAAAGCCGGTCGAACCTGTACGGGCTTGATAGGTATCATTGGTATCTCCTTCTTTACGCTTTTGCGCAATGCTAACCAAAATTCCTCAGATATACACGTTATCTGGCTTCCCGTATCAACTAGCCCTATCACTACTATCATATAAACTTGGATTGAAATTTCAGATTGATATTCCTTATTCTCGCCTCCCTCTTCGTCTTCTTCAAATACTGAATATGTCTCTGCCAGGCGTACGTCCTCTTCACATCCATATTCTATTTTCAGTTTCAATATAATTATTATGTCAAATAAAATATCCAACTGTTCTGGTTCCCATTCCCGAAATCCGATTCCTTCCCTAGATTCTCGGTCTAATTTCCTCGCTAAGAGTGGATTTCTTATTCCATGTTCATCTTTCCCGAGTCCGTTTCCTGGAGTCCAACCTAGTCTGAGCATGATATTAACGGCTATATTCCCTTTTTTAGAGACTGATACGGGAATAACACTCTCAGTCTCCATTAGTTTAATGCTGAATGTGTAGAATCTCCCGTCGCTTCAAATTCCACTCCTACTTGATTAATCCCCACATTCTTCCCTGTAACCGGGACGGGCTTCCCACTTATTATAAGACTGTTGAATTTTCCTTCTCTTTTCAGTTTCATTATTCAGCCTAGCCCGCTTGGCATACTGGTGAGTTTCTTGTTTACTTATGTCATCCATATTTCTCAAAAATTCTGCAGTGTCTTTGATGGTGGAGACCCGCGATATGGTCCACACTTGCTGGATATTCCTGGGATAGTGGCGTATTAAATCGGTTACTAACTGTTTTTCTGGGATTTTATAATTCAGCAATTTTGCTCGACCCACAATTCGTAGGAAGTACTTTAACATGGATGGACACACACTCTTATCCAACGTTCCTTGTACAATTGCCCTCCGCAAATCATTCTGCTCCTTTTCCCCCCAATATGTAGACAAAAAGTCTGCTTTGAAATCTTCTAACGATCCCCACCTGTCCTTATACACCCTAGCCCAGTCTCGAGCATCATTTTTTAAGCATTCAAATATTAGATCTAGCTCATTTCCCTCTCGACCAACTCGTAGTAAATATGTTTCTAAATCTTCTAAGAATGTCACTGGATTACTTACAGTGACTCCACCAAACTTAGGTTTGTCCACATTTACATTCCTTATGTTATATATTATTTGTCTCCGGTCTCTATTAATAGCTTCTCCGGGATTAATCTCACTTTCCGTACCATTTGTCATGTTGGTAGTTATATGTTGTGATAGATCAGATGTAGTTGCCGAATTCAGCCCCACCCGTAATGAGTCAGACGTAGACGGACCTGGTGGATGTTATTTGTGGTATTATTAATAAATAATTTGTATTTGTATTTGGTTCAGGTTGATCAGTCGCCGTCAATTCCGGACCCACGGTGCTTCCTGCATCACCCTTTTGCGGCGCCTTACACTTTCTAGTACCCTTCGGCATCCTTCCCGCTCCTAATCTTCAAATTAAATCTCTTCCTATTGAGGTTTAGTGTGCGCAATACTGTTACAACACAAAGGTTCTATAAACACGTGTACAATCATTCATTTCTATTTATAGTAATGCACCCCTAGACCAGAATACACCTAACAAAAGTTAGCTTTTCTGACCATAACTGATAGTTGAAGCTGAAATGAAAGGATTCCAAGGAGAATGCATCTTATTAAACTATGAAATCACAAATCAACGCGACCTTGCCAACTCCTAATTTCATACATGAACGTCGCGCTTTCGGCACAAAGCCATCATATTACCTACATTATGATACCTACGAATGCCTAAATAAATTAACTCGAACCAGGCCTACTCAAATCTTTTGAGGCATAACTAAGATAAACCCAAGCCATTGGATATGATAGCTTCCCTAATTTATCGCGCCAATCTATCGCTCCACAACATTAAATTTATCTCTACTTCGACTCACCTCATTTCTAACGGCTATACCTAATACTCCCATAAATACGTGACTACCCTATTTCCTACTTTTTAGTTGGCTTGGTGTGTTTATCACCACCGTGTTAAATCTAAAGTACTTTACGCTCAATCTACGAAATCCCACGAACCAAATCGTTAACAAACTGTTCTACAAATATACAGATGTTTAGTTCAGTGCCCCCCCTTGAAATTCATAGTACATGTTCACGCATGAACCCATCACCCAAACCACGTAGCCGGAAACCGCAACAAATCAGACCAGCAATTTTATAACATAAGTGACAACCCATTGGGTTTGTACTAGTAACCAAAATTTATTAGACTACCACGCGCGCTAATTTCTACTAAACTAAATCTCGCCCTCAACTTTGTTGGTACCGTAAATTAAATACATCTATTATTTTATTCTATTATTTTACTAGGTATCATTATTTTTTTTATGAATATAATTTTATTTTATAATTTTTATTATTATCTCCCCTTGACTACACAATATTTATTATCAAATACGCGCGCAAATTTAATAAGCGCGACATACATAAGATTCTAACCAAAAAGGTTTAACTAGATTATGTAAGCAACCTCTTTTGACTAATTCAAACATAGCCGAAAAAGTTTCCTATTGTAGAATAAATCCTCTTTGGTGGCATTCTATTTGCAAACGAGTTTAAAGCGCGGGAATCTAGCACTAACAATTTTTCTTTGGCATTTCTTATTTGCATTTTTCATTTTGGTGTTTATAAAACAACTGGTGCAACATGGATCCCTTCTTAATTAAACTTGCTTCCCAATTCCCTGCTATTTTTAATACAACTCATGCTGGTTATAATAATCATGAATTACGAAAAAAACTATGTCTAAATTATTGGCAGATTACAATCTCCTTTCTCCAACTCCTATTTCTATGTCGCAATTAAAACGTAAATTCAAAGAACATGCCCGATCAGCTCAAAGCACAGAACACACAAATACGGTAAGTTCCCCTTTGCAGAAATTTAAATTCTCTCAAATACTTCCGAACTTTTATACCCTGCTCCCTTTAATCCTTCCAGACTCTTGCTCCACTAATCCCTCCGATCCCGACTGCTCCGGCTAGCGAATGGATGATCATTTGCATGCCTGGCATATCCTCTCTCGCCCTCTGCGCACGGAGTTCGGTTCCCGTGTCGCCGCTACTCGGCCGGTACACCGAACTCCTCTCGCCTCTCAGCGACCACCTCGGGTGCTCTTAAAGAGCACCCAGCTCCACCTACACCGCGAGGTGCGGCGAGCTCCACGCCTCGGGCCCTACAACCAGCCCTCTCGAAGGGGAGGTATAGGCGAGGGCCCCCACTCGATCGAACGTTTGGACACAGGCTAGCAAGATCCACCGGAAGGTGGAAGTTACTAAACTGTGGACGGGGTGCACCAGGTTTCCCCAATTAACCCCAAATCCCCATATGGAGAGATGAAATTAGTTGGGCTTACCCAACGTGAAGGTAGTCCGATCATCGCACCCCCACTTAGTGAACTAGATCTAACCTTTTCTTAGCATTCTTCTAAGGTTGTTAGGGTATAATTCGATTTTAATCCATATCTGCGGGTGCCAGGCTCTGGTACTTTCTTTTTTCTAGGCATTTTGTTTGTGGCTGGGCTAAAAATTAAGGGTATGTCATTCATACATTGCTTTAAATATCGTAACGTCTGCATGTGTGTGTTTTTTTAAACATTACAGTTCTATGTCAAAGTTACCCAAACTGAAAATAATAGATCGCAAAAAAAACTGGGTAACATTGACAGTGTCAAATTTACCCAGAATTTGTTTAAAATACGACAGACCGGAATTTTTAGTAAATAAGATAGAAATGCAATGTTAAAACAACAAAAATGGTTTGTGTATGTATGTTTGTTGGTATCCAAAATTAGATAAATTAAAGATTGTATTATGATATTTACATACCTTGATAGCAGCAAAATTTGTGTGATATCTGAAAAGTTTACTACTGAGAAAATTAAGCCGTTACACACAGGAACTTTCAGAAAGTTTTTGACATAAACATTGTTTGACAGCTTCTTTTTTTTTCAGACAGTTCGTTTACGATGTTTGTTAAGTACACAAATTGTATAAATTCAATATTATTGGACTAAATGTAGCCACGTAAAAAATAAAAAAGTAGTGATAGATGTGACTGTCAAAGTTACCATTGTGAATCAAAGTTACCCCGATTGATTGTAAGGAAACTGATTTATTAAAGAAACCCTCATTCTGAACTGTATTGTGGACATTTCTAGGAAAACACGCTTCATGATTCTAACGTATTGTGTTTGTTCGATTAATTTAGACGTCTCGCCACACCTTATGTCAACGTCAGATGTCATGGAGGAAATCTTCGCGGGATTCTCTGTGACTCTGGCAGTTGCTGTTCCCTCGCAATTTCGGACGGTGAGATTCAATTAAAACGATAAAACCCTATTTACAGGACAGTGTTCTTTATTACATATAAATACAAGAAAATCTTACCTTTTCCCATTCATTTTGAATTGAAATAACCACAACAAATAACCTCACTCAATAGATGCTTACCACTAAAATGCAGTATAGATGAAAAATAAAAGTAAAAAGAAAAAAAAAACAATTTCGCATGTAAAGCGGGAAGCAGTTCGGGATCGTTTGCAATGTTAATTTGTTCTTGGATTATTATTTCATGACTTGCTATTTTTGTTTCTTCTTGTCCAATCTTTTTAAGTTCACAAGCATCAAAATATTAAAACACGAACGATTCATGTAATTTAGGTTATGTTGCGAAACAAACACTAATTCGTTGATTTGTCATTCAAACTGCTTTTCTTGGGTTAATCACAGATATTTTTTTAGGTTCACAACAGTTTTATATTTTTTATAAGTTATTCGAAAGATATAAGTTATTTTCAAGACAAAATCAATTTATAATCACGAAAACATAGTTGTTTACATTCGACAACTAACGAAATAACAAATGAATATGGCGTGTGGCCGGGGTGGCGGGGGCACATACCGTTCAACCAATCAGAGCGCGAGTTGCATTCCGTCCTACGCCGGTTCACAATTTGACGGCTTCACTTCGGTAGATTACAATATAGCGAAGAATAATGCAATCAAATTGCAATCATAATGATACGGTTCACAATCTATCGATAGTTTACAATCTCGCTAGATAGATTGTAATCTAACGATCTTTACAATCTTACGGTGACACACATATATATATATATATATATATATAAGTTTTATAAAGATCGACACGGAACATCACTAGTGATTTGTATTTTTCATACAAATACAATGGGGCGATTGTAACTACAAAAATAGTTGCAATTACCCATCTGCACAAAAATTTGAGGTTATTATAACTGTATCAATAAAATGTCAATTATGAGACCTAGCTTTAATAAAATATACCAAAAGCACTTACGTTTTATCTTTATATTAGCATGAACTTGCAATTTTGCTGGAAACGACGTTAAATATATTTTTATGGCACAAAACTAAATAGAGGACACCGCTAAACGTTGCAAAATGGCGATTGTCAAAAAATGCTATGTCGGTACAACAGTTAGCGACCTAGAAGCGCCATCTACACCTTATGTTACCTACCTACTTTTCAACAGATGGCACGTTTTACAAAAATCATTATATTGAGAGAAAAAAACAATCAGTCGCTTTAGCCTCATAGTTGCTTTCGCCCCGGGTGACCTTAAGTAAAAAACAATTTGTTTATTTTTAATATTTAATCAACTTTTGATCTAGTATTCATGGTAAAGCTTTATGCTTGATTATTATTATGCCACTCGTTAGTGTTCCAAAGCTCAGGAGACGGAGGCATAGGTGTACATAGCACTCGCTTGTACACTCGAAGAAGTCGACGCTGGAGATGAAGCATAGGCATACTGTGGTGTAGCTGTAGCAAAGTTAGGTGGTGCGAACTGCTGTAATTCCATTTAGGTTTTTTTTTTTAATTATAAGTTTAAAAAAAATGTATATACTTATTGCGATGGCTTGTAAGGCAGTGGTCCCACCAACGGCGAGTAAACGATTAACTATCGACTATTTTCTCGCTCAAGAAACGTACAATAGATATAACATTCCGTGTAAATAAAAGAGATGCATATACAAATAGTTGATCGCTGACTGTTCACACTGCCGGCGACGACTCGCTTTACTAGTTTTACCGCTAAGCGACGAGCTTTCAAAAATAAACTCACTCAGCAATACTCGTTCAGCGATACTCGCCCGCTTCATCATTTCTATACAGTGCGGCATTGAAAGTAGACGTGCGATGGATACCAAGAAATCATTGCTACTCTCATTTTTGTCTAGCTCAGACGACGACGATGATGTATTTTACGATAGTGTTTTTGTAGTGGCAGTGGCAATACAGAGAAAACGCAAGAAATCGAGAGAGAAAAAAAGACGATTTTGGATGGAAAATTTTAATTATTTAAGAAAACAGTATAGTGAGTTCAGACTTTTTTATGAATTGCAAGATAATCAATTTCGTTCATATTTTAGAATGACAAGAGATGAGTTTGAATATTTGCACAGTTTAATAGAATGTGACATAAAGAAAAAAGATACAAATTATAGAGAAGCTATTAGTACAAGAGAGCGTCTTGCTATTACATTAAGGTAAGTTTGTCTTAAATTAATCAACAACAATTTCGAGCAACAAAACCTAATTATTATTTGTTGCATCGCTTGGAGTGGTTTGAGTGGCAGGCATTAAATCTTGGATAACTATTTCTTGTTGAGTTTGCTGCACACCAGAAACGCTGGGTTCAGTTTGCTGCCCAGCGGAAACGCTGGGTTCAGTTTGCTGCACACCAGAAACGCTAGGTCCAGGTGAGTATATAGAACCGTCTTCTGATACATAATTTGTCTGATTTGTAGAAGGAGTATTGTAACCATAATTATGTGAGTAGTAACCAGAATAGTTTGTATTGGCAATATTTTCTTCTGCATCCATTACCGATTGAAACAACTTTCTTTTTATTGCTCTTTGATGAAACTCCGGCATCTGTTTTGTACTTTGGTACATTGAATCGAAAAATGCTTTCAACGGATCACCTGATGTAAGTACTTCTTTACGTAAGTCGTCCCTCTGAGCAGTTCGTTTGTCTCGATTTTCATTAATTTCTTTTAAAAAATTGAGCAAAGAATCTTCTTCATCATGGACTATTTCATCAGTCTTCCTTTTTTTGGTACTTGTCTCTACTAGTGAATAGTCTCTACTATCTTCTGTACTAGCTGTTTCCTCCAAACTTATAGAAATATCAGGATTTGGTGAAACATTTGTATCCCTTTCCGTATTTGTCATATATGGAAGCAGAAATTCCATGTGCCTCATGTATTTCCAGTGTTTTATGGTTTTTTGCGACTGTCCAGTTGTTGTCTTGCTAATTTTTTTAAGTTTTTCACGGTGAGTGTCTCGCAAATGTTTCCATTTTGTCTTTGCCAGTGAAACTGTAAATAAAACAAATTATTTTAAAAGTAATAATATAATCAAACAGTGTTATTCTATATCAGGTGTACAAAACGATGTAGGCTGAAACTAGGGTCAATTTAAATTTTTTTATGTATATTTTTAGTATTTTTGCATTTACAATGCTATTTTTACTTGAATTATTTAAATAATAGAAAAAAGCGACACACCTCCCAACTAGCTCAGGCTGGATGTTTTTTTATGTTTTTTATATGTTTTTTTATGTATTTAAAATTGACCTTCGTTTCAGCCCGTTTGTACACTTAATCAAGAATTACACTGTATGTTAATTTCATGTGTTTAACTATTAATAAAATACGTTTTTTCGGTAATTCTTACGTAAGCATTTACATTATTTTAATTTAACTAGGTATCGTTTCGGCCAGTGGTCGCAGCAGGCCGAAACATCAGCTAAAAAGGAAAAATAAATTAATATACGTCAGAATAACCGAAAAAACAGGTATGTCTCGTGAAAACTACAGATCTAAAATACATACATAGGTATTCATAAATATTTTTATTTGTTTTCAGATTTCTCATAACCGGAACTACATATAATGCACTGGCAAAAAGCTATAGAGTAGGCCGTTCTACGCTCTCGCAAATAATACCAGAAGTATGTGAATCGATATGGACCAGGTTACAGCCAAAAGTAATGAAGATTCCTACTGAATCTGAGTGGAAAGTTATAGCGAAAGACTTCGATGATTTGTGGAATTTTAAAAATTGCCTTGGTGCTATTGATGGCAAGCACGTGGTAATATTTTCACCCCCTAAATCAGGATCACAGTATTTTAACTACAAACACACATTTTCGATTGTACTGTTGGCAGTTGCTGATGCTCATGGGAGATTTATAATGATCGACGTTGGATCAATGGGCAGGTTCAGTGACGGAGGAATATTCACAGATAGTAACTTCTATAGTAAGTTGCAAAACAATGGATTGAGATTGCCCCTTGATGAACCTCTATACGAAGGAGGTTTGCCTCAGCCTTATGTTTTTATTGGTGACTGTGCATTTCCTTTGATGACACACTTATTAAAACCATACCCTGATCATGAAAGGTTAGATAATGACCAGACAGTATTCAATTATAGATTGAGCAGAGCACGCCGAATGATAGAATCTGCGTTTGGTATGTTGGTGCATAAGTGGCGTATCTTTTTTAGGCCATTAAATTTTAAAATATGTACAGCAAAAATAATTGTGAAGGCTGCGTGCGTTTTACATAATTATGTAATACATAATAAATTACAAAACAGCCTTCAAGAAATCGACAACGTACAGTCAGAATTTCCTTATAATTTTTCAAGTAATGGCTCAGAACAGTCCCCAGCTGATCTAGAAAATGCCTTTTTCGTGAGAGAATATTTCAAGGAATACTTTAATTCCGTTGGAACGGTTTCGTGGCAGAATAATCGTGTGCAACATATATTGGACTCTGATCGTATAACACACGGAATACTTTAATTCCGTTGGAACGGTTTCGTGGCAGAATAATCGTGTGCAACATATATTGGACTCTGATCGTATAACACACAGAATTCTAAACTAATAATTCAACGTTGAAAAGACAATGTAAAAGTAAACGAATATATATTGCTACAATGCAATGGGTGTGCGTTTCGATCGCTCGGCAACTAAAATAAAATGACTAGTTTAAAAAAATACAATTTTAACGCTCAAAAGCAAAAAATTGTAGGTACGTATGGTATAACGTGACCGCGCCGGTTTTAGTTGTGTCTGAGCAATCGAAATGCACACATACAACTGTCAATATGATTAAATAAAAAACTTACCACTCGCCATGTTCGTTTTTTTTAAAATCTCTTTCCACGCTTTGTCCTTCACATCTAATTGTTTATAAGAAGTTAGTTTTGTGTCCCATAGACAAGGATATTGTCGGACACATTCAATAAAAAACTCCTCCATAGTGTCTTGGAACTTGCAACTAAAGTTGTTTCTAAACACGTGTGACGCGTACGCAGGTTTGCACAGGACTGAGCAAGCGAGTGGCGCGAGTAATCGCTCGTCGCACTTACACACTCGCTTATAGCCCGGCGACAAAACTATCGAAACTACACTCGCTTCCCGCTAATCGCCAACTCGTTTATAGTTTCTAGTTCTACTCGTTTCTCGTTCATCGTCGCCAGTCGGACCACCGCCTAAGTAAGGATAAAACTTCTTTACTGTATCTGATATATGCAAAAAAACGGTCTAATTCATCATCTTGTCGTGGTGATTTATTTTGCGCTTCTAACAATTTCGACATCAATACAGCGGATGCTGTTTGTGGTGGTTGAATTTTACCTCTCTTTATTGGCTTGGCCTTTTTTGCTTGACTGAGTAGTGGTTGTGATGATTTGTTGCTGGCAGTATTGTCATCTTCGTTCTGAATTTCGGTGGCTGTAATATTTTCTGCAGCAGGAACATCAACAGTATTATCGATCTCATTGTTGAAGTGATGGTTCTGAATTTCAGTTCCTGTATCGCTATTCGGCTAAGACTCTTCATCGTCACTTGCCAGCTCAACGGATTCTAAAGATTTTCTCTCGACAAAGTACGAAGCAACAAAAGCCATTTCATTTTCATACTTCAATTTATTAATGTTTTTCGCTGCTTGTCCACTTTTGCCTTTTTTCTTATTTAATGCTCGTCTGTATGCATCTTGCTATCTTTGTTTGCAAGCTGCGGCTGTAAAAATAATTACACGGTTAATATTGATGTTTTGTTTGCAGGTACTTAGCAACAGCCGATTCATTTACAACCATTGCTTTTAGTTATCGTTTGGGAATCAGTACTGTGAGACGTGCTGTGCTAGAAGTTTGTGATGCTGTAATAAAAAATGTACTGCGAGAAAGTATGCCGACGCCTGGCATTGAACAATGGGAATATAGAAGAATTTTGGAATAAATGGAATTTTCCTAATTGTGTAGCTTCTATAGATGGAAAGCATGTTATTATTTTAGCACCACCAAACAGTAGTTCTTTGTATTTTAATTATAAAAAAACATTTTCTATTGTAATTATGGCTTTAGTTGACGCTAATTATAACTTCATAGCTGTTAACGTTATAGCTTTCGGTAAAGACAGTGATGGGGGTATTTTGTCAAAATCAAAAATGGGCAGAGCTATATTTGAAAATAAATTTAATATCCCTAGTAATAGATGTTTGCCGGGGACTAATGTCAGTGCACCGTGTGTAATATTAGGAGATGAAGCTTTCCCCTTAAAAACAATCTTCTAAGACCTTATCCCTCACAACAGTCCATAAACGATAGCAAGAAACGCCATTTTAATTATCGCCTTTGCCGTGCACGACGTGTTGTAGAAAATGCTTTTGGAATTTTAAGTTAAAAAATTTTGTATTTATAATAGACGTATGCATTTAAAACCAGAATATGCCGAAGAAAATTGTACTTACTACTTGCATATTGCATAATTTCATAAGACGCGGCGAAACTGTATCCTCGGAAACTAGTACTCCTGTACAGTTTAACAACCTAAGACACCAAGGAGGTAATGCAGTTTCTACTGCTTTTGAAGTACGCAATAAATTTGCCGATTTTTTCCAAACGGCTCAAAAGCAATTAGATTTGATATCTACTTTGTAATTAAATTACTTACCTACTTAAATAAACGATAATTGAATACTTAATAATTGACATACCTAATTGTTTTAGTTGTTCCGAAATATCCTTCCAAGCCATTTCTTTTTTTACGCTATCCATATACTTCGGATGTTGTAAATTATATATAAACTCATATTTACGTACACATTCTATTTGTTTTTCGTCCTCCATTATTACACATTTATACGCATTCACGCCTCTCGTTGAACTAATTAACGGACTGGCAACGGAGCAACGCTGCTACAACGCATTTCAAACGGGTTTGTAACGGTCATACTCCCCGCTCAGTCACCGTTTTTAGCCGCCTGCGGGCAGCGTTCTGGCAACGTCGCATGCCATGCACGTAGCGTATCCGCACCGGCAAAATACGAGGGGTGATCAATAAGTAATGATAATCAAAATGAAACAGAACTATTAGATTAAAAAAAGTATTTTATTTTTCAACATAGTCTCCTAACAAGTTAATACATTTAGCGTATCTTTTTTCTGAGCCCATGATTCCCTTAGAAAAAAAATCTTTGTCTTGACCCTCCCAAAATGCCTCTACTACGGCCATCACTTCACTATTGTCCTCAAATTTGTTGCCCCGGAGGTGTTCTTTGAGCCGAGGAAAGAGGCAGAAGTCACTGGAGCTAGATCTGGCGAATAGGGAGGGTGTTCGAGCAGTTCAAACCCCGTTTCTTCAATGGCAGCCATCGCAACTGCGGCTTTGTGAGCCGGAGCGTTGTCTTGGTGAAACAGGACTCCAGCGCGCAGTTTACCGCGTCTTTTTGACTTAATAGCCTTTCGCAATCTTCTTATTTGGTCTGCGTAGTAAGAGCCTGTTATAGTGACCCCCCTTTTCCAAATATTCCACCATAATTATTTAACGTATTGTTTCATGCCACAGCTGCCTGAAAAAGGTATCATCATTTCATCAACTGCGACATGCTGGTATTTAACTTGCTTGTGGCAGCCTTTTAATACGCGTTCAATAATAGGCCTCACTTTCCAAAGTTTGTCACGAGCTTTTTCTACATCGGTTATCTTAAAAACTCAATGGGTAATAAAAGTGAAGGCACTGCTAATGCATTGAGGCGATCATTTCGATTTCTGTCTTTATCAAGGAAATTAATGTCACAAATTCTTTTCTTCAGATATATTTCCTCATCTTGCAGAGTTCTCAGATCGCCAACCAAATCAACCCAAATCTTGAAACGCTCCGAAAACTTGGCTGGATTTGGAAAGACATGCATCACAACATCTGTAAATATTTGTTAAGTAATCAATAAAGTTAAGTTAAAGTAAGTACCTATATGTAATTACTATTTGAGTTTATGAGTAGAAAGATTGCCTTAGTTTAAACGTAGTTGCGAATAACATTTCCCCTCATTTTTTACTAGATTTAATTAACTTCATACTATACTTACTATTATCTATTATCATAAAATGAATACCAACAAGTACGCACAATATTCATAAACACCAACTAATTCGCGAAACTTTCAAGATATCTTTTGAAAAATTTTCATGTTTTGTATCCGTTTTTACTGTCAAGCTATTTATTGCCAATGTTACTGTTGACTGACGTATTTTTAAGTAACTAAAACGCCATCTTCTATTTAGTTTGCGGTTAAGAAATATAGATTAGCAGCACTGTGTTTCTATATTTGCATTTTATTCTAACTTCCCCCCCCCCCCTGGGTGGTACTTTGAAGTATCTCGTAGTTTAGAGTTTTGTAGTCAAACTCGTTAGCAACGTTGGCCCTGGTTAGTCTTATTGGAGGTCTCGTAGAGTCCCTATTGGAATTTAACGTGAGGGGCTTCAGGTTTCCTCATATGATTCTATGGTCCCTTGAAAATTTTAAGAATTACTTACATATTACTTACTTAGAGCATCCAAAGCATTGAGGAGTGCTGTGGTCTGAGACTGCGCGACCCTGTCCTCGCATTTTTCTTTCGGTATTTTTAATTGCATCCCTCCGAAAGTCTGAGTCGAAGTCGGTTCTTGTCAAATGTCAACTTCAAATTAGGACGTTGGTTTATCAGTAACAGTAAGATAAATTTGAACAACAAAAACGGATTGCATATTTTCAACGTCCTGGACTAATAGTTAAACCGAGTTTTGTAATAAGACTTTTGCTGTTTTACGTGCACTGTCCTGTATTGCTATGTACAAACTGTTGTATAGTTATACTCACAAACCAAAGAAGGTAGTGTGATGATTTATACTTCAAATTTGAATTATCTAGGTTTGTAATTGCCTCTTCTCTAGCCTTAGATTACCTTCTTTCATATTTGATAGTCTTATTGGCCGCCATCTTCAAGACGTTTGTTATCACTTCCCACGATAGCGGCTCTTTTCGGTTTTCGCCGTTCCTGCTCTTTTTGGTTTCCTCTAATAAAGTTTCTTGGTATTTTTTTCGAGTGGTGGTACTTTGAAGCATCTCGTAGTTTAGAGTTTTGTAGTCAAACTCGTTAGCAACGTTGGCCCTGGTTAGTCTTATTGGAGGTCTCGTAGAGTCCCTAGTGGAATTTAACGTGAGGGGCTTCAGGTTTCCCCATATGATTCTATGGCCCCTTGAAAATTTCTAAAATTTGCTTTGAAGATGCCATGTTTGCGTCACTACCAATTTTTTTATCACAACCGACATTTTCCCGGTCACAGTGTCATACACAGTCTGAAACATTTCGTCGGCGTCAGTGCAGGACCTTCTAAATGCAAAAAAGTATTTTGTACAGTAGACAGTAGTAGTTGCGTCCGCCGACGTGTAGAGGAGCCATAACAGTTGTAGCTATGAAAATAATTCAGTGTCTGGTTGGAAACCCGCTTATTATTTCATCACAATATTACAGTACCTTACCAACACGCAGCCTCAAAATTTGTAACTACTGCATCCCATGGAGTCGATCAGTAAAGTACCTCGGGACTTTCCTCGATAATAAACTTAATTGGTCAATAAATACTAGCAAACTTCATTTAAAAGGCATCAAAGCCATCAATGCTTTAATCCTTCTCTTAAATAGACGTTCTCGACTGAGCAGTCGCACTAAACTCAGATTATATTGCACCCTGGTCCGGCCCTGCATTACCTACGCATGTCCTGTGTGGGGTAATACTTGTAAAAGTAATATCGATAAATTGCAATTGATTCAAAACAAAGCTATTAACCCTTAACCGGAACCGCTATTTCGATCAACGTAACTGGAATCGTGGGTCATTTTGGACCCAGATATTAAAAGCTATATATTTCTTAAACTGCTTTAGGTAAAAACCTAAATAGATCAGTAGAGTAATAAAACACGTCCAATAAAGAATATTAAGTAACATTTATTACAAAAATAATTGAAATAAACATGTTTTTCATATTAAACACTTAAGCACTATAATTGGTAGATTTTTTTTAGTATCTTACTTTGACATAACATTAAACTATAAAAAGATAATTAAACTGAAAAAAAAACTGTTTCACGGGGTTTTACGTATCTTCCCCTTAACAAAAATACTATTTTTGTAAGAAATTACTTTATAAAAAAAAATGACATCCTATCATAAAACAACAAAAAAATCGACAGTCAGTCTTTCAAGTCTATGAATGGCACTTGAGGCATAGCAGTTTTTTTTGTGCATGATGTTCGCAGATATATTTAGAACATCTGTCACACTTTTGCGACTGCTTATTATCCTTTTTTGGACCACATAAATAACATCGTCCCCATTTTCGTGTTCCAGATTGAGAGGAAGAAGCATTTTCTTGTACCAAGTTATGTTGTTCTTCAACTGGCGCTAAAAAGTTGTCAATCCTACTCCTCAAATATATTGTAAACGATTGATCTAAATATATAAAACTCAAAGGTGACTGACTGACTGACTGATATAGTGATCTATCAACGCACAGCCCAAACCACTGGATGGATCGGGCTGAAATTACGCATGCAGGTAGATGTTATGACGTTTGCATCCGCTAAGAAAGGATTTTTGGAATAGCCGCTTTTAAAGGGGTGAAATAGGGGGATGCAAGTTTTACTTCTTAATGCGAGCGAAGCCGGGAGCATCCACCAGTACTTCATATTCGTCTTCGCCTAATATATCGCTGTCAGATAACGAATCACTCTAATATGATGAAGTTGCAGGTTGTGGAATTTCGTTGTCGCTTATGTTTTCATCATCACAGGGTTGAAAATCGCTCAAACCTTCTGGTTCGGAATCAATTTCGTCTAATAATATTTCGTTTATATCATTATCGTTTAAATTTCGCGCTATTGTTCAAATAAAATGCCTGAAATAATGCAAAATATAAAAGTATACGATTAGAGAAAAAGTTACGTAACTGGAATCGTGGGTCCAATTGGACCCAGCGAACGCACTTACAACCACTTCCAGTAAAGTTTAAGTGCCGAGCTTCCAGCCCCCGCTGCACCTTGCGACGTAATGAGATTACGTAAGAGCGCAAGAGTCTAGCTTCATGCGTTTAAAAATAAAATTGATTTTTTGTCGCCGTTGGGTCCAAATGGAC
Organism: Macaria notata; assembly: GCA_927399415.1. Lineage (NCBI taxonomy): Eukaryota > Metazoa > Arthropoda > Insecta > Lepidoptera > Geometridae > Macaria > Macaria notata. The sequence continues at coordinate 11,225,098 of OV656738.1, read as the reverse complement.
CCACGATTCCGGTTAAGGGTTAAATATGCCTTCAGCACTCCATTCCGCACGAACTTACAAAAACTTCACCGACAAATAAGATTACCACGTATAGACGCTTATGTCCATAAACTATCTGAAAAGTTTTATTTGCATACAAATCCTATGAACGATAAATCACTTATCAATAATATTGGTAAAAGTCGAGTCAACAATACCGCAGTAAATAATATAATAAGTAATAAATAATAAGTAAATAATATAATATAATAATTTATAATTTATTATAATTCAGTCAACAATATAATCAACAATATCAACAATATTTTTATACCCAGCATGCTGGGTACGCTGCCCTCTGGTGTGTGGGCTGGAGCACTTAGATTATCTTTAGGCTTTTCTAAAGATTTTCTAAGTGCCCCTTTTTGTAGTAGTTAGAAGTAGTATGTTTAGTTTTCCTTCACTTGTTTTTATATTTTATTATTGTAAATAAATAATGTCTAGTATAAAAAAAAAACAATATCGCATATATCTATAAATATCATCGATAGGTATAAACTCCCGCACCACTATTTCTTATCTGACTGACGAACTGACAGAACAAAGATTAGGCTGCGTCTCCTAGCATAGGCGGGAGCGATCTGACGGCCGCGGGGCGCGGGCGCCCCGCCCTCTCTCGTGTTACACTCGGTATCGCGTGGGGACGGGCCTCGCGCGTCGCCGCGTCGGCCTGCTGGCGCCTATGACTGCGAGCAATACATGTTTGAAACTGGTTTGGCGCCGCTTGCTGCGGACGGCCACTCGGCGAGTAATATTTATATCTACCGTCTTTTAGGCATTATTTTATTATTGTAAATAATTCTAACCGTATGTTATTAATAGCCAAGCTATAACTAAAGCTTGCTAAGTCTAAGATTAAGGTCGTTATATTGTAAACTACATTTTTATTAAACATAATATTTCTGTAACTTAACTCCAACATGTTATAAGTTTATGCATAAGTAGTGATTTGATAAACAATAATGTAAATATAAATTGAACGTTACTAGGTTTAATGCTTACACTAGTAATTGTACATAGTTTAATTATTGTTATTTAATAAAGATATTTTGAAATTGAATTGAATTGACTCGCAGCCTTCTATTCTCAGTGACAAATTCTGTTGCCAGATGTCTCCATTCTGCATTTGAAGCCGCAAAATGGTCAGCAACGCTATCCCTGTGATCTTGATGACCTCTATAGGAGGCGGCGCTGAGCGCGACGCCTTGGCTCTGTGAATGGTGAAAGGCGGGGTCGGCGAGGCGATGCTGACAACAGCCGTCTTTGCGGTGGACTGACCGCGTGGTGCACAGAAGGCGAGGCTACACCAGCCTCCTCTGTCACCACGGGAAGCGGTGTGGTATGGCCACTATAGTCAGGTCTTGCAATTTCTGAAAATGAAGTTTGTATGTGTGTATGTTTGATACCATTTCACTCTAATAGCTTGATCGATTTGGGTAAAATAAATGTGGTATGGAGATAGATTAGATCCTGAATTAATACATAGGCTACCTTTTATTTTGGATTAAAATTATTAACACTACATAATAACCTAGATCTGAAGGGTGGGTAGTATAAATATAAAAAATAAGTAATAAAATAGGAATTCTGACTTACCTTCCTCTAGCTCTGCCTGCAAGTGTTGTACTTCATGTATATCCTCATTAATAATTAGTCGCTGTGACATAAAAGGCTAAAAGAAGACAATTTAGCATTTTAGTACAATTATTATACCTAAGTACTTATAATAATATTCACGTAACGCATAGACATTTGTCTTAAACTATACAATAAAATTATATTATATAAACTCATGACGCGGGATTACGTTGCCTTTTTCTAGAATTTCTTTGAGTCGTTTCAGGTTCACATTGGGGTGTTTCAGGTTGTGAAATAAATTCTGCCGAAGAAGAGGATGAACTTCTAAGATGCGTTGACATTTTTTTGGGGTCTTGAAATGTAGGGTCATTATCACTTAAATCAGGGTCACTTTCAGGAGCATTGACAGGCGATACACAATAATTCGATTTCGGTATTACTCTACCACTTCTTGTAGTTTCTTGTGGCTGGCGAGTATTGGCACCATCCGCGTTAACATGAGATTTCACATGTTGTTCTGTATCGGAAGAAGATGAACTGGATGAACTAGAGGAGCTAGAACTTGTGGAGCGGGAACTTGAGGAGCTGGAACTTGAACTGTTACAAGATGAAGAAGATACTCTTTTTTCCTGAATAGGTCTTGTAGTAAGTTTCTCACGATTACAAATTGATTCGTTGTCTGAGGCATCATTCTGCTGCTGAAAACCAAGACAAAGTGTTTGGTAAGTAAGGTAGATTATGAATTATAGCAATAAGTAGGAAATAGGCATTTCACACTTACCTTTTCTATATTATAATGGCTAAAGCTTAAAGTATTGCTGATGTTTGTCTGTGTACACTGTGGCGAGTTTTCAATAAACGATGGGGAATTTGATGATAAGTTTTCTATCAATTCATTTTTCACGGACGAAAATTCCTGCAATCATAAAAACAGCGATAATTTTCTTGTTTGTAAGTTTGTTTTGCTAGACTTGAAATTGACATAATATTTTACTTACAAGTTCACTATGATAACTGACAGCAATATCGCCACTATTTGTCGATTTATTTGGTGAATCTTCAGTAACTGCGGAATTTGGGTCTAAGTTCTCTTTTTCATTTTTCATTTTAGGAGCCGGCGATTCCTGGCGGAAGATGAAATGATAATACATTTAAATTAATTATCAATATGTACATTTAAATTAATTATCAATATAAACTAACATGCTCTTAAGTGCAACGCCGCATCCTTGCCGCGTAATAAATAAGTTAATTGAGAAATTAGACAAAAAAAAAGTACAAAAAAGGTAAAAAAAAACTATGTTAAAAAATATTTTAAAGATTTGTATATTGTTCATACCTCAGGCTCGTTTTCTTCGTAATTCTTTAATGCATTATGGATTACGATGTCTTTTCTTCTTTTCATTATGATTCGTTGGCGACCAAGACGCCTTCTTTTTTATCTAGGAAAAAATAAATAAATGGCTTAATAGTCAATGAGCCACAAACAATAATACTTTGATAAATAAAAAAACGACTTGATTTCTAATTGGTCAAATTTAGATCCCAAACATTCGTCGTTATTTATTATTAACACAACACAACTTTAAATCCGTCATTGGAATAATTATAAGTATCTTTAGTATTAAAATGCCACAAACCTGAATAAGTCACCAATATTACATTAAAAGTCAGAAGAAAAGAATCGCAAAACTAAATTGGTCGTTTCCATATTAAAAATCTAAAGAGAACTTACAGTTTATACTTACATAAAGTTTCAGAATGAAAACGACGTATTAGTCTTTGAGTCACTACCCAATTGACCGCGCGACTTCTTGCACTTAGCGATGCGAACACAACACTAACTGCGTCGTTCGGTTCTGCCCCCGGCTCTGGCCCGCATTTAGTCGCGTAAGAAAGAGACCAACATAACTGTTTTGTCCTGTTCACGCTCGAATATGGCTACGTTTGAACTATTGTTACATAGAAAATTTAGTTTTCAGTCATTTTATGACGCTAACTCAATTTTCTTTTTTTTTAATTGTGTCGTTTTTGTCCTAAAGGTGCGATATGTAGTTTGGTTATTCAAACATTAAAATAACTATATTTTAATTCAAAATATTCACTGGTTTTTTCTCCAGAACTTCACACCTATATGTCTTCTCGCTATTTTTAAGATGCTCGTTTCAAGGACTCGACGGATACATGCAGACAAACATGTTCATGTGTGCGTGTAAATAAGTGTACTTATAGTTCCTCTCTTCATCGCCGAGTCTAACCTTTATCAACAAAAAAGCAGACAAATTAGCCATGCCCTCCAATGAGTATCATCCAGCGACTAGCGAGTTCTTAAATCCTAAAACTTAACTAATATATACATAACTAGCGTCGCCTTGCGGTGTTACTCGCGTTAATCAGGAGTAAAATGTCTCTGTGTTAATCCAAGATCTAATCTACCTGCATACCAAGTTTAATCCAAATAGGTTCAGTACTTTTTGGGCCTATTTGTTACAAACATACATACTCACAACCCTTGCCTCTCTATAATAGTTTAACAAACAATTAAATTTTGATGTGTTTATTCCCGTGAATAAACATTAACTTGTTACTTTTCCAGTGGTGAGCCGAGTGCGTCTGTCATTGATGATGTTTCCTGCCTTCGAAAAGGCGCGCTCGCATGGAACAGATGTGACGTTGATGTTACATTTTTTTATGAAGAATGCAGCGAGGGATATACGGTTTGATGATCACGCCACCATTTTAGAGGACATGACCCACCTCCATCCCATGGTCTTTTCAACCTTGCGGTTATAAAGACCGAACAGATCCCTCGACTAAGTCGGGGGAACTACAAATATTTATGTTCTCCTATCTACTATCTTGCAAACCATCCACCCCCTCTGGGTATTCGGACGACACATCACGACCTTCGCCGCCGGGCAGACCTCTACTCTCGCGCGCGGTGCGCGCAGTATGCCACGCGTGAGCGAACTCGCGCAACCGCCCAAAGCTGCACGCGTCTCTTACCAGCTCCGCATAGTATACCGGGCCCTCCTCCTCCGGCCGAGTGATACCGTCGAGCATCCGCTCGCGCAAGTCGCCGTACAACGGACAGTCCCACAATACGTGGTGCCGGTCTTCCTCCGCCGTTCCACAGTCGCACATACGCTCCTCGCGAAGCCGCATGTCTGCCAGCCGCTTGTTAAAGATCCCGTGGCCCGACAACGTTTGGTAGTCTGGGTGAACAAACCCTGCTCTGAGTCTAACCATTACGTCCGGGAAAAACTGGAATAATTCCCTACCCTTAACATCGTTAGCCCACCTGTCCTGCCAAAGCCCCACTATCTCCCTATCAATTTTCCTTCGCGTCTCCGCTGCCGCCTCTCGCGCTAACCCTTCACACTCCAATACCCGTCGCCCCGCTCGGATAACCTCCAGATCGGCAGGTAAAACGCCCGCCAGTACCGGTAGAGCTGCCGTGCTGCACGATCGATACGCCTTGGTCGGCAGGGTCAGAGACGGTCTCTGGGTTCCACAGAGGACATACCCAAGACTGCTATAACAACACCATTTGGGCTGTTCGAATTTCCTTTCATGTCCTTCGGCCTGAGGAATGCTGGCCAGACCTTTCAACGATTTATTGACGAAGTGACAATGGGTTTGGACTTTGTGTACCCTTATGTAGACGACATATTGGTATTTTCCAGGTCGACCGAGGAACACACACGCCATCTCCGAGCGCTGTTTGAGCGCCTCTCGCAGTACGGCGTCGTGACCAACCCGTCCAAATGCCAGCTCGGCGTGGATGAGGTTATCTTCCTGGGTTACAGCATCAACAAATCTGGTACATCACCACCTTCCGACCGCATCAATGATCTGCAGAACTTCCCTCAACCTAAGACTGTCGAGGGCCTCCGCAGATTTTTGGGTATGATAAATTTTTATCGACGTTTCCTACCTAATGCGGCCGAACTTCAGGCACCGCTCATCGATGCCTACGCCTCCACCCAACTCAAAGGCTCACAGCCAGTACCATGGACTCCTGAGCTCGAGCTGGCGTTCCAGAAGTGCAAAGACCACCTCGCAAACGCGACACTTCTAGCGCATCCGATCCCGGACGCCAAAGTTGGTCTATTTACGGACGCTTCCGCCACACACGTTGGTGCTTGCCTTCAACAACACGTTGATGGCGACTGGCAGCCGTTAGCTTTCTTTAGCAAGAAATTGAACGCCCGCCAAATCACCTGGCCCGCCTACTACAGGGAATTGCTAGGGGTATACGAAGCCGTCCAGCACTTCCGTCACATCATGGAAGCCCAGCATGTCACGGTATATACCGACCACAAGCCTTTGACCTATGCCTTCTCTCAGCGAAGAGAAAAGCTGCCTCCCGTCCAACTCAACCAACTTTCATTTATTTCGCAATTTACTACAGACATAGTCCACATTCAAGGAAAAGACAACGTCGTCGCGGATGCTATGTCGCGCGTGGATTCTATCCACCTCGACAACTTCTCCGCACTCGCCGCAGACCAGGCCAACGACGACGAGCTCCGCACATCGATGACCAACCCCTCTTAAACTAGAGAAGGTCGTCATTCCCGGGTCCGACGTCGAGATCTTTTGTGACGTGTCCACTGGGAAACCACGCCCATACTTGACACCACCATTCCGTCGACCACATTTTGAAAAGATTTATAATCTCAGTCACCCTGGCGCGCGAGCTACCGCACGCATGGTGACTGACAGGTTCGTATGGCCAAACATTCGTAGAGACTGCCGCGACTGGGCTCAGTCTTGCATCGCGTGTCAGCGCAGCAAGGTCTCCAGACACACTTTCACGCCCGTCGGCACATTCTCCTTACCATCTCGGCGATTTTTCCAGGTCCACGTGGACATTGTTGGACCACTGCCGAGCAGCAACGGGTACCAATACTGTCTCACAGCCGTGGACAGGTTCTCCCGCTGGCCAGAGGCGTGGCCAATGGCCAACATGACTGCAGAAACATGCGCGGAAACCTTTTTCCGCGGCTGGATCTCACGTTTCGGGGTACCTTCCATCATAACTACCGACCAGGGACGCCAATTTGAATCCCATCTGTTTCAGAAACTGTTGCAGATGTGCGGTTCCAAGCGAATAAGGACGACAAGTTATCACCCGTGCTCCAACGGGCTCGTGGAGCGGATGCACAGGAGCTTGAAGGCCGCCCTGATGTGCCACGAAACAACCTGGCACGAGTCTCTACCCGTCGTCCTGCTCGGCATGCGCGCTTCCCTGAAGGAAGACCTGCAATGTTCGCCGGCGGACCTTGTGTATGGTGAGCCAATCCGCTTACCCGGGGAGTTCATAGCTCCGTCTAGTCCTAACGAGGATCGCACCGAAGACGTACAAAGCTTCGCTACTCAACTGCGACGTTATATGGCGCAACTAAGGCCTACTCCTGCCTCACGCCATGGCCAACGCCCTGTCTTCGTCGCGAAGGATCTCGCTAACGCTACACACGTTTTCTTGAGAGACGACACAGTCAGGCCATCCCTGAAACCGCCATACGCGGGACCATACAAGGTCGTTTCAAGGACAGGAAAAACAATCACAATTACTATAGGCAATAAGGACACCCAGGTCAGTTTAGATAGGGTCAAACCTGCATACATTCTGGACAACTCTCCACCATCGTCTGTAACCAGCTCGACCCCCGCTGTCCCAACTGTGCCTACTGCCAAAACAATCACACATTCAAACTCTTCATCGGACCAAACAAGTAAGCAACCCATACAGACACGCTCAGGTCGTAAAGTCCATTTTAGAGACCGACTGGACTTGTAGCTCATTCCTCAGCTATCCTCAATTTAGTTGATAATTATGTGGTAAAGTTATATTATGTAACATTGTTTTCTTGTATTTGGTCAATATATTATAAGGTGTAAATATCCTATTTGTGTACTTAGTTAATTATGATTTTGATATTGCATAATTGTGTAACCCTATTCGATTCTTTTACTTGTACTGTAACATGTCTTAGTTTAGATCTTGTGCAAATAATTGTATACCTTTTTGTTATTCTTGTGTACCGATAACTTGCGTAACTTGTAACTTTTATAACTATGTTTGTATTAAGAATGTTATCTCGGATGGGGTAATTCTCTGCCTGGGGGGGTGATATGGCGAGATCCATTTTGAATTTGGCGCGCCTTGAGCATGCGCCCCCAGCCACGCCACGGCCACAGCGTGAACTAGGAGAGCGGTCATGGCGATGGATTAGATCGCGAGGATTTTTCTGGTTGTGTAATTGTATAAAAATGTCTTGTACATAATGAGTGTTTTAATTAAACTGCACACCCAGTAATGTGACTTACAGACCCTTCCAATTGGCGTGACTTTCGCCAGAAATTGTGGCCTTCTTGATCCTGTTTCTTTCATATTCTTGATCGTGACGAACACCCTTTTTTCTTTTTCTTTCATCCGAATCCCTGTCGACCATTGTTTAGCAACAAAAAAACAAAGTATTTCAACACGAAAACCGCACAACGCACAACAATACAACGACAGGAGGCGGGAGGCGCTAAATTGTAAATAAAAAAATTAAAAATGACATTGACGTTTTGTAGGATGCGTTCAAAAATTACTTGTTAAAAAGGCTCATGTCCATGGGCAAGTGCAATCCACAGTAATCAACAGTTAGAAAACTGCGAGATTACCAACCGCACGAAGTTCACTTCAGAGCAAGCAGGTAGAAGCAGGGTTGGATTTTGTACTATAATTATAGTATTTGTACCATAATTTTGCCCTTTGTACTATATACTATCCACATCTAAGGATAGTACGCTAAAATACTATAATTTAAAGTTTTTCCCGAATGCTTTGTTTTACGTTATTATAAATATTTCGATCGTGCGTGAACTCTGATCTTGCGATGTTTTCTGTGCCGATGGTCGGGGATTCCCCGATTATCCTCCTCAGTACACTTCTCTCTATTCCACTAATCTCGTTCCTACCATTCCATTCGAAATTCAATCACAGAGAGACAACAATTGCTTGTATATTTGTGTAGAATTATATGTTTTTAGTGTTTTAATCATGGATTTATGGACAGTGGCAGTAATAGTCATGATAATGACGATAGATCGGGAGTATGCACCCCAAAAAAATAAGTTATTATATTCAAGAACTGATAAACTTAGAAGAGGAGTAAATTTTGCCATACCTGGTGTTGAATTTAATGACTACAAAATAAGTTAAATTAAAAATAATGAAAGTGTACTATAATTTTTTGTAAAATACCATCCTTTTCATTTTTTTGTACTATCTTTTTCAACATACCTAAATCCAACCCTGGGTAGAAGTAGTTTTGAACCTTATTATGCGAGTCAATACCGAAGACAGTCGTCCCGTCATACTTGTATGTTTTATGACTGCTTTTGAACTTGGAAGCGTAAACTAATAGACTGCCAAATTAGAAATAGTGTAATACGTAACTGGGGAGCTTTAAAAGCATGATTTTTCGATATGGCCTGGTAATTTGTTCCATTTTTATGTCATTGACAAAATGACAATATAATTTCATGTGTTTATTTGTCTTGCTTGATCGTGGTGGTTAATTTCGGTAATTTCGTGTTGTAAATAAGTTTAGTTGTGTGCATAATTAAAAATGAGCAAGGTGAAAAGATCCAGTAATTTTAGGTGGTGGAAAACCACCTTAGATGAATATGAGGTGACCTGTTATTATAAACAAAAGTTAGTACAATGTATATAAAATATTTCAATGCAAATGTAAAAATAATTAGAGCAAGTGGAGCAGTCTATAATTTATAAACAGGTTTGGGCAGATTTTACATTCAATTATAAGTTACTTGTTAGAAACTGCATTTCAACATTTTATGGGGCAATTTTATAGAACAACACATGATTGTTTTTACATGAATATGCAAATAAACACATAGGCAATGCAATTACGAAGAAAATTAAATAGTTAAACTAAATTTACATTTAAAATTTTAGAAAACGAACACAAAAACCAGTTATAATTGTCCATTGTCTGTTCTGCATTTTTTTTCTCTTATGTAACGTTGTTTAATCACTCCAGTAACGCTATCACAAATACGTTTTTAAAGTACGGCACTGATTGGGATTTCACTGTTGTAGATTAAATATTTCACTAGTTTTAATTTAACGGCTTGCACAAACACTTTTATGTAGGGCAGTTTCAACCGCCACCAGAGCTGGAACTTATTTGATGTATCAGGAGACATCATGAAGGCGACAGGCAGAGTTACCTGCATCACTTTGAGGATAGGATTGGATAGGTTTTTGGAACATAAACTGTTTTACGTATGGGACAACCATCTAGTAATTAAAATGATCTCAACTTGACAGAAATACTGACATTATTAACTCAAAACAGTAGTATGTAACTAAATTAATACCTAACACACAAAATTACATTATACTTACACATTATAACTTCACTAAGGTGGCTAGATTTTGTAGCCTCATCTAATGCTAGAGCTTAATTCTACTTAGCTAAGTCGCTATTGACTCCGCCGATTTCTAGTGCAGAGTGCAGCGACAACTTGTAAGCAAGCGATGCTTGTCTCACTCCCAAGTTACCTAGTCTAAACTTACCTAAGTCACTATGCATCCCGCCGATTTTTGTGCAGTAATGCAGTGACAACTTGTAAGCAAGCGATGCTTGTCTCACTCCCAAGTTACCTAGTCCTACTTACCTAAGTCACTATGCATCCCGCCGATTTTTGTGCAGTATGCAGTGACAACTTGTAACACGAGCGATGCTAGTCTCAGTTACAAGCTCCCTAGCCTAAGATCTATCTAAGTCGCTATTGATCCTGCCGATTTTCGTGCAGAATGCAGCGACAACTCGTAAGCAAGCGATGTTTGTCCCACTTACAGAGTTCGTGGAATAGGTAGGAGGTCATGGGATTAGTGATGGGTACTACTCACATGCCGTCGCAAACCCTCCATGAGTATAGCTGCCGGCGCCGTCCTCTGCTCCAACCTCGAACCAGTTTCTTCTACAGCTGCACACGCGTCCAGGAGTCGTATTTGTTTGGTTCGCGGATTCAGGTTCCAGAACTTCGTGATATACACCGGCTGATGATGTCACTAAAGAAGTCTGGACTTCCTTTTATCCGCACCGGCTGCGCCAGACAGGTACGCACGGTTCAGCTGAGCTGGTAGAAGCAGGGGTTCCAAAAATGAAACATTTTTATAGGAACCAAGGACGTTTATTCGCCTACATGGCTACGCTAATACTAACTTACAAAACAATACTTAAAACTAAACTTAGTTACAATACTACCTGCGTACAAAAAAGGGACAGCGTGCACATGTGTGGGTCGGGAACCGACCGCGCGGCAGGACATTGGAGCCGTTTCCAGTGTTGATAAAAAAACATTGGTTATTGCAGATGGCAGGACATAACTATCTTTTATATCTCCAAAACAAATTTTAGAATAAATATTTTGATACCTTAAAATGATTTTAAATTTTAATTTGTAAATACTTACCTAAATATTTAACAAAAATAATTGTATGTAGATGGTTTATAAAGTATGGGTATGTAGGTACATACCATAACACTGACTGCATCATGAAAACTTTTAGCCCCTTCATCTCTGCCACACTGCGTTGGATTCTTAGACTGAAAGCATTTGAACACAATTAATATCATTAATTATTAATTAATATTAGTACATAATATATTTATTTGTTTACAGCATTTGAAAGGATGTCTTTAACACCATTCAGGTTAAAATGTTGTGCTTATTCAGGGATATTGGCCTACTAAACTCATATGCCCAATGATTTCACTGACTACATTGCCCTTTAATCCAGCTATATTTGCTCACATTACTGATTGGGGTTGCAGAATACAGAAACAGTTCTCAAACAGAAGTTTATTAGTCTCTCCGGCAAAGTATTAGATCACAACATGTTGCAATAAACGGCTAAGGGTGGAGTTCACCAAACTTTTAACCGCCAGTTTACCCGTTAACTGTAGTTTAAACATTTTTTAGTGTTCACCACAACGTAAACGGCGTTTAAGTGCCTTAACTGCGAGATTATCTTAACTGAGCTCCAATACCTCGTTTAACTCTCAGTTACGCTCTAAAGTAGTCTGTGGTTACGTCACATTTGACATATTTTGGCAATCTCGAGGCAAAATTGTTAAAGTTTATTTTATTCTTGAGTTATTTACAAAGTGAAAATCAAATGGAGTCCGTGTTTAATGTAATGGTGGATAATTATTACGAACATTACCTTGATCTACTTGAAGACCTAGATGATTTCGACAGAAGATCAAAAAGACCACGAGTTTACCAAGAACGTCGATATTATTTTGAGGAATATGACGAAGAATCTTTCAAAATTAGATTTCGTTTGAATAAATCTTCTGCATTAGACGTTCTTGAACTAATTGAACATAAACTGGAATTTCGTAGTGATAAGTAAGTGCCTAATACTTTGTGTACTTATCACATACATTTTGCTAGACCAGGGTCTTTCACTAACATAAATTTGTTGCTTCATTGCAAATTAATCATACTTTCAGATAGCTGATCTAGATTGAATGCTCCCTCAAAGTTGAAGTCTGATTACCTAATTTTTTTAAATTAATTTTATAATATTTTATTTTATGCCTATGTACATCTTTATTATTATTTATTGCAGAAACAAATCTATGGCGCCCATCAATCAGTTACTTTTGGCTTTACGGTTCTACGCTACAGGAAGCCATCAATTGACTATGGATGATTTTAGTGGAGTGAGCCGGTCAACAGCAAATCGAGTCATTGACCGAGTGTCTGCAGCGATAGCTTCTCTGAGCCACACTTACATACGTTTTCCACTAACATCTGAAGAAATCAGAAAAACTCAATTAGAGTTTTATAAAATAGCTGAATTTCCAAAAGTAATTGGAGCTTTGGACTGCACCCATGTTAAAATATATTCTCCAGGAGGAAATCATGCAGAAATTTATAGAAACAGGAAATGTTTTATGTCGATCAATGTGCAAGCAATTTGTAATGCCAGACTTTTACTGACAGACCTAGTAGTGAGGTGGCCAGGCAGTTCCTGCGATGAAAGGATCTTCAGTGCATCAAGAAGAAATGCTATGTTTGAATTGGGAACTTATGCCAACTCGTGTCTTGTTGCTGATAGTGGATATATGAACAGGGATTATATAATGATGCCTCTGAATACTGTTACATCAACAGCAGAAGCTCTATATAATGAATCCCAAACAAGAACAAGGAACCCAATTGAAAGGTTATTTGGTATTTGGAAAAGGCGCTTTCCTGTATTAGCACTAGGAATCAGAGTTGATCTAACAAAATATAATCCCTATCATAGTGGCTACTGGAGTATTGCACAATATACTACAAATAAAAAGAGATGAGGTGCCATGTGATGACCCGAACCTAGAATTACCAGCACCATGGGAAGAAATACTAGATAAACCAAGATAGGCCAAGGAGTAATCAGACAACAGTGTTCCTTAGATAATCCTGAGACAAGTGATATAAATTCAAAGAGGAGAGCATTAATAAACAATTATTATCAAAGTCTCACCTAATTAATTATTATTGCTACAAAAATATCTTGTTTATGTCAATATTGATTGAAATTAAAATGATTTGACCATTACTCTACATAATACTTTTAATTTAATTTAGAAAAAATATATGCTTCTAGAAAAAATGGTAAATAATATTTTGTGTAGTAAGTATTTACAAATTAAAATTTAAAATCATTTTAAGGTATCAAAATATTTATTCTAAAATTTGTTTTGGAGATATAAAAGATTATAGATGATTTATAAATAAAATATTTAACAGTAATAATTGTATGTATTTAGGTATATGACATAGGTATCTGTCAGACTATTGTGTATAATATTTAATTTTGATTGGTTTTATTTAAGTCAGTGAAAATAATTTGCATTAATTTTTTTGTCATAAAATTACATTTGATGAATGACATATATTTTTTTTCCATTTACAGCCATGTACCAGCACTAGTCATGACCACGTACAAATGTCTGGAACCAAACGAAGTAATGCTTTGCAAGAAGTCCAAAATATTCAAAATAAGAGGCAGCATTTGGTAAGTATAATCTGTATAATATATCTCAGACATGGTCAGTTTTTTAAGTAATACATATATAGACATATGACTGAAATGAAAATGCATACTATTTTCTTAACATACTATTATTATCTTTTTTCAGATGTCAACCTGTTTTAGAGCAGTCATCAACTCCTATAAAATCAATTGTTCGAGATTGAGAAGAAAAAATCAGACAGTCGACTAAAAAAATTACGTGCTGTGCGTGAACGTAAAAGAAGACAAGAAAAGAAATCGGTCGTTTGTAAAATATTATAGCGGCACTAAAATGCACTTAATTCATAATGATTCCAACGATATAATGTTATACAGCTCTCATACAAAAATCTACGAATATCTTCATTTTAATAAACCTACCGAAATCGCACAAGGTACCGCGACAGATGCGCTAAGTCGCTAAAAATGGCCGCAACGGTCGAGAGGAGAGGAGAGGACAATAAAAAATTATAAAAATAGTGTGTGAAGTTTTATTTAAATGCCGCCTTGAAATTTGTTCGAAGAGACTCCAGGGAGGTGAAGCAGCACCTTTTTTTTTAGTCTCTTCCAAGCAGTCAGGGCAGCAATATGCTGGTAGTTGATACGGCTGCTGTATGCATAAAGTGGTCATTTTAAATATTATATAATATTGAGAACAATATTTCCACTTCTAATTATCGCTTGTTTGCCTTCAGTAAATGCAAAGATGTATTTATTGAACTAATATATCATATTTTAAGTTGAATTGTCTCTAAGATAATAATTATATTAAATTTTGCCACCTAAAACTGGTAATTTTCCCAACGTGCCGTGGTCACACCGAAAAAATATAAGTAGGTAGTGCTGTTTCATACGCGGCCACGCTATTATTATATATATTGGTTCCTTTAACTGAGCTTTAGGCTAAGAACACTGACCTCCATCAGTACCTACAACTTGTACTGATGGAGATCAGTGGCTAAGAAGCATGAAACAAAATAAACATCATGTCATACATTGTTTGACTGAAATGTTAGTATACGTAGCCAAAAACACACGCTTGATATTGTTTTTGAACGAACCAGAAGTGATTCATCCTTTGACGATATCCAACTGCGGGACTTGAGTCTCGCGGCAGACTAATGCAGAGCCGCGAATGGCGCCGAACGTGCTCGACATCAGCCGAGCGCATCGAGTTGGCTCCGCAATGGATGTAACAAAGTAATTGGTAAAATCTTTTATTTTATTGTCCTATTGTTATAGGATTATCACAAGACTCGCCATCAATTAGTCTCATTATAAAATTTCCCAGAGCTATATTTAGAAATAGAAAAGGCACGGAACATAAAGGTGTTATAAAAATAAATTACTAACTATTCTTAATCTCGAGCGAACGTGCATACATGAAAATCAATAAAATCAATTCCAAGTGGTTTTTAGTTTCAATAAAATAATAAACTATTTGTCAGCGAATATTACACAAGAACAAATAACATTTGTTAACAAGTTTATTTCAATTTATTATTTTATTAACATTAATTTAATCATTGTTTTACACAATTAACATTAATTTTGACAGCTGCGCCGTCTCGCTCCTCGCTCGTATCAACCATTGCGGAGCCAACTCGATGCGCTCGGCTGAAGTCGGGCGCGTTTGGCGCCATTCGTGGCTCCGCAATAGTCTGCCGCGAGACTCAAGTAACTGCGGGCCACAGGCCAGCTGTTGATGCTTTGCTTGCATTTTATTGTGTTGTTGTAACTTGTAGCTGCCATTGCCATATTGAATTTGATTTACAAGTAAAAGAAAAATAAACGCTTGTCTGTTTTACTGTGCTAATTATCATTGTATAGCTTCTTATTTGTCTCGTAAAAGAGAGACTATTATTGAGACTAATTTGAGAGTATTAAAAACTGTTACCTGTGTTATTGCGTACTCCATGGAGTGAACGATGCTGGGGCGGCATGCTCACTTCTCGTCCTTGCAGTTTTGTTGTGAACTAGATATGTTGGAAGTCAAACAAACCTATCCTAACCGTAAAATAAAGGCAAATCTAGTCTGAAAAATCCATATTGCGAAATGTCCCGGAAAAGTCTGTATTGGACCCGTAAGCTCGAATTAGAGCTTGTAAATTTCATTCGAGATATACGTCTGGAAATCCGTGGGGAATACTAATCATCACATTCAGCAGAAATATAAGGCGTTCGCTGAGTTTGCTGCCAGGCAGGGACGGGGCTTTACTGGTAAGTTCGATGGATGAAAATAAAGACCACGCCATTGTTAGCGGGGCCTCTTGTATTAGTACATACATGTTCATACACATCGTACCTATGTGTCGTTTTCCATTTCTACACTTTTTGTTACTGTGCAGGCTGTGAATGGTCATTGGCAACTTGATAAATGCAATAAACACATCAAGGTAGAATACAGTATTGGTACCTTATGGAGGCTGTCATGTCTTTAATTGTGGAGGTCCTAACCTGGCTTTATTAATTGTATTACAGCTTGTGCAGTCCGAGACCGCTGGGTGAACATCCGTAGCACATTCCACCATAATCTGCGCAAAGTGGAGCGTTCAAAGAGGGCCATCACAGCCAGTGCTGATGTCTATGTACCTTGCTGGCCACTCTGGAAACCTCTGCAGTTCCTCAGAGAAGCCCCCAAGAGGGAGGAGGGCCATTATGAGGTTTGTACCATGAATAACTAATCACATAACTCATAAAATTTGTGCTACATATGAAATACTAGTGGACACCTGCAGCTTCGATCACATTAATTGAGATGAAAATTAGCCCATGACACCTTACTACCTACAACCTATATACAATTCAATTCAATTCAAATATATATGTATATTAATGCCATTATTATTATTGAATGAGATTGCCCAACTCTGGTCTCGAGGGGTTATCAAGCCGCCCTAAGGCCTCTGACATATCGCACCTTCGGTAGAACAAGGGCCTAATTGCCAAGTTTGTGATTTTACAGGAGAGACATTTTAAGTTTTTTTTTGGGATTAGAGTCAATTTATCTTCTTCTTATATTGACCTTGAGGTAATTTCTTTAGTGGTAAATATACCTTATAGTTTTGTGAATAATGGTGTGCTCTCTACAATGCTTAAATATTTATAGTTTTAATTATTTTCATATAAATATAAAAAATTACCCACACTTAGGCCTTTGTTCCACCAACATTCTTAAAAAATAGTAATAATGTCCGTATTTCTCTTCATTTTTATGGGATGTTTTTCAATAAAAATAGCAATTATTTAACTTTTAAATTATTTACTATTAAAGTTTTAATAGGAACCAACAGAGTCAATTACACTTAGTAGTTAACAACATTAAATTCTAAAGTCTTTGTTCTTAACTTAATACAGTCTTTGCAATCTTAAATATTTAGAGAATCAATACTTTTAAAGTTATATCAAATATAGAGACAAAAATAAGACTATAGTATATTTTCACTCAGATTTAATGGCAATCAAACGTATCTGAGTGGAAAATTCTAACAAAACAAAAATTTCTAAAATCAAAACAAGGTAGGCACAGTAATTACAGCCGCACTCAACGACGTTAATGATTACTAAAACTACCACTAAGTTTTTTTTATCGTTACTTAGTAATCGTTTAAGCAATCATAAATATCTCTGAGTGCGGCTGTTAAATAATGTACCTTTTTATATGAAAAGTGAGATCGTTCTCATCTTGATTAAAATTAAAAATAAAAGTTTCAAAAATCTAAGGTATATGGTCATTTACTGTACCTACTCATTCAAATATGGAATCGTTTCTTATTTATTAAACTAGTTGACAATTAACAAGTGACAAGTTGCAATTAACGTTTGCCATCGAATCACAATTAAAATAATCCATTTTAATACTGTTCATAAAATCTTGGAACAATGTTCGAGGCAATTAACTGCCGAATGTCATCTCTCTTCCGATCGGGGATTGGTAACTTTTCAGTGTACAGCACATTCAGCTTTAAATCTTTTATTTCTTTTTTGTTACCGGTGCGGCTTATTTTCACATTAGCTTCTGTCCAGATATCTTATTTATGACTTTACAACTGCGAAATTGTTTACATTTTGGACATACAAAAGCCCAACTGATCGAATGACTTTGTACCTCCAAATTATCTTCTAAGAAATGGGCATAAGTAAAGAAAGTGAGACTTTGTTCCACCAAAACTCTGAAATTAAAAGGGCATATTTACCTTAACGACTTGTACGCTCCAGCTGACAATCACTCTGCGCGCCGGCAGCGCCGCAACTGACCAATAGAATTTTGTCGCGCCAATACGTTTGAAAAAACGCTTCAATGTGACAAAGGCACTGTCGCCCTCTGGCGAAATTAGATGGAATTGAACGAGTGTCTTTGTTCCTCCGGGTAAAAATACGTTTTAAAAGCACTTTGGCATACTTAAGTCATTTTTCGAAAATTTGTTAGTTCGGCCCTTGTTCTACCGAAGGTGCGATATGGCTTTATGACTGCCATACTAGAATGTACAGACATAGATATGGCTCTAGGCTTATAATTTAGTAAATGTTTCAAATATTGTTCCGTGTTTATATAATGGTTTCATCTTGATTAAGGTTTTACAAATTATGGCTGGATATACAAACTGAGCAATAGACAAAGTTATTAGTGACCCAAACTTGTGTTGTCCAATTGAATGCTTTGATTTTACACAATATTAAAGTGTTTCTTTTCTTCTTCCACAGAACCTAGTGGATGCCACAATTCCAGATTATGATCTCCAAGTATCAAAAATCAAGCAAGAAACTCAATCAGAAGTAGATGAAGTCATATTCAACATCAGACAACGCAGCGAGCACATTAACAGGCCTCGCTTCAAGCCTGTCAAAAGCAAGCCT
Organism: Macaria notata; assembly: GCA_927399415.1. NCBI lineage: Eukaryota > Metazoa > Arthropoda > Insecta > Lepidoptera > Geometridae > Macaria > Macaria notata. The sequence continues at coordinate 11,206,521 of OV656738.1, read as the reverse complement.
GACTGTCAAATGTGTCAGAGTCCTTGACAACTTTGATTCAAGCCATGAAGCCATTGATACAGATACCTCGGCCTAATGAGACCTCCACAGACCAGACATACTGGTTCTTGGGCAAGCATGTCACTGAGAGGTTAAAATGCATGAGTGAAGAGGATTCCATCTGTGCGAGCAGAGATATAATGGCGTTTTTGAAACAATTACAATCAACATGAAGTCGGGAACTTCAGAAATTACTTGAGCATATTTTCAAATTCCTGTGAAAAGGAAACTCGATATTTGAGGTGGATGGAGCTGAGATATAAGCTGCTCCGAGGCAATAATTTGTTTGTCATCTTGTCAACACTACTTGACATAATCATCATCTTTGAAGCACAAATTTGTCTTTAAAGACAATTATTATTCCTGTATTTCTATGTCCCACCGAGAAATGTTCACAGAATAATTCTATTTGATAAGCTAACAATTTGAAGGAACATTTATGTGTTATCCAGTGGTTTTCCTCTTGGGGTCCTGTGAAAAGGTGGTTGGCTGGACATAAGCCCCTAAAGAATGTTCATAAATTCTCCCTCAAATTTCATGTAACAGAAAAAAGTTGTAAATTAATTAAAAAAATTAAAGCTTCTACTGCTATTGCTAACCCAAACAAAGTTTGACTTTTGACCATTTTGATGATTTGTTCTTGTATTTTATCAACTTACAAGAAGGTTTGAGGAATTGAAATTTGTCCTTTTATGAAACTTGAAGAAAGTTGTTCAGCACAGATTAAAAAAAAGCAATGTCAGCAGAGCCACAAAATAAATGACTAATCTTATGAATAAACTGTCACAACTGGCTTCAAACATTTGATATGTGATATATGTTATGTGTCATTTCTGTCATGCGACATAACTTATTTCATAACATCGAGTTTGTTGGAGTGTTCTGGTGTTTTATTCTTAAGAACTATAATTTAATACAAAACAAGCTACCTAAGAGTTGAGTGGTATTTGCATATTGGTAATAAAAAAAATGGAAATAGTATGTAGCAACTAACTAGTAATGATAAACTGTAATTTTCGGATGTGGTGATATATGTACAGGGGTGAATGAAGCGGAGATGTGAGCCTCCCCGAGGCAGGAATTTGATTGTCATCTTGTCAATATAGCTTGACATAATCATCATTGCAGCACAGGTTTGTCTTGTATAACACGCGCAGATAGAGAATAGATCTGAAAATGGCGGCGGGTACGCATGGTACGGTTGGCAAACAAGTTCTCAAACTTCGATTTTTATTGACTTTTTTTGTTGTTGCTAGTTTTTGAACAAGACAGGCGGTACCTGCCTAGCTAAATGATTATTAGTTCTCTACAAGACACAAGAAAAGGATTTAGCTTAAAAATGTACAAATCAGACAGAGAATTTGAAGTAAATTTTATTTATTTTTATGGCTTTGAAACGATCAACAGGGGAGAAAAGGTTTTATAAACCGCTTGGTCCAGCAGTATCCTGGTCATCTGAACCCATAATTGGTTCAATTCCTTCCATCAATTCATTATAATCCTCCATGGACTGGCCACTTTCACAGTCCTGGTCTTCGTAGTCGTCACTTTCATCTTCGCTGTCGCTGTTCATACCGACACTGATAATGAAGTCCTCTATTTCCCTCTCCCTACCTACATCGCGATTCCAGTATTCTTCTTCGACTCTTTTGATGTGGTTTACTTGTTTCTTCCAGTCGTCTCGCGTAATTGAAGCTATGGCCTTTTTTGTGAACTCCTCAATTTTGTTTTCGTGTTGCTCTACATTTTTATCTGCGACCCGTTGTTTTATTAAATTCCAAACGTGTTCTATCGGGTTCAGGTCGCAGTTGTAAGGAGGGAGTCTGAGGACTTCATGGCCATGTTCACGCAGAAGTTCGTCCACCAAATACTTTTTTTCTGGGCGATGCTTTTTTAGCTGCACGAGCAGCTCTGCTTTAGTCCAGTCTTCTTCAAATGAGACACCGTGCTCCTGCATCCATATCTTTATGTCCGCTTTGCGGGCTGCAGTCGTTGGCGCTTTATCCAACTGCATACTGTGGTAGGATGCATTATCCATGACGAGAATGGAGTTTTCAGGCAGATTTGGTATTAGTTTTTCTTTTAAATATTTCGTAAAATTATTACCATCCATCTCGTCATGGTAGTCACCTTTTTTTGATTTAGCTTTAAATAATAATCCTGCACCCTCCACAAACCCATCCTCTGAGCCGGCATGAACCATCACCCACCTTTGTCCGGGACTATCGTTTTTGCGAACGCCTTTATCGGTGGATGACTGCCAGCACTTGCTGACAGTGTAATGGGCATGGATCCACGTCTCATCCATATATACAACTTTCTTTTTTTCCGCACCCATGGCATCATTTTGTCGGAGGCGGCGTAAATATTTAACTCGCCACGCTTTTATCTTATCGCGTTCTATGAGCACCATTCGGTTCTGGCGGCATTTTTTAAATTTAAATCCGAGCTTTTCTTTTAAAATCTTTCTTAATGTCGTTTTGGAGCCTTTATAGTTTAAATCAGCTCTTGCTGGCGCCTGAATCTTGTTTAGCGTAGGTACCTCCTTTTGAACGTCGTATATTGAGGCAACAATATTTCTAATGGCACAAATATCGAAGCTGTCCATGGGGGACACGCGTATTATTTTTGCCTTTTCTGCCCTTACTCGGCGTACGGATCTTGGTGTTGGTTTGTTCTGCAAGTTTACCTGAAATAAGAGTAAAATATTACTATTACTGTCAGTTATCGTTATAGAGCGACGCCGTTCGCAGTTTCGCACACGCCGCCGGTGAGTACGATCAACACCATGAATGAGCAACACTGAACTTAGTCATACTCGCTGCCAAAAGGACTCGTTTCCAGGCCAGAAAATCTATATAAAAAAATCATACTCGATCGAGGTAAGGCTAATCATCTTCAAATAAATTGATTTATCTATCTATCTTGGTCACGCCCATAAAGCAACCGCGTAAAATAATGTGTAGGTACCATGTAATTACCTTCTTTCTTTATTCTCGATATAGTAGCCATCGATAAATTAGTCGCCATCGCTGCGCGTGCGGCGCTATACTTTAACGGATGATAACGCTCCAAGTTCTTCTCTTCGTCAAAGTATTTTATAACGTTGTAAACAATCTCACGTGCATCACTGTGAAGAATCTTTCCACGTTTTCGTGAAGCCATTGTCAATCAATCACAAAATGTCAACGTTCGTAACAAAAACTTAACGTAAATAAATAACAATCAAACGTAACGCAAACAAATAACAATCAAACTCAACAAAAACAACAATGAATATCAACGAAAACAACAAAATAACGGAACGAATTTAACGATAACTCGGAGTGCGTCAAGTAGCGGGGAAAGCGAATCCTGACTGACTATTTTTTTGTAGCGCGTACTTCACTGTGTGAGTATAGACAGATATAGAGAGTGAGCGAGAACGCATGCGAGCGGACGCCATTTTCAGATCTATTCTCTATCTGCGCGTGTTATAAAGACAATTTATTATTCCCAAGTTTCTTTGTGCTTCCTGAAAAATTATCACAAAATAATTCTAACAACAATTTATAAGAAATCTGAAATTAACGTGTTATCAAGCTATGTATTTTGCTTTTGAGTCCTGTAAAAACGGTTGAACTCCTTTGAAAATGTACACCTTTTAAACTTGGTGGAAATACATATATATTAAATAAATTAGTTACTCTTAAAATTTAAGGTATTAGTTTAGCGTTTTGATTGTTTTTTCTTTTATTTTTTTATTTGAATTAAAGAAGGTAAAACGGTTTAGGTACCGATCGTAAGGTACCATCTCCCATAAAAATACTTGATTTGTTTTTAATGAAACGAGTTGCAATTGCACTTCCAAAAATGAAGATGTTTTTTTTTTAATGTTACCGTCTTCACATAACTAATAATTCACTAAAAAACTTCACTTAACGTAAATAATTCACTAAAATAATCAGCTATTCTAACAAGACATCTGAATCAAGAAGTTTACAGTACTGTTACCATGCTGAACTAGATAAACCAAAAATCACTGTGTTATAGTCCATACATATTTGAAAGTTACTAACTAATGGTTCTATCTATATATAATAATTACTACAATCATGGCCATATTTGACAATTATTTCCTGTGCTATGTACTTGAACAAAATTAGGCCCTCAAATATGTGATTTGCTTTTATAATAAAATAATGACCTAGAAATTGAAATAACGGAAAAGTTTAAAATTTTTGGAAGTAATACATGTGGGATGAATGAATACATACATATGAGACATTATTAATATGAAACATGTTATTAAAACTTAAAAGTACCACAAGTATTGTACTATTTGTACTTATAGAAAAAGCTAATGTAACTATAATTATTCTAAAACTATACAGACAAAATTATACAGACAATTTTCTCTCTTTAAAAGAAAAAGTTTTAAGACAATCCTTGTTCTGCTTTCTTTGTAATGTCTTTGATCCGTTCTTCTGATACAACAAATTTTTGGTTAATCCGATGACATTGTCGTCTAATTAATAGACGTCCTAAACGCTCAAATAATGAGTTCAACATAAAATTTGAGTGAGTGCATGTGAACCAAGATGTGTCGCAATTGGCCATAAATAATGTTGTACACAGTGCTGAAATATTATGTTCACGGAGCCTAGGAATGCCGTATGAAGAATATTATTTTTCATGTTTATTTATGAATATTATTTTACATTAGATGAAAATTCAAAAATCGGGATACTGAATTGCTAAATCGGGATATCGGGAGACAATGACCAAAATCAGTAGATCTCCCAATAAATCGGAAACTTTTGCAACACTGCGTCTGTGCTGCCAACCTTATAAATATATAAATTTTATAAAATTAACGATTTTTAGTCATTCATTTAAAATTAATCTATTTTTAAGTTTGTTCTGCTGACCGTACTTATATGAGTGAAGTTAGCCGAGAGCCCGTCCTATTCTTATTTTAATCGCATTGTACAAACCTTCTATAATTTAAAAGAACTAAAACAACAATTAAAAACGAAATCTACGAGTAAGTTAGTATTTAATTATAATAACAGAAATCATATAATCTTTAATTTTAAAATTTAAGATATTTTTTTGTTTTGCCCAATTGTTTGACGCAGATATCACACACATAATCTCCGTCGTCGTCACTATCGATACCAGTACAAGCTTCGTGTCCCCATTTAAAACATTTTACACAAAGGACCCAACCTTCTCCCATATCGTCTTTTGAATAAGGTTCTGAGCAGACCCAGCAATCTGCATCCTTTTCATCTACCGAAGATTCAGAATCGTAAGTTTTCTTTGCTCTCTTTATACCTTTAGACAATCTTGTTTTTTTAGTATCTTTCTCTTTATTCTCAAGTTTAATTGATTCATTTCTTTGTTTTGATTTTTGGCCTTTACCCAGTCCTTTTCTTTTATTTTCAACGATAGTTTTACACTTTTGTCTTTACGTGCACTTAATTTTTGTTCTTTTTCTGTTTTTTTCTTCATTTCGTCTTCTAAATAGGTTTTATAAGGTGTGCTAGTCAGAACAGATGTATCTATTTTTCTTTTCCTAATATTTTTGTTCCTTTTTCCTTCTATTTTTGACAAAGGTCGAAGGTCTCGTGGTGAAAAAACACCAAAAGATGTGGACGGTTCATCTAATGATGTAAGTATGGTTGGCGTTGTGGCAGAGTCAATGTCATGGGATTGTACAGGATTTGTGGGCATGATCAGGTTAGAATCAATTTGATAGCTTGGCTTTGAAGAGATTTTCCCGTAAGTCCTTGAGGAGATTTAATAGGTTTCAATTGCTCACAAGACGGTGTCCCAAACCGTTGGCATTCATCATTATCAGACATTGCAATCAACTGAGATTTTGTAGAAGTATTTGTCTGCTCACAAACATCTATAGTAGGCTGTTGGCATTCGTCATTTTGGCTGTAAATGGATTCACCCTCGGGTGTAGGTGGCGATACTGACTCATTTAAATTTAGGAATTCAGGAGGAGGTGTCTGTTGGTCCCTGAGACAAACAACTGTACTGGCTTCAACATCTTTTTCTGAAGATAGTCCAGGGGTTAAATTCGATATATCTTGAAAGGTAGCAACAGCATTAGTTTCAACAAGATTGGAGGGAACATTATCCAAAACAGATAATGAATCTAATAAGTTTTCACTTTCGTGATCTGCTTCCATTTCAGTCGTTTCAGCAGCCACATAATCCAAGTCGGTAAAGACGTCTGGGTTTAAAGGGTAAATTCCACACTTTGAAAACCCGTTTATGGCATTTAATGGTACCGCTGCTTTGTGGTAAGCTCCTGCAAAAACTTTGGTAATCTGAAACACGGTAACCACTCTTCCTGGATGATTGTTCATCCACTTTTACAATTCTTGGCTGTGGTAGACACTGAGAGGATACATGACACTTACATCCAGTGGTTGGAGTTTGTGTGTGCAGTGGGGTGGTAAGCATATGATGATGACATGATTTTCTCTTGCTTTCAATACCACACTCAAGTTTTTTGTGTGTGATAGATGCCCATCTAAAATCAACATGGCCGGATCATCTGCAGGCGGTTTTACATGCGCTAAATAATGATCAAACCATTGATCAAATACTTCTAGTTTCATCCAACCACTTGAGTTGCATGCATAAGCAGATCCCGGAGGTGCTCCATCCATCAACTCCATCTTCATTCGCAGTCTTCTAAATATAAACATAGGCGGTTTGAAACTTCCAGCAGCGGAACAACAAATGACAGCGGTTGTTGTGTCACCTCGTTCGGCTGAAGTCACTCTGGCCACTTGTTTACGACCAACTTGAGCGAATATTTTTGTGTTTTTAGTTGGGACAGTGCATAAACTGGTCTCGTCCACATTAAATATTCTATGCGGAGGAATATGATGTTTTTCTTGTGTGTCACTTAACCCTAGACACCTAACCTTCGCATATACTCCTTTAAACCTAACCATACGTCGATTCGATGAGCAATTTTTAGCGCTTATTTTTTTATCTATTATTTAATTTTGCCGTTATTTTTATTACGTATATATATAAACCAAGTATTGTTTTAGTAAATAAAACAATCAATTTATGTTTTAACTTAGATATATTTATTTTATACCTTATATTATACTGCACTAGTTTTTTGAGATCGAATGACACATATACTTAGACAAATTAAAATTAAAAAAAAGAAACACAAAAAAGCCTTTTCTCATTTGGCGAACATAAATTAGAACAGTCTTATCATTAAAAAAAACTTATAATAACTATAATTTTGAAACGCATTTTATGCATAAATCAACTTTGTGTTCACCACAAATTGCAGTGGTACATTTTGAGCAATATGACTGTCATGCGCCTTTTTTTATAGGAACAGAGACCACAGACTTTTCTTTTCCTTACATTTGGGACCTCGACTGGTTGAAGGTCATTGCTGGATGATGACTGACCTTCACCTTGACCATCAACTTGACCTTCACCTTGGCCTTTATCAGTCTTTGCTCCTAAAATGTCTGTGATTTTATTTTTTACGTGCGTGGGCATAGTACGTTTTTCCAATCGGATTTTGAGCCAGGGCTCTACTAACTGCGAATGCATCTTCTTCATAAAATCACGACGAATCATTACTTTCTGACCCATCACAGAAGCATTGTGGCAGTAAATCACGTAGCTGTTGATACACGACATATTTATCATGCCGTAGAAGACACACATTGGCCAGCGATTAGTTTTTCTGCTGCATGACATTACTGAGCACATTTGGTCAAACGTGTCCACGCCACCTTTTGTGCCATTATAGAACTCAATCATGCGTGGCTTTTTTGTTTCGGGGTTGACTGGGCCCTCCTTATCGCAAGAAGATAGTAAGAATACCATTTTTGATGGTTTTGGCTTGTATGACAGAAGTGTGAGGGGGCCATCATAACAGAACATCGATGTATTGACGTTTCGGGATCGATGGTTCTTCATTTCATCTGGGATTTCCCTTTTATTAGCTCGCAAAGTCCCTACAAGCGTCAATTTATAAGGCTGCTGCAGTAACTGCTTCGCTAGGGGTACTGACGTGAACCAATTGTCCATGGTAACGTTTCTGTTTGTACCATGGATACTGCGAGTAAGTTCCTTTGCGAAGTACTCCCCCAAAGGCATACCTCCTGTGTCGGTCCCTTTTCCGAGATATGGCATACTATCGATCATATATCTTGTGCCACTATCACACATCATTTCCAACTTGACCCCATATTTTGCAGGCTTATTTGGAATATACATCCTGAACTTACACCTCCCTCGAAATGCCAATAGCTGTTCATCAATGGTTACATTTGTTCCAGGGACATAGTTTTGGCGGCACTCAACTATAAGCATTTCCCATATGTCTCTTATAGGTGTAAAAGGATCGTCCTTTTGTCGTTGTAGGCGGAATGTTTTGTCATCGAAACGTAGGCATCGCAGAAGGAAGTCGCATCTCTCTTTGCTCATACATGACACATATCTCGTACCAGAGTACTCCGTGTTGAATAATTCATCGAGGGTCAGATGATTATCTTTCAGAGCTGCAGTTAACACTAGGATACCAATAAAAGCTCTGATCTCTTCTTTGCTAGTGTCATTTTGCGTCGATGTACTTTGGTCATAGTTTTGCTTTTTTATCGCAATCTCAGCGTTGGTCCATTTCAAAATTTCTTCTAGTATCTGATCAGTGATGAATTGTTCCAATAATAGCATTGGATCCTTACCGTACGCGTAGGTCCTCTGGCAACACGAACAATATTTATCGCAGCTGCTCTACTTGAAGTGCGCCCTTTGCTGGTAGCCCAAACATGACGGGTCCGACTACGGATATTGCTTTGTGAGAAGGTCAATATACTGGAATTACTACCTGAGCTTTCAGCTGATGGTACTGGAGGTATTTGTGGCTCCCACACATTGTCTCGTAAAGCAGATGAAGAACGACCTTGAGTATCTTCGTGATCGGAAGGGTCGTCTTGAGTGTCGCTTTCTACATCATCCACCTCCACATTATCTTCTGTTTCGCTGTCGGTTAACTCCTCCGATTCACTAATATCTTCCGCGCCCAATAATAAACTCGTTATATTTTCATCAGACAGCAATAGTTGAGAAGCCATAGTAAAAGCTGCAATAAAGTATAAACACTAGTTGTAAAAAAATACACACAAACCCTAATCATTCGTCGAAATGACGACTGTTTTTGTAATATGTCGAGAAATAAGGTACTTACGCGCCGGACTCCGTCGCTTCCCGAGAGAGCTCGGCGAACACTGAGTTGACAAACGACGACGCTAAGATCGGTGCGCAGGCCAAAAAGAGATTATCTTTCTGTTCTATACTCGTCGATTCGACGAAGGTTAGGTGTCTAGGGTTAAAACAGAAAAAAAATTGTCAACTACAGGCTTGTTAAAAGCTCTTGCACGAGCAGCTGATGTTGACTCTGGGCTACGGAGGGCTATATCAGGATGCCGCTTCCGAAATCCACGCAGCCAATCTAGACCAACCTTTTCTTTTTCTGCAGAAAATGGATTTGGAATATTATTTTTCACAGCCAATTGATAGGCCAGAGAAAGGATATCTTGTTTCGTTAAACCATACATTCTTGATTCCATATCTTTTATGTGATCGACGAGTTCATTTTCTTGTTGAAGTGTGAACACCGTTTGTTTGCTGCCTAAAGCCTTAACCGCACCAACCGCTATTTTATTTTTCCCTTTAGCCCTTCTCTTCAGTGCCATCACTGGAACAGTAAACTGCTTACTTGCAGTTTTAAACGGCAACCCATTTTTTACAGCATCTAGTGCTTTTATCATCGCATCTTCACTCCAGTTCTGTCGATTCGTTTTTCGTACATATTTACGTGGCATGATCTGAAAAAATATTTAAAAAAACGGTTTTTAAAGCTTTAGTACAATGTTTGTAAACAAGCTTCTAACATTTATTTTTGGTATTTGTTGTTATAGCGGTAACGGAAATAAACAACTTTTGAAAATTTCAGCTTTCTAGCTATCACAGGTTAAGAGATACAGCCTGGTGACAGACAGACAACAAAGGCTAATAGGGTTCCGTTTTTACGTTTTAGGTACGTAACCCTAAAAAACAATTCTAAATAAATATTTTTAATAGAAAATATAAGCAATACTAAAAATACTTGTTTTATAAATTGGCAAAATACCAGGGGTAAAATGATGCCTGGGATCATTTTACACTAACCAAAAGGAATCATTTCACCCCATAATAGGATATTTCTAAAACTTGCCAAAAATAACCTCAAAAACTGACGAAATGAAATTGAAACGTGCTTTGAAATGTTACTGAATATCAATGAAAACGGCCAGTACTACTCTCACTCACTTAAATGCAACACAGTTTTACTAATGAAACATTGATTTTTAGCTTAGCTTAGATTAAACACAACAATTTTATATTTTTTGATATAACTTGCCGCTCAGTTATTACAACGCCATGACACTTCGCCGGGCAACTGAGTAGGGCGTATGGAACACGTTACCTAACCATTTCAATAGATGGCGTGGCTAGTAAATTAAAAACAGCTGGGAATCGTTTTACCTCGCGGGATCATTTTGTACACCTCTCCCCTATTTTACTTAAATGCAAAAGGGATTTATTTTTATCTTCGACCTCAAATAGATGGCACCACTTCCCAGTGACATTTTCCATTTGAATCTGGCCATGGCTCATAAAGTTGTTTCTGATGGATTTAAAAAGATGTGGTATATCATACATTATGTAATTTTTTTTGTCGTCTTCAGTTATAAAGTAATTGCTCGCAGTTTTTCCAGAAAATTGATGTGATTTAACCGTTTGGGAATGTTCTTTTAATAACTTCAATGCTCCCATATTTGTAGGGCCTTGGTCGCAAACTGTCGACAACACTCTGAAGCCGGTATCATTTATTGATTTTATCAGTTGTTTTATGTACACTGTTAATTGTTGTGAAGATATTGTGCCCTTTACAAAATAATATGCAATTAACTGCTTATACCGCAAATACAGACCTTGAACCATAAATACCAGGGCATGGTCCGCTACCCTATCTGTTCGTCCAGGTTCTGCCGTTTTTCCTTTATCCTCATATCCATCAACTTCATCTGTAGCTTCATTGTACAGGAGCCGTGGTTTAAGCGCTATTTCATCGAACAATAGGACGCAACATTTATTCTTTTCATCCATTGTTGGCGAGATTTTTTGTAAATGCTGCAACACAGCTTTGTTGATTCCACTTTCCATAGGTATCTTCTTTAGCAAATTGTGCAATGTTTTTATGCTAGGCAACATTAATCCATTTGCCAAATATCTGTAGGTTTTCGGGGACCTTTTCAATATGGCAAGGGCTGATATTTTTTCTTTAAGTGTAAATCGCCTACCTTTGGGTTTCTTTTCTTTGTTTCTTAGCTCTGCTGCAATTAAATTCTTAAAAATAGGAGAATTGATTTTGTCTATCAACTTGGCACTTTTCTTTAAAGAAGCTAGTGTGCATTTGGTTTTCTGGAGCTGAGCAATGAGCTTTTTCGGAGTTAATTCTATGTTATCTTCAGCTTTCCTTTTCTTTGTTCTATGTTGTGCTTTTCCTGATGATTCTTCAATTCTTTTTGAAGCAAAATCAACACTTGTCGATGCTTTAGGCTGTTTGCTTGTCGATGGTTTCGGTACATCGATGTTTGCGCCTGAAAAACATAACAAGTACTTACATAAATAAAAACTATACATATGATTATGTATTTCGCTATCACTTGTAATTTCTGAGAAATCCGTGGACTAACATACAAACATACACTCACAAAATTTTGCTTACCTACGTGTTTAGAAGCCCAAAGAGATCATCATAATAAAATTTGAGCCAATTCCAACAATATCACATACATACGGGTCGAATTGATATCCTCCTTTTTTGAAATCGTTTAAAAATACCGGACAAGTGCGAGTCTAATTCACTTTCCGATGGTTCCATACTCGAGGCATAGACCCCTAATGGCACCAAAAGTGGCTCTTATGACATAGACAACCAATATAGCCTGACCTCACCATACCTACTTAAAAGTAGCATCTTTAACTAACTAGGATTCCGCTCCTAACCGCTCTGGAGTTTAACTTATTTTTTTGTAATTTGTAGCAGTACTGTATTTCTTGTAGTAGAGGACATCAATTTGTCTCTATACTCATATGCAATAGGATGTTGTTTCACCTTTGGCATGGCACCCTAAAATAATGAGTAGGTACATACCAGTTTTTCTAGCTACATGAAGAGGGAATCCTTCTAAAAGTTCATCTGGCAGAGGTTTGGTAGTAAGTTGTAGTTGTGGTATTGTTTGTTCCTTCTGTGATTTGTCTATTTCCATTGGGACTAAATCAACATTTTTAGATGATCCCGGCTGATTGCTTGTTGATGTTCCAGGTAGATTGGTGTTTGCACCTGAAAATCATAACAAGTACATAGTTAACAAGTGATAATAAACTAAATATTTACAGAATCTACCTGACACATAACTTCATACGATATTTCAAACCAACCTAAAAGTCATTACACACTGGGTCGAGAAAGAAAAAGAAATGGAATTTTTTAGTCAAGGTAGCAGAAAAAAAATATGGACTAGAAAAGTGCTGATTTTCTTGAATGATTGAAATTAATTCCTTCCATACCACAACCAAATTTTGCAACTTATTGAGATAAAATAATATATAATATCACTTTGTCTATTCAACTGTAGACAGTTGAAATAACTTTCTGCTCTGCAAACAACCCAATGGTGGCACTAAATACGCAACGCAACGCAACGAAATAAACACTAAACTCGTGGGCTGTACGCGGGTGCGGGCGCGCGGGCGGCGGTGCCCGACACCGTGACCCGCCCGGCCCCCGCTAACGAACATGCGATTTTCTCAACTCTCAAATTATAGCAAATTTAAACGCTAAAATGATTGAATTTTTTTGTAATCAATAACTAAGTTTTAGCTTATTTCCGTACCGGTAATGCAATAAATACAATGTGTAAAATTTTAAATATATACGGATTTTCTCTTGGCCCTATCGGCTATTACAGTCTCGCTCATATGTTGACCTCCACGGCGTTCAATGTGTTAATGTGTTCGTTGAAAATGTACACCTTGGAAACTTGGTGGAAACGCAAATTAGTTACTCTTAAAATTTAAGGTATTAGTTTGGCGTTTTGATGGTATTTTTTATTTTATTTTATTGGAATTAAAGAAGGTTATGCAATGCGATTTATGAACGAAATATATATAAAAAATAATGTCAACAGAACAATAAAATTTCAGGAATTTGAAATATGTTGCGTGTTTTCTGGCATGCGATCTAAATTATTTCATAACATGGAGTTTGTTAGTGTTCCGGTGTTTTTTGGTACTATGCTTCAAGTGAAATTTAATAGATCTCGAAATCACTGTTCTGTCAGTATGTATACATCATGGTAAAAAATGGCTTTTTCGTCATGTGGGTGATGGATGAAATAAATTAATATAGAATGTTGCAACTATGATGCTGAACTGAGATTTGTATGGTATGATAATAGATAATGGCTTGCAAGTCTAGTGAATTTGGTTTCGCTTAACCCATATAGGCCCAGAACTATGTTGAATATTAGAATGTTGTAAATTTTGGATATGTTTATTGTAATAAGTATATATTTAGGCTATATAACTACTTTGACGATGGTACGTATTGGTTAAGTAGGTACCTACCTATTTTTAATGTTCGAGACGTTGGGCACATCCCCTACAATTACTGTAGGTAAGTAAAAAACAACGATATATTAAATACCTGTTACCAGCTAGGTAGATACTTGGGGTAGTATGCATTCGACACAATTAGTGCAAAACTGATTCTCACAATTTTGGCCGTGTGGTGAAATAGGTGATGGTATCGTGAATACCGCGTACGCCATCTCTCTTATGATTAGGATCGATTTCTGTGATGTTTGATGTCTCTACTGGAGACGTACTGAGGACAATAGGTGCAGGAATGTTTGGAAGATTTGACATTGGACGTCAAAGTCAAAATTTCCGGAGTGGTTGGGGCTGATGTTTCTTGATCTATGCCATGAGGAATGTCTTCTGTCAGGTTCGAGAAGCTATCGGTAAACACATCTCCTAGTAGGTCTTGCAATTGTATAAGATCCTCTTGAAATTCTTCAGGAAGTGTTTTTTATCCTAACTTAAGCTAGAGTGAGGGAATTTACAATGAGAAACTAAACTAAGTGATCTTAAGAAGCTTATGTCTAACCTAAAATTAGGCCTTCTCATTGATTGGAGCGCTGGGATTCTGGAATGCACCTCCCACAACATTGGTTAGATAGCACTTGTTTAATGACCTGATAACAAAGACTTACATTATCACAATGAGGATGAGGAAGAGAATATACTGCTGAGTCCATATTAGAAGTTGGGGTTCGTTAGGAAAGTGGACATCAGCTCACCAGTAGACATGTTGCGACCTGTGGATAGTATGGCCACCATGCTGTAAACCTTGCCCTCAATTGTATTGACAATGATAGGGTGGAAGTCTTAAGAACCCAATGACCATGTTCTGCAGCTATTTCGTCGATCACATATCGTTTTGGGAAGTAATTGTACTTTTAGTAAGGAGTTATCAACATCTTCGCCATGTCGTTGAAGCCAGTCAATGATTACTTGTTTTTTGTCGGCCTGGGTCGGCATTTTATCAATTTGGCGTAAGTGATAGGATATGTTATCCATAATAATGACTGACGGTTCTTCCAATGATTGCACCGTTTCATTAAACCAACTTTCGTAAACCTCAGAATTATTTTTTTCGTGGCACTCAACTGTTTTATTGGATTTAAAGACTAACAAAGCATCTGGCATGAATCCTTTCGTAGACCCTGCATGGCGGATGATTAGTCGTTATCCTTTTCCCATCGGCATTGAGCTAGTGGAAGCAGTGGTGTCATCAGTCATTTACTCTTGTCACATAACGCACTCCTAGATCAAAACTGTAACAACTCAAAAAGGGTCATTATTCAGGAGACGAAAAAAACTTATAACTGCGTTTTTTGTTCGAAAAGTAATACAATTTAATTGAATTCTAAATATTAATTAGCTTGTGAAATCGTACTTTCGAAAAGTAGAGGGACTATAGTACAATGTTTTTTTATCAAAAATCGCTGTTTTTGAATTGTTAGGTACACTTTAGCGTGATGACTATGTAAAAAAAAGAAACACCAATTTGACTTGAATCAGTTTTATTGAATCATTTTGAGATATACTTATTTACTACAAGAGAAATAAAAACAATTATTCAAACAAAAGAGTTCTAAGAGTGGAAATATTTCTCAAATTAATTAGGAGTTACCACTAATTAATAAAGAAACATCCAAAATTAAAAGTTAACAAGTATTGAGATATTAGCCTCTCATAATTAAAAACATCTAATCCTAACATTAATTATAAATCTTCCAATGTAATAAAACTTATTATAAATCACAAAAATCAGTCTAAAAACAAATCAGGCTAAAATCTAATGTAAGCCTCGTAATATTAAAAAATGCCACATCTTACAAATGCAAATAATAGAATTAACAAATAATACAAATAGTTAACATTATTTTACGAATTGGTACCTATAAGAATAAGATTTTTACAAAACTTACAGAACTAATTGAGATGGCATATTTGAGATCAACAATTATTAAAAACCTCTACCCCTTGCAATCAAAACACAAATTATTTAAAATTATTGCTAAACTATAATAATTTCAACCAACCAAAATAAATTCTCAAAGAAAAGTAAATCTTAGGCTATAGGAACTTATCTACATAAAAGGCACGTCAGAATTATTTTAAAGAGCAGAATATTTTCAAAATGAATCAGTTAATATCAATAAAATTTTTAAAATAAGAATCTACATACTGTTGTGGGATAGCGTTTTTGGTTAGAAGTTCCTTAATATCTTTTACTTTTGCTTCAGAGAGAGGTATTTTTTGAGTGTAAGCTTGTTTAAGACCCGTAAAAACTATCTGATCGTCTTTGGTTCGGCGTTTGCGCACGGACACCTTTTTATAGTTTTCATCTGAAAATGAGGTTTTATTAAAAAATGCTCCTGGATTCTCCTTTTCTGCCCTTAAGACTTTTATGTCTTGCCATTTGACTTGGTTACGATCTTCATCTAAATTGAAATTAGTTCCCCACTCTTCTTGTAACATTTTCGTGTCGTAAAATTGTTCATGTGTCATCTCTTCTAAATGGTAAGGGCTTCCGGTTTTTTTCGCTGTCCGAATCAAAGTACAATACTGTTGCGGGGTATATGTCGGGCCAGATTGTATGTGTCTTTTGATCTGTTTCTCTATAACGCTGTGAACGTTGTCACCCTCATTTTGAGAATGACCATGTATAAGAAATTTATGTGTTATTGATTTTACTCTTTTAGTAACAACAGCATAAGCATAGGCAGATAGTAAGTATGTAAGTATTTATTTTTCTGCTGTCCACCACAGTTATCAGAATAGAAAATAATCTCAATGTGTCGAACACTTCGGTTTGTGTAATCTTTGTTGGATTTTAATTTGTTTTTAAATTCTGGAGCTGCAAAATTAGAGCTATCCTGCGACCACACCCTGTCCTTTTCAATTAATTGCTGTAGACTCTGTAGAGTTTCTAGCTCTGCTGTACTTGATGATGATTGTTGGACTGCTTCTTGTAACTGAAAACAAACATTCCATTATATGACAACTAAAAGGTAAAACCTAATAATATGAGCTTACTAGCTGAATCAGTATAATAGGCTATAGATATTGTAGTTACCTCTAACACAGAATGAGAAGGCAACTGTCCTGTCTCTATCAATGAGGATGATGTAGGCATTACTGTGGATGCAACGGATTGTTGATTTGCCATTTCTTCATCCTCATTTAGTGAGAATGATGGTGGGTCTGGTATTGGTGGTGAACAGACCCTTTCTTCTTCCAAGATACCTAATAGCTCATAGTGTGTCAGTCCTTATAATTTGTCCAAAGCCTCATTTATGTGTGGCTCTGTATAATTTTCATGTATTGTACTTCCACCGTCATCTGAATCGTCTTCTGAAGATGAATGAAGCTCTCTCAAAGCCTTTTCGATTTCAGCATTTCGATGATTTGAAGGATTAAAATACGTCGATCTAAAAAAATATAACAGGCAGTGGACGTATAGGGATCACTTAGATTCCGCGTTCATAAGTCCATCAAAAACGAGTCCCATGAAAAATTAAAACAATTTATAAGAAATATTAAAAATGCAACAGAGCACTTACCGTATTTTTCTTAGACATAATCACAACCCTGGTCATTCGGTGAAGACTCTGGGCCAGACATGGGAGTAACATTATTTCTTCTTACTAAATTAATTAACGGATGCTTCTTTTTATATGTTTCGTTGAATTCGTCACGGATGATTTAAAACTTAACTGGGTTTTACATTTATTTATTTATTTATATATTCAAACACATGTTATACTAACAGCATTATGCCAAAACATACAACAAGTTATACTTAAGGTTAATATATCATACACATAGTAAAACAAAACAATCTAAAGACCTACATATTTACAAATACATAATAACTTAATTTCTTAATAATGGAACGACCATATCACTTACAAAGGCTACACATTCACTATAAAATACTCTAAACCTAAGTACAACAAAACACATCAATATCAGTGTTGTGTGCAATCAGAGCATTAAACAGAGCATTTACATAATATATTACATTCTGCCATACTTTGTTCTTTATCAATAAAATGATCCCACGCAACACTGCTTCCCTTTGGCGCCATTATTACTGTCATCAAAAGTTTGTTTTATAATATACCTATTTACACAAACCTAAACAAGTATCGCACAACACAAAGTCACAAACTCGTAAAGTACGTATTTCCAGTACTAAGACACAGGTCTGATATTCAATACTAGACTGCACTGCAATATCATCTATCAAAACGTAATTATAATAGAGCACTCAATAATTGCACCTATTCGCCATTGGACTATGACAAGTGGCAACAAACAGTAAGCGTATCGAACGAATAGAAAGACAAATGTATGGGATTGACATTTCGATGCGCTACGTAATTTGATCTGACGAATAGAATATAAAATTCACAGCCAAGTGTCAATGTATTCTATTCGATCAAACGTCTAACTAGAATCGAACGTTTATGTCCATAAAAATTGAAGCCATGTGGCACATTTTGACAGTTGTTCGTTCGCTATAGCGTTCGAATCGCATCTTCGGCGAGCGTACGGCAGCACCTTGTAGTTTGCGCTACAAAATGGCGTATATTTCATTCCATTGACTTGAGTTTGAGAGAGTTTTTGCTAGATAGTGTGGTTTGTTTTTATTTTGTGCCGGAAAATTGTGAAAAATGCATAAATTATTGCTTTTGGTAGCTGCGCACAACGAAGAAGTCTGGCTCAGGCGTCAGCAAAGAAATTTTGGTTTTCTAATTTAAAACCATCTAAAGACCTTTTTTTCAGTATTTAGAGTAGAAAAAAGCCAAACATAAGCGTTTTCTATTTGGACTGGACTTGGGGTCAATAAAAACGACATATGGGGTGAATAGAAAAAATCGCTAGGGCTGCCACGGTTTCAATAGCAGAAATAAGTAGGTACCTAGGTACGACCTACCTATTATAATATTATTACATACAATATTATTATTACATATAATATAACATGTAATAATACATACCTTAAAATATGTATATTATATCCGTTTTCCTTACAAACTTTCTTCTGACAACCCTAAAACATTTTTTTCTATTGACCCCCTACGGCGTATCTATTCGCCCCCTTTCCGTTTCTATAAACCTCAAACCTTAGTAAAATCGACCATATTATACCAATTTTATCCAAAATCACTAAAATATTATACAAAGTGTACTTACTTTTGTATAAACCGTATTCCGGAAGAACTAAGGAATGATATATCTACTTCCCATCAATCAAAAACACGTGTAGCTGGTAGATAAATGGCAAGTTTTAGGAACTTTTTTTAACACCTTTTTTCGGGGTACGTTGAAACAGCTGTTTATGACACAAAACCTAGCTCTATGACATATCAGTGTAACCAGTTCGGTAAAAAAAAATGTTGCACTTTTATAAAAATGCTGTTTTTGGTAGATTTTTCTTTTAAAATGTTTGGCAATCATGTGTAGAAAAACTTTTCTAGTTTTGTATCTATTCACCCCTGCGATTCTATCCACCCCGTTTTACGGTACCTACCATGAGTATGCACAATGAATAAACACTATTCTGGCTACTGTGGGCTTCCTGTATTTCAAGATTGAGAGCAGAATGTTGGCTAGCATGTTGTCCATCCTGAAAGATAGGTATGTGGTCATTTAAATGGAAATAAGATTACACAAGTAGCAATTTGCACTTGTACTGACTTCTTTCAGTGCCTCATACATTGATTTGATGAAACTTGTACTAATATAAATTGTAACATACCTACACTATTTTAAAAAAGAACACCACAAGTATAATACACATACATGCAAAAGGCAGTTAATTAAAGCAACAAAAATAAAATAAAAACAACCTTAAAACCTTGTTCGATGATGCCACTCTGGCCAACCGCCGCAGACAAGCCAACGATGGACATTACCCTCTCCTCTAATGCAGTCAACCTAGCAGTATTCTGGGAACCACCACCAGTGCCACTTACTTCTGCCTGAACTTACGCACACTTCTTTTTTGTTTTTGTTTTCCAATCTGCCCAAACCTGAATATGTGCAAATGTTTTATAACAGTGCAGTATATAGGTAGTTACATGCAATTAATTCAAAGCTTGCATAGTGAATGATAATAGCTTAATAAAATACTTTTTTCCATTTATCTACAGGTTTCTGTACACCACCACCAATTGAATTGAGCAAGTTTGCTAAATCTTCCCAGAGCATATCGCTCCTGAGGCGCCCTTGAGGTCCTGCCTGGGGCTTAAAGAGATCTCCGTTCCTAAAATATAAGCAATAGTTATAGGTTATGTTAGGTAGATCCTTCCTCTAAACCACATTCACATAATGAGTGGTCACGAACTCTGATTTTGGAGAGAAAGACAGGGGTACAAGCATGACCCAACCGTGGGCGACATATTGTGGAAGTGGCTTGTTTATTTACTTTTTTAAATTTGGAGAACCATGGCCTAATAGGTATCATTGGTTGTATCTGTTTGTAAAATTTACCTGTTGTAGAAGAGTTGTCTTCCCAGATATTTTGCCAGGAATGAAAGAGTTGAGATCTACATGAAGAGGCGAGGTCATGACTAAAGATTTGGTAATGGTCTGTGTTGCCCAGAGATGAAGCCTGCTTAGCACAAGCATCAGCAGTTTCATTACCAACATGGCCTGGAATCCAGGCTAGTGTTACTTGTAGGCCCAAGGAATGACATTCAAAAAGTTTTTCTTTTATCTGGAGGATAGTTGGGAATCTTGTTTTATATCGGAAGGGGTTAGAAATTATAGCTTGTAGGCAGCTTTGGGAGTCAGAGAGAATAAGGGCTTTATTAATTTTATGGGAAATCACAAATGTGATAGCCTCCAAAATAGCAGTAGCTTCTCCTATAAACACTGAAGATATTTGGGAATCCAGACAGCAACACCAATATCACAGTTATCATTGTATTTAGAGGCATCAGTAAATAGCAATATCCAGTCTTCCCAAGAACTCTCAATGAGGTAGAGTAACATTTTATCTGGTTCCACTGAATCTTTATTAATTCCAAAATCTAATAAAATTGAAGGCCGGAGAATCAAAGCTTTATAATTTGTGAGAAATAGAGGATTGCTAGAGAATTGGGTTACAGCTGGGTGAAGGGAATACCAATATTTGGAAAAGCAATGAATCATTGGAGGGATATGTCTTAATTTCTTTGGTCTATGTGTATGAGGCTGTGGAGTTTTTCAAGAGAGAAGAAGAGAGGGTGATTCAAATTCTGGATGATCCTTGTAAAAAAGCGGTCAGCCAGGTATTGTCTACGCAAATGTAAAGGAGGCTCGCCATATTCTACTTGCATAGCATTTATGGGAGAGTTTTTCATAGCGCCTAAAATAATTCTAATACACTTGGATTGTATTTTAGACAATTTGTTACGAGCAAGTCTGGATCCAGATGAGAAGATGAATGTACCATAATCCAAATGACTTCTAATTATGGCATTATACAAAAGTTTTTGAGAGAATGGATGAGATCCCCACCAGACTCCTGAAAGAGATCTAAGGATATTGCTATTCTTCTCACACTTTTTAGAAATATAGTCCATATGATCAATGCCGGAGAGTTTACTGTCTAGCCAGACACCAAGATATTTACATGAACTAAGTTGGAGAATAGTTTCATTTTCATAAGATATTGATAATGATGGACTGTTCCTTTTTCTGGTGAAGAGAACCGAGCAACTTTTAGATGTGGATATGCTTAATCCATGGTCATGAAACCACAGACTAAGGTATACAAGGGCATTATTAATGTTATCCTCAATATCACTTATGTTTTTGGAAGAACAATAAAGCGTAATGTCATCAGCATATTGCAGAATATCACAGTAGGGGTTGACAGAAGTTTCCAAGTCTACTGTGTACAGACTGTACAGGAGAGGGCTCAAAACTGAGCCTTGAGGTAGGCCTTTCCATAGTGTTCTAGTTATCGAAAATACTGATGAATCACGGGTTGTAACCCTAACATATCTCTCTGATAAGAGAGAGCATATGAAGCGAACCATCTTCGGTGAGATACTTAGCTGTAACAGTTTGGTTCTAAGTACATGAAGAAGTACATTATCATATGCTGAAGCGATATCAAGAAAAACAGCAAAAATTGTATATATATAAAAATATAAAATATATTATAAATTTATAATAAAATAGTTTTATGTTAATAATTATAAAATTTTATTTTAAATATTAAAATATAATAATAATTTATAATTAATAAATTTTTATTACGGGGTGAAGCTAGACTTCAACAGTGATACTAGATACCGAGCAGAAAGACAGCATGACCAAGTTTACCCCGTGGTCATTGTAACTTTTACATCAATCATTCAATAGAAGAATAACTTCAGTGTCAGTCGGTCAGGAACGCGGGCGCAAAGCCGTTGTTGCCAAATCACTCCAATCAGCGACGAGTGAAAAGGTGGCAGTATGCCTACCAACCGTTTGATCGGGCGGACGGTCACCCAAAAGGGACAGAACGCCACGACACCAAGTCTGGCCATCAAGCGTAGCCCTAGAAAACCATTGCTCAGCTGCACCGATGGTGAATTCATAAGCGTCCCGGAATCCCGGGGATCAGCAATTTCCCTACGGACTAAGGCCAAAGGAACAGCCTTGGGCTCATAACTGACTTCAGAGACTAGACCATACTTACCTTTTAGAAAAGTAAGCAGTCCAGAAAATGCGTCGAGGTCCAATCGGCATAGAGCACGATTTGGCCACCCAACGGGAGCGATCTCGTTAGTATTGGCAATGAAACCATCGTTATCATAAACTATACCTGGTATAGTAGATGACTGGGTGAAGAGTTGGATCTCATCAGCTCCAGCATCTTGGAATAGACGTTTTCTATTGTTCCGTACTGTCCCTGTCACTAGAACCTTTTTTTTTTCATCTCACTGGCTAAGGGTAACCCATTGAAAAAGTTGTCAATATAAATAGAGAATTGTGTTTCTTCGTAGCCTGCTTTGATTTCGGAGATAAGTTTATGTACAACATTGGCCTAGCCCGACCCGGACACTTTCAGATTTATCTTGGTGGAGATCAGCGTGTAAGCTAAATCAACAGAATTTCTTTTCTTTAAGTCCACCTGTTCAAACAAGACCTCTGGATTATTTGAATATTTAAAGAATACAGTGAATTGGTGGGTCTTGTGATAAAGAAGCCACTGAATACTCAGCCACTTTACTTTTAATTTCTCTGAGGTGACTTTTCGATTGGTAATATTACTTTCCAGTTTTTTTGTGGATTAGAAATCTTCTTTTGTCATTTTTATAATTTTAAAGGGATTCTTTTGTTTGCAGCCTTTATAACTTCAATCCAACCATCGGGTATGAAAATATTCTTAAAAATCTTTTTCTGTTTTTCTATCAACCCAAAGTCTTGATCACAAGCCAAGTAAGAGTGTCCACTTACAAAAAAATTGTGGTCAATTCTTTCCACAACATAGTCTGGATGGCTGACAATGTATTGGCAAAGAGTAGCCATTTTTATATTGCGGTTCTGGCCACCACATTGGTCGGAATATAAAATTAATCTTTTGGTGTTGACATTTTCTTTAATGTAACACAATAAACAAGATCCTATTTCTTGAGGCCCCTTGAAGCTACCGTTTCGTCCCAGACACACATAGTAGCATTGTCATTTGCAGCATCATGTATGCCCAGGTTATAGGTCCATAACTGCCTTTTATAATAACACACTCCAGTTGACACTACTGGAGTAGGTAATGTTTTCATTAGATCGAATACAATAACAGTGACATCTGGGTCTTCTTTAGCACTATTTTTATCTTTTGTGTAATTATTTTTATTATCAAACTTGCTCTTCGTCATTTTGTGGGCTTGCGATGGGATGAATGCTATTTGGGGACTGGTTTTCTGCACCTAATAATATATCGAGTAGATCCTCAGATGGCGATGGAGATCTTGTTGGCAAATACTCCGAACCTGAATCTTGATAGGGAACTTCGACATCCACACCAAAGATTTCTGAAAATAAAATACATCCCTAAAACACTTATTGAAATAACTGACATAAAGTATGTTTTACTTACCTTCCGTTGTGTTTTCTAAGTTTAATGAATCCATAGTATCCATTTAAAATACTTTCAATGCAAGAAAACAATATTGCATCTACCAAAATAACCAAATCAAAAAACCCACGAGATTTTGACAATGTGGCCTAAACGTCAAAATGACATTTTATTGGTGTTGCCATAGTGCGAAACTGGCCTAACTCACATATGCCACTGTATCGCTACCAAACTTTGTAAATGTCCAATAGGCAAATATGGTATTGGTTACTCCATCTATGAAATAATTTTTGAACAATTTTTGGCCACTATGGCACTATGAGATTTGCTGTTTACACCAGTCTGCTCGAATAAAATCAGTATTGAAAAAAATACAGTTAGGCCGCTCTGGCTCTCATGGCCTCATTATATATCTCTAAAGCACCGTGCTGGACGCCGGTGCGTCTGTGTTACGGTGATTAGCTCCTTCCGGGGTCTTATCTTTGGAAAGTATACATTTGAAAATTACTTTTACAGAATTGAATGAAGTTAGATTACATTAAATTAAATATAGTGAAATTACAAACATCATAAAAGGTCAGTTAATTTTATTTTCTATATTCAATAATAATAAACAATATATACACATATATACAAATTTTTTATATAGCCTTTCTGATCCAATTTTCTTTAAATACAAATGATGTATACTAGTCTAAGGATTTTTGTGTAAATAAAGTAAATTATTATTATACACTAATAAAACTAAAAAGAGTATGCACATATAACCTAAATTTAAAACATCCACATGTGGTATGGAGCCAAGAACGCTGGCTGCATTCCCACGCTGGACTGCTATAGAAATCCTTTGCGCAAGGAACCAGCCAGCGTTCTTGTCTCTAGTGATGTAATTCAGCCTTTTTTTATATAATAGACTTCGTGCTTTTACCCCACGGACCAAAAGTTTCGAAACCAAGCGGTACGAAAATATAATCAGTCGATAATGATGTATATTTTCCCCGCTTTGCTTCTTCTGCTGCATCCGCCGCGGCTCCTGCCGCTTGTACTGTTAATTATTTAGTCAAATAATTAATTAATTAATAAATCATCCCCTACGTGAATTATGAATGTTTCGGTCATTGTATCAAGTACGTGATCGTTTTTACAATAATCGGCCTCTATTTCCTTTACTTTAGTGCATAGCTTTATTCATTAACCAGGTTAGTTATCTGGGCAAGGTTCCATCTTACATTTTTGTTTGCAACGTATCTCATTATTTGAGACCATTTCTATCGGTTTTAGTTCCAGGTGATATGGCGGCAAACTAAGTACAAAATGACCAGCTTCGTTTAATAACACATCGATATTCAAATTCTTAAATTGGTATTTGTAGATTTCAATTGAATGATACTACTCAGGCTTAAGCATGTCTTCTTCGAATTCAATCCCTTTTTGACGAAGCCAGGCCTGCATGTCTGCTTTCTTTGTGTTAGACGATGGTGCCGCATCGAATTGTTTATTGTGGTACGATGCATTGTCCACTACTACGACTGAATTAGGTGGTAAATTCGGTATAAGTTGAGCACGCAGCCAACGCTCGTAATTTTCCGAATTCATGTTGTCGTGGTAGTCGCGGCTTTTTGTACCGGTTTTGAATATCAGCAATGCATTCGGTACGAAGCCTGTTTTACCATCCGCGTGCACTATGACTAAGCGGCTTAGAGACAGATTTTTTAATGCGTTTGGTGGAACCGTCTGTCCAAGAATGGTGGTACGCATGGGAACTATCGCCTCATCATGCTTGACTCGATTTAAAAGCCGTGTAGATCATCCTTTGCCGAATCTGTACTTCGAATCGATTTATCTGTCCAAGTCAAACGTCGCCGGCTTCTTTTCGGATTGTCAATTTCTAGAAAATATTCGGAATTATTATTTGTAAAAGAGTTTTTGTTTATTTATTAAAAATGTTAGAAAAATACAATTTACGTGCAGTATTGTGAATGAAAATATCCACAAGTCCATTATATTATAGTATATCCAGGTCAAACGAGTTATACTTAAGGGAAGTAAAACTGTTTTTTATGTTTCAGAAAAACTTATACGTACTTAATTACTACTTATAATTTTTAAAAATCCGTCGTATAAGTGTATCGACAAATGTGTAAAATTTGTAAGATGTTTTTGTTGAAATCACGAACTTTTGTTACAATACAATACAAAATACAAATGAAATGAAATGAAATGAAATGAAATGAAATTTGTTTATTTTGCATTATACTTATTGCATAACATTGTATGAAAATCCGTAATTCATTCTAGTAACTTAATTAAATTAAACAGAGTATTAAAATTATTTTGGATTAGAAGTTACAATTTTGAAAAACAATTTCAATATACATGTAAGATGTGTTCGTCTTATAATTTAATATAATACAAGTAGAATTCCAATTTAAAACAACAAGAAACCTATCTGTCTGGATGTATAACATTATTTGTGTGTTTTGTTGTAAGTCTGTGGTTTGGTGTATGTTGTTATCTGTGTTTAACCTTCCTATACTCGCGCCAATTTTTGTAACACCTATACTCGCGCACGGTGTCACAGACCGATAGTTTGTACCCCTACAACATATTTTTTTTAACAAGAAACACATAAAGTATTACTATTATTTTAAAGTTTAGGATGTAATGAAACAAAACAGTATAACTAAAAGTTATTTTATTAATTATTTTACCAACTTATAGTTTTATCACAAATCAGTCTTAAAATTTGAGATTATTTTCTTAAGTACTAAAAAATTAAAATAAAATCTGAACTTCTTTTTAAAAACAAATTAAACTTCTTATTAATAACAACAAACATATCAATAAACATATTTATCTATGTTTGACTTAATTTTGAGCCTCGCCATAGCAATCAGGGCATACGGTTACAGCATGCTCCAAACAAAAGTATTTTTTGCAGGTGGCACAGTTGTAACGTGTCTTGCGGTTTTTTTTCGAAGAGCAGTATCCACAACGACCTACTTTATTATTGTAAGATGTTGCTGCAGACTCGGGTCCATCTAATTTGCATATTTCGGTGAGCCTGAGTCTTATGCTTCTCGGCAAGGATGAAATGAGAGCCCGTCGTCTAAGTTGCGGATTGATCAAATCGTATGCTAAGGCTTCAAGGAAGACTCGACGGCTAATTTTCTTGTTAGGGTTATTCTGCAGGTATATTATAAACGTATTTATACCCGCTACATTCATTAGGCTATAAAATATCACCATTGGCCATCTATTTGTCCCACGTGCGACGTTGTAAGTCTCACACATTTTGTCTACGGTATCTACTCCACCTTTGGTTCTATTGTAGTCCATTATAATTTCCGGTTTACCTGTATCTTCATTGATCTGGGCATCATCGTGCATGCTGGATACGAGAAGGACATTTTTGCCTTTTTTTGGTACATAGGATACAAGACTGCAATTGCCACGGTGCCCGAATAAACTAGATTTTTCGGCTCTTCCTCGTATTTCCGTGAAATTTTTAGGCAATTCTCGTTTGTTTTTACGAATTGTCCCAATAACTGTCAATTTGTGTTGAGACTCAAGCTTATCTATCAATGGAATACTAGTGAAGAAGTTATCACATGTGATATTACGCCCAGTATTGTGAATATTTTCACTCAATCGCAAAACCAAAGCCAAAGCGGAGTTATCAACTTGGTATGGACCGTCTGGTTGCTTCCCAACATAAACTTCCATGGTATGGGTATAAAACATTTTGGCATCTGTCAACGCATAAATTTTGATTCCGTATTTGTTGGGTTTTGATGGAATGTACTGGCGAAAGTTACAACGTCCTCTAAAAGCCTCTAACTTCTCGTCAATTGTAACATACTGAGACACGCTGTAATATTTTTTGAACGTTCCCACAACTATATCAAACAACTCTCTAATAGGTGCCAGTTTATCCAGTTGTATTCTCTCTTCTCGTGTATCTTTACTGTCAAATCTGAGACAACGCATCAATAGAAAGAACCTGGATAATCCCATAGTCAAACGAAATATCTCCGGGGATGACCCGTCAGTTCTGAAAAAATCTTTGGCATTTAGACGAGCGTTCCTTCTGACTCCAGCAAATAGTAAAAGGCCTAAAAAAGCTTCAATTTCAATATTGTCTGTATCGGCGCAGTCTCTCTCTCTTGTGAAATTATGCTTCATGCGATTAATTTGTTCATTAGTGTACTTTACTATCAGGCTGATAGTGCCCTCCGAAAAAAAAAGCCGCCACAGCTCACCTGGTTCCTTCAAATTTCTAGCTTCTCCTCTAGCGCCTGGAAGTTGAGTAACTATATTTCTAGCACGTCGCCTAGTTGGGTTTGAGGCAGGAGATTTATTCCACCTTGTCTGTCCATCTTTTCCTAAGTAAAAATCATGGGATCGTTCATTATGTTCTTCCTCAGATATCTCGTCATTGTCATCGTCTTGCTCGGTATCATATGTCTCTTCTTGTACCTCCACGTTATCTTCCACCTCACTGTCATTTTCATCTTCATAGCTTGAGCTAGAACTTAATTCTTCCAGCAACAATCTGATGTGATCATCGTCCATTTTGATATGGATTAAAACCTAAAAAAGAATGATAAAATTGGTCAAAATATAATATAGAGCAACATACATACATATATTTTACTATATATACTTTATAAAGTAATCAAAGTCCGCAAAAAATATACAAATGCACGAAATAAATTATATTAATACTTACACAAAAAGTTACACCTATACTCGCGTCGGTCTCGTGGACCGATTGGTGACGAGTGCTACAACACGTGTGTTTCGCCCGAACGCGCGGCGTGCACTAAAACGAAGTTAGCCACAAATCCGGCAGCTAGCAAGGAACTCAACTTCTTAGGATTTACCTGCATAAAAATAATTACGAAAATGTGTTTCGTCGGTCTCACAGACCAACGCGCGAGTATAGGAAGGTTAAATAGGTCTGAATACCGCCAAACATTTAAGATGGGATGACAGACCTATTGTAAATGTAAGGTGCGTGTGTGTGTGTGTGTGTGTGTGTGTGGTGTGTGTGTGACAAGCCCAGTGCATGTACATAATTATTATGTAACTGTGTATGTTTTTACCTGTACCTAATTGTGAGTGTACACTATTATCAACAAGTGTAGTTATTGTAGAGATAGAATAAGTTTTGGAACGATTACCTACTCATATTTTAAAAATAAAAGCTTTTAAGCATCTTTTCTATATCATTGTAATCTAAATCTTTTAACCAGTTTAATATTACCATTTTCACCTCCCGATTTGAAAGTATATGAATATTTTTGTATTTATTAATTGCATTATACAATTTAGTGGAAACAACGTTATACTGTTTTTGCGCATATCTTCGGTGAACCAGCGGTGCAGCATGGATTTGTGGTCTTCTCCTGTCATTTATAGATGTGGCGTTTGGTACAGTATTTTTATGATATCTTCTTATACATTCATATATAAAAAGTTTTCGTACCGACAAAACATCAGCCTTGGCATATACATCTGTAGTGGGGTGCCTGAATGGTAGAAACATCATAACCTTCAGAACAGCACGCTGAGCCCTCTCTGCAGAAATTAGGTGTGTTTTATCAGCACTGCCCCATGCACAGATGCAATACCTAACTAAGCATTGGCACAATGCCTTGTATGTCTGTACTCTTAACGGTAAGTCTGCTACACTTCTTAGTGCTTTAAAAATGTATATAAGTTTTCGAATTCGAGATGTCAAAAACTGTATGTGGTTCTCCCATGTAAGTTTATCGTCCAATAGAACGCCTAGGTACTTAATGACTTTAACCCCTTCCAATACTGGACAAGAACACGCTAGTTCCGCCATTTTCTCATTAGTTCTATTGCATGGAAATGTATGTATCTTTATAGCGAAATCATTCATAGGCGCTCCTGTTGTTCTTTTAGAAAAGCATAAGTACTTCGTTTTGTTGGTATTCAGTGTAAGTAAGTTATCTTCCAGCCATCTCGTTACACACGAAAGTGAAAACTCGGCCACTTGTTTGGCTTTAGGCCAAGTTTTATGATGGCTCAACAAAATTGTATCATCTGCGAACATGATTAAATCAGTCCCCGGTAGCTCAAGCCCACACAATTCATTAATATATATGAGGAATAGTGTAGGCCCCAGCGTGCTTCCTTGCGGCACTCCAAAAGAGCAGCTGGCATCATTACTTTCAAACCCATCAACACGCACTATTTGCGATCTGTTTGATAAGTAATCTGTCAACCATTTATGTGGCAACCCTCTAATGCCCATTTTTTCTAATCTAATTAAAAGAATTTTAATTGACACCGTGTCGAATGCCTTCTGGAGATCTAAAAATATCCCAACGCACTTATTTCTTTTATCCATATAATTAGTAATTGATGATGTTAATTTTAGAACGGCATCTTCAGTTGACCTCTTTTCCCTAAAACCGTATTGGTTCGCATGTAGGAGGTTGTTTTTTTCGAGGTAAGTCATTACACGCTTCTTGACTAATTTTTCCAAAATTTTGGACAATGTAGATAACAGAGAGATAGGTCTATAATTTGATGGGTTACTTTTGTCCCCTGCCTTGTAAATAGGACATACAACTGCTCTTTTGAATGCTTTTGGGAAAACACCGGTATCTAGACTGAAGTTGCATATGAAGGTGATGGGCTCAATTAAAATGTACAAGAATTTTTTAATAATATTAGCTGTAACTTTGTCCCATCCCGGAGAGCTGTCTGATTTAAGAGCCAGTATTACAGATCTGACCTCATACATATCTGTAGGAACAAAAGCCATTGAAAATGAAGGAGACCTACAGTCCCCTACACGAGCCGCAAGTTCATTTTCTGTTATACTCATTTTTTTAAGTATTGTGTCAGCTAATAGTCCACCAACTGATGTAAAATAATTATTTACCATATCAAGAGCTTCAGTAGGATTGTGGTTATTAAGTAGTAGGTCACTAGATGGAGTTTTTAACTTTTTAATTTCACATACCTCTTTAATTACATTCCAAGTTTTTTTAATGTTTCCGTTACTTTTATGTAGTTTATTTTTGTAGTATTCATTCTTTAATTTTTTTATTATATTATTACATATATTTCTATAATTGGTATATTTTTTCTTTTTATCTTCATCATTAGGTGCTAGTTTAGTTTTTTTATGTAACTTATCCCTTTTTCGTATACATTTGACTACCCCTTTAGAGATCCATGGTTTAAGTGGCTGATTCTTTTTAGAAATTATTTTAATTTGTGTATGTAGGTTTATTAAATTAATTAGTCTATTTGTAAATAATTCTGTAGCTATGTTAATGTCGTTTAACTCATATATATCCATCCATTTTGCTTCCGATAAACTAACATTAAGGGCTTCGAAATCTATTACAACTTTTTTATACTGAGTAACTATTTTATTTGTTTTAGCATTTTCAACAAAAAGTAATATTGAATTATGATCAGTAATTTTATCTCCAAAAACTACCGTCTTCCATACATAGGGTGATTTTATCATGAAATGATCTAAACATGTCTTGCCATGAGTAACCTGTTTTATACCTTGTCTTAGCCCATGGAATGCCAACATGTTTAAATATGTCTGTGCTGGCTTTGTAAGATTGTTCTCTGTTGTATCAATGTTTATATCACCGGTTAAGATAATAGTAGCAGTAGATGTGCTATTTAGTATTTTATCTAGCGATTCTATATATTTACTTGGATCAGCAAAGCAATATGGGCGATAGCTACATAATATTGTGTAATCGGGCTTAACATTTAGTACAAGACAGTTTCCTTCAGCACAGTCATATTCATAAGCAGTGGCTTGTAAGTCATTTTTGACATATACTACGACTCCATCATTTTGGTTGAAAAACCGCTGTGTCCAATACATATTATAACCATTGATGTTAGGTGGTTCATTATTAGGATTCGTCCAACACTCGGTGAGAACAAAAATGTCAACTGGAATATCAATAATTGATACTATCGGTAGAAAATATTTGAAATTACAATTAATACTTCTGATGTTAACTGTATATATGCTAAGAGTGTCTGAAATAATCGTTTTATCCGAATACAGTGTCGCTTTGCATTCCTGAACGGTATTGAGTACATAACTTTGTATAGAATCAGAAATGTCAACCTCAGTTATTATAAAGGAATTATCATCCATAATTTAAGATTGATGTAAAATTGACAATATTCCATGACAATGTCAAAACTAAGTATATGTGGGATGTTCCCTTATCTACAACCATACCTCGAAGATGTTTCCAATCGGTAATCAAAATATAAAAATATATACATGCAATATCTATCATAGATACGTGAAGTAACTTTGGTGGTACATTTGTGTTTGGCATGTTAGGTGTGATGGCTGTGTGTGTTTGGTTTTGTTTGTTACGTGTGATGGCTGTGTGTGTTAGGTTTTGTATGTTAGGTGTAGTGGCTGTGTGTGTTTGGTTTTGTATGTTATGTGAGATGGCTGTGAGTGTTTGTTTTTGTATGTTAGGTGTGATGGCTGTGTGTGTTTGGTTTTGTATGTTAGGTGTGGTGGATGTGTGTGTTTGGTTTTGTATGTTAGGTGTGATGGCTGTGTGTGTTTGGTTTTGTATGTTACGTGTCATGGCTACGTGTGTTTGTTTTTGTATAGTTAGTGTGACTGTAGTAGTGTTATTTATAGTATAGTTACAATTTAAGTGTTCCAGACTATATGCAAAAAGTGCAAGTACATTAACAAAAAATACTATGACATAAAAGTGTATAACTAGTCACTTGTTTTTTAGATTATCCAAATCTTCTTCGCTTGTTATTTTTACGAAAGGTGCTCCATCAGCTCTTCTTAAATAAATCTTTCCATGTGTCACCCAGCAGTATTTAAAACTATTAGCTTTTCCAAACTCTCTAGCTAGGAAAAACAGTTTTTTTGTTTGTATCGTCAGGCTTTCAGAAATAAAAATTGGCTTAGATGGGCCTTCCAATTTGAGATTACTCGTATTAAATTTGTTTGTTGCATATTTTTTGTTGTAGTTCTTCACGGAAGTTATAATTTTGTCTCTTAATCCGACTGACGTTAGCTCAGCTATAATAGGCTGATTTTTTTCATTTTTGTTGTTAACGCGGTACACGTCACGCACATCTGACGCCTGGAGCGGGACATTAAGGGCAGTGCCAATTTTACATTAAGGGCAGTGCCAATTTTAATAAGGGCAGTGCCAATTTTAAATTGCCGTTGATCATTATGTCTAGGTATTGTTATGCTTTTCTAATTGTGTGCCTTTAAACATTATGCTAAGTTATGTTTATAGATGGTTATGCTAGTAAACATTATGCGAAAACAGTTATGCGTTTAGTTGTTACGGTAAATTATCATTAGTCCTAAAAACGTTATGCCTACCTAAATTAGTACAAAAGTTGTTATGCGACCACATATAGACCCGGATATTTTACCTCAGTTTTTGCGATTTTCACTCGCGGAATACTAAAAAACGGACGTGATTTTCTGGCTTTTTCTATGCGATGTTGTAGAGTTGCAGTTTTGATGGCATATTTGTCGGCTGCTTTGCGTATAGATAAAGTCTTTGACAATACTTCACGTATTGCATCTTCAATGTTTTCTTCATTGATATTTTTCTCTCAGTTTTGGGATTGTACGTTCGCACCATTTTCTGAAAAAAAAAAAGAAAAAACAAACAATAAAATAAACTTAGTTTTGACGGAAAACTTTACGCCCTTCTCACACCTCCGCTGCGAAACTTCAATTGCGAAACCGCTGTAGGAATTCCGCTGCGAAATGTCGTCGTTATCAGAGTCAGAGGAGGAGGAAATATTATTGTGGACTTTAACTTTGAAAAGGCGTAAATCTCGTAGAATTTGGGTGCACGAGATTAATAAAAAAAGGAAGAAATTAGGAGAAAACCTATTATGTAAAGAACTAGAGTCACATGAAGATCGTTTTTATACATATTTTAGAATGAGCCCAGGGAGTTTTGAAGATCTACATAATCTTTTGAAGCCACATATTACTAAACAAAATACAAGGTTTAGGGAAGCTATTTCTAGCAGAGAAAGATTAGCCTTAACTTTGAGGTAAGTAAATTATTTATTTATTAGGGTCTTTATTAATTATTTATTTATTTATATATTTAAGTGTTATACCTGTGGACAGTTCCCAGAATTGAAAGATATTTATTTTTTATTTTGAATATTTCTCATTTATTCTTGTAATAAAACTTGTAGCTACTTTAATGGATAATTCAGCCTTCAAAATGGCAGTACACATACTTTATAAATATAATAATGAAAGAGATAATCACAGTTTTAAAAAAAACTACATTTTGTCCACAGGTACAATAAACGTTTGTTCTTGTGGACAGCTGTGTTGTACCTATGAACTATGCTGTACCTGGGGACAGAAGCTTTTAATCATTATTTACTTAACCCAAACATAATTATATTATCAATTAAAATGTTTATACTAAACTTACACATATGGCACAGAAATAAAATAACAATTTAACACAGGAACGTAACGTAGGAATCATTAATTAAAAAATCATCAATACAAAACAAATATTCGGCATGTTACTAACTCTACGCTAAGTGAAACATGTTGATTTGTTCATGATCACATTGATTTGAGGTTGTTAAATCAGTAGGTATAGCCGTATTGCCCTCTTGTGGAAGAATATAATAATTAGCATTGTCAGTAACTGTTGCGTCACTGATCATGGAGTAATTTCCTGGAGTAGCAGGAGAAAGCGTGGTATCACTTAGAACAGAGTAGTTGAAACTACCCGTTGCAGAAGAGTTGCTGTTAGAAGTTACAGCCTCCAGATCACTTAATTCAGCCTCCATCAAATTCGGGCGATATCAAATTTTGCTTTTATTTGTGTTCGCTTTGATAGTTTTTTGAAAGTATCAGCGTATCCCAAAAATAATAAATCTACTCCATCACATTTTACATCAACTTTATCTTCACTTCTGTTGCGATCTCTTCTATTTTGTAAGTACTGGATCATTCTATCTGTTGGATCCGGATCCGGATTACTTCTCCTATGCCTTCTATAAATTTGTTGGGCGTTTTGAGTTTCTTGCGGGCGGGTATCTTGTGCAACGTTTTGTGTAGTTACGTCTCCCGTAGATTGAGAGTTAGTAGAATTAACTTCTTCAACATTCAGAGATGCCATACTACCTTGAGTCTCATTCAATGTAATTGCTGGATCAATGAAATTCATTTGATCTGCCCAAGTCCAATTTTGAAGCTTTTTTGCAGCTTAGCCACTTGTACTCTTTTTAGATAATTTGTACTTTTTGTAGGAGTTTTTTAAATTCTTCCACTTCGCTTTCAAAGTTACGACTGAAAAATAACAAAATAAGACAAAATTAATATTATTTTCATTGCAGATTCCTAACTACTGGAGATTGCTATAAGACATTATCGTTTTCATATCGTATAGGAAATTCAACAGTTTCAAAAATAGTGACCGAAGTATGTCAGGAAATATGGAATGTTTTACAACCATTAGCCATTCCACAACCTACACAAGAAATGTGGCTCAATATCGCAGAAGACTTTTTTGGGAAATGGGGATTTCCTCATTGCCTGGGTAGCGTGGATGGAAAGCATATTACCATTAAATGCCCTCCTCCTGATAGGGTTGCCATACGTCCGGAATTTTCCGGACATGTCCGTTAATATAGGTCTTTGTCCGGAATGCGGAGGGAATCCTAAACCGTCCGGAATTTCTAAAATTTAATAAGATAAAAGATAAGATAAAGATAAATAATCTTTATTGATAATGTAAAATTGTAACATAGGGGAATTGTGCTTAAGATGACATACTTTTTCTTTCAGGATAAATATTTCAAATAAATGAAGTCATGTGAGATCAGAATCTAGCGTATATTCATAAACGTTTCATAAACATTGGAATTGCTTCAGTTTAAGTACAACAAACATAACATAAAATCAAAAAACAATTAAAAATCGCACTTAGGTCGACGAGTGTAAGATGACATATCAATGGCCTAAGATGACATAGTATGCCATCTTAGACTTTGATGATATGTCGTCTTAACCCTTAGCCGGCTCTTAAAGTCAACTCTTACAAAAGTTGTTAAAAATATTAGAGATTCATTATGTATCAAAAAAAAGAAACAGTTTACCTGCGAATTAGTGTTAACCCTTTTAACAATATTAATTTACCGAGCATAATTCGCAGGTAAACTGTTTAATTTTTGGCGATATGCCTGCGCATAGTGTATGACACCAATTGGAACACAGTTGACACTTCACCCAATGCTCTTTTGGTCTAGATTGGCTAAATAATTCATTGCAGTAAATGCAGGCTGGATCATTTTCCTCCTCATCCTCATTAGCGTAAGGATCCTCGACTTCTCCGAGGTCCTCATCATCATCCAAAATAGCCCGCTTTGGCTGCTTTCGAACTCGCTTGGTTCTGCGTTTTTTAGGTGCGGGCTCAGGCTCCACGTCATCATCCTTAAAAATAAAGCACTTGGTTTGCTTTTGTTTTTTTAGGGGCTTGCGATTATCATCTTGTTTTTGTTTTTTTAGGGCTTTGCGATTTTCCTCTTCTTTTTTCTGTTGCACTGCTGCTTTAATGTCATTCATAAATGGACTAGCCGTGAGAACCTGCGATCCACCAACTTTTCTGTTTGTTCTTGACTTTCCTGTAGAAGCAGCTTTCGGTAGTGGTGAAATTTCCTTAAGTATACTCTTCTTGGTAGAAAGTAAATCTTCCCCAGGTAAAATTTGACTGCTACATGACGGTGGTTCGTTATCGTCCCCTCTGATAGTTTCTGGAACAGTTGCATCTGCTATTTGCCCTTGATAATTATTGTCCGGAACAGAAGCGATGTTGATAGGTTCGATAACATTACTGGGTTGGTTAACCGATGGTGGGTCTTTGCCGTCTGCAGATATAGCTTCTGGAACAGTTCCATATTTTATCTGCTCTTGGTAGTTATTTACCGGAGTAGTGGTAACATCTATCTGTTCGTTGGCATTAGTGGATTTCTTAGAACCAGACTTTAGAAGCATTGGCTTGAATTGAGATGAAATATTGACGTCATGATCTTGTAATAAATGCGCAACAACATTTGCTGACAAAGTTTTAAGAGATGATGGACCTCTTTCAACTTCTCGAGATGTGGCACCTGTTTTCGGAGCACTGGTGACATCCATCGGTTCGTTGGTTGTAGTGGGTTGCTTAGAACCAGATTCTAGAAGCATTGACCGGGACACGGATGAAATATTAACGTCATGATCTTGTGGCAAATGTGCGACAACATTTGCCGTCAAAATTTTAGGAGATGAGCGACGACCTTCAACTTCTTGAGAAAAGTTGTCTGTTGCAACTTCCATCTCTTCGTCAGCGTCAGTAGATTCTGAGGAAACGGACTCTTCACGATTTAGCTGGGGCTGACATGAACTACCGGCAACCGACCCGTCATCATTATTTAATTCATTTTCTGTAACTTCGCTGGGTAAATACATGTCCTCTGGAAAAATATGTGGGTTAAAGGGATAAATTCCGCTTTTCAAAACCACTCGTTATATTCCTGACTGAGGCTGCATTTTCGTAAGCTCTTCCAAAAATTTGAGCAACTTGGTACAGGCCTATAGTTCTGCCAGGATGGTTCTTCATCCAGGTGGCCATCTCTCGGTCATAATACGCCTGAAGTGGACCGAAAAAGGATACATCAGTCGGCTGCATTCGATGCGTGCAATGCGGAGGAAGACAGAGCATTATCACGCCATTGGCTTTGGCAAATTCAAGTGCTTCCAGATTTTTATGGATGGAATGACCGTCCAGAATAAGCAACACCTTATTTGTGACAGAAGCATTCACAAAAGACACAAAATGGCGCATCCACTTAAGAAATAGGTCACCGACCATATAACCAGAGGGATAGCACAGCTCCAAAGTGCCTGGTGGAGCACCATCAAAGTATTCCGCCTTGTGATTTTTTCTTGGTATAATCAGTACAGGTGGAACAAAGTTTCCAATGGCATTAGCACATGCAACGACTGTGAAATGTTCGCCACGTTCAGCACTTGTGACAGCACCGACATGCTTTTTTCCTTTGGATGCAAAAACTTTTGGGGGCTTTTGAACAGTGTTAAGCCCAGATTCGTCCATATTGTATATTCTATGCGCCTGAATCCCATTATCAGTCACTGCTTTTTCCAAAAGAGAAAAAAACTTCATTACTTGAGGCTTGTTAAATGCCCTTGCTCTTGCAGCTGACGTTGGCTCTGGAGCTCTAAGTGAGATATTTGGATTGCGTTCTCGAAACCCTTTCAGCCAATCCCAGCCAGCTATTTTTTCATTCTTATCAAATCTGTGATCAAGCCCCAATCTTTCCGCAAATTCAAATGCTAATTTTCTTATTTCGGTCGTATTAAACCCAATAAATCGACTTTCAAACTCGAGCACATGAGCCACTATGGCTTTTTCCATAGCTGCGCTGAAGGTCGGTTTAAAACGACCAAGGTTTTCTGGAGTACTATAATAATGGCGACGTAGTGTTGCTTGTGGCACATTAAAATATTTAGATGCTAAAAGCCAACCCATCTTATTCTCCTTTACAGCTGCTATAGCCTTAGCCATGTCTTCTTGTGACCAGCTCTTCCGTGTCGAGGTGCGTTTGTAATTGCCGGGCATCCTGTAAAGAAAGCAAAAAAAAAACGAATTTGATAGGTCTAAGGTAAGTAGGAATAGAATAGAAATAAAATTTATTCTGATTTGGATATATTTTGATTTTCTGATTGCCATTATGCGTTGTAAATAGTTCTGTTCACAACTCAGTTGCTGTATTTCTGTGGAGAGGAACAGACAAAATCCTATTGTATAAGGGTAAGAT
The DNA here is from genome assembly GCA_927399415.1 of Macaria notata. Classification (NCBI taxonomy): domain Eukaryota; kingdom Metazoa; phylum Arthropoda; class Insecta; order Lepidoptera; family Geometridae; genus Macaria; species Macaria notata. Next base: position 11,167,796 of record OV656738.1, on the reverse strand, counting down.
GACATGGTATGCCATCTTACACCCACGTCTGGTATGTCATCTTACCCAATAGTGAATGCAAATGTAATTAAATTGTCGTGAAAACAATTTTTAGGTTAGAATATGCTTGTATCAATATTTTGGTCATAATATAATGATAGATTTCATAAAAAAATAGTTCAGATAATTCTTACCTTACGAGTAATATCCCAACAAAACCAGAACGTCATCAATTTTTTTTGTTCACTAATTCACAAAAAAATTGCTACATGCGCAATGTGCGCCATATTCCACAGTGTCCACCATATTGAACTGCAACACTAGCGACACCTGCGGACCGTCTCTAAAACATCGCAGGTACACCTTTAGCGCGAATATTTAACCCTTTAATTCGCAAGCAAAAAAAAAATGTTTTGCTGTATTTACACTTAAATGGGGGCTTCATGTATGACAAAAGGTAGCCTAGAAAAATTTAAAAAAAAATGAAAAGCTAGCCGTTTTCGCGAAAATGAATGTAGGTGATAATCAACATTGCGAAACACTGTATGAATTAATGGTTAGGATTTATGTAGGGCCTGAACAACATTGCGGCTTGAAGAGAGCTTATTAAAGGAAACAAAATATATAAGAAATTATATATTTATTGCATGCAAAATCACAGGAATAATCTTAATTCTAACTGAAAGTCCGACTAACTAAATGGCAACATGATAGTTATAAAAACAATTTCTTTTATCCACGAAACATAACCTCAAGTTGCATTTGGTGCAAATTACTTTGGTAAAACCTTTCTTACAATATTTGCACCGCCCTTGGCTAGTGAACGTCGGCAAGTGCCCAACGTTATCGTAGCGCACTGCATCAGGTGGTCGTGGAGCAACAGGAGCCTTTATTTTAACCAGACTTCCATCATTAGCCTGCCTTTCTAATTGCTTTGCTCTGTTGCGTTGAAGAAGCTCTTTCACGATTTCCATTCGAAATTTTTTCAACGTGTAAATGTTTTTCTTATCTAGGCAATCTCTCCTGTGCTGTAGCCACGCGTTGTTGACACAAATGTCAAGGCCCTGTCCAAACAACGCCATGTACCATCTTTTGGTTTTCATGTTGGATCGGTACAATGAGACCAACATGTCGGCCAAATCTACCCCACCCATATGAGCATTGTATTGCTTAACTATCTGTGGGCATTCCACATCTACTCGGCTTTTCTTTTCTTTACAATAACGCTTAATTTTCTCTTTTGGTTCCGAGGCCACAAATGAGCTTGCTAGTGTTACGATTTTGTTATCACACCATTTGACAACTGCAAGTTTGTTTGTGTTACAGACAAGCTGATGACTAGAACCTCTGCCTTTCTTCATAAGAGCTTTGTCAGTCAGAAGTTTGCTTTGACATCCTCTCAAGCGGTTGTTTTTTATTGTCCCAAGACTGAAAAGCCCGTACTCTTCACGTAAGTGACGAATTAACTCTAACGACGTGAGAAAATTGTCGAAATATACTATTGCGGGAATCTCTCGGATGGTCTTACAAAGAGCCAAAACCTTTTTGGCACCAAGGCCCAACCTATTTTCATACTCAGTAAAAGTGTGATTTCTAAATGTATCTTCTCCTCCGTATGGTATAAAATCATAGATTACTCCGGATACCCCGGCACGAACAAAAATTTTAAATCCCCATTTTTTCGGTTTTTTCGGTAGATATTGTCTCCTACTTCCAGCTCGTGTCCCTTTATACGGCACCATCATTTCGTCTACAGAATAGCGTCCTTCTTCGTGTTGCTTGAGACAATTGATGCGAATTTTTTCTAGTATTGGTCTTATCTTGAAATATCGATCATCGTTTGCTTGGGTGTTGTCGACAAAGTGAAGATACTTCCTGATTTTTTCATAAGTTTTTAGTGACATTGTTTCTGCAATTTTGTCAAATCTCAAATCGTTACTCCAGTAATCCCGATAAGCAGGCATTTGAACCACACCCATCAATAAAGTAATGGCTATGAAATCTCTGTCATCATTGGTTATATTACTTTTTGTAGCTCCGCATTGCACTGAATATAAGTTCGTATTATCAGCAATGAGATCGATAATGTCTTCAGAAAAGAATGTGTAAAAGTAGTCTAGAGGAGATTTAGTTTCCGCATCAAAAGGGGGTTCAAATGTGGGGGGTTCTATAGTGGCTGCGTGTTGGAATTTACCGGATTTCCATTTAAATTCAAGCGGTCTTCTGACAAACTTTTTGATTCTTTTTGCTACTACCTTCGGAACGCTGTTGCCCTTCCTCTTCGAGCGAGTTGCGGTTGCTGGTGAATGAAGTGAGTTGGCCAAAGGTGACAAAATCGAAGAAACTGAATTCAAGAATGGTAGCTGATCCTGTGGAAGTCCAGAAGGGAACATTTTATCGATAACTGGTGATAGCGGAATAGTTTCTTCATCTGTCAAAGCTGCGTCGTATTGTTTTGGTGCTTGATTTTGATCCCGTGGATGTCCAGAAGGGAACATTTTATCGATAACTGGTGATAGCGGAATAGTTTCTTCATCTGTCAAAGCTGCGTCGTATTGTTTTGGTGCTTGATTTTGATCCCGTGGATGTCCAGAAGGGAACATTTTATCGATAACTGGTGATAGCGGAATAGTTTCTTCATCTGTCAAAGCTGCGTCGTATTGTTTTGGTGCTTGATTTTGATCCCGTGGATGTCCAGAAGGAAACATTTTATCGATAACTGGTGATAGCGGAATAGTTTCTTCATCTGTCGAAGCTGCGCGTATTGATTTGGTGCTTGATTTTCCTCATCGGAACTAAAGTTGATATTGTTCAGGATAAGAACGAGGTTCAGAGCTGACATATGCGACATCATCATCGTCGTGGAGGATAGGCTGTTGAAAAATAACTTCGTCCTCAGAGGTATTACTGTCATCAGAAGACGCATTTTCTGATGGAATAAGCGCCAATATCGTCCTGGTTCGTTGCAATTTTGGCTTTATCTGAAGCAAGCAAATAAAAACAAACATGCAAACCCAAACCAAAGCATAGACATGTTAGAGAAGCGTATCCAAAACATGATTACATAGATGTAAAGGCTCAAAACTGAAAGAGCAGTGTTTTTTAGTGTTCAGTATGTATGTGTGTTGTATGAATGTATATATAGAGTATGTAGGAATATACGAGTATGTACGTATGTGTATGTGTGGTGTATGTTTGTGGTATGCAGGAATTATATGTATGGTGCTTATATGGTTTTTATTTCCCGGTTACTCGAATATCTTTGATGTTAGCTTTGTACACACACATACAAAGATACACCACTATCCTTCACCCACACTCATATATACGCAATTTACAGATTTAGCATTCTTTCTTTTGTGAAAGAGTTCAAAATAGACAAAACATCTCCAGGTCTAAAGGAATTATTTATGGTTATTCAAATGTTCATCAATGCGCATTGTTGTATTAAAACAACACAAATATTTCCATGTACTACTCTAGAATCGTGGACGATGTAGGTGAGGAACAACGTAAAAAATCAGCACTACTTCACCCGATGTTTCGCAGTGTTGATAATAGCTAACATAGAAGTTTGTTCGCTAATAAAAACTTTATTCTTCGTTCTGATGGAATGTTTTGTCTATATAACATTAGAATAAGGTTTTCTTATGAAAAGAACTCCAAAACCAAGCAAAACAAGAAGCTGGAATTTATTTTTTTAATTAATATTTACCTTGAGTCCACGCGGTACATCTTGTCGTGACGCCATTTTGCACAGAAAGGACGTCATTTCACGTGAAACTAACATGTGCTATTTTTTGACAGAAAGTGTTTTATCTTTCCTTTGCTATTTGTAAAAATAAAATATGCAAAAATGTTTACGAAAGTGGTCAGATTTTTTTGTTTTTAGTGTTGAAAATATCCTACACTGCAAATTAAAGGGTTAAATCGATATTGCTAGTGTGTCATCTTATCTGACTATGTCATCTTAAGCACATCTCCCCTACATAGGTATAAGTACTAATATCACAGAATATGCTACACAAATTACAATATCTCGTCAAATTGAATTTATAACATTAGGCTTTTATAAAATTTTAGAAGTTACATAATATGTCTAGTTTTATTAATAAAATAATGAATTTTTTTGTAATTAAAATCATGTCAAACATAATAATAGGTATGTAATCATGCAATATGTCAACTTAAATAAATCTTGGTACTGTCACTTTAGCTGTATAGGGGCTAAAATGACAATTTGGCATCACACTCCTTACCTAGTAGTTAATTACATAATTTCTAAGCAAGATTAGAATCAATTGGTAGTTGACTGTAGTCATTTTCAAAGTATTCTTTAAAACTGTATAGTGTCTGATCTAACAATAATTGTTTGACGCTATTGCAAAATTGCTGATCATTATTCAAAGACTGAATGTGTGCGGGGAGTTTATTGAACAGTTTCTCTCCCATTATAGTGGGTAGTTTCTTAGTCATACACAGCCTAGGCACAGTTGGTTTTAACAATACTCTGTTTATCTTGGTTCTATTTGAGTTATAAGTCTTAAGTTTAAACAAATGTGGATTTCTTTTTACAAACTTTATAATCTCTAATATATATTGCGACACTGACGTCAAAATCTTCAACTCTTTGAAATGGTTTCTACAAGACTCTCTATATCTACCTCCCACAAGTACTCTTATTGCTCGTTTCTGCATTATTAACACTCTTTCAAAGTCTGTCGCATTGCCCCATATACTTATGCCGTAAGAAAGTATAGAGTGTATGTATGAATAATAAGTTTCCTTTAGGTGCTCTGGGTTTGTTATTGGTTTCAACTGTTTTAATGCATAAACCCCTTTTGCCATTTTATTACAAGTATTATTTGTATGTTCTTTCCATGTTAAGGACGGATCTAAATCGAATCCTAATAGCTTAACATGCTTTGCGTATATACATTCAGTTCCATTCTCTAATATTAATGGAGCTTCTTTAAAGTTTGGTGATACAGCATTGAAGGACATTATATTCGTTTTATCAGTATTCAGTTTCAGACCATTCACCGTAAACCAGTTTTCTAACTCTCTTAAAGTTTTATTTATACATTTCTGAAGTTCTTCATGTGAGTCAGCGGTTATAATCACTAATTAAAGAGTGAAATAAAAAAAATATAATTCAAATATTTTTATTTCAAAATAAGGTAACAATCTATGTTATTCATTTTAATAATTTTACTGATATTTAGTGCTCCCAGAAATGTTCTTCAACACTTCCGAATCTTTAATAATAGTTCTGTAGAACATTTCGCAATTTTTTTTTTTTAATTATACTGCGTCAATAGAATCGACTTGACAGATTCTACAGAAAGTCTGTTCCTTTCTTTTGACCATTGGGTTCCCATTAAGGAAAAAACCCTTTCAACATTAGCATTTTGTGCCTGCATGGCAAATATATAAGAGCATATCTTGGTTAATTGCGTAAGTTTTCCTGGCCCAGCTGCCTTCAGAATAATTGTCCATTGGTTATTGGCATTCACTTCAAAAAAGTCTTCGTCACTCTAGGCTTTTGGTTTTGTGTGTGAAGAATCTACATATGATTCATCAGTATAGATGATAGGTCGTCCTTCTTCACGATATTTTGAAAGTTTTCTCAAATATTCAATTCTTTTTAATCTTATGTTTGTTTGCTCTATCAATATAACTCTTTCATAGTTTTTAAATGATAAAGTGTATAATATTTACAGACAATGTGAATCGTTTGAAATAAAATTGGTAGTACTAACTGTTTGGCAAAGCACAATCCTTTATTAGTTCTCGCCACGCAGCTTCTTTTAACTCATTGTCTTTGTAATCATGTAAATCCACTTTCCATAAGCATGGATACATACGCACGCTTTCTATTAAATGTTCCATGATTTTACGACACGTCCGCTCTTCGAAGGCTCTGGATGGGAACAGACAGGCAACTGTCAACAGACTGATTGACTGAGTGACTGAAACAGACTGTACTGTGTGTGTCTCTGTCTATCACAGAAACTTTTTGAACATCCTTTTCGAAGAGAGATATACGGAAATGTATTGAGATGTATTAAGATGTATCGAAATAAAAATGTATATTTTCGTATCGCTCTGTATTTTAAGATTCGAAGATGTAAAAATTTACATCATAGCTGTCGTATGTGGTCTCCTGACGATTTCTATGGAAAGATGTAATGAAATGTATCGTGTTATAATGTACATCTTTACATCACCAAGATACAGGCGGATAGCCTAGTTTGGGATCCACTGATAATTCTGTATTGCATACAGCTTAACTATTTATTTACTTGACAATCCTTTATCAGCAATTTGTAAAGCAAGAATTAGTAGCAGTAGTATATGTATATAAATCTATAGTATAATTCTAACATACCTACCCACTTATATGCATGATATACCTCTTGTTAAGAATGTAACATAGTTTAGATAATAACCAAAACATGAATTGTAATATTATAATGTAGGTTAAGTTTTTCAATAAGTAAATAAACATATTTTTACTTTACTTTATAGCTGCTGTGTGTGAAGGGCTTTACACTGGTAAGTTTCTAAAAACTTCAATTCGAGATCGTGCGTCCAAATCGTAGGCATTCTCGTTCTATCGCGCACGAGCGTGCGCGTGCGCTCTTTACCGAAATCAACGTGCGCTCACCGTGCTCCCTGCAAGCAGACTGACGCGGCGGCAGTGTTGCCACCACAGATATTTTTTTTGCCCTAACGCTCGGCGAAATTACCCTAAATTAAGCACTTTTATTATTATTTTACCCTACTTTTTACATTTTTTTTTAAATAATAACAAATCAATTTACATTTGAATCCAATTTAATAGCTTAATACTACACCGTTTCTAAACATTCTTAGAATGCATCCATTGTAGCCTGGGCTTCTATGTCATCTGCAGTAACTTTTTTCTTGAAATCGTACATTTCATTCGTAAACTTTTTCAACATCACGTCTGTCGGAGTAAATGTAACGCATGACTTATAATTTATTTTTAAGCTGTACATCACCAGCATTAAATGTTGTAACATCTCAAGAGATAGCCGGTCCCGAAGCTTGTTTTTGATAATCGAATAAATGGAGAAAGCTCTTCCACTGTAGCATTTGATAGCGGCATTGACAATACAGCCAAAGCAAATTTATAGATGGCAGCGAACCTCTTATTTCCTCCCGCATCTAAATCGTTATTAACCTCAGCCCAAAATGATAAACAAAATAAACCATTTATTGGTAATACATATTACAAGTCAAATTGTATAATAGTCATCGTATTGTATAGAAAAATATAATAATTACTAATTATGTAACATAATTATTGCCATTTATGTTCAAATAAGATTTTTTTTGGCTCAAGAAAAACTCATCAATTGTATAATATGTTTTTTGAACGAGTCAGTGTTTCAGCTTGATTTTAAAAACATTATAACTCACAGAATTTCTAATATTTTCTGGGAGACAGTTATATGCATCCGGCCCTATGACGTGCGTCATGCTCCCGGCGCGAACGTGTCGGACTCGCGGCGTGGCGAGCATGTCCGCGTACCTGAGGCTCATGGTCCCGGAGTACTGGTCCCTTCGGCTCTCAAACATGGCTAGGTTCCTTCTCACATAGACAGCCCATTGCATTATGACAAGTGACGGCAGTGTAGGTATTTCTAGAGATTAAAAAGTGGCTTCGCAGATGTGCGGCGGGAAACCTGCGCAATAGCTCGTATTGCCCGTTTCTGCATCCGAAAGGCTCGCAGCCTATAGGCGGCGTGCCCCCAGAGTTCGGTTCCGTATTGCAGAACCGAGTGCACGGTCGCAAAATAACAAGTCCGCACCACATCCGTAGAAACCACTCTAGACAACCTTCCAAGCGCGAAACAGGCACTTCCCAGCTTTGCACATAGCTTAAATAAATTGATAAAGAAAAATACACGTAGTGCGTTTTCTTTAAATTCAGCACTAGGCCATTACACTTAAACCACTGTGCTAATTCTCTTGCTGTTTGATTTAACCGGATTTGTAATTCCAAATGTGTGCTAGCCGTAACAATCGCTGCCACGTCATCGGCGTACATGAACGCCTCTCCCGCTGTGACGAAGTCAGGCAAATCATTTAGCAGCACCGAGAATATGAGAAAAATTCTCAGTGTAATAAAAAATTCAAAGAGACGTATCTACCTCTGTGAACACTCATAGAATAGCTCTATTAGCCCTCACAGAGGAAGAGCCACCGAGAATGTCCTGTATTCAAATGCTATCTTAATTTTTTGAAAGAACTACTGAAACCCGTTACCAGTCTCAACATGTTATTTCAGAGTGAAAATGTAGAGTCTGTTAAATTACTGGAGGACGTTTATTTGTTAGTGAGAGGTTTGCTACAAAAACTAGTTGTACCCTCACAACTTGAGAAAGTGAGTGACAAAGATTTAATAACATTTGACTACAGGCAATATTGAATGCATACAAGTGCTATTAACCTTGGACATGACACCGAGACCCTACTGCGTGAAATGAATGAGAATGAAGCGTGCGAGCTTCGTGACCGTTGCAAAAACTTTGTGGTCACTTTGTGCTCAGAGGTGCAAAGTAGAACTCCTGAGCACATTCATATATTGAAGTCGGTATCATTGCTGACCCCACAAATTGCCACCTCGCAAGTGAAACCTACTCTAACACTTTTTCTGCAAATGTTCCAAAGAGAGGAGGTTTATGGTAATAAGACTGAAGCAGAATCCGAATGGCACAATTTGCATCACAAAGAATGGAGGAATACGTTGTCCAGCGTATTCAGTGTTTAGAATTATCTTGCGCATTGGAAGGGCTCAGAATTTAGGACTTTTTTTATTATCTGAGTATAATTATTCTTCCATGTGTGTTAAACGCCGAAGCTTACACACATTTTTCTGTTTTTATTTTGTGGTGTCACTATATGTTCCCATAAAATTTACGGCAATCTTACCTTTAGCAAAATAACTATACTTTATTTTGTAGATCACTATAAAGATTTCTACGGAGCTGATTGTATTGCAAGCAATGTCTATAACTTAGTTCAAGTTGTTGACGAAGTGAAACGATTTGGATTTCTTCATACATTTAGCTCCTATCCATTTGAAAATAAGCTTTATTTAATTAAAAGAATGCTGAGAGAAGGAAACCATCCGTTAGCTCAGACTGCAAGAAGACTTAGTGAAGAAGAAAGAATACAGACAAATTGTTATAGGGAAAGAGGGACAGATATTGTTACTATAAAAAATATGAAAAAACACGTAGAAGTGCATTTCAAAGAGTTTAAACTTTCAACACAAAAGAAAGATAAATATTTTATGAGCAAGTGTGATGAAATAATTGAACTAAAGGAAGTACGTAGTCATAGCAACGAAATTACATTACGTTGTTGTACAATTACAGGACTGAATAATGTTTTTGAAAAACCGGTCAAATCAAGCTATTTTAACATATATAAATCAAGTATAAATCAGCGGGCACAAAGTTTGAAAAAAAAATCTCATGATGTAAAATTCAAATTAGTTTGTAATGAATACCAAAATGAACTCTATTTTGTACCGTTGTTGCACACTATAATTATAAGTTAAAACAAAGTTACGTCTAAATGATATTTCTTTTCAGCTGAGTACATGATCATGAGCAGTATCATAACATCAGGAAATGGTTCATACTTACCTCAATACCTCTAAGAAAAAAACAAGTAAATAACTTACAAAGTTGGCAAATTTGTTGTCACATGTCAGGTATGTTTCAATTGCTGCTAATTCTTCTAGATATTTTTTTTTTTTTTTAATGGTAGTTGCTCAGGAAGCTCAATTGGTGTTGCTTTAGTTTAAGACCTCTCATTCATTCTGTTCTCTGATCCAATCTAAGATTTGTTTATTTTGCTCCACTATGGTTGACAAAAGTTGTAGAGTTTTGGTCTCATATCCTGAAACAATTTTTTTTTTCCAGTTAGAGGTCTTGGTCGACCTACACTATTTTAATAAGATGTTAACCATTATGAGATCAATTGCCAATAAAAAGGTGGTTATTTTAATTACTATTTTACCCACAAAAAAAAAAACAAGAAATCAGAACAAACATCCTTAAAAAGAAAATCAATGTTGTAACCCCTTATTGCATTGTTATGTTTTAGGCATTACCTGGTGTGGTTCCAGCTGAGGTCTGTCTAGTACTCAGCGGTGTCTGCTTCTGTTGAATTATCTCCAGAGCGGCAGTTGAACTACTTGCCAAATAAGTTGTTTGTTCTGAAGTTATTGGGGGCTGACTGTCCTCCTGAGATTTCTTTGGAGTCACAGCACCTTTAATAAAATAATGTCATTTTAATTACTACTATAATTTCCAGATTCACCTAAGTGGTTTAAACAGTTTATTCTGTGACCATGGCATACTGTTTACTTTTTTTTATTGTAGACATTATGTGGACTATGGATAAAAAAATTGACACTGTGTAATATAGGCACATCAGCAAAATGCTGCTCGCCTATTATTAATCAAATATGTAAATAAATAAAATAATTACAAAGCACGCATCCATACATTTAAGTATTTAATAATAAAAACAACAAACTGTAACATACCTTTTTGTTTAAATATGTCTGTTGCATCAAATAATTCATCACCTGATGATGTTTCATGATCTGATTGAAATCTAACAGGCTTTCGTCTTCTCTTTGATGTCTTATCATCATCAGCATCAGTAACATCTATATCACTATTTACTTCAGCTTGTTTTGCTTTTTTTCGTACTATAATCAAATCCTCTGAAATAATAATGAAATTGAACACCCTTGTTAAAACAATACATGACATAACCAGCCAAGCCAGAGATTGTGGGATCAATTCCCGCAGTGGGATAGTTATTTATGCTCCACAAAAATTAGTTCAAACACAAATATTTATGGTGGTACATTCTGATTATCCTGCTGACTATTAGCTACATGTAAATTTGTCACAAGCAACATAACAGTGTGTTCAGGCAACACACTGTTGCTTGAGAGCCAGTTCAATTCCAGTACAGTGAATGTCACATTTGTAAGTCCTAGGTCCATGCCGGTTTCCTACACTGTTAAGGAGCAAACCCGGCCAAATACCAGACTCAATTCTTAGTAAATGAAACTGTGAGTGATTGTAGATTGTTGGGATTCATTCCTGAAATACTTACCAGTTTCGAAGAATTTTCTTTTAAAAGCTTTATCAGTGGCCATTCGTTGTTAGGTTCATGGTGTTTCTGCAACAGTTTATTAAACTGGCTGGAAAGTTTGGACGTCGCTCGGCCAAAATGCTTCAAATTTTTTTGGGGTGAGCCATTTTTCACTTAAAATTACAACACTTCCGGTGCCTGGACTTTCGGACTCTTCTTCTGCCACGATGTATTTCGGTTGAATTGAAATATTGCAGGGCTGCATTTGTGTACCAAAGCCACAGTACCTACTTTACTGCAAATCAAAAATAAAATTTACAAAATAGTTATAACAAGTATGTTAGTAACCCACAGGGAGGTCATGCACTTAATAGTCAGGTTGATGTTTAAGGATTTGTGTAGTACATAAATTCCTTTTTTTGCCTTCTTCCAAAAATTCATTCAAGACTACATCACCAAACTCTTCAAATATTGTCGAAGAATTCCCCTTCATTTCTCTCACTTATAACTCTATAAACTTCAAGGTGCTTCCTACTTTTGCTAACTTTGTGTTCCTCCAATAGCATTCGGTAGATGTACATGGTGGTTCCTCGCTTCTCCGATGGACCCACATAAGAAAAGCTACCGCGTGTTTGCATCCTCCTTGTGAAGCAGGGCAGTCATGGCACTGGACACTTAAAACTACACCCTCTTTTTCTTCTACTACCAAGCTAACATAATATGATGGACGACGGACTTTGTGCTCAGGGCATATCTTACATTTTACTGTGCACAAAGTAGTGTCACGCTTGAACTGAACGTAGCCTATAGCATCATCACCATATGACTGCCTTAATGATCTGTACAAATAGAAATAAAACATCACAGATAACCCTTGCATAAGAAACTCGTCATAAGAACGGTACCAAATCTGTGTTAGACTCATAATAACTGAGATTACCTATATTTGGTTTGTAACCTATACAATCTAAATAACATGTACCTGTCACATATTTAGGTTAATAATATTATAGCAAAAATAGGACTTTTCACGTTCCTAAATTCTGCAGAACAGAAGTCCGGATTTGATGCGAAGAAATTTGCGATCATAAAAGAATCAATTTTTAGCTAATTCGCACTATCAGCTTTTGAGAAACCAAGATCCATATTTCCTCAGGCTAACTGCACTTGCGACACGAAAGAATCAAATAAAATAATAATTAAACGTGAAAATAAACGCGCAAATCTCGTCGTCGTTTAACTATCTGAATAACAAGACATTTTGTTTTTTTACATTGTGACGTCACGGGCTCTGATTGGTCGCTGAGACGTTTCGTTTCAATGATGTACAGATTAAAAAAAATATTTTATTGAGGAAAATAAAATATTAAATAATTTTTAATCTCGTAATTTCTAGCATTTTTAGAAACTATTAAATATATTTTGAATGTGTAATGTACTCAAATAACTGCAATTGAAATAGGTACCCAATATCAGCCTGGTTTTCAAACGAACGTCCAACACGTGATTAATTAATATGAATCTTAATGCAATGACATAAAACGTATATTCATTTGTAATGCCTAAGAATTTAACTGCCTTTGGTGGCTCAAAAAGTACTGGACCGATTGTAGAAATTCTTTCACATGTATTAAAATTTCTTAAAAACTATAAAACACATATTATTCCTGGCAGTCTGAGCAGACAGCAATGGTATGCTCGCCACAAATGGCCTTCCTGCAGGAGTAGCAATAGACTTTGGTCATCCTGTGCTTCTGGTATGGGCAAACTGCGCAAATTTTTCGCTTGTTTAGCTCTCCATGAGAAGTACTAGCAACGACATTTTCAATCTGTAAGACATCTTTGATACTGGCTTTGATATTCTTCCCCAAAGTAACAGTCTCGTAGCGTTCCCTCAGCTACGGTGCCATCAGATCGTCGGCCAACTTTCGCATGAATGCTCTTCATTTTAAAGGGTTTTTGTCTTTGCCGTACCATGTTAGATACATATGTGATGACCTTTCAATAAATGAGGCGAAGAACAATTTTTTCAGTTTTTTTTTCCGGTTTGGAGTGCCGACGTTGTATCTTTGCCTGAATACATTAATATATTTAACACATATCCATCAGAAGAAGTCAACTCGTAGAATTTAATTCCATACCGAGATTTCTTGCTTTTTATATATTGTGGGAATGCCAGGCGACCTCTGAAAAGAAGCAAAGATTCATCCAAACTTAAATATTTGGATGGCTTGTAACATTCCCTTAAGTTTTTTGTTACAGCGTCAATATTTTTTTCTATTTTATCTATACCTCTTGAATCCAGTTCCGATACGATATTCCGATATTTGTAAACTTTCTTATTTAACTCTTGCCCCGCACGTCTCAAAGGGTCATACCTGAAAATCAGCGCTACAGAGCAATCTGCAGCATTAACGCTGAGGTATGACCTTTTTTGGCGCACGGGATACATCAATGTAACGTAATCGTACGTAACGTAACGTATCACCTTTCTATTCTATCTGTTGTCAACTTTTGTATGTATAATATGTATATTGTTGTGTCCTGTGTGTCGAAATAAATGCTTTGAATTTGAATTTGAATACGCATATACATCTCAATGGTTGTTCAAACCTCCGTAAAGACATCACATAGTGGGAAATTGGATGGAAATACAGTGGGTCGGAATACGTAAATATTTTTCTCATGCTAGGAATTTTGACTTGTCCCATAAGCAGACACAATCCAAAAAACTTCAGGATTTCTTCCCGGTTCGTATCGTTGTAACTATAATTGCGTGTATTACGAGTTGCAGGCCTTGTTTTTTGGCAAAGCGCTCGTCCATATGTATTTGTACATTGGACTATGTAGTCTACAATAAAGTTATCGAATTTAATACCTGTTGAACTGTCGTCGAACTCAAACTGAGGTATGTCTGCAGTTGTGTTCTCCCACTCATAAGTAAGCGGCGGTGGAGGAGAAGCAGGAGCGCGATTTCTTTCAGCGGCTTCAGGGACGGGAGCAGGAGAGCTGGTGGGCGTGGGGTTCGCATCAGCAGCCTCTAGGTCGGGCGCAGCAGGAGAGCTGGTGGGCGCGGGGTTCGCATCAGCAGCCTCTGGGTCGGGTGCAGTAGGAGAGCTGGTGGGCGCGGGGTTCGCATCAGCAGCCTCTAGGTCGGGCGCAGCAGGAGAGCTGGTGGGCGCGGGGTTCGCATCAGCAGCCACTGGGTCGGGTGCAGTAGGAGAGCTGGTGGGCGCGGGGTTCGTATCAGCAGCCTCATCAATGGGATTTGGACCTCGGATTGATTGTATAGCTGGATGCTCATAAATAGATATATTTTCTAATTCTGTTGGATCAGGTAGTACTGAAGAGGTTTCAAAATGACTACCCATATTATTCAACAGAGCCTCGGATTCCAACGAAAGGCTAAAGTTCTCTCGTCAGCACTTGCAGTCCTAGGTTTTTTAGACTTATGCTCGAAAGACGAACACATTTTAGATGAGCTTGGGTGTGATCTTTTTTCTCTTTTGAATCAAAGATACTCAAACTAGAATCATCGGAATCACACTCGCTGTCATCGATCTCAGAGCAATCCGATTCTGTACCCGTTTCTTCAGAGCTTGAATGGTTTCGAGACCCTGTGCGGACTTTGATTGCTTGTCTGTTTTTTCGACAATAATTGTCATATTCACTTTCGGAGCTGTTACTATTTGGGTTATCATCATACCTTGGATCGTAGTTATCATCGGACGCATACTCCCCGTCATCAATAAAGGGGTCTGGTGTTGTTTGCCCTGATGAGCTATTTTCAAATATCTTCATTGAAGTTGTATTCCTTCTTTGGCGTTCCTTAGTCAACTGTGGGTAAGTAAAAAAAAATATATATAACAAATATTTTGGTATATCTGACACGTTATCTTATCTTGTAAATCTTTTGAGGATGAATGCATAAAATCACTGAACAGGTTTTGATGAAACATTGTAGAATGACAGCTTCACAGAAACAAATCTCACTACCTACCGCAAAAAAACCATAAACTATCACAGCTCATAATATAACCCTTAGTTGCATGATATTATTTTTTTTTGTAAAAAAATCGTATGAATGTTATAAGACCGCCAGGTAATGGGAAAAAAAATAAAAAAAATATTTGACTTTTATAAGTTTTTTTTTATGGAAAATGCTTTGATGTATATTTCCATCATTATGCAGAATGAACTGATGAGCTTAGTACAAAATTAAAATAATGTGTAAGGTAATGAATAATTTCAATTTTGGTGAAAATTCAATTCAATTCATTTATTCATTTATCAATTAAGAAAACAATTATTATTTTTGTTAAGACATAAGTTAACCCTACATTTGTTGCAGCTTATTGTGGAGTATCCTTTACACTGTGGGTATTTGCATCGCAGAGAAACACCAACTTGTGGCCAATGGTTACTACCATCTCTTCTTATGCCTTTTGGTGGATGAACCGTAGGCCCTCTCTTCCTTTTTGCTTGGATTTCATTTTCCAAAGAGCTGGAACTTGGGCGTCCTCTTCTGACCTCTGTGTTGGATCCTATTGTCATATCTTGTGACACTAGATACTGGTGTTGACCCAACATATGTAGATAAAAGTGTCACCATTTTGTTGTCTTTCCAGGTGACACAAGACATATCAATACCATCAAATGTAGATGTCCTTTCTACATGATTTCCTCTTGGTACTGACTTTTTCATAAACTCCCTTTTGTCTGGTAATTTTGAGTTTGGAATCCGATTTTGTTGTACAGTACCAACAGATTTAATTGCTTGCTTGGCGAAATAATGAACCAGGGGCAACGATGTGTAGAAATTATCAAAGTAAATTATGTTTTTGATATCTTAGCACACCTCTTAGCAAACGAATGACAACATTCCCTGTGGCTCCCATATCAGGTTCTCCTTCTAGTCTTCCTGTATTTTCCTGTCCAAAATACAATTCAAATGTATGAGCATATCCAGATAAATCACAGAGTACATAAAATTTAAACCCCCATTTATGGGGTTTATTAGGCAGGTATTGTTTTAAGAAATGTGCAACTTTTGTGGCATCTACTGACAATCAGTTTTGCACCTCAAAACTAAATTTACTACCATACCTAAGTATGGTAGAAAATTTAGTTTTTAGGTGCTCAATAACTGGACGTATTTTAAATATTCTGTCATGATTGGCATGGCCAACAGGCTTGTGATTTTCATTATTTTGAAAGTGCAATGAAAGCTTGATTCTTTCAAATTGGTTGACTGGCATTGTGGATGAAACTGGACCATAACCAAAAGCAGGAGACCAATATGATCTGGTATTTTGGAATCTTTGCACAGACATAAATAGTAATATTCCAAAAAACTTTTTGATGTCTGAAGCTGTATAAATTATTCTGTTATTAGTATCTTTTTGCATGATATATAAATTCGTTTGATCAACAATTTCCTGAATAAAATCTTCATCAAAAAGTATTTGAAACATTGGTAAGGAGTTTAAAGCTGAGATATTTCTAATGGAAAATCTGAGCTGCCTAAGAAATTAATTTTATCCTCATTATAGTTCATGTTTCTCTTTTTCCAAATAAGTTTTTTTTGTCCAATAATGTATTGAAAATATCACCACAAGGAACTCTGTTTTGGATTTGTGGTTCTTCCACAAGTTCTTCAACAAGAGGAGGTTCATTTTCATTTTCTTCCTGACAGTCTTCATCATCATTTTCATCATCTAATATACTTAGAAGTTCGTCTATATATTGTAGTGAAGATTTGGTAGGTCATCATCATCAGAATCTTCTGCCTCCAGTCCGTCTTCTGACAGCCAACCATCCTCCAGCTGTGCTAGATAGTTTTCTATGTCTTTATCTTTCATAATATTCTGAAACAGCAAAAAAATACGTAAGCAAAGTGAAATTAAATCAACCAAAATATATATACCTCCATACTTCAAGGATGACAATACTACATAATGATGTAAATTTCCATCATACCTATTTGACATTATTTTAGTTATATTATACATGTTTTCTTCACAAATATTAGCAGTTTCCACAAAACTTACCTTATTTCTATGAATTATCAATATATTTTTGTACTTTTGTCCACAAAAACCATTAAAAAACTTGATAATTAGAAGCACTGTTACAACAAGGATCATACCTGAAAATCAGCGCTGCAGAGCAATCTGCAGCATTAATGCTGAGGTATGACCTTTTTTGACGCACGGGATACATCAATGTAACGTAATACCTTTCTATTCTATCTGTTGTTAACTTTTGTATGTATATATTGTGTCCTGTATGTAAAAAAAAAACAAAACAAACAACTTCTGCTTACTACATTTTGACTGACGTGTGACAGTTGACGTTTGTTTTTTTTACTAGGTGCGTTCCGTTTCATTCATACGTGTTTCAAAAAGTTACCAGAGACAAAAAATCTTGACCAGCAATCGGTATTGGGTGGATTTTTTCGTTTCCAATGGTTTGATGGAAATATCAATTACTATGCAAGGAAGGGACGTATAATTATCATATAAAAAACAGCATCCTGAAATAAAACCCCTCATGTATTTAAAGCAGAACTGAATAATAACAATTAAAGTATGTGCTTTTCCTGATTGTTGATGAGATGGTCCAGCTTCAGGTGGCTCATTACTAATCAGTGAAGTAGCCTTCTTATCACGCTTTCTGTGAGGTTTCATTTTATTTTTCATCTATTTATTTATTTATTTATTTATTTATTTATATAGGTACACAAAACAGAATGAGTTCATAACTAAGCCAAATACACATTAAACACTGGTTTTGAACCAAAACAAATTCCTCAGGTGAGTGTACACAGCTTGAACAAAATGAGTGCTATTAATTATTACAAAAACCTGAGTTAGACAGAGAATATCTGTAAATCATCTGTAAAATTATCAAGATTGTCAATAACATTGTAATACTTTCAAAACAATAACATTGTAATACTTTCAAAACAATCCCAAAGTAATACTTTCAAAACAATCCCAAAATGTATATAAAAGAAATCACGTAAAAACAATAAATACTTACGTCAAGTATACCTATCCTATGACGTGTTTAATACTATTGTCGACGTCTTACATGACGTCATATATATCTAGGTCTATTTGTTACGTCCCTTGTTGATTGGGTAGCTAGCCTAGAATTTTGTAACAACCCAAAAACTACTCCTGCTCGATACACCAGTGATACTATATGACGTGGTGCTGAACATGTTTTAATAAATGTATGTACCTACATAATTAGTTTTCAATGCCATGCCTTGTGAGTAAATTTTAGATTTAAATTCTAGAGTTAGCAGCTAAATATTTACAATCTAGATCGGTTAGTCTTAGGATTCACTGGTAAATTTTAGTATTCATGGTACCTCAGGCTATTACAACACCATTTATACATAGGTATATTAATTATCCCGGAAAAAACTAAACTCTTAGCACACAGAAAACTTTTAGCAGCATCAGGAAGCTCAATCAGTAAAGATTGCACCCAGAAGCTATTATAGTAAGTACTCCAACCCAGGAAACGAGCCAAAACCAAGCGGTTCGTTAGAAAATATATTAAATTATACGTACCAGTTTCACCGCACACTCTCTGGACGCTATAGAGTCTCCATTTCGTATCTGGTATGTTGGCGTCAGATAATATTCTTTCGAACGCCTTCGTCCCTTTCACCGGCGGCCAATAAACTTTACAACGCCTCGGCGTAAATCATTTGCTGTGTACTATTGACACGCTCCCTCCATGCTCTTCGCTAAATTGTATAATAGAATACATAGGAATTTTTCAATTAAAAACACGGAATACACGGTCACTAACGGTAGTATTATTAGATGTTACCAGATGATGGATGGATGAGGATGTTCGCCTGCTGATGATCAAGAAGGAACGACACACGCATGCACGAGTGTGTACGAAATTTAATATCCGTTAAAAGGTGGGAAAAACTTTATGCAAGACGCTTCAACTCAACCAATAGGATGTTCGGTACTTCAACGAAATGTCAGAATTACGTTCCGTTAACTCCTACCGCTGATGTTTTTAAAAATCACAAAGTTTAAGCCTTTTTTGATGTTATTAATTAAAATACCCATACAAAATAAATGCTTTATTATAACTTCAGAAGTACCTGCAGAGACGAAAGGTTTTTATTTATAACTTATAAATATTTTACCTCATAAGACTGGAAAATTAATGTAATTGAAACGAAACGTACTATTTTAAATTCCCAGTCGGTTACAAGTTACTGTAATGACGTCAATAAAATGTCCTCTTTCGGACTAATTTGTTATATTACTGATATTGACCATGAATAGACGTCAGTAAAACGTCCACTAGAGACGAATATGATACGTTCTAATACTTTTTTGTTTTTGTTTTTGTGCGTGTGTGTGAACTGTTTATAATAATCTGTAACAATAAATGTATTTATTTCTTTCTTTCGTTAAATACTGACCCTGAATAGACGTCGGTAAATCGAAAACTTTGTCTACGTAGCACTGAATGCTTCTTACAGGCACATCTTTAAGTAGAACACTGAACGGAAACATTTTAAATAAACTTGGCCACCAAAGCGCGACAATTTTTGGCATATTTCTCTCAGTGACAAGTTTTCATTTGGTATAGGATTATTCAAAGTAATGTTTGAAAGCTGTATTGCATTTCTCGGTAACCAGTCTTTCAGGATACCAACTGATGTTCCAATTTTATGACTTTCATTTCGCTTTTCTAAAACTATTCCTAATCCATTTTTTTGATCCAATGGTCCATGTTCTATGGGGAGCGCGTAAACACAACGAATCCCTCCCCAGCCGCGGGGGAGGCGGCGCGCCGCCTGTGCCGCACATTTCGAAAGCTATTTCACTAAACTTAATCTAGTAATATAAGTATATCACTAAACTTGGACGGTTTTACAACTATATTCCTAGTGAGATAGTAATGAATCGTTTTCGTATAACTCTGTTACGGTATATAATTATATCCCTAGGGATATAATTATATTACGGCTACATCTATCTTACTGCGACATATAGATGTATATCTACACACGACACTATGTCGCACGCGGGTCGGCGCGCTCGGTGCGAGTTCCCTACAATAATGTTAGTTCCGTGGCGCTCCGCGCCTCCGCTTTGCAATGTTATATCGACTTACCTACCGAACAAATTTTAAAAACTTACAACAAACATCTTACCTACCTATTTGCTACTATTAATATTAATAATTTTAAAATTTACAACGAACAACTTACCTACCTATCTGCTACTATTAATTTTAATATTTTTAAAACTTACAACGAACAACTTACCTACCTATTTGCTACTATTAATATTTATCACAATACATTGTACGTCTATTACTCAGTTTATCATACTAGGGTAAACATACCGGTTATCGACCGTTTAAGCGGCTTGCTGACTTGAGAGTAGATTTCTATCATGACTAGTAGATTTCTATTATGTACTCCAAGACTTATAAAAAAAAAACATCGTACAATAGTCTAGTTTCATAAAACTTAACGCTTAAAGAGGTGTCAGTGCTACACATTTAAAAAAAATATATATTTTTCGTAAAAATAGCAAATATACCGGTAATCGGCCTTATCACTCAGTTATCGTCCACCAGTGCACTAGTTATCGCCCACCTAATCCACAATAATAGAACGACTCTAAATAATAAAACACTCGTTACTATTATGAAACTCGCTGCGCTCGTTTCATAAACTCATACTCGTGTTTTAATACCCTTAATTATATGACAGTTGCATAAACTACTATAACACAATCTTAATATAAAAACAAAAACTTTAAGAGGAACTGAAATAGGTACCAATACCATTAAATAACTAAAGTACTAAATTATTAGTACTTTAGTTATTTAATATGTTTTTTAATTAACTTCAGTTGTTTCAGTTTTGATAATTGTTCTAATAATTGTTTCATTTTCATAATTTTAATTACTTTTTTTGACTAATTACGCTTTAAAGGCAATGATAATATATCACAACATAATGATTCATGAATCATAATGATTACAAATAAAAAAATAAATATTGATTATATGCTTTATTTCACTTATTCTTCTCTTCGGTCATTTCGCGCCCGCTTGAAGGTTAACTGTAAAATGACACATTCTAGGCGAAGGAGTGTTGGTAGCGCTGCACGCGTGCCGTGTAACTTACAGGCGACCAATCGCTCTAGCAGCGCATGCAGCCCCTGGGGCTCCTGCGGCCGCGACAGCACGTCTAGTGACGGCGTCTGTAAGCAACCAATATAAATTATACTCTGTGAATTATGATACAAGTTAGGTAATTTAGTCCTCAAACCCCTGACATTCTGGTAATACATGTTAAGAGTGCCTTTTTAATACGTTTATAATGATTTGACAAACTTTAAATCCTTAACTAAAACTGACTTTGATTTTATATCTTTTCTCACAAAAATACGCCCATTTCGAACCCAGACAAACTGATACTTCTTCTCCGCTGCTGCCGCTCTTGTAGCTGCATGGAGTTGCTTGTTCGCCGGGGATAGGTGCTCCGCTACATAAATTGGCCGCTTATCACCTTTTACACCAATGTTTGATGTACTAAGCTTTTCATGTTCATGGTTTCTATTGAATGTACGAATTGTGGCCAGAAAGTTGTCCCTGACAAATGTTGATGCAAGCTTAGCCACAATTGTTCGCGGGCGAGCCGAATCATTATTCAGCTTTGCTACTCGGTGTGCAGTAACCAAGTGATGTTCTTTGAGATCGAAACTTACAGCTTTGCTGAGCTTTTTTACAATTTCTATCACATTCTCAGTCTTGGACTCCGGTACTCCTTGAATCTCCAAATTATTTTCCCTTGAAATTTGCTCAACTATCGCTAGACGACGACAGTGTACATCATTAATATCGGCTTTGAGAGAAGTATTCTCATTAACAAGTTTAATATTAGCCTCTTTGAGTGCTGAAATTTCCAGTGACTGCTCTTCGTAATGCTTCTGGAGATCATCCAGCTGAGTAGACATATGGTTAACTCCTTCGGTTAGCTCAAGTATAGCCCTTTTGGTTTCCTTGCTCTCCTTGGCAATTTTCTTTTCAATTTCGTTCGAAATAAATTTCGAGTTCTCCTGTAACTTGGAGTTTAAAAATTCCTTCAATTCTTCCAGATTTTCAACTGTTAAAGGAGCCGGTTGTTTCGACGTACATGCCTGCCCAGAACTCGCTATCTTAACAGGGGTGTTAGAATTGTCCCCCTTCTGCTCCTTACAAATACACTCTGGACATTTCCAAGATGCTTTAAATTGCTTCGTCTCCCTCATAAATACATCTGGCTGAACCCTTAAACACTGGTAGTGATAATGTCCTCGGCATGCACTGCAAACTTTTAATTCCGTTGGGAGAACATTCTTATCACAGGCGGCACATTTAGCCATCTTGGCAAAATAAAACTAGTGAAGTGCCAATTAGAAAAAAAAATATATAATGAAGGATGTCTACAACGACTTTGACGTTCACTAAAATTGATAGCTGTCACTCACTTTCGAACTGTAAATTTTTTCTTTGCGATCCAAAAAGATGGTAGAAGTGAAAAATAATTTATTTATCACGAACACCAATTTATTTTGTGGTATTATGTGCAAACCCAGTGCAAACCAGTGCTATTTATTATATATGTAACTTCACAACAACAAAAACAAACTTTGTGAATAACTTTTAAAGTGATCAAAACGTTTTAGACAAGTTTTCTTAAAATTCTTGCGGATCAAAACAAAAACACTTCTTCTCACAACCTAGATAATAGACAAAACATAGATTTTTTTGAGAGACATGGTATTAATGTTACAGGCTATTGTGTTGAGTTGTTCATTGACTTAATTAAACTGGTCTATTGTACGAGGAACGGCACCCGCCAGTTATGCCTCATTCATAATAAAATATAGCGGGTGATGACTTGCCACTCACTAAATGGGCCCTCCACAAAAGGCAGCCTAAGATGACGCCGGAAGGGCAACATTGGTGTGAGTGGCTTAGGGTGTCGAGAGGTGTGCTGCGCGTTCTCTGAGCGGTACTAGCGGCGTTATGCCCTTTAACACTTCCACCCTGGAGCTTAGGTACTGAGCTCTTGCGTCTTCCACTCCCTGACGGCCAATCAAGGCAAGCCGGGAGGCGGGGGGTCTCATTTAGCCCCTAGGGAATCGGGGTCCGCGGTGACGCTACTCACCGACGACTCGCCATAAAGTCGCCCCTGCGGTTTTATTATTATTATTATTATTTTTTCACAGACTCTCGGGCCTTACGCCCGGTATTTTTAAGGCATCAATCTGTATGTAGATCAGCTGATTGAGAGACTCAGTAGAATGCATGTTGGATGCTCAATTGATGGTAAGATGATAAACAATATTAGCTATGCTGATGATATGGTTCTACTGAGTCCCTCAATTAGCGGTCTTAGAAAGCTTGTCAATGAATGTGAGCGATATGTCAATGTTCATGGACTCAAATACAATGTAAAGAAAAGCCAATTATAAATTTTTACAGGCAAGAATAAATTACCAGATTATACACCTCCAGTTAAGATGTACAACACGCCCTTGAATACTGTAAAACAATTTAAATACCTCAGACAAATTGTCACCGGTGATCTTAGAGATGATTCCGACATAGAAAGGGAACGTAGAGCGTTGGCGGTGAGGGGTAATATGATAGCCCGTAGGTTTGCTTGTTGCTCGGCAGAAGCAAAAATAACGCTATTTAGAGCATACTGTCAGTGTTTTTACACGAGCAGCCTATGGGTGCATTATACCCTTACGATCCCTCAATGCTCTACGGGTCCAATATAACGATATATTTAGGATGTTGTTGCGATTACCACGATATTGCAGCGCGTCTGGTATGTTTGCAGATGCCCGTACAGATGGCTTTCATGCGGTCGTTCGCAAACGGATATTTTCTCTGCTAAGTAGAGTTCGTGGTGGTAACAACAGCATTCTAACAACTATAGCTGATAAATATGACTGTCCTATCCAAAGACACTGGGTGAAATCATTAATCTAATATGTTGTTTAAATTAAAACAAATATGTTATTTTAAATATAGGTTACTTATTATAATAGTAGGTATGTTTCATGCAATTGTACTTTTATGGATCTTGTATCTGAAATAAAGAGATTATTATTATTAAAATTTAGTGTCATAGAGCTAGGGTATTATGTGTTGTATGAAATCAGACTAATAAAATGTATATGTTACAGTTAAAACCAGTTTTCAGATAGAACGCGTTTTCCCTAGTTAGAACTAGTTTTTACTAAATGCCTTTCTTAAAACTAGAATTAACTAATGCTCAAAATTGAATATTAGTTAAAACTAGTTCTTACTAGACAAAACGCGTTTTCCGAAGCGACTCGGTTAAAACTGTGACGACCGCTTGGCTCCTCCTCGCTTCGCTCGTCGTCGCATGTGCGTGGTAGAAAGCAACCTAACGAACCGAATCTTACCTCCTGTCACAGACAAGTGACTTAAATACTATATCTTATTTTCAATCCCAAATTAGTTTCTCTAGCGCTAGTTTAAACTAAAGCTCGGAGTGACAACTAGTTTTAACTGAAAATCAAATATATCAGTGGTCAATTCTAGTTTTGACTACTTATTTCTAGTTTTAACAAGGGCATTTAGTAAAAACTAGTTTTAACTAGGGAAAACGAGTTCTAACGAAAAACGGGTTTTAACTGTAACATATATAATGTAGATAAAGGAAAATTAACCTTGTGTAAATAGTTTTTTTTTTGTTAACTTGAACGGGTTTGCACTTGACCATAGTTTACCTGATAGCAAGTAAGATTATGTATTTTGAGTGATTAAGTTACTAGCTGTAGATTGGGCAAAACATAATGAGTGGTCTTGCCCAATCTGCCTCTGGTAGCCACCATTTGCAAGAAACTGCACAGTGCCGAGGACCTGGAAATAAATGTGAGATTCCGGATTGCAAGTTTGAATAACAAAAACTCGGATAAATTTGCTAGTTTTAAATTACGCAATGCGGCTACGTTTTCCTGATAAACCTGTATAAAATTGTTTAGATTTTCAGTTGAATCTGTAGTGAACGCCTTGTATGAAAGAATCTTATCAACGAATGAAGGCGCAAGCGCACGTCGATTATCAAATCGCTTCACTAAACTTCCCAAACAATAGAATAATTGTCCGACGTGACCGGCATAGATTTCGCTATAGATAAGGCTGAACCTGTTACAGAAGCGATTAAGTAATAAAACTTTTCAATGTTTGAAAGAGTATTATTTTCGTGTATCAAACTACGAAATGTATCGCGGAACGTAATCCA
The DNA here is from genome assembly GCA_927399415.1 of Macaria notata. NCBI lineage: Eukaryota > Metazoa > Arthropoda > Insecta > Lepidoptera > Geometridae > Macaria > Macaria notata. Next base: position 11,142,325 of record OV656738.1, on the reverse strand, counting down.
GTTTTGTAATTGAGAATCAAATTTAGAAATTTGTAATTCGGGCAATTTTACTTGTCGGCGAGTGCTTTCACTATTGTCATTAGAGTCCCGACGCACCGATGATGGCTCAGATATACTATCACAAACCGTGCGAATAGAATAGAACAAATCATCAAATGCGTCGAGTTCGGTATATGTTGGTATATAGCCAGGTACATACAATTTGTTTATAGAATTGATTTCTTTGATGCAGCGATTATATTCTACGCGTAAATCGTCAAGGTCTTCAGCGCGAGATTTGAAATTGGGTAAAATCGTGGGATCTAAAAGAACCTTGGTTGACAAGTCGTACAACTTTTGTACACGTAAAAAACACATTTCTTTTGACGTAAGAAATGGTTGCAGCATTAAATCGAGATCCATAATATCGTCCTCTTTTTGTATTTTTCTTTTAGTTCTATCGGTCATTTTGATTGATTAAAATGTTCCCGACTACGAATTTATTTTCAAGTAACACAAAAATGAGAGTAGTTTTGGTTAATTTTATAAATTGCAAAAATCACACAACTCCGAATATTACGACATTTCAACAAAATCAATTTATTGTACAAATATAGTAAAATAGACCTTATGACTATAGTGACAAAGTCCAAACAATGAGATAATATCGTTAGCAATTCTTGGGGTAGGTAGACATTTTTTAATGGAAAAAATGTGTTAAGTGTATTAGTATACGTAATTTTCTATAGTTTATGCTAGTAACTGAGAATTCCGACTCGAAAATGGGCAGCCCTGTAATAAGGACTTTTGAAAACTACAATTTACTAGTTACGCGAAAGTTTTACGTACCCCTTTTTTCTCTAAAAAAACCTGGCCTGCTAGTAAGTCCTCCTGAATGTGGTCGTCGGCGAGTCCTGGACGCCTCCTGGCATCCAGGCAAAGTCCAATTGTCGGAACACACACAATGGATAAAGAGGGACACTGATTAAGTTCTAGCACCCGCGATTTTTAGATAGTTTTTGCGTAACGTATCTTCTGCTCAAAGGTTGGAGCAGCACTGTCAGTCGATTGACGAATGTCATTCTTTTAGAGATGCGCGAGCGCGGAGTAAATACGCGAGTGAGATATGTTCGATTTTACATCGACTTGATGAATGTAGTTACACCTACAGAACTCTAAGTCACATCAGACAATCACATATTATTTTTCAAATGACATGTCATAGGTACTTAATTATCTTTATATCAAAGAAAAATATTACCAAATTATTAGTAGCATGATATACTATGAGCAGTTAGCAAACATTTTTAAACATAAATATATGTATTATATTACTATAATTAGGTGCACACAAATGTGGTTAACCACAAGGCTAGCCAGAGCAAACAATTTATGAATTAAAATAACTTACAGTTTCATTAACTAACTTAATACAGACTGTTTACACATATTCCCCGGAAGAACCCAGTGAAAGATTTCCCATCACAATTATCTTCATTAAAAACATTAATTACCACCATTTGTTAGAATTAGATCTAGACACGGAAAAGTAGCTACATAGTTTTAGGATTCATTAATTACATGAGTATTCAGATAATAATAAACACTAACTCAGGTTCAAAAGTGAATCTATGATTACTTACTGTTTTTCAAGCGCTAACTTTCCGAATTTTTAAAACACCCTGTTGTTTAAACAACTACACAAATTCTTGGAATAGTTCGAAAATATCTCTCTATTTCTTTGAGACGTATTTTCTCATGACTGAGGGCCGTGAATCCCCTGCAGAATTAATTCGTCTTGGGAGTTCTCTTGGGCAGACACATCGTGTTGGGCGCCCAAGTCCTCCTACGGAAGACACATGTCCTCGGATATAGTGCTCCTCAAACATTTCTGTTTCCTCACGATGTTTTCCGTCACCGTTAAAGTTATTGATGTAGGGCCGGATTCAAACCGGGGTGAATTGTTTGTATGTACCTACCTACATAGATTACGTAGGTATTTCAGATACGCGTAGTTTTTGCTGAAAAAACTCACCTAAAGTTTATGAGAAAGTCATCACAATCATAACATCAAAAGTGAAAAAAGTAGGTACCTAATTGTTAGTTACCAAGCGACACTCAAGTTATGTATTCTGGGCTACTAAGTGCCAATCAACTACTTACTCACTTATACCGACAAAAAGTTAATTGAATTGCGGATGAGTACATTCAGTACTACGTAATGCGGAAATGAGGTGTAGGTACCTTTCAAATTAAGGTCGTTCGTGTACCTTTAAGGATTAAAGTACGTTAACTACAATTCCTATTTAACTGCTTAACTTTATTATTAAACGACACTTTGGTCTTTGTTGCGTTTAAGGAAGTTCTATAAGATGCTTCGTTAGTAAAAAGCGAAGCGTCAATTGCTTGTAATAAGATTGTCCGAACCAGTACCTATTTGTAAACGATCTTCGGAATTGAGTTTGTTGATTAACGCAACAGAAAAACGAATAAGACTACGTAGTTAGTGAAATCACAGAGCTATGGTACTATGTATCGTTTGAAAAAACGCTTCAATGTGACAAAGGCACTGTCGCCCTCTGGCGAAATTAGATGGAATTGAACGAGTGTCTTTGTTCCTCCGAGTAAAAATACGTTTTAAAAGCACTTTGGCATACTTAAGTCATTTTTCGAAAATTTGTTAGTTCGGCCCTTGTTCTACCGAAGGTGCGACATACTGAAAAATTTTAATATCACCAAAAGATTCGTTTATCGTACCATCAAACGATACAATGAAGACTCTAGTGTAGATGACAGGTCAAGAAGTGGTCGCCCTCGGTCTGTTAGGACTCCAGCAGTGATAAAAGCTGTGAAGGCGCGAATTCAAAGAAATCCCAAACGTAAGCAGAAACTGTTGGTCCTTCAGATGGGGTTAAGCAGAACCACGGTGAAAAGGGTGTTAAATGAAGACTTAGGGCTTCGGGCATATCGAAGAAAAACAGGACATCGTTTGAATGCTCGTCTAATGGACCTGAGACTGAAAAGATGCCGCGCTTTGTTGAAGCGGTACGCGGGAAAAAAATATCGGGAAATTCTTTTTTCGGATGATAAATTTTTCACCGTAGAAGAGAGCTACAACAAAATGATAAGGTGTATGCACACAGTAGTGAAGAAGCGAGCAAACTTATTCCGCGTGTCCAACGAGGTCATTTTCCATCCTCGCTCATGGTATGGTTGGGAGTTTCTTATTGGGGCTTAACAGAGGTACATTTTTGTGAGAAAGGTGTAAAAACGAATGCAGTTGAGTATCAAAATACAGTCCTGACGAACCTTGTGGAACCTGTTTCTCATATCATGTTCAATAACAAGCACTGGGTATTCCAACAAGATTCGGCGCCAGCTCATAGAGCGAAGAGCACACAAGACAGGCTGGCGGCGCGTGAAATCGACTTCATCCGGCACGAAGACTGGCCCTCCTCCAGTCCAGATTTGAATCCGTTAGATTACAAGATATGGCAACACTTGGAGTCACTCAAGACATCCCAATTTGGAGTCACTCAAGACATCCTTGATTAAGGCAGCCGCCGATATTGACATGGACCTCGTTCGTGCAGCGATAGACGACTGGCCGCGCAGATTGAAGGCCTGTATTTAAAATCACGGAGGTCATTTTGAATAAACTTTATTGTCATAAGAATCTATGTTTTGTTAAGTTCATTTTGGTATATAAATGGTTACATAAAGAATAAAGTTGTTTCAATTATTTTATATTAAACATGTGACAGAATTTATGACCTGACTAGGTACTGGTCTTACTGTCAGTGTCAAATGAGTTTTCTTTTTTGCTGTTTTTTGGTCTTTTCCTTGAGGTCGTTGGTTGGTCACAGTTTTTAAGTAAGGTTTGTATTTTTGGGTTATCACAATCACACATCCCACTCTTATTATTGCAGAAACAACTTACTTCTCGATATTTAATTATGTTTTTGGTTTGTCAAAGTTATCAATTGGTGGATTTGAGTTTTAACAACTGAGACTTAACAAGCGCAGTTTTAGTAGATATGGGAAGAAAATTTCGCAATCTGCGTAGAGAGGCTGATGATGCAAAAATTCTACGACTTACTTCAGTTAGCTGTGGACCCCAAGAAAAAGTCGAGGCAAAGAAAACACCCAAATTTTTTAACTACTTCACTGAATGGCTTTACCACCCCATCAAATATGACATGGGGCAGTCGGAACCAGTCAATTTAAATCATCGTTGTCAAGGTATCCTAAAAATTTTAGTTTTTGTACCATGAATTTCATATTAGAATGTTTCAAGCAAGCACAAGTGTCACGATTTTCTAGTTTCGGCGCAACAACATAGAATGGTCTGTACATTTTGAAAGCACTCAAAGATATTTTTCCAACCTCTTGCACATACTTTTTATGTAGGTTTTTCATTGAGTCTAGCAGGTTCCTTTTTTGTTTCTTTTCCTTTTTAAAAGTTTTGCATTCCTTTTTTCCAGCAGATGCTCGACTTACGTCATGTCTTTCATAAAATGCTCTTACTTTGTGCATCAATACCCTTTTCTTTAGTTTTTTATCTCTGTATTTTCTCATATTGGTTTTTAGTCCAATAGTTGCTGTCATCTTTTTTTTGCACACAGAAACAAACCACCTATCTGTGAGACAAATCTACATCAGATCAACAGCCCTGCGTTTTCATAGGACAGCACTACAAACAAGACATGAAAGAACACGATATACAACATGGGCAATCACAAAAGTAGGCATACAAATTGGACAAAGATCCTACAAGTTTAGAGGACGTTATCTCTACCGCCTTCTCAATCAGAAGCTCAACATACTAGAGGATAACAAATACAATGCAAAACGTAAAATCACAGCATATCTGCGACAACTGAACTATGAGGAAACGGAAGAATTAATTAGGATTGTAAAATAAAACACTTATAATAATAGAATCTTCCAAGGAGACGCTCTCAGCCCTCTTTGGTTTTGTTTAGCCTTGAACCCTCTTTCCATCCTACTAAATAACTCCGGGGTTGGTTTACCTATTACACACAACGGAAACACGCACACTCTCAGTCACCTAATGTACATGGACGACATAAAACTATATGCCAGTGACAAGGAATCACTAGACAATTTAGCAAAAATCACAGAAACGTTCTCAGAAGATATAAAAATGCAATTTGGGATTGATAAATGTAAAATACACGCAGTGCAGCAATCCGAAACAACTCATTCATACACTCTCAAAACCGGTGACGTGATCGACTCAATAGAACCCAACAGCTTTTATAAATATTTAGGATTCTATCAAATCCACCAAATTCCTCACAATCAAATAAAAACTGATATCAAACGTAAATACCAACACAGACTCAATTCACTTCTTAAATCTCAATTGAACGGTCGAAACCTTGTCAAAGCCATTAACTCCTACGCAGTCCCTGTTTTAACATACACATTTGGAATTATTAACTGGACTCAAACAGAACTCACTGGATTACAACGCAATATCAGCACATCTATGACTAAACACCGGAAACACCACCCACGGTCATGCGTAGGTACAGGGACTGACACTACCCAGGAAAAAGGGAGGCAGAGGCATAATAGACATAGTTAACCTTCACAACAAACAAATTACCACACTCAGAAAGTTTTTCTCAGAACGGTCACCATATTCACCACTGCATCAAGCAATCTCACAGTCTGACAGTCGGTATACACAAGTGAACAAAGAAACGAACGCATTACCGACTCTAAAGAAAAGATTGCAGCATGGGAGCGGAAGTCACTTCACGGTAGACATTACCACGATCTTCAGCAACCACATGTCGACAAAGAAGCGTCGAACGCGTGGCTGGAGAGTGGCGATCTATTCCCCGAGACCGAAGCTTTCATGATAGCAATCCAAGACCAAGTTATTGACACCAGGAACTACCAAAGACACATTATACGTCGACCCAATACAAATGACATTTGCAGAAGATGTAGTAGCAGCTCCGAAACCATACAACATATCACCGGTGCATGCAAGTCCATTGTTCAGACTGATTACAAACATAGACACGACCAGGTAGGGGCCACCATCCACCAACTACTTGCTCATAAATACAAACTCATAAATAAAATGACGCCCTACTACAAATACAAACCAGACTCCGTTCTTGAAAACCAACACTACAGGATATACTGGGACAGGACAATAATAACCGACAAGACTGCATACTTAATCGACATAGCTATCTGCAACACCCACAACCTACAAACTTCACACACAGAGAAGATAGCAAAATACACAGACTTATCAATAGAAATAAAAACACAGTGGCGCATTAACAACACAAGAAGAGTACCTATAATAGTTTCGACCACAGGTGTGATACCCAAAAATCTACTTAAGAGCCTTGAGACACTTGACCTACCAACTTCAACATACAAACAACTTCAAAAAGCAGTCATATTAGACACATGTAGAATAGTTCGAAATTTTGGACTTGGCTCCGGCCCGTGCAACATGTACCTCCCATAGTGGAGAGAACACCAAAGTGTACCAAATAAATAATAATAATAATAATATTTATTCAGAATCAAAAACCTTATAGCTAATTTACAACATTTGTTTGTTAGTACTATATTTACATTACTATGTTAGGATTGGTTACAAATGATGTGTTCTATGTTCCCCACACTAGGTACCCCTGTGTCGTGGGGAACGCGCTCTTCCTTCTGGATTGCAAATTACTATATCTATGTAGTATGTACATTTAAACAATTTTTTTTTCACTTATATATGTATATGTTGGTTAACAGAGGAAATAATTTACTTAACTGTCTCGGAAATGGGAAGTGAGGGGGGGGGGGGGTGATGTAAGAAATGAGGACAGCGATGTGTAGTTGTGTGATTAATTGTCCTGTGAATGTCAATAATAAATAAATAATGTGATGTATAAAATATATTTAAATAATAAAAAATATCCATTAAGTAAAGGTGTTGGTAATATCAAGTAAGAGTAAAATGTTATTATTTATTTATATTTACGTTCAAAACAACAGACTGTTTATTATTTATAATCGCAAATTTATTTTAAGTCGAGTCCGAATAATTCTTTGTCGAGTCAATCATACTTACGTGATTATGTACGCTTGAGCTACGTAATGGCTAGTACGAAAAAGTAGGTAAGCAATATAAACAACGGCCGACCGCTCCGCTTTGTACGTAGCGAAGATAAGACAGGTCACGTTTTTGGCAGGAGTTATGCAAGAGTGACTCCAGGTAAATTAAGTTAAGTTAGGGACCTGCATTTTATATTGAAACAAACTACCTACAAAATAGGAGTCAATAATCGTCAGTACAGCAGCAGGCCCCTTAATGTTAGGTTTTGTACAATGCTTCTGTTTCGGCGTAGTTATGCGTAATCAGCCACGAGACGATTTTCTTTTTGCATAGGTACGTACCGAGAGCATTCAATCAAGCCAAGAATATTATCCATTTTTTGGTAAAGTTTAGGACTATTAAAGGCAAACCTTCGTTGAGCAAGACAGGTTCGAATTTTGGGCTTAGGCCAGGCGTTGCGTCGTGAAGTCTTTTTTGTTCTTGTAGCCGTAATCATCGCTGTCTTATGGAAACGCAGGGCCGTTGCCATTATATCGCTCATCGGGTGCAATAAAGAACCTATTACAGTTAACTCAATTTTACAGGAGAGGCAATTAAAGATTGTAATAGTAGTATCATGATTTTGTTTATGTACTTTTATTATTTTTGTTACTGTTATTTTGGTTTAGACTGTTAGCTTGTTAACTGATTGCAAAAATATTTAAATATGACTTTATATATACCCTAACTACATCAATAAAAATATTACTACTTACATTTGCGTCGTTTTTGCCCTAGGATATCTATTTTAGACAATTATGGCAAGTATTTAGAAGAGAAAAACAAAAACAATAACTTTTTAGCAATCTTTATTAAAATCAACTCAATTATACTTATATTAACTTATTAGGAACTTAGTTTATATTTGGTAGGATCCAGCTGACAGACGGACGTATGGACGGGCATTGGGCAGTGTATACGCCCCTTAGGCACGGAACCCTAAAAAATACTATTATAAAATGCTTCGTAGTAGGACGGAACTATGTTCGTTTGAACCAAATGCTATAAGTCCTGTTTTTTTCGATCAGCAATACAGATCTTAGAACTGTACGCCGGTCTCAGAATTATCTCATTCATCATTATTGATCTCCTGTTTCGTCCTTTTCTGCAATCGGCTTCAGTCCAGTCTTCATCGTAACTAGTCTTATACTTATAAACTTCAGGGTTTGTTTTGGCAAAACGAATCAGCTTTACTTCGGATAACCTTGATAAATTGTTGAGTGCGAGTTCATCAGACAATATTTTCAGATCATAAAAATCGCTGTAGTTTAGTTCGTTGACGGCAAATGGCTTTCCAGACTTCTTTGCGTTTCGTATAAGCTGCACGTAGTGATCCGGCGTGTATATGGGGCCAGATTTTTTAGCCCTTTTGATTGACCTTTCAATTATCGAATGAGCACTGTCGCCTTCATTTTGGGTGTGTCCACGTATAAGGAACTTGTGCGTTATGGAATTGATGGGCAATATATTTACCACGAAGTAATAATAAGTAATAATAGCCATCAAAACCTTAAAAGAAATAATTATAACAATGAATTATTTTTTTTATAAACTGAAGAAGAGCAACTACTTATTATACGTTTTTAATTTACTCACCGGTTCTTCTGTTGCCCATAGCAATTGTCAGAATAAAAAATAACGTCACAATTAGGATTTTCTCGGGCTACTTTTTGCAGGAACTTATATACGCAAGTCCCAATTTCAATGGCACCTCGGTTACCAAGTCCTTCATGCCAGAAAAAACACGATGTTGTCTTACTTTTCATGTCGGTTACCTGCAAAAAGAATAGTAATCAATTGAAGCATTAGGTAGGTACTGTTATAAAGGAATTTCTATGGAAACACTATAAAAGTAAACCCGCTTAGGCAGCAGTTATGATCTTGCTGACTCGTATTGCATTGACGTCAATGCAACACGAGCCCCGGTAACTAGGCCGCCTAAACAGGCAGGTTGGATCGAGCTTCCGTCGCGTATACTTCAAATTGTAATAATAATCAATCAATAATAAATAGTTTAATTTCAGTTAATAAATAGTTTCTTTTTTAAAAAGACTCTACGAATCCTGCGCCTAACATTGGTGTCAGAAGTGGGATACCAGTGTTGATCGTCCGTAAAAAAATCCGCTGGTATTCCATAAACGCGACGCGCAATTCTTCAAAACCATCTGTCTCCGGAGAGCTCGGAGCAGCACTCCGCCAAATTCGTGCACATCAGTCGAGTCGCGACAGGAAGCCTTGCTTCTGTAAGCCTGCCGACCGACATTCTACATCCAGCACTCCGTCAAATTCGTGCACATCAGTCGAGTCGCGACAGTAAGCCTTGCTTCTGTAAGCCTGCCGACCGACATTCTACATCCAGATCGACTTCACGTCATCGCTATCGCCGCCACGTCATTGACGCGTGGTCCTGAAGATCGCTGTGGTTATCTTCACACCTCCGCCGCCGCCGCCATCGTGTGCGAGTGGTCCTCCTATCCTGCGCATCAGCCACCGTCGCAACGAGTGGACGTGACATCAGCCTATCTCCCAATCTGCGCATCCACCACCGTTTCAACGAGTGGATTGGTCTCCTTGTTCCGACCGCAGCCGCAGACTCCACCGCACTTCCGCCCCGTTCCTGCCTGGACCAGACAAGGATGCAACTCCGGATCTTAGCAGTGCTGCTGATACTGTGAGTAATTCATATTTTCATTCGGTATCGCTATATTTTCTTATAAGTGTTTCCTAATCCCTCCTTTACAAATACTTATAATATTTTCATAATGACGGACTCAAAACGCGCAGAACTTTCACTAAGCGAACAGTTCCCGATCAGTGTTCTGTGTGACTTTATCGGTCATTACAAAGGCGACCGTGAAACATTAACTGCCTTCTTAACAAATTGCCAAATTGCTTTAGATCTGGCGTCGCCAAGTCAAAGGACCTTACTGAATAAATTCATTATAACCCGTCTGCAAGGAAAGGCGCAAGTCGCCTGCTCCAATAAAGTATTCGATGACTTCGAGGAGCTTAAGTGCTTTCTTAAACAAAATTTCGGTGAACGAAAACATTATAACCACCTATTGTTAGACCTTCAGTCATGTAAGCAGCAAAGTAGTGAAACGGTAGCACAATTCGCCCTCAGGGTTGAAAGCTGCCTCACCGACTTACAGTCAGAAATCCATAATTCAGATACCTTGAAAAAAGATTTATCAGGTCGAATTGCTATGACCGAAGACTTAGCGCTTCACATTTTGAGCCTAGGGCTACAACCTCGTCTCAGTAACAATGTCCGATGCAGAAACCCTAAGGGTTTGAACGATGCCATAAACGTTGCTCTAGAGGAAGAAAAAATCCAAAATCTTTTGCATAAAACCATTTCCAAATCAAATTCCAAATGTAAAAAATGCGGTAAACCGGGTCACTCCGAATCGGAATGTTACTCCCGTTCTAACCAAAATAATAACTTTCATCGTCACTCAGATTCTAAACCATCCAGGTCAAATTATAATTCCGGACCTTTCTGCAGATCTTATGAATCAAAAGCACGTCCGGTGGCGTATGGCGTCCCACAGGGCAGCGAACTTGGACCTCTACTTTTCTTAATATATATTAATGACATGCCAAACATAACTAAGCACGAAATAACTCTTTTTGCTGACGATTGTACAATTTTATTCAAGAATAAAAACAAAATAAAAAAAAATTCAAACTCTGTAATCTACAATCTGACATATCATCTACTTTAACAAATGTAATCAGCTGGTTGTGTAATAATAATCTAAATATTAATATTGACAAAACAAATATAATGTACTTTAGAAATAAGCACAATGAAACTATTAACTTTGATGTTTATCATGAAACCAAAAAAATTGGAGAAGTGGAAGTAGCTCGATTTTTGGGTGTACACATAGATAATAAACTAATCTGGAAGCAGCATATAGACAATGTCTGTAAAAGAGTGCATAAGTTTGCATATGCACTCTTTCGTCTCTTTCAATTACGGAAAGTTACAAATGATGCAACTATGTTGACCGCATACCATGGCCATGTTGCGTCTGTACTGCGCTATGGGATCATGTTTTGGGGCAATTCTACCGATCGTATCAAAGTGTTTCGAGCTCAAAAACGATGCATAAGGTCCATATGTAGGTTAAGTAAAAGGGCACACTGCAAAGAACACTTCATCAAACTCAAAATTCTAACTTTGCCCTGTCTCTACATAAGCGAAGTAGCAATGTTTGTCAAAAGTAACCCAGAACTATTCAGATTCAAGCCAAAAGGAAGCAGACATGAAAATGAACTATATGCAAGACGGTCCAATACTGCATACTTGTCCAAAAGCGTTTTTTGCATGGCTACTAAAATATTCAATCAACTACCTAAGAAAATTAGAAGTATCGACCAAATACCAAAATTCAAAAAAACTTTAAATGCATATCTACTGGGTAAAGCCTACTATTCTGTAAAATTGTTCCTGGAAGACAAAGATAGGGACAACATACAATGACAATTCTGGTTGACATTCTCTAAAAGTTTAATCTTGACATCTGCATTGTAAGTTTTAGATATAAGATTAAATTACCTACTTTTTAACTTAAAACACAATGTCTGTAAGCCGATACGGGCAGCGGCTAGGGAACCTTCTTGTCTTATAACTAACCTAGTTCCTAGATTATGCTATAAGAGTGTTAACACCTTTAATAACCTAGTTGCCTGACAATAAACTATTTCATTTCATTTCAGATATTGCAAAGTTAAAGGGCATGACATTTCGGAATGCCGTAAGCGCAAATATAATAATGAAAAATATGAAAATAATTCCCACGGTAATAACAACTATAAGACAAACAATGTCCATCATATTTTATGCGACTCATCAGTCCCGAGCTCGCCGATGCCCTATCATGTTTCGTGTGAAACCGCCGAGGAATCCGATAATGATTTAAACTAGTTCACCGGATCACGAAACAGTGCCACCGTAATCCGTGTAAAATAGGCACACAAATATTTTACAGGACTCAAAATCCTCCTAAAGGAGTCCCTGTTCCATCGAGTCCCTGTAAATCTCCAGCTCGAAACGCTCCGCAAAGAGCTCCTGTTTGGTCGAGATCTTCTAAATCCGGACCCCAACACGCTCCTCAAGGAGTCTCTGTTTCGTTGAGTGGTCCGAAATCTGTTCGACACGCTCCGCAAAGAGCTCCTGTTTGGTCGAGACCTCCTAAATCCAGACCTCAACACGCTCCTCAAGGAGTCTCTGTTTCGTTGAGTGGTCCGAAATCTCCTGCTCGACACGCTCCGCAAAGAGCTCTTGTTTGGTCGAGACCTTCTAAATCCGGACCTCAACATGCTCCTCAAGGAGTCTCTGTTTCGTTGAATGGTCCGAAATCTCCTGCTCGACACGCTCCACAAGGAGCTCCTGTTTGGTCGAGACCTTCTAAATCAGGACCTCAACATGCTCCTCAAGGAGTCTCTGTTTCGTTGAGTGTTCCAAAATCTTCAGCTCGACACGCTCCGCAGGGAGCTCCTGTTCGGTCGAGACTTACTAAGTCCGAGACTCAACACGCTCCTCAGAGAGTCCCTAATTCGTTGAGTCCAACTAAATCCAAATCTCAGCATGCTCCTCAAAGAGCCCCTGTCTCGCTGAGTCTTACCAAATCCGAAACTCAACACGCTCTTCAAGAAGCACCGAAATCGTTGAGTACTATCAAGCCCAAAATCGAAGGCCGAATCCAAGAAGTCCTTACTAAACGTCGCATGAAAAACTGCAAGCGCGATATTCAGGTTTACGAAATAACCTTGGCATCAGATAAAATCTCGCTACCATTCCTTAACATCAAGAGCAGCTTCAGCAAAAAGTTCTTACGCCTCCTATTAGACTCAGGCGCAAAAATAAGTATAATAAAAAGATCAAGCTTACAGAAATGTCCCGATTTATCCGACCATATAGTTAAAATAAAAGGAATCAATGATACTGAGTCCGGCACAGATACGCTAGGCACCTTCCCAAAGGACTTTGAGCTATCGAACGAAAGTCAAAAATTCACGTCCCATGCCGTCACTGATGACGTTAACCTTAACTATGACGGTATCATCGGTAATGACTTCCTGCACCACTTCCGGGCAACTATAAATTACGATAAGCTTTGTTCAGCCGACCTATACAATTCCCGCTCGATCTGAAGCCGTCATCGAATGTGCAGTATCTAATTACCAACCCGAATGTTATCATAATAACGAAGGTTTATTATTAGACCACTCTATAAGTGAAGGTATCTATGTTGCCAACTGCATTGTGTCTATAAAGCAAAATCGTCGTGTAAATGTATCCGTCTTGAACACTACTGATAACGACTACGAGGTCAAGGACTATTCTGTGCAGCTGATACCTTTCGATTCCAAAAATGCTGACGCTAAATGCGAACAGATAAACTCTCTGTCGTTTTCTAAATCTGATCGAGTACAAAAGGTGTTAAGTCTCATTCGCTGCTCACATTTAAACTCTGAAGAAAGAGAGTCCATTTTAGAATGCTGCTCACAATACGCCGATATCTTTCACATAGACGGCGAGGCTCTATCCTATACAAATGCTATTGAGCATAATATCGATTCAGGTGACGCAGCTCCTATTCATGTAAAATCTTATCGATTCCCTGAATGTCACAAAGAGGAAGTAGACTCCCAAATTCGTAAAATGTTAGGCTAAGATATAATTCGTCCTTCTATCTCGCCATGGAATGCCCCTGTGTGGGTGGTTCCCAAAAAGTTAGACGCTTCCGGTAAAAAGAAATGGCGAATCGTCATAGATTACCGCCGACTCAATGACGTCACTGTTTCAGAGAGTTACCTTCTCCCTCTCATCACTGATATCTTAGACCAGTTAGGTCACTCAAAATATTTCACGACACTAGACCTCTCAAGTGGATTCCACCAGATTCGGATGAATCCCAAAGATGCTCCAAAAACAGGTTTCACTGTTAATACAAATTCCAGTACGTCTGGACACTACGAGTTCACAAGGATGCCTTTCGGCTTAAAAAGAACGCTCCTTGTACATTTCAAAGGCTAATGAATACAGCCCTATCCGGACTTCAAGGAATTCATGCGTATGTCTACCTAGACGACGCCATAATCTACTCAAGTGATCTTAATTCTCACATTTCGAAACTGAAATTAGTGTTCGACCGCCTCCGAAAATTCAATCTCAAGTTACAACCTGACAAGTGTGAATTTCTCCGAAGAGAAGTTGCCTACTTAGGCCATATAATATCCGACAAAGGCGTCATGCCGAATCCTGATAAGATCAAGGCCGTCACGCAGTTCCCTACTCCCAAAAATCCTAAGGATGTTAAATCGTTCCTGGGACTCGTCGGATACTACCGACGCTTCATCAACAATTTCTCAAAGATCACCAAGCCTCTGACGTCCTTACTCGAAAAGGACGCTATCTTCCTGTGGTCACATGAACAAGAACTTGCTTTCACCCTTCTGAAAGACAAATTGACGTCAGCACCATTGCTGCAATATCCTGACTTTACGCAACCTTTTATCTTGACCACAGACTCCTCCAATTACGCCGTAGGTGCAATATTGTCTCAAGGAGAAGTAGGTAAAGATAAACCAATTTCTTACGCCTCACGCACTCTCAATAAGGCCGAAGGAAACTATTCCACTATAGAAAAGGAACTCCTTGCAATCATTTTCGGAGTTTCGGAGAGAAAACGTTCCGCCCTTATCTCTACGGTCGTAAATTCAAAATCATCACAGACCACAAATCATTGGTCTGGTTATTTAATGTCAAAGACCCCGGCTCCATACTAGTAATTTTGGGCCGCGCATGCGGCCCGGAGTGTTTTTGGGACTGTGTTGAACTTTTAATTTTTTGTATAAGAAATAGTATTTGTATAAGTATTGCATTAAAAAAAAATTGGCGCTAGTAAAAGGGTAAAAAGATAAAGGTGGGCTAAGGATGATGATGATGATATTAGATAATCTTTGACTTGAATGACCGAGTCAGTCGAATGCACGTAAGTCTCCAAATGGGTTATGGATGGTGATTTTGTGTAATTTAATACATACATGTTTAGTTCAAGCATCAACCAGCTATCTCTTACGGACTTCGAAGCTTCATTTAGCAGGATTTAATAGTAGATTAGTAGCCGAGGGCTGTAAGGCATCAATTTCAGCCCGAGATAGTTAGGCGCACGAGCGCAGCGAGGGCGCCTATAGTTCGAGGGTGCAATTGATGCTTACACCCGAGCTAACTACTCTGCTTTACATCTCGATTGTGAGGTAAGTAGAAAAAAACCGTATTACAAGAATAAAACATTTTAATGGTTAAAATTTATAGTGAAATGAGAACAATTTTAAAATATTAGGGACAGGTGTTTTATGGGTATGCTAAAAGTTTGAGATTGTGATATTTGCTGGTCACGGACAAAATCAGAACTTACTCGTTTTTCTTTTCGCCACTTCATGAACTCGTCGTAAGTTTTCAAATATCTCTCTTTAGAACTTTCAAGCAAAATATTGTTAATTGCTACTTCAGCTTCCATTTTCATTGAATCAGGAGTGCAGCTTACATAATAATATCGTCATCACTTGCAGAACTCATGTTTTTTTCCTAATTAGCACGTATTTATAAAAAACAAAAACAAACAACATTTAAAATGAAAGTTTTCTATTCCCGCCTTTTTTATCTTTTTTTGTCAAGAACGAAATTGAGCATCGCCGTTCGATATTTAAAATTGATGACTATTATAGGTATACGAAGAAGTTTAAGTTTGAATAGCGAAGCGACCTCCTTTGTCTACTACTTAAACTTTTTGAAAGAGTGAAATATTTTTTTTAATTACTTACCGCCCTAGGGCTTTTCTAGCTACATTATTACCCTAGGGCGCTAATTGGTTACTTACAAGCCTCATTTGGGGGTAATAAGGACCTACTTACCTTACATGAGAGATGTAAAATAACATTATTCCTTACACCTGATACAAAGTTCACTTACGCGTCTGTTTGTTTTGTATTATGAATGTTTGCTTGTATTGAACTGCCCAATGAGTTTTGAGGCAAGTTTTTTTATAGAAATATTTATTCAAGATGAAGATTTATGTTTTCTTTATATATTAGAGAACTACTGTTAATTTCACGATATCTTATGTAAAGTCGGTAATAAAAATACTTTTGTACTTATATGCAAACGTTGGCTGAATTACGAGATTAAACATATCATACCTACCGTTGTATTTTATAATCTAAAAAAAGGCTTACAAAAATGACCTACATAGTATGTATATTTCTTAGGTATTGTAATATAGATATAGGTATGCCGGTTCTTTACGGCTTATAATTTAGATAGATAGATTAATAGGTACTCTAATATTAAAAAATAAACATTGTTAATTAATTAAAAGAGTCTGGTTGTGGACGCCGTGCCGAGCGGTCGCTTTCGGGAACGGTCAATACAGCCTCGTCAAAACAATTGATCCATTAAACAATAGGCACAACATCTGCCAGCGGCTAGCACAATGGCTGCGAGCAAAGCCTGACGGTTCCTAGCTTAGGTCAATTCTCTGGCCCCGCGAAAAGTGACTGTCAATCAAGTGCCGTGCAACGCGTGTTTATAATCTTTACGTGTATCAGTGAGTGGCAACCAGTGTACGTACATACATACGTGACCAGCGTCATTTCCATCAGAGGCCACCGGTACCAGCGCCCAGGTCGTGGTAACCCACTCCAACAAAAGGAAAACTCGGTGAGCTTGTTCCATATTAGCCACACGCGGTCTAAACCCCTTTTCTTCGGTCTCTCCTTCCTCAATATCCTAAGATATTGTCTAGACTAGTCTTTATTGCCACGAGGGACAAGTCTGTTTTCAAGCAGCCTATACCAGCAACCAACATCGTACGGTCACATCGGTTACTTATAGATCAAACCTACGCGTTACTAGCGTATCCGATTTCAAAATACATATCTACACAAACTGCCGTAAAAACCTGCTAAATTTCCAAGGTTAGACTAGATTACGCGATCCCATAAGCCAATCTACTTTCCCAAGGCAAACACAAAAGCCTAAATACGAGTAAAAACTACGCACATCTGCAGGCCCGTTTGGACAATAGCTTAAGATTTTAAAACGGCGCGCGAAATATTACTTAAACAATAGCTATCCATTCCCAAAACAAATACCGACGCATAAAACTAAGCAATAAATCAGAACATTAACAATACAGGCAAAAACTCCCTTCTTAAAACCATTTCCGGCACAGCTGCGAGGCCTTACTATCGGGTCATCCTTTGTGATAATACGCCGAACCGCTAAACAATCATTACAAAACAAAAATTTACTTCTAATTGTAGTCATTTTTGCTACGTACAACAAAGCCCAGACGTTTGTTTTATACACATAGCACACCTAGTACATAAAGCGTAATTAATAGACTTATTCCAAATAATAAGCCCTAACTCACTTGGACACCACGCTAGAACTAAAAGCCCTTCGCCTGCCGCCGGACGGAAGGGTTCGTAAAGATCACATAGATAACCTAGGAAAAGAACAGCCGGTATTAAGTGCAAGTATCCTAACATACACCTAGCAAATGATTCGTACCTAGAGTTGTTAGACGAGACCCAAGTACTCACTCGAGTGCTACGCACTCCCCTTCTCCGTTAAAGGCAAAGGGGAACTAGTATAGTGCATGATATACCTTAACTAATACAAATACATAGTATATAAGCTTCCTTCACAGCCTCGATCACGCGCATACCTGAAAGATATCACGAGCTAGCCACGACACCCTGTCCACTGCGATACCGCCACGGTAAGGCCCAAAGCAGATATGGAAATAGGGAACCCTATCGTAAAAATACCAGGAGACGGCAACTGCTTGTATCGCGCTATAGCCCACCAAATTAACGACTTGTATGGCCTAACCTTTGACCACCAACACATTCGACGAGACCTCGCACGCCAAGTTGAGGAAAACCAAAATGATCCACAAATGTACCTAGCGATCAGAAGTAATCTAGACTAGATAATTCAGCACAAAGCGAACAAATCTAAATGAACTGAACTAAAGCAAACACAAACAATATGGTTGCTTCAATAGATACAAGCAGTGGAGCCTCTCTATTCATTACTACAACGCACAGGTCCAATTCAACGTCATCAGCAGCAAACGACGCGACTCGGCTACTACAACTGACCAAGAACAAACCAAGGAACTCAACAACAATCATACTAGGTGACTTCAACGCCCACATAGGACTCACAGATACACACGAACTTCGCGATAAAAATCAAATAGGCAAAAATCTCTCACACTAAACAAGTAACGTAACGGGAAAATCTCCGATTGGACACATCATTCGGCCGGCGCAGCTGTAAACTGACTTGGACGTCGGGAAACAAAACATCGCAAATAGACCACATAATGACAGAAGCCAAAAACAACCAGATTTTTAATTACATCATTTATTTATTTATTTACAAATCAATTAAAACGGCGCGAGCCAATTACTTACATTAATTAATAAATGATGATATAATAACTACAATACAGAGAACAAAACTAATAATACAAATAATACTGAATCAGATGCTAGATGATTTGTACTGACCAGGTACCAAATCTCCTAGCGCCTGATGAGAACTCAGAGCAACGCCGGTATAAGACCAAGTCGCTTTGAGCCTTTTATAACCTGCTGGTGGTCAGTTGTCTAAGTAACACTCCACGATGTTACCTAAACGCCTGACGAAACTGCCACAGCAACACTACTGAATGGTATTGCTGCAACAATCACCGCAGGCACCTACTAGGGGGGCCTAACAGCTCTAACCCTAGCCACACCTAACACCTATGTCCTACAGGACCCTGTCACCATACGGGAGCACTCGCTCCAGGTCTGCTAATTGACGTGACCGCTTACCATCAGTCAACGTACTCCTACAGGACCCTATCTTTGGTCAGAGATCCCTATCCTCCTAACCAGGATACTCACCACTGGGTCCCTACTCTAACCTACCTACCTATCTAAGCCCTAGCCCTAACCATAGAGCAATAGATAAACATATAGATATAGGTGCAGGAATGCCTGTTGCCAGCGACCTAAGGCAACAAGCGGATGGGGGGAGGGAGTAAGGAATGTGTACGTCGTGCAATGTACACAGGAAATGATACTCCACTGCCGGTCACCCAGACTCTTGTGACCGATCACTTGTCAGTGATGGAGAAAGGTGTCTTGTCCGCGGTGGAGGGTGGATGGGTATGGCACCTGTCCAGCGGAGTAATGCTGAACAGGGCGTGGAGCTGGTTGCGGAGATTCACTCGACGCAACCAGGGCCTCCCGTGGCACGGGGGGGGGGGGTGGCGGAGGCGGGCGGAGCAACGCTCGACGCAGTGGGCCCTCTGGTAACGAGGGCGGGCAGAGCAGCGCTCTGGGCAGGATTCCCTCTGGCAGCGAGGGCGGGCGGAGCAGCACCCGGCAGGACCTCTCTTGATGAGGTTGGGCGGCTTCTTCTCCTCGGGCTGGCTGGTCCTCTCTTGATGAGGTTGGGCGGCTTCTTCTCCTCGGGCTGGCTGGTCCTGCCTAGCGGGGGCTCCTCCAGGGGTGGTGAATTAAAACCAAGGTTGCGGTAATAATTAACATTTATTCATAAAACACCAGTTTATATACAATTTTTTGCAACAAACACATAATCATTTTATCGTTGTGTGCCCTGTCGGTGTGATGCGGCGTCAGCATTCGGCCGGCGATTGCGCAGATACTGAACCAGCATCCGTATCTAGGTCGTCGTTTTGTCCGCAGAGCACTTTGTGATGTTCAATGTTATGTTGCATTGAACAAATACAAATACAAAAGGTGAAAAAACAATCCCATCTGACCATAGAATCATATGGGGAAACTTGAAGCCCCTCACGTTAAATTCCAATAGGGACTCTACGAGACCTCCTATAAGACTAACCAGGGCCAACGTTGCGAACGAGTTTGACTACAAAACCCTTTACTACGAGACGCTTCAAAGTAGCTACCACCACTCGAAAAAAAAAATATAGCAAGAAACTTTATTATAGAGGAAACCAAAAAGAGCAGGAACGGCGAAAACTGAAAAGAGCCGCTATCGTGGGAAGTGATAACAAACGTCATGAAGATGGCGGCCAATAAGACTATGAAACATGAAAGAAGGCGAACTTCCATTATAAGCATCACCCTCAAGATATGGAGGCTAGAAATACACTTAAAGAGTGCCGGCGCCGTTTGCAAAAGATCAAAGCAACGGAAGACCTTAAAATTGGTAGACCTATCTATACGTCGGAGGATTATTTATCTCATGATATGGACTACTACTCCAACAACATATCTGACTGGCAGGACATGGCGAAAAACAAAGGAGACTTTATAAGAGCTGCTAGGGAGACCAATAAGATGGCAGAAACCGACAGCGAATCTGATGAGAAAACAGAACGACATACCAACAGGCAGGCACCAACCATACCCCAGGAAAGGCCGTCAGATGACACAAGAACACTCCCTTAGCGACATAGGATCTATTCGACCCACATTTAAGATCCACCTACTACACCCGACGCGGTTATGATTACTCACAAAAGGACCAACATTACACAGCGAACGTATTAAGATAGCTCTTGCAAAGCCAAACACTAACAAACCCCAAGATGGGTCAACTCAATAATCAACGAACACCATTTTTTACTAACGCTTATCCCTATCCTTAATAACAACCTTCTCCAAATCGGCGTCTGGCTGCATAGCCGGTCGACTACCATCCCGGAGCGTTAGCACAAAACCACGCTCCACAACCTCGTGCCCCCTGGTATGCCGGTTTGACCGGAGCAGGCTTGTCCTGGCTGGGTGCGGTACCTATGTTCATGTTCATGTTCAACATTGTTAATTAATTAAAAAAGTTGTTTTAAAATTCAAACTACATTCATTAGTTTATTTATTTATTTTTAATCTTTTTGCGGTGGCGGAGCTGGCGGGGCCGAAGCTGAAGCTTCGGCTTCGGCTGGCATGGAGGGTGGGGGGTTTAATTCAGCTGGCGGAGCTGGCATCGGATTTTGGTCGGGTAAATATGCCTCAGGGGGCGTGAGCTGGGTCATGGTATCTGTAAATAAATGAATTTTTTTGTTAATGATATTAATTACATTAAACTAAACACTTCAAATGCTAAGTATGCGTCTGAACCAATGGCTATTAAATGTTTTGATAAATTAAATTGTTTAATTAAATTAATTATTAATTGTCTTAGGCAAATTGTCGTAATAAGAATGACAATCTGCTGGCAAAATTTGTTTCAGATCTTGGAGATCTTTCCATTTTCTTGGCTTCAGTGGAATTCTTGATGTGTACATTGGTTTGATTGTGTAGTTACCAATCTTGCATCTGATGGGCAATTCTTGCAATTCATTCGAAAAATTTAGTTTATATTTAATTTTTCCTTCCGGGCATATTGCAGTTGCCGGATGTCAGTGACAGTTGGGTCACCAGCTTTTTTCCCAGGTCGAATGGAGGTGTATCGTTGCAGTAATGAAAAATCTTGAAATTCATGGGACAGGTATTTTGCGTCGTATTTAGGAGTTTTCTTCTTTGCATCTTTAGTAAGCTTAACATACTCATGAGGTATTTATGTCAGTTTTTTTTAGTTTTGTCTCAATAACTGAGTGAACTGAGTCACACTCCATTTGGGTATGACCCTTTTCTAAATATTTTTGTGTGATTAACAGGTTTTCTTTCATAGCTAAGTCAAGAAGAGTATTAGCTATAATTGAGTTTCGATTCTGGGCGGTACATCCATCACTAAAAATAACCAGTGGAATAGTTTTAGGTACCTTCTCTTGTATGTAGTCTGCAAGACAAGAAGCGAAGTTAGAGGCTTGTAACTCGCCTTCACACTCATGCCACCAATAACAGGTTACTTCGTGAGTTGCTAAATTGTAAACTGTGTAATTATGACAACAAAGCTTTGTCTTATAATAGATTGCGCTAGCTTGAAGTTTTGGGCACACCTTCACACTCTGCAAATCTACAGTAAGTACCGTCATTTTTCCATCAATAGCCAGTATTTTATCAGCTTCTTTTTCTAATCTTGCAGCATTTTTCTTCTGAATGTTTCTTTTGTAATCCTCTTCTGTTACGATTTTAGTTTCATAACCACAGCAAACATCACACCTATCCTTTTTTGGCTTGGTAATACTTAAGCTTAGTTCATCAAACTTGTTAAAAAAAAAACAAGCTGATATGGGTTTTACCTTATCACTGGCACATTTTTCTTTGTAAATGCTGTACACGTGGCTCTTGCTTTCGAATACTGGTTCTAAATATAGTTTTGTTCATGTTCTTCTACAGTAGTGTGAGGGTAGTTTAGGTATATCTTCCAAAAACTTTTGCAGATGATTAGCCTGACTGACTCCAGTGGATGTTTGTGTTTCAGTAGATTTATTTTTACCTTTTTACTCTTTTGTAGTCTCAGAAAATGAGATACCCGACTTAGCTTCTGAAATCCAAGTAAGAATCATGCGCTCTTTGATTCCTAGAGTATTCAGAAACATTTTTTTGCAGACTTGTTTTGTTTCTTCATTCAGCTTCAGATAGTTTACATAGCTTTGTTGTCTTTTTTTTGATTCAGTTGTTCTTTGTTTAATTGGAATTTTATCTATCATTGAAGTTACAAAACTTTTCTTCCCTGACCAATCAAGCTCCTTCCAAAAGTTTTGAAAAATACTTTGTCTATCATGTTCTTCAAACTCAGAGCAGAACCTCATGGTGCTATTTTTGCAGAACTTGGAGTCACATGCTAGGCCCATCTGCCTTTCACTTCTCTGTATACCTGTCGTCACCTTATTTTCCTTTCTTGAATATCCTGAATAACTCTCTCCCCGCATTCTCTTCTCTTTTGTAATATTTCGTTGCCACTCTTCACAAATAGCATGCTTTTTGCGTTTAGGCTTGTTTTCTGGATCTTCAAATTTATTTGTTTCAAGCCCAGATTCAACAACTAACATTTCTGTGTCTATAATCGCTTCAGTAATGGTGGCATCCAATTCTACAACTTCAGTTGTTGAACTATCATTAGTAGCAAACTGAGTGATTGGCAATTCACTGACTGGTTCCAAATTTTCAAATAATTTAATTACAAGAGGAGATTCTTGGGCGCCTTCATCATTTTTGGCAACAAATGTGTCTTGAAGCTCAATTTCAGGATCATTTTTAGCAGCAGCACTGAGTTACGGATCCAGGTTGGACACTTGCTTATGAACTTCCAAAGAAGCTTCGTTTTGGGCATTACCGGCGTGATCAGGTTCGGTTGTAATGACTGTATTAATCACATGTAGTAGTTGGTTGTCTGTTTTGTATATCAAGATGTTCTCTAAAATTTGTATACGGCTCTGATTTTTCTTTGAATTAGTCACTTTTATTCCGTTCTCGGCTATAAAATTTAAAATTTCTTAATTTCTCTTGCGCAGCAACAAAAAAAAGATCAACTCGTAATGCCCCATCACCGACTAGTCAAATTGGAGAGGTCCGTCTATGTAGTAGGGCCCGCGGTATACAACCGCATACCTATTTCCGTCCGTGATGCAGCCTCGACCGCGTGCTTCAAGACCAAGCTTAGAGCATGGTTGTTGACACAATCTTTTTATGATATTGATAAATATTTAAAAATTCAAATATAATTTAATTACATTTAAGTAATGTATTGTAGTGAATACTTAATTATATGTTTTTTTTTCTCATAAAAGTTGACGTGTAATACATAGATATTATAAGAATAGTTATGACATGTAATTTGTGGTATTATTAATAAATAATTTGTATTTGTCCTGCTTCCTCTATTTTTAGTGTTTATTCTTAGTAAAATATTCTTATTTTGTAGTTCTTTTGCCTTCTTTCTATCTTCTTGCCATTTCAAACGCTGTTCTTCTTTTTCTGTCTCTGTATATTTACTTCTTTTTGCTCTATAATGTTTCAAAGCTCTTTCGCAATCTTTTTTTTTTTCATTTCATTGTATTTATCTGGATTTTCATTTTTAATTTCTTTCTATACTTTCTTTGTTTCTCAGCTGCTGTTAATGGCATCTGCAATAAATATGCAGAAAATCATTGAATAATAAATAAATTTATAAAATGCGGCAGTCTTCGGGAGAAGGTATAAGTAGTGTGGGATTGAGTTAAGCATAGATTAACCCTTAATTGGTCGCGTGGGGTGTCATGCACCCCAGAGCAGTTTTCCAGGCTCACAACTTCTTAAAATTTGAATTTAGCGCGTTGGCCTTCTAGGTAGCTTCGTAAACACATAAAATACGATTCAGTTGCGAGCGACGCTCTGTCGTGGACGGTTGGGCTCGGAGAGCGTGTTTGGGGTGCACGACACCCCAGGTGACTGTGTGACAGGACCAAGAATTTATTTCTGAAGCAGGCCGATCGCAATCAATCAAGAGGTGCCATGTATATCCAAGAACTAAGGACAGGAAAACAAAGACTGAATGTTCGAAATGCCAAAAACATGTGTGCAATGACCATATGAATATAGTCTGTCAAAATTGTGACGATAAAAACTAGGATTACTAAAAAAATATTTTTCATATATACCTAGTCAGGTCATAAGTATTGTCAAACAGTAAAAACTTTTCTTTTAGAATGCTGGCCACAAAAAAGTTTATTGAATTAGAATTTCGATTTGTTCATGAAAATAAAAATGTATACTTTTTAGTATTTTACTCATTTTTAAATATGGAGTGGACGTTTAAAGAAGACCGTGTTGCAGTTATGTCATTGCATCGTTGCGGTTACGCGCCAATTCAAATTTTTGACATACTGAAAAATTCGAATATAACCAAAAGATTCGTTTATCGTACCATCAAACGATACAATGAAGACTCTAGTGTAGATGACAGGTCAAGAAGTGGTCGCCCTCGGTCTGTTAGGACTCCAGCAGTGATAAAAGCTGTGAAGGCGCGAATTCAAAGAAATCCCAAACGTAAGCAGAAACTGTTGGCCCTTCAGATGGGGTTAAGCAGAACCACGGTGAAAAGGGTGTTAAATGAAGACTTAGGGCTTCGGGCATATCGAAGAAAAACAGGACATAGTTTGAATGCTCGTCTAATGGACCTGAGACTGAAGAGATGCCGCGCTTTGTTGAAGCGGTACGCGGGAAAAAAATATCGGGAAATTCTTTTTTCGGATGAAAAAATGTTTACCGTAGAAGAGAGCTGAACAAACAAAATGATAAGGTGTACGCACACAGTAGTGAAGAAGCGAGCAAACGTATTCCGCGTGTCCAACGAGGTCATTTTCCATCCTCGCTCATGGTATGGTTGGGAGTTTCTTATTAGGGCTTAACAGAGGTACATTTTTGAGAGAAAGGTGTAAAAACGAATGCAGTTGTGTATCAAAATACAGTCCTGACGAAACTTGTGGAACCTGTTTCTCATATCATGTTCAATAACAAGCACTGGGTATTCCAACAAGATTCGGCGCCAGCTCATAGAGCGAAGAGCACACAAGACTGGCTGGCGGCGCGTGAAATCGACTTCATCCGGCACGAAGACTGGCCCTCCTCCAGTCCAGATTTGAATCCGTTAGATTACGAGATATGGCAACACTTGGAGGAAAAGGCGTGCTCAAAGCCTCATCCTAATTTGGAGTCACTCAAGACATCCTTGATTAAGGCAGCCGCCGATATTGACATAGACCTCGTTCGTGCAGCGATAGACGACTGGCCGCGCAGATTGAAGGCCTGTATTCAAAATCACGGAGGTCATTTTGAATAAACTTTATTGTCATAAGAATCTATGTTTTGTTAAGTTAATTTTGGTATATAAATGGTTACATAAAGAATAAAGTTGTTTCAATTATTTTATATTAAACATGTGACAGAATTTATGACCTGACTAGGTATAATAAAGTTAATTATGTTAAAAATACGTTTAAAAGTTGATTAATATGTCAGTTTAAATGTTCTAATTAATTAAAGTCTGATTTTGCATGTATTTCGTATTTTATTTCATTTCCTAAATCTGGGGTGCCAAACACCCCACGCGACCGCTTATGCAACTTTTGTTGACAATTGAGGGTTAATAATCTATGTTATATATCTCATCAAACGAAACAAAAAAATAAACATATTTAAATGTACTAAAAATATAAAATGTTTAGCTATAGTATACTCAATCCTAACTTAAATAATGCACTGTAACAGAGTCAGCGTCGGTGTAGGTGTTGCTGCGTCAGTAACGCCGCGACACCTACACCGACGCTGACTCTTGGATCGAAAGTTAACCTTTAAAGTATTCACCTACCTTTATAATGCTTTTACGTTACGTAACATAAACTTCTAAAAGGGGTAACGTAAGAGTAACAGAAAAGCAACGGAAAAGTAACAGAAACACATTAGACGAAAAACATAACTTTAAATTTTTACATTCCTGGAGACTATTTAAATCTTCGTACATCAAATGTTGTATATCAACTCCTTGTCGTCTATCGAAAAATACGCCCTATTTAACAAAAGTGTATTTTTTTAAACCATTTTGTGTAAAAAAACGTTTCATATTTTACCTCAAAGACGGGGTTAAAATGAAACGTAAAAAATGATACGGCATGTAACTTCAATACTTTACTGTGTATCAATTTGACCGGGTAAATATAAGATAGAGCCGGAAAAAATAAAACAAGTGTACTTAAGAATTAGGGTGACAAATCAGACTCTTTATTTAACATAAATTCAAATGTGAATAAAGTAATTTATGCTTAAACATAGTTAAGAATTAAGTGCGTATTTCTAAGATAATTAGGACTATAATCACAATCAGCCTTCTGGTTATAATAGACTTAATATAGGAGACACAAAACAAAATAGTTTTATTCAAATAGTTTCAAAAATGAGAAAAAAAACTAAAAAATTCAAACAGGGGGAATTATGGAACATAAGATAGCTTCGCTTAGCTTAAAATACAACGTTGAATGAGAATCATATTACATAAAATTCTCATTCAACGTTGTATTTTTCATAATCAATGTCGAACATTAAAGCACCCCTTTTGCGGTTTTGTGTCGGTGTAGGCAATTTCATGATAACTTTCTCTTTAAGAACATGGTATATTATCTTGGTGTCCGGGTAAAGGAATGAAATTTTCTTGAATCGCTTTAAATATATCACGCGAAGATCTCCGTTTTCTATTGCCTCAATCTTAGCTACGTAATATTTTTTCAATTTTTTTGTCGACAGGCACACATGGAGGGATAGATCTATCCGGGTAGTCGTTGATGGCTGCTCGTCTGATCTAATGGCGATTAATGCCGGAGTACCCCAGGGATCAGTGCTTTCTGCAACACTTTTCTTGCTACATATTAATGATCTGTTGAAGCCTGGTATTTTTGGGTATGCAGACGACAGCACTGTTGTAGAAGGCTATATGTCCACCGCTAGAGCTAGTGCGGCCGAGATCCAGTCTTGCAGAGAAGCCATGATTGAGCGCTTAAACTTTTCCCTCACGGCTGTCTCCGATTGGGGTGATGCCAATCTGGTCAAGTTTAATGCCTCAAAAACACAAGCGTGTCTTTTCTCTGCAAAGAGGGGGCCATTTGTAATGGCGCCTTCTTTCCGAAATGAAACCGTGCCCATCACCGACCATTTAGAGTTGCTAGGTGTCACTTTGACTCCGACCCTCAACTTTGGCTCCTATATTGAGTCTAAAGCTCAACTCGCAGCCAAGAAGCTGGGTATCCTCTCCAAGGTGCGACGATACTTCACTCCGGAACAGCTGCTGACCTTGTATCAAGCGCAAGTTCGGTCGTGTATGGAGTATTGTTCGCACCTTTGGGATGGTTCTGCGAAGTACCAGCTTGAGGCGTTGGAGTTAATTGAGAAACGGGCAAAAAAGCTCATCGCGAAAGACTCACTCTGTAGCTCAAAATTACAAAGCCTTGAGCACCGCCGTAAGGTGGCCAGTCTTTCGGTTTTTTACAGGTTGCATTTCGGAGAGTGTGCGGAGGAATTGCATAATTTAATTCCTGCAGCCCCATTTCACCATCGTACGAGTAGGGGTTCGGCAAGGAGGCACCGTTATACAGTTGAGGTTCCAAAGACTCGCACCAAGCGCTTTGCTTCGACTTTCATCGTGCGAACAGCCAAACTGTGGAACTCATTGCCCGAATCTCTATTCCCCTTGAACTATAATTTGTCGGTCTTTAAGTCGAGAGTAAACCGGTTTCTTCTAGGCAAGCGCGCTACATCGTAGACTATAACATTGCTTACCATCAGGCAAGTTGTAGTCAAGCGTAAGTATATCATGTAAAAAAAAAATGGATAAAATCACCATTTTTATAATCTGATTCACGTTCCTCTGCTACAATCTCTTCGTTAGGTTTATTTGATGTGTCGTTTTGTTGATCTACTAAATCCATTAACCTAATGCCTTCTAAGTCACTGTCATCTTGGTATGGCACGTCTTGGTCCTCGTCTGGTTCAGTATCAGAATCACTTATGACTCTTTGATGTTGTTTTTGTTTTCTCGGATTCACCTTTTCTTTTGTAGGCTTCTTCCTTTGTTTATGTTGATCTAAGTTTTCAATACTTTTTAAATATTCTTCGCTACTTAAAAGCTTTCCTTTTGAATCCACTTTACGTCTTTTACTAGGTGTTGATTTAGTGTACTTGATTTTTTTTGGGTTTTCATCAGATCCTTGAACTTGTGAGTCCATTCCTAAGATGGATGGTGATGCGGATTGTATGTTTTCAACTGGTGAATCGTCCAATAGATTTAGCGCTAATTCCCTTGAATTATGCATTTCATTATAGCGATTTAGTTTGATTGGGTAAACGTTCCTGTTTACAGGAAAAATTCCTGTTACTCTGAAAGAGTTTCTAATGACCTCTTCTGAGAGACCATCACGCCATATTTCGCTCAAAAGGTTGGCAAATTCAGACTTCGTAAGTGTTCTTTGATTTAGTTTTTGCCATTCAATAAGACGTTCATTCCATTTGTATTTTATCGGTCCAAAACAGCTGCGGTCCATTAGTTGTAAGATATCTGTCGTATGAGGTGGCAGTTTAAGAAGAGACACATTCTCGCGAACTGCGAGTTCGATTGTTGCTGGATCTAGATGCGTTACATGACCATCGAATATAATTAGTAATGGCCTTTTCTTCACATTATGACAAAAGTAAACCATTCGTTAAAAATTCTCGTCATCATCCACCCATTTTCAGAAGCTGCGTATGTTGTTCCCGGTATATCGTTAGTTCCTCTCCAAGAGCTCCAGAGATTTTGACCTTTGAATATTATCAAAGGCGGCAACAATTTTCCCGCAGCCGAAACGCATCCCATGACCGTCGTGTTATCTTTTCCGGATCCCTGAATACTTCTGTGGGCTTTTTGGCCTTTACCCGTAACTCCTTTAATTCTCGAGGGATCTGCAAAAAAGCTGGTCTCATCAAGGTTGAAAATATGTCCTGGTTTGTCATTCAGGTCCAATTCGGTTAAAGTTTTTTCTAGAGTGTCATAGAAATGATATTTAATAAACGGGTCGCTGGTAGCGTGGCGCCGAGACTTTTCTAATTGCTTTAGTTTTTTCGTAACGAGTTCATTTCGTGTACAAAACAACTGAAACCAGTCTGGTCCAGGCCGGCCATTTTTGAAATTGTTTTTTATATTATTCTGTACCACGTAGGTTTGCACTATTGATCTTATTTCATTCCTGGTGAGGGCCCAGCCCCATTTAGCCATTGTTTTTATTTTTTCAGTTAGATCAGCTTCTTCTTCATTGCTCAAAGTTGTTTTTCTCTCTTGTACCCTATTATTAACGTTTTTTTTTTCTCCAAAGTAAAGATTTGTCTATTTTGTATGCTGTTTCTGCTTCTCTATACGATAACTCTTTTTTCCTGTCCAATATTTTATCCTGTCCAATGCTTCTTCTTACTTTAACTCGTCATAAGACTTCGGCTTTTTTATGTAATTCCGCTGCATAGTGAAAAATATATTGTCTTATTTTTACCCTCTAAAGCTGGAGAACCCTCTAAAGCTGGAGATACCCTCTAAAGCTGGAGAGTATTCACTGTGGAAAGCCACCCGGTCCTCAAGAAAACCAGCACAAATGCAATTCCCCCTCAAGCTTAATGATACCAAATGGGCGATCACAGATCAAGAAAAAGCTCAAGCATATGGATCCTTCCTAAAAGAAGTGTTTACTCCTAATCAATATGAAGACTCTCAGTGGGAAAAAGAAGTAGAAGATTACCTGCAAAGCGACTTACAACTTAGCCTACCTATGAGATGCTGCTCTCCAAGAGAAGTTTGGAGGATCATTAGGAACCTAGAGAACAACAAAGCCCCTGGATTTGATCTCATCACAGCTGAAATCCTGAAAACTCTTCCTAGAAAAGCAATTGTACTCCTAACCTCCCTCTTCAATGCAATTCTTAGAGAAGGTCACTTCCCTGAAATCTGGAAATACTCTGATGTTGTAATGATTTTAAAACCGGATAAACCTCCACAAATGGTCTCATCATACCGACCAATAAGCCTGCTGCCTGTTATGTCCAAAGTATTTGAGAAAATCCTGCTTCATCGGCTCAACCCAGTGCTTGGTGAAAATAAAGTGATACCAAACCACCAATTTGGATTCAGACACTTCCACTCCACAATAGAACAAGTCCACAGAGTTGTCCACAAAGTTCGTGATAGCCTGGAAAAAAAGCAATACTGCTCAGCGGCTTTCCTAGATGTACAGCAAGCGTTCGACAAAGTATGGCACCAAGGTCTTCTATTTAAATTAAAAAAGGAAATCCCTCACAATATGTTTCTTCTTCTTAAATCTTACCTGGCAGAAAGAAAATTCAGAGTAAAAGTGAACAATGTGGTCTCGGAAACTTTTCCCATAGCTGCAGGAGTTCCTCAGGGGTCTGTGTTAGGCCCTGTTCTATACACCATATATACAGCGGAGCTACCAGAGACAGACAATGTACTCACTGCTACTTTCGCAGACGACACAGCAGCCTTAAGTAGCAACCAAAACTCCAAAACAGCATCTGACCAACTCCAAACACACCTTAATAAAGTTGATTGCTGGATGAAGAAGTGGAAAATCAAAGCAAGTGCAGCTAAATCCACACACATAACATTTGCTCTAAGAAAAGGTGACTGTCCAAGAGTACAACTAGGACACGAGGAGCTCCCCCATAAAAATGAAGTTCGCTATCTTGGAATGTGGCTGGACAGACGGCAGACCTGGAAAACACACATACAAAAGAAAAGAAATGAGTCGAATATTAGATACCGCTCTTTATTTTGGTTAATAGGAAGGCATTCCAGGCTGTCACTAGAAAATAAGTTACTTGTCTACAAAACCATACTAAAGCCTATATGGACATATGGCATAGAACTCTGGGGAACTGCAAGCCACTCCAACGTAGAAATACTACAAAGGTTTCAAAACAATGTATTCCGAAACATTACCAACGCACCATGGTTCACAAAAAAAGAGGAAATACATGAATACCTAGAAATGCCCACCGTGAAGGAGGAAATTCAGAAACAGAGCAAGAGATACAAAATGAGATTAGAGGGGCACACCAACGTACTTGCAATAAATCTTTCGAAAAATGAGTCAGTAAGACGGCTTAAGAGGCCCCAGATTGCTGATTTAAACAAAGAAGGGATGGGGGTCACTGGACTCCAAACCTGAAAAGCCTGCACACAATCAACAGCACTGCTTATGGCTCCGCCGATTGCAGCGAGAAAGGAAATTGGAAAAAAAAAAAAAAATTTACCCCATCCGCTGTCTCAAATATTCCCGAAGACGTGTCTCATATCGACGGCAAAAAGCGGAAAAGGCGTAACCCACATTATACAAAGTGTTCAGGAGAGGCGAAAAACTTCTGAGATTTCAGAAAAAAAATAATATCTTCTTTATTATTTCACCTACAAAGGTCTTTTTTGGAACCTAAGAGTATTTTTTGTTCATTTATCAAGATATGTACCTAAAATCCACTAAAAGTTAGTATAAATCAATATTTTTGTGGGTTACAGCAATGCCACTTATTTTTTGTAACGATAAAACGCTCTAAATGAAACGAAGACCACGAACGTATGGACGACTCCAAATCAAGTAAGTAATAATAATAATAATATATTTTTTATGAATGAGGCATAATTGGCGGGTGCCGTTCCTCGTACAATAGACCAGTTTAATTAAGGCCCCACTGATGCCTTAAAAATACCGGGCGTAAGGCCCGAGAATCTGTGAAGTATAATAATAAATAATAAAAAATGTTTATTGGACACACAAATTCTTAAAATCATTTTTACATTATATAAAAGTATCTAAATTATTCCAGTTCAAATGGAAATTGAAATTGGGGTCCTGTCTACTGCTTTAGGATTCCCTGTGTTGCAGTATCCAGGGTTCTTCCAATGTGTCAATTATTGAAATTGAAACTAAAATTAAAATTACAAATTAATTACAGATTAAAATTTGCATTTGAATTTGAATACATATGTTAGGCATTGGTTAAATATTATTAGTTAGTTAATTAATTAATACAATTATTTATAAGTAATTAGTGAGTAAATTTTAAAATTATATAAAATTAAGGTAGGTACTTAATTTAAATTTATGGGTATCTATTGTAGGTATACATAATAAGTATTTAGACCGATATACAACAAGCATATTTCAGATAATGTATATGACTTTCCATAGTAGTTTACGGCGGATTGAGTCCGACTTTAATGGTCCTGCTTGGGTGGCCCTGGCTGATCGATGAAATCTCAGTACTACTGAGCGAATATAGATTTGGCGTACTGACAGTGTGTTGGTTTCATTGTGTAATTGCTCAGTGGGATACCTGAATCCTTTGCCATGAGCAACCTTTAGAACAGCTCTTTGTGCGCGTTCCAGTTGCAGCAAGTATGTGGTACAAGCCGAACCCCAAGTGATTGTACAATAACTGAGAAGTGACTCACAGAGAGAATTGTACACCAGGGATATAATTTTAGTACTCGTAACGTTTCTGAGTTTCTTGAAAAAGTATAGCAACTTTTTTATTCTTTTACTTAGAACCTGAATTTGCTTGGTCCAAGGGAGAAGTTCATCAATATATATTCCCAAGTATTTCAGGTTTTTCTCCTGTCCCAGTTTTGGACATGTACAATCAGCGATGCTTGTGGTATTACACGTATGAAGCTTTATGCATATAGGTACCTTAGGACTGGTTCTATCAGATACTCTGAATGCTATTACTTTAGTTTTGTTTGCGTTGAGGGTAAGTATGTTAACCTGAAGCCAGCTCACTACCTCCTTAAGGCCAGTGTTTGCGCTGTTGGTGACGTCTTCCCAGTCAGCGCCATCGAACACCAGAGCCGTGTCGTCAGCGAAACAGAAAAAAAAAACATAAGTCCGACATAAGTCGAGCTGGGACTGTAGGAAAGATGGCCGCGGCTGCGGGACCTTTAATTAAGGGACGTCTGTGGAAGATGCGAGATTCTGACACAGACTCCTCATCGGTGACCGTCACGTCCGGGCGCTTCCAACGGGACGAGTCACGAAAGAGGAAAAATGGTGACACTGGCAGCGAGCCAGAGTTACCGGCATCTAAGGAGATGAAGACGGACCAGGCCCGCGTCACCCCGCGGAGCTCGAGGTCTCAGAAGTTCGATCCCCCTCTCGATACAGAGGCGGAACCTGTAACAAATCCTCTTTGGTGGCATTTTTTTTCTGCACGCGAGTTAAAAGCGCGGGAAACTGGCATTAACTATATCTTTTCTCATTTCCAGTCCTTGTTTTGGTGTTAAAGTGTTTAAAACAAATTAAACAGTGCGACATGGATCCCATATTAACTAATCTTGCTCCCCAATTTCCATTATTATTCGACTTTGCTAATGATGACTCTAAGGACGCACTCATGAATAGACGATTTAGAAAACTAAAATTATTAGTAAATTACAATAAACTCTCCCCGACGCCAATATCATTCGAGCGTCTAGAACAAAAATTAAGAAAATATCGTAAATTAACACGGAAATCGATCAATCCAGATACGGTAAGCATTCAGTGACTCATGTTTAATTTCTGTCAAAGGCCCCTCCCCCTCCGCAGTCTCTCATAGCACGATTTTATAACATTTAAAAATTTTCTTCTAACTTCACCTTTAAACTATCACAATTATAACTCCACTCCTTTTTTTAGCCCTCAGATTTTAATCCCTTGTCGCCTACTACCGAACCATCCTTCCCCTCTGCGCCGGCCAGCGACTGGCTGACTCTCTATACCCCGGGTATGTCCTCCATCTCCCCGGAGGAAAAGAGAATCGCCATCACCAATATTCACACTCTCGTACAATTGCAAGCCCAGCATCCGCCATACTATCAACATCATGCCGGTAATTACTTTCTTATATCTTTGTTAGGTACATACGTGCTCAACTCCAAAGTGTTTTTTTTTTCATATTCCTTTTTTTTACTCCCGCCTTTTCTGCTCCCCAGGATCCTACAGCCCTAATTTTACCCACCCCAGATTCTGCCCCTACTACCAATGACCAACCCATCATCTGTCCATTCAAAAGAACATGTGAACAGATGCAGACGTCGCGTCGGTGATAAATAACTAAAAGAGTCATTGAAATTAATAGACGTTTTGCAATTTAGCAATACAATACCATGATGGGAGGCGTGGATATGTAGGACAGGGTCATCAGTTTCTATAAAATCAAGGAACGCACGAAGAAATGGACTGTTCGTCTAATTTTCCACTTTTTTATTTTGCGGCAGCAGCTGGCTTGTTCACGTGGCTTGCTTACCGACGTGAATCCCAGCTAATACAAATGCCTAAGAAAAAGATTTTGACCTGGACTTCAAAATATACATACATTTCTAACTCGTCGCTTTATTTTACGCCTGATAGAGAAAACATACAAATATACTTAGTCTGGCCATAAATACTGTTACTATTAAAAATAAAAAAAATATTACATTTGTATTTGTAATCTTATTTATTTATTTATTTATAACGGTACACATAACAGAATGAGTTCATATATAAGCCAAATACACATTCAAAACTGGTTTTGAACCAGAACAAATTCCTCAGGTGAGTGTACACAGCTTGAACAATATGAATTTGATTATTATTTTCAAAAACCTGTGTTGGACAGAGAATACAGTACCTAACTGGTACTGTATTCTCTGTCTAACAAACAACAACGATAAACAAGGACAACATAATTACAGACTAAATTTTATCTTAAAATTAGTGATCATGCATAGCTTTGCATTAAAATAGCTAGAACATTACGCTTGAATGTGGATAACACACAATTAAATACATCCAGTGACTGATGGTGGTTCGCTAGGATACTATTGTATTGGCGACACATTCTAACTAATGGGTTGTATAGAGATGTATTATTTTTATAAACACTGAGAGAGAATATATTTTGGGGCCTGCGCGAATTAGGGTTTATATTAATGTTGATGTTGATACAAGACAGGAGTGAGGGTGAGTCAATTTGGGCATGAATAATTTTAAATAAATATATGTAATCGGAGTATTTGCGGCGATCTTCAAGAGACATTAATTTAATTCGCTTTAATCTATTGACATAGGACCGGACTTGTCGATTCAAGCCTAGTCTGAAAAAGAGCATATTTAAACATTTAGACTGAACACGTTCAATGCGGTTTATGTGCACCTTGTAATAGGGTGACCAAATGACTGAGTTGTATTCTAGAACGCTTCGAACAAGTGAAAAATATAATGTTAATAAACAGTACGGATTTTTAAAGCTTTTTGATGTTCTGGAGATAAAACCCAAAAGTTTGTTACCTCTATCTATAATGTAATCATAATGTTCACGGAAAGTTAATTTTTCGTCAAAGTATACACCCAAGTCTTTTACAACTGATTTGCGTTCTAATATGTGGTTATTGAGTTTATAATCATAGATAATTTTATTACGTTTGGTAGTGAAAGAAATAATACAACATTTTTTGATATTCAGAAACATTTGGTTGTTTCGACACCAATTATCAATCATAGATAAATCAGTTTGAAGGATTTCTGAATCTTGTGTAGATTTAATGGCTGAGTATATTTTTAGGTCATCCGCATATAATAAACAAGGACTCTGGAGGTTACTAATTAGATCATTAATAAAGGAAATAAAGAGCAATGGCCCCAAGTGCGAGCCTTGGGGCACGCCAGACGTTATATTCGCCGGAGCCGATGAAAAGCCTCTGAGTGCAACCAACTGGTTTCGCCTTGATAAATATGACTCAACCCATCTCAAAAGGTTGCCATGGATGCCGTAATAATTCGATAATTTTATAATTAAGATTTTATGGCTTATTTTGTCAAAAGCCTTAGAAAAATCAGTATATAAACTGTCGACTTGAACACGTTTGGCAAATGCACTGCATAAGTAATTTTTGTATTCGAGTAGATTGGTAGTAGTAGATCTATTGCGAATAAAACCGTGCTGTCTGGTGGATAAAATCGGATATATATGAAAGTATAAAACATCATAGACCAAAGACTCAAATAATTTCGCCAAACAACTAAGTATACTTATAGGGCGGTAATTATCACATCGCGACTTGTCACCTGACTTGAATACAGGGACAACGTGCGCTGTTTTCCACTGTGTCGGGAAGATGCTTAAACGTAAAGATGTATTAAAGATAATTAGAAGAGGTGTACACAGACTTTTCCTACAATTTTTAATAACGAATGGAGGTATTTTGTCTGGCCCAGCTCCCTTGTTGACATCGAGTTTAATAATTTTGCGAAGAATATCAGCGCGTGTTATAGAAGTGTTGCTTATCACGTTATTTATTGAAGTAGAAGCACTGGTGTGGTCAACTGAAAGGTTAGCGACTTGTAGAGTTGATATATTGTCAGAAGTGGAATCTATCGGTACAAACACAGAGCTAAAGTAAGATGAAAAGAGTTCACATATTTCTTTCTGATCAGTTGTAGTTTTGCCACCAAAAGAC
Organism: Macaria notata; assembly: GCA_927399415.1. NCBI lineage: Eukaryota > Metazoa > Arthropoda > Insecta > Lepidoptera > Geometridae > Macaria > Macaria notata. The sequence continues at coordinate 11,105,207 of OV656738.1, read as the reverse complement.
ATGGTAGACGGTACGGAGTTACTACCTTTTTTACTATTAACATAGCGCCAAAAGTGCTTAATATTATTACCTTCAATGGAAGCCTCTACCGATTTTAAGAAAGTATCATAGTCATGATCTATGAGCCTCTTGCATCGCTGGCGCAGCATGGAGTAAGTATCATAATCTCGTGGATTTTTGAATTTTTTGTACCGGTGGTGATATTTTTGTTTTTCAACAAGGGACCTTCTAAGTCCAGGCGAGAACCAGGCAGGTGTATCACCAGACATCGGTTTAGTCAATGGCGTGTGTTTGGCTAATATGTCATTGAACGTGTTATAGAACTGATTTACCATAGTGTCTATATCCTGACATTCCTGACTATTCAAAGTGTAATGCCAATCAACATTGTTCAAGTCAGAGCATATATCTGCATAATTACTTTTGTTAAAGTTCAAACGCCTCTCTTTACGTGGCTTAAATTGTTTTACAGGTTCGACCATAATCGATAGCGAAGTAATATCAATAACAAGAGAAGGGTGGTATCTATCGAGTTTACTAAGAGGTTCCGAGCCATACACTTCCAAGGATTTTGAAGTAGAAAAAACAAGATCAAGGAATTTACCATACCTATTAGGAATATTGTTAAACTGATATAGACCACAAATAGTCATATTCTCAGTTAAAAGTTCCGCTCTCTGGCCGCGGGGTTCATCCGGTAACATTGTTATTGAATCAGTAGATTTTGACCAATTTATAAGTGGAGTATTAAAGTCGCCAATACAAAGATATTCCTCACAATCATTTTTTTGGAGCATCACCCTTTGAAAGTTATGATAAAATTCACACATTTCTACATTAGATAAATGAGACGGCAGATAACATAAACAAACATTAATTATCTTATTATTTTTACATTTTGGTTCGATACTTATCCAGATATCCTCTAATTTAGATTCCCATGAACACTTGCGAGTAAAGTTGATATCTGTTTTAACAGCTAACAGTGCCCCGCCCCCGTCGTTTTTACGAACATTAGTCGTGTACCTATCACGCCTAATAACATTGTATCGATCATCAATAAATTCGCCATCAAAAATACTATCATTAAAGTTAGTCTCAGTTAAGCATATAATATCGTAGTTACAATTTAATATATTAAGAAAGACATCATCCAATTTTTGCTTTGACCTTATTCGGTTAACATTTTGATAGAAAACTAACATAACAAAAGTTTGTATTTATATCCGTATATATTAAATCTATGTAAGAACTATTATATTAAGTTACTAATGAATATTTAAATTAAATTATTTAAGGTCTCCAAATTTTTAACTAGAACACAATTAGCTCCGTCATTTTTACGCATGTAAACCCGGCCGTACTTCACCCACACGTACTTGAAGCCTTTCTCCTTGGCAGCCTTCCTTGCAGCGGCATGCAGCGCCTTGCACTCCGGGGAGAGGTGTTCCGTCACGTAGATGCGTTGCTTGTTGCAGGCGAGGCCCAGGTGCGAGGAGTTCAACAAGTCGCCCTTGTTCGTTTTATTGTACCGGTAGCAGGCAGACAGGACGCTGTCCCGTAAGCTAGGGTTGACAAGCGTCACCAGCAGGTTTCTGGGCCGGTCCGACGTCGAGTTCAGCTTGACTACTCTGCGGCAGGAGTGAATCTGATCCGGAGATATATCTAGTTTTAAAATTTTACATAGATTATTAAATAATCCAATAGGATTTTCATTTTTAGACTCCGGGACGGCTTGAATTTCAATATTTTGACTCCGGGTCATTCTCTCCATGGATGATATTCGTGAGCTTAATGAGCGTTGCTCGATCTGGAGAGTAACTATTTGATTTTCAAGAGTTTTAATTGTTCGCGCCTTCTCTGTAATTTCTTTCTTCATAGCAGCCTGATCTTCACAGATAAAGTTAGTCGTGGCAGTAAATTCATCTTTCAGGTGATTCACCGTAGCTCTGATCTCTTCACGGACCAAAATTTTTACGTCATCCTTCAAAGCCTTACGGAAATCGTGCATAAAACTACCCAAGATATTGTTCAACTTCTGATCGAGCAAAGCACCAATCTTTTCCATAGTAACTACGGTGTTGAATGCGGCAGGCGCGTCCGCTGGCGGCGGGCCTGCGGTCACAGGAGCAGGGCCCGCAGGAGCAGCGGCCACAACACCGGAGGGCGCGGCACTAGTGTCGGCGCATGATAGCACTGAGCACTGCAACACAGACTGATCAGAAGTATCTAAAGACATGTTCATAGATAGATCGCAATAGGGCACTTGCGATTTACGTACAGGAGTATTTTCATTTTGCTTGCTACGATTGGTTATGTTGGAGCATAAAGGGCATACCCAGTTGGAAAGATACTCTCCAGATAACGCGTAGAATTGTTCAATTTTCAGATTAAGGCATTCCGCGTGGTACTTGGAACGGCAGCGAACACATTGAAGGTGGCGGTTTGAGCTTATCTTCTTGTTGCAAGCTGAGCAGCTCATTGTTCTTTCAGATTTTCTTGGTAATCTGTAATTTTTATACGATTGTTTATTGTGTTTTCTCGTTTTGGCGCCATTACATTGTACAATATTTAGCGATATAAAAATGGAGTGGGGTGATAAAGAGAACCGAATCGCTGTGATTGCATTACACAAAGTAGGTATGGAGCCAAAAGCAATTTTTAAAACTCCATAAACTTGGTATTAGTCAAATGTTTGTGTATCAGGCTATTAAAAGGTACAATGAGACCTTCTCTGTTTGTGACAGAAAAAAACCTGCCCGTTCACGTAGTGTTCGTGCGAAAAAGGGTGGTCAAAGCAGTAAGGGAAAGAATTCAAAGAAATCCTGTCCGAAAGCAAAAGATTTTATCTCAGTAGATGAAGATAGCATGAAAAACCATGTCGCTGAAAAACACTGTAAAAGTAATAAATGTTATTTGCAATTAAAAAAATGTTTTTTTCTTCGTAACAATATTTATGGCAAGACTAGGTATAAAGAATACGATTAGAATCTGCTTCTACAAGATATCGTAAAAAAAATATGTCCCTTAACCGCCAATCCAGCTACGGACGGCAATGGCTGGTCATCTGCCGATGATTGAGGACGAAAATAATAATCACATAAATGTCGGATGCCAGGATGCCAGAGCAAAAAGCGAGAGTGTACGACATGCAACATGCACCTTTGTTTGTAGTAGGAACAAACTAAGCATATCACGAGACCGTTAGAATAAACATTTTTTTCAACTTAATTGATTTTCGTTTTAATACTTAAAGGTATAAACTTTAGGACCCAGTGTCTCCTGAAGGGGACGTGCCTTTAAAAAAAAGCAAATAATAATGTTTTCTTACTTTTTTTACAATATTTAGACTACTTATATCAACCTACGAAGTTCCAACCCAACGCAAACACACATATGTTTCGGGTCTGAGGAGGTGATTTTCCTATAAAACAACTGTTTTTGAAAAAATAAATAAATAATTTTAGAATAACTCTGACGTATCTTATTTTAAACCTTTATGATTATAAGAAAAACTTAGGAACACAAAAGGGTATCTAACACCTCCATTCAAACTATTTGTTTTTTGTAACATACAAAATAAACTTATTACTATTTATTCATATACTTGCTTTGTGATCCTAAATAATACCTGAAGGTTATTATAAAGTGTTTACGTAATATCTAAAAAACAGAATAACAATATTAATAAACAGAAATAACATTCTTCTTAATATATAATATCACGTAGCTTTTTATCAGTTTCTCAAACTTGTCGAAATCAAGATAGTTTTTGTGTTACGGGCACGAAATTTATTCGTATAAGCTTTGTCATCTTGTCTATGTTCACAAGTCAAATCTTGGGAATCCCTATTCTATTCTAGACATGGTTGCAGAAATAACGGTAGAATGTGACACCGTAAAAACATGTATTGTGTACGGTAGGGATAGTTCTTCAAAAATTACGGTAGGTCAATCGTAAGCCTGCACGGTTGGAGACACTGGTTTCTGCTTAGACAGCTATTTTATAATCGATAATTTGAACACAAAGCTTTCGTTTTCGTTGACGTCATTATTATAGTGTTGGTCAGAAGGCGATGTAAACAACAAAAATATATAAAAGCCGACGCAATCACGCCGGCCTGTCAGTCTTAATCTAGACTGGAACGGAGCTCTTGCCTAAATTATTTGTGATTACGATTATTATGTTGATCTACAATTTTGAAATTATGGTTTAGATTCTATCCGTTTGTATTTTTTTAAAGTAAATCCACTTCTGATAGAAAATATCAGAAGTGGGATAGAACTTCGTGCTCACATATTATATGTACATTTCCTCTTTTGTGTTTTAAATTACTTTGTATGAACATTAAACGGTTTGTTTACATTATAAATCCAAGAAGTGCAAAGTCACGGTTAACTACCCTCATATTTTGTGTTTTTTTTGTTTTGTTTGTATATACTGTACTGTACAGAACATGGACTGATCTCAATCTCGATCTCGAGAGCGACATCGGAGTCTCTACCAGAGGCATTCGCGCAGCTCATCGAGGGGGCACACTCCTCCACGGGTCAGGGCACGGTACGATACTCGCGACCGCTTCTTTGATTTTGTATTAAACAAGAGATCGTCTGCTTTATTTTTAGCCCAAAGGGCATATAAAGAAATATCTCCATCAGGGACACTATCTTCAATAGTATCTCCGATTTTGTAGAAGAGTTTGTTAAATAAATTTAACTTCTCAACCGAAAATACTCGAACGATTTCGCTTTCCAAATACTTCACATACTCTTTTAAAGCTGGATTGCTCTTAAAGGAAGTATTTTCTGTGTCCTTGATTTTAGACATATCTATTTAGTCGAGTCCAAAGGGAAATATACCACCAGCTCTAAATCCATTTTCAATGCATTCGATTGCTAGTTGCGTGACGGCTTTCTGAAGCAAAGGCGCAAAGTTTTCTTTCCTTACATTTAGCCCCAAATGTTGTGTTTTCCATTCAGTTGTAACCTACCCGGCTAAGAAGGGCTACAAAACCTACCTAATATCCACTAAAACGATTAGGTAGGAAATAAAAATCTAGTATTAAGTTATAAATATCACTCTATTCATAAAAGACCTTTTATATTACAAAAGTATTGTTATTGGAGGAAATATGATTATAAGATGTTGATATGAATTACAATTTAACCCCGAATTATCCAATATTCCTGATCTTAGCTATAAAATAAAACTATCACATTAGGCTGTTCGACTAAGCTTGTACCAAAGTTTAACTAATTGGTTTCTATATAGAATTAGAATATCAATGACAATGAGGGTGATCTTATTTCCTATTGAACCTGGAAGGATCAATATTCATAAACTTAACCACCAATGTGAAGTGAAATATTAAGAAGTTAAACTGTTACAATTTTTAATGTTCGGTTACAAAGAAATTATTATGATGTCAACAAAGTTAAGCCGTGGAACTACTACAGTTTAAACTTGATTAGAGAAGAAAATTTACAATATGAACATTTTAACATGGAATATTATTACCAAGGAACAATTAAAGTTAAGAATCAGTTACAGCAAGTTGGCTTTTTGTTGGTAGTTATACCAACAAGCCCGCAACAAGCGACAACAAGCGAGCCCGCATGAACATGAAACCAGAATCAGATTGGACTGAAGTACAAGTGCTTCACATCATTGGACATTATGGTAAAGATCTGCTTGTGTATATTTAAACACCAAATATGTGGAATTTAAGGTTAATAATTGTGAAATATGGACAAATGGACACATATTTTGTCTAATACAATAAACAAATTATTTGTACTATTTAACAATGATTTGGCTATTATATTTCTTATAATTGTAGATTTTTTAAATTATTAATAATATAATATATTTCCACTTAAGGCGCTGAACAGAGTTAAACACGAGTTTTCCACTGAAAAAAAGTGTTTGATCCACTGCAAGAAACGAAATAAAAAAAATACATACTATTCTACAGGATATATTTTATAAAATGGTAGTTTTCGAAACACAATTTCATTATTTTCGCTCGATAGAAAAAAAAACATGAAAACACCTCTAAAAATGTTAAAATGGCATGAAAATGTTGGCCAATTATTCTGAATTTATATCTATTTTTTAAACGGTATACTACAGTAGGTGGATGTGCTGTTTTTAAAAAAATGTGTACTGTTGATTTTATATGAATTTATTACGTAAAAAAACACATACCGCGCCGCGCCAACTTTGCTGAAATTGAACGGTGCAATAGCGATTTTTTTACGAAATAAATTCATATAAAATCAACAGTACACTTCTTTTTTAAATAGCACTCTAGCACCACTAGTATACTGTTTCAAAAAATATTGTGTGATTATGAGTAACATTGGCCAAGCGGTTGAAAAGATATGAAGTTATAAAGTTTTTGATTTTTTAAACATGCGATGGAAACATTTGATAGGTATGATCAGATACTTACCAGCTTATATTACCAATTTGCAAATAAGTTAAGTACCTACTCGCGAGGTCTTCTGTTTGGAGAACTACTAGTTTCGTTTCTTGCAGTGGATCAAACACTTTTTTTCAGTGAAAAACTCATGTTTAGCTCTGTTCAGCGCCAGTAAACATTTTGTATGGTAAACAGTAATTTTAAAAATCTTTAAAACTCTCAAAACAAATGTTATTTTTTATGATGTACTGAACCCCTAAGAAGAATTTTAATAAAAAGTTACCCTGCCTAAGTACTAACCCGACAATAACAAGATTACAAAAAAAAAAAAACAATAATTATTGAGAGCCTTGAATCGAGTTCTTGATATTACTGCGGCGTTTTATTCTAGTGCATGCATGCTGAAACCACATCATGACCGCCCTAGACTCTTTGCCCAGACTTTTGTAAAAATCGGGTTGAAACGCGTTTTGTTGAGTTTCTTAGTAGGATTGTGGTACATAAACTTCATAACTTCTTGGTCCCAGTAATTTTCAAACGATTTATTAACTGATTTGTCCAGAGGTTGTTACTCGTGTGTGGTATTTGATGGCAGGCAATAGAGAATGATATCATTTTTCTCTGCTGCGTCTACTATATCAAAATCTAGGTGACAGGACGCACCATCAAATATTCGTAAACATTTTCCCGGTGATTTGTATTTTCCCAGATGTTCAATAAAATCTATGAACAATGAAGTAGTCATGCTACCTTTCGGTGCCATTTTGACTAGTGCTCCAGGTGGCAAATTATCTTTAAATTCTTCTTTTAGTCGTTTTCCTTTGAAAATTATCATTGGGGGGATAGCGTTACCCGAGGCATTAACGCAAGCTGTAATTGTTACGTTTTCTGCATGTTCTTGTGCTATCATATGAACTCTGCGATTACCTTTTTCAGCTAATACAGTCTGTTGATGATGTATGGTGAGACGGCATCCTTTTTCGTCAACATTGTACACTCTCTCTGGGTGATTTGGGATATCGAGCTCATCGTACAATTTTTTCACTTCTTGAAAATGTTGTTGTACTATGGGCTTGTTTAGTTTTTGCGCTCTAGCTGGATTCATAAATTGCGCCTTGCGCTTTGATATATTTTCATTACCTTTGAGAAACATTTTTAACCAGTCCCTACCCGCTCTGCGTGTCTGTTTATTAAAATTGTTGTCTATTCCCTGTTTTTCACAAAATTTATAAGCCTGCGTTCGTATGACTTGTGGAGTTAGTGGCATGCCTATTTTGGAAAACTTTATGATTCTTTCCACTAAATCCTTTTCTTGCCCCTTTGACAATATTGGGTCTCTTCCCAGTTTCTTCGTGGTTTTTTGAGACTTTAAGTGATTCCGAAGAGTTCTGCGTGGTATTTTGTACCTATCAGCTGCTTGGCGTTGGGATAATTCGCCATTAATAACAGCAGCCATAGCTGCAACCAAACTGTCTTCTGACCAAAGACCCCGCCTTTTTTTAAATGGTGGAGATGGCATTTTAATCTGAAATTAAAGCATGTACTAATATTATTTATTAATATTGGCAAAACAGTAGTAATTATTCGAAAAAATCGTGTTCAAAACGATAATTTAGGTAATGCAAATGAGTACATACAAACAACTTATGTGTGTATAAATGAATAAATAAATAAACTTTTGAAATATTATATGAATATGAATAATACTAAATATTTTGATAATTTCAAAGAAAATTTGTATTTTAAGCATAGAGTTTTCTTAATCATGTCATGTTTGATTGATTCTAAACAAAACAAATCAAATGTTTGTACATTTGTTTAAACGAAAACGTTAAATTTCATATGTCATTTAAGGCCCGGGCCATCTTACCAGCCAATGGTGTGGGCCTTATAAGCCGTGGGTACAGTTTTCTAAATCAAATACAATTATAACGTGTAAAAATAAACATAAAATATATACTTGCCTTTCCTCGTAGAGCTGGATGAGATATGTTCACATCAAAGTATTACAATAACTGTAGCAAACATGTAAATTGAAAAAAAACTGTGATTCTTTTCGACGCAAATAATTACAAGAGGCAAACGCAACCGATCACACAGAATACTTTGAAGCCACTGACAAAATGGCGGCGCGTGCGAGACTAAGCGACGTTGCCAGCTCGCAGTGTCAGTGTTTTCTATGTGTGCGTGAATGAGTAGAGCAAATATGTCGTTGAAAACTGTTTTTTTTTTTAATTCCGGGCCTTGTTTCCAGCCGGGCCTTATATACCTCATCTACCTTACTAACAGTCTTATTCATAAAAATCGCTTAAAATGCTTCTAAACATCGCTATAGCTAAAATACGTCTAAAATGCAGATTAGCGTTAAAATTTCGTTATAGTGGGTTTGTATTCATAAACATTTGTATCATATTTTGGGGACTGAGCTGCCCTCGTCCGTGGGAGAGCACCCTAGTTCCGTATCCCCACACGTGGTCCCTGGGTGGTGCAAACCAGGCAGCAACACACTGGTGGTAGGCCTCGGCCGTGGTTAGTGACCACCCACCGGACTAAGTCGCGTCGCCAAACGGCCTAGTCGTGTTCCGGCGCGTGGTCCGGTGACACCGTTTGAAGAGGTGGGTCGGGGTAGTTGCTTCGTTGGCGCTTATGGCCGTAATGGACACGTACGCTTTGACTGTACTGGGTAGCTAGTTCTGGAGGTAAGCGGGATCCGTGGCACGGTTCTCCGCTGGCCGACCGCAGTTAGTAGGGGACCCAAGTAATGAGTTAGCCGCTCATGAAAGGCTGTCCCGCCAACTCGCGAAAAATCCCGGGGATGCGCCAACGTGCCGGTTGGCGACCGGACGAAAGGGCCCGATGGACATCCCTGGGGGGGCACGGGCGTCCCCGATGCCTCCGAACTAATTCCCCAAAGGTGCCGTCTTGCGCTACGTGTCTACTGGTCTGCGAATTGCGAAACCTCACCCCACTGCCACTTCTTCGCCGTTCACTCTCGAAAATGAAAAAGGTCAACAGGAGAAAAATGGTTGTACAGCGGAAGCACGCCCTTTCCCTGAAAGTGCATCTCACTAATATTAGGGGGATGCACTCCAATATCAACGCGGTCCACTACCATCTCGAGACCGAGAGACCAGCTCTCCTTTTTCTCACGGAGACGCAGATCCGATGTCCGTCGGACACGGCGTACCTGCTATACCCGGGTTATACCCTTGAGCAAAATTTTAAGGCTCGGGCAGGGGTTTGCTTGTACGTCCGGGACGACATCTGTGTTAAGCGTCTCCGTAATCTTGAAGACCGCAATTTTTCAGTTCTCTGGGCGCTGCTGGACACGGGCATTGAGAAAATTCTCTACGCCTGTGTCTACCGTTCGCACACCGGAGACCAGGAGACGACTAGGCTCACTGAATACCTCAGTGAGGCGGCGGATGCTGCTCTTCTCAAGTACCCGTCGGCCCAATTAGTGTTTCTGGGGGATTTTAACGGCCGCCACCAGGAGTGGCTGTTCCCATACCAGATCACCGACCATGCTGGGAGAGAGACGCGAAAGCTCGCTTTAGCGTTAGATCTCACCCAGTTAGTCCAAGGTGCTACGCGGGTGCCTGATGTTGACGGGCATACACCTAATTGCTTAGACCTTCTGTTGACAACTGAACCAGACAGATATTCCGTGTCGATTTCTTCGCCTTTGGGCAAATCCGACCACTGTTTGGTGAAATCTGTATCGGTCTACTCCCCGCCCGACCCCAGCCCTAAGGGCTCTAGGCGGATATGGCGATACAAGTCAGCAGATTGGGATGAGATGCGCTCTTTTTTTGCATCTTACCTTTGGCAGTCAGTGTGTTTTTCTTCTGGTGATCCCACCGCTTGTGCTAATGCCGTTACGGATGTCCTCAAACTGGGTATGGAGTATTACATTCCGTACTCAGAACTGACTCTGTCTGGTAAAGCTCGCCCATGGTTTGGACCTGAATGCGGACGTGCGGAAGCACTGAAACACGATGCGTACCTCGCCTGGGTTGATGCTCGTAGCCATAAAGCAAGGGACATACGCCAAAAGAAAAAAGCTTTTAACAAGGCTGCCAAGTCCTGCAAGAAGGTCATGCAGAAGGCACGTTTTGACCATATTAGTCGAATAGGAAACAAACTAGCTTCGTACCCAGCGGGTAGCAAAGCGTTTTGGTCCCTAGCTAAATCGGTTGAAACAAACTTCTGTCGCCCCTCACTGCCTCCACTGCTGAAACCTGATGGTACACTGGCTCATACCGCTGAAGAGAAGGCAAACTTGTTTGCTTCACTTTTCGCGGAAAATTCACGTCTAGATGCTGGTAGTACGATACCTCCCACATCACCCGGTGTGGCGGCTGTAATGCCGGAAATATGCATACACCAAAAGGAGGTTCGGAAAACACTGCGTAGTCTAGATGTGAACAAAGCTAGTGGCCCTGATGGTATTCCAGCTATAGTTCTGAGGACGTGTGCAGCTGAGTTGTCTCCTGTGTTGACGCGCTTGTTTCGGCTCTCTCTTGCAACTGGTCAAGTGCCGAAGACATGGAAGCTGGCTAACGTGCAACCTGTGCCCAAAAAAGGTAGTCGTGCTGACCCTGCCAACTACAGGCCCATTTCGGTCACCTCCGTGCTCTGTAAGAGTATGGAGCGTATCCTGAACGGCAGGCTCCTGGCGTACCTAGAGTCTAATGACCTCCTCAGTGACCGGCAATTTGGCTTCCGCCGGAACCGGTCCACTGGGGATCTTCTAGTGTACGCCACACACATCTGGAGTGAGGCTATTGAGAAATACGGGGAAGCCCTGGCAGTTTCTCTAGATATTTCTAAAGCCTTCGACAGGGTTTGGCATGACGGCCTAATCAGCAAGCTTTCATCGTTTGGACTGCCTGCTGGTTTTTGCGTGTGGATATCGGATTTCCTGAGGGATAGATCTATTCGGGTAGTTGTTGATGGCTGCTCGTCTGATCTAATGGCGATTAATGCCGGAGTACCCCAGGGATCAGTGCTTTCTGCAACACTTTTTTTGCTGCATATTAATGATCTGTTAAAGCCTGGTATTTTTGGGTATGCAGACGACAGCACTGTTGTAGAGAGCTATATGTCCACCGCTAAAGCTAGTGCGGCCGAGATCCAGTCTTGCAGAGAAGCCATGATTGAACGCTTAAACTTTTCCCTCATGGCAGTCTCCGATTGGGGCGATGCCAATCTGGTCAAGTTTAATGCCTCAAAAACACAAGCGTGTCTTTTCTCTGCAAAGAAGAGGCCATTTGTAATGGCGCCTTCTTTCCGAAATGTAACCGTGCCCATCACCGACCATCTAGAGTTGCTAGGTGTCACTTTGACTCCGACCCTCAACTTTGGCTCCTGTATTGAGTCTAAAGCTCAACTTGCAGCCAAGAAGCTGGGTATCCTCTCCAAGGTGCGTCGATATTTCACTCCGGAGCAGCTGCTGACCTTGTATCAAGCGCAAGTTCGGTCGTGTATGGAGTATTGTTCGCACCTTTGGGATGGATCTGCCAAGTACCAGCTTGAGTCGATAGAGTTAATTGAGAAGCGGGCTAAAAAACTCATCGCGAAAGACTCACTCTGTAGCTCAAAATTACAAAGCCTTGAGCACCGCCGTAAGGTGGCCAGTCTTTCGGTTTTTTACAGGTTGCATTTCGGAGAGTGTGCGGAGGAATTGCATAATATAATTCCTGCAGCCCCATTTTACCATCGTACGAGTAGAGGTACGGCAAGAAGGCACCGTTATACAGTTGAGGTTCCAAAGACTCGCACCAAGCGGTTCGCTTCGACTTTTATCGTGCGAACAGCCAAACTGTGGAACTCCTTGCCCGAATCTCTATTCCCCTTGAACTATAATTTGTCGGTCTTCAAGTCGAGAGTAAACCGGTTTCTTCTAGGCAAGCGCGCTAGATCGTAGATTATAACGTTGCTTAACATCAGGCAAGTTGTAGTCAAGCGTGAGCCTATCTAATGTAAAAAAAAAAAAAAAAAAAAAAAAAAACGTATTATAAACCTTTATTAGCTAAAACACGGATTAATGTTGCCAAGTGATGAAAAATGGGGTTAAAGCTCTTTCCACACGGTAAAACTTCCTCAATTTAATGATTTGTCTATGGTTTTTTACATTGACAATCAATAAATGTGACATTAGACATCCACAAGTCGAAACCTTGGTTCTTTTCGCGCGTGGTGTTTCTTTTCTTCAAAGTTCTCCCATCATTTTACAGGCAGTTGAATAAAACTAAACTATTATCGTAAGTATGTCGAAGAAAAAACGCCAACGTTCAGAAAATTGGCTTGAAGAAGATAAGGTTTGTATAGTTCGTCTCATGTAAAAACCACGAATAAATTGTGCAGATTTATTTGTTTGCCTAACTTTCATTAATATTTTGCTATCATTGTATATATTACTAGATTACCTACTGCTTTGCTATTCATATTCTTTGACCTTATTTTAATACTCACCTGTATATTTTAGATTATGCTGCAAGATTTAGTACGAGAGCGAGTTCTCGTACTAGAGAACAAAAACACCGATGCCAACACAAATAAGAAAAAAATTGAGGCATGGAATGACTTAGTAACCAGGTATGTATAAGCAAGTATATTTAATTTGTCGTATTTTCAAGATCTGAAAAAAATATTTTTACTTTCAGATTTAATGGTATTTGTGTTGGTGCAACTCGCACCTTATCCCAAGTGTAACATCCATATTTGGTGTATTTACAATTTTGAATTTGGCGGTCATTTTAGCTTTCTTATATTAGTATGGTAACACCGTCTTACTTCATTTATCTCATCACTAAAACTCAATGGAGTCTTTAGTCGATGACGACCCTCGAATTTACCGATTTTGCGAATATGAGGTCCCCTCACTAACATGTCGTCGTGGAACCAGAGATTGGGTTTTTTATATCGAAAATGGCAGCATAAATGACGTGGAGCTGTGGTTCGGGGCCTCTTTCTCCGATAGGCAGTCGTCCAAAATACTCACCTCGCAGCAGTGAACGACTGCTGGTGAAAATCACCACGCGGAGGGGAGCCTGCTGCGAAAAGGAGCCAGGACGAGAGACTCGGAAGCCGCCATACCAGCCGTGCTGACGCTTTTTCGCGGCCCGCGTTCTTATATTCTACGAACAACCCCAGATTACTACTGGTGAGTCGTTTTTACTACATTTAGTGCGGTATTACTCGAGTTGTGTTCCGATTGCATGTCACGCAATCTCGCCATTCCGTGGTGCATACTCCGTTGTCTTCTCGTTATCGGTGCGTCCGAATCGCATATAAATCCTGTCGGGACGGCCCGTGACGTGATCGTCCAGGACGTGGCACGAGCTCTGAAAGTGCGGGCAAGCTCGAGGTTCCAGCGAACCGTGCCCCTTTTGGTATTCCGTGCACGTGCTCTACCGGTCTCCATATTTCTTTTCGCCTGACCCCTTCTTGTGCTTGCCTCATTTTTCTAACTGTATCCCTTTCTCGATTCCAGGGGTTGTTCCCGGGGGCTAGATCTCAAGAAGGAGGCTTCCTCCTTGAACTTCCTCTTCGACGGTCTGACGCCGACCGCTAGACTGCGTCGCGATTCCCCGCGGCCGCTGATCGCCTGCCTGAGTCTGAAAGCTGGCGCCGCAACACGCCAGCCTCTGGTTCGCGCCGGCTAATTTCTGCGCCACGTGGTGATTCGGCCCAGTGGTAACGCTCCACCCTCACGGTACCGTAAAGCAATTCATTTATAGCCTCCGGTTTAATTTAATATGCGATTGGGTCATACCAAGGTCACTAGTGTAAAAAAACCAACCAACCAATTTTAATAACTTAATTTTCTAAGGTTCACCTCGCTGAGCTATAATTAGGTCCGTTCCCTATTGTATCTTAGTCTGTAACTGGTATCCTAAGTATTTCTCAATGTGTTTAAATCCTGTAACCTGTTACTCCGGATCCTTCCGAGCCGATGTAACTTAACTTAATTTAATGAATTTCATTTGTATACAGCTATTTCCCGTCTACCTGAATTTGTAAAAAACTTACTTGTGCATTACCCACTTTTACAAATAAAAGTACCATTTAATTTGTCTCTCTTCGTTTAATTTGGGTCATGCCACCTAGGTTTAGGATAGGAAAATAGTTTTGTAACAAGTTAAGGCTCAATGGAGCCTTATAAAAATAACTGCTAAAAAGAAAAATTATGAAAACAAGAAGAATTTAATTAAAACTGGAGGTGGGGCAGCTCCACCAACAATATCTCCGAGTGGAGATGATATTGAGGTGTGGCTGGCAAATGAATTTATAACAGACACAAACTGTTATGATTCTGATACGGTATTGGTTTAAATACATTATGTAGGAATTAGTTGCTCTTCAATAATTTTATTATTTGTACTGCTGTTCAAAAAATCAAATAAGGAAACTATTATTAATAGTTATTTATTGGGAATATCTTTAAAATTGATCTGTACATAGTCTGATTTTAATATAATCTTTGTTGTTATATGATTGTGTTTGTAAAACAATACTGAGTTCATACATACTTATGTTAATTTTTCAGATAGATGTCATGCAGCAGGGAGCTGATTTGGCTAAAATTGAGGATGCACCTGACATCATTGAACCAGTTGAGGACGATGGGCTCAATGATGAAAACATTGCAAAACCGGGACCATCCAGGGAAGAGATAAAAAGGAAAAGACCTAAGGTTAAAAATTTGCTAAATGATTGTGTTAGTAAAACAATTCTGAGTTCATACATACTTATGTAAATCTTTCAGATACATGTCAAGCAGCAGGGAGCTGATTTGGCTAAAATTGAGGTTGCACCTGACATCGTTGAGCCAGTTGAGGGAGATGGGCTCAATGATGAAAACAATGCAAAACCGGGACTATCCAGGGAAGAAATAAAAAGGAAAAGGCCAAAGAAACAAGAAACAAACGCAGCAATTCTAATAACTGAAAATGAAGTTAAGTGCAGGCGAGAAATGCACATGATGCAGATGGAGTTGGCGCGGCAGCAAATGGCTAATGAAGAGCACCGCTCCAAGCTGCTTCATTTAGAAGAAAAACTTCTCTCTTCCAAATTAACATATTATAATAATAAAAATAAGCAGTTTGAATAAGCTGTTTTTTTTCCATTCATTCATAACACGAATGAATTTAATATTATTCTATTATTAGTCAGTACCAAGTAATTATCTCAAAGATTGATGATGAGATTCTTAATTGCATTTAAACACAGAATGTAGTTGTATATAAAGAATACAAAAATAAAAGATTGTGTTATGTATAAAATAGTTTTCTTTATTAAATTAATCCTCCATATATTCGGGTGACTTACTAGAGTAGATAACTAATCACTGAAGTGCCTAACAATAAATGCCCTTAACCCTTTAAAGGACAGCGTTACACCGGTGTTACGTCCAAAATAAAAAAACATGTAGGCTTAATAGTAAATATATTTTGTAAATTTATCTGCGTACATAGTTTGTACTACTATCGCCATCTAGTGAAAAAATAGTAAGCTCTTCCACAACGCTTCACTGTCAGTCTGTGTCGAAATAGCGCCGGGTCGACAGACTTTGCGTGGACGCACGGTAAGTTTTGTTTCAATTTTGATGTTTATTTCGCACTTATTGCTAGTATTTTGTTTCTCAATTATTTCTTATGCATGACTTGTTTTGTACACCATAAAATAAATATGTAATTCTAATCAAATATTGAAATATTTGGTTCAGATTGTCGACGTTACGTATTTGTAACATTGCGAAACTATGCACTAATTGATGTTTGTTTGATTAGTATCATATTTGTAACATTACGAAACCCTGAACTAAGTATTGTTTGTTTGATTAGTATCAAATGTGTAACATTGCGAAACTCTGAAATATCATTGTTTGTGTGTTTTATGGGGGGCATGGATTGCACGGGTGGTGTTTATTAACACAGCGTTTACTAACACCAAACAATATCTAACAATAACGAATGTAACAAAATGCTACTACTCCATTACTACCTGTATAATAACAATGTTATTGATTACGCTTGAGCTTGGTGTTGGGTGAATAATGCATGGATCGTTTTTTTTTTGTCATCAGGGACAAATAAGCCTCAAATGGGATAGAGCAAATAGAGTATTGGCTCTCGTACCACCAGAACGTGCATCATCGACGGACACTTCAGGCACAGAAGACGAAGTTATTGTTCAAAATTTCACCAGACGCCGTTACAGCAGCGATGAAGATACTAATTTTAGTTCAGAACCTAGATCTTTGCCCTCCTCATTTGAAAATCTCCATCTTCTCAGCTCGGATGAAGAAGAACTGGAAGGGCAGGACATTGCCTTTTCTGTTGATACAGTACCATTGACTACTGTCATGAATGAAATGTTTCCAGCTGATATACAACAAGCCCCATTACCCATTTTGGATTCAATATCATCTGTTTTGTCACCACTTCAAACTCCACCAAGTCAGAAAACTAGGTCCTCTAAAAGAAAAGCAAACACAGGACCTCGATTTCTTGCCAAAAAAGCAAAAAAATACAGCTTTGCAATTCAAATGGAAACCCACAAAATTTAAATATCCAGCGGTCCTTGAAGAACCAGTTTTTAGCCTCTCTGATATAGAAGGATTCATATCACCCATAGATTATTTCTTCAGATTCTTTTCTGAAGATATAATTGAATACATTACTGAACACACAAACTTATACTCCGTTCAAGGCAAGTCTGGTAAAAGCATCAATATCACCAGTGATGACATGCGAGACTTTCTTGCTATCACAATTAAAATGGGTATCATCAAAATGCCTTCATATAGAGACTATTGGATCAGAGAATTGAGATGTCCAATAATTGCAGATATTATGTCCCTCAAAAAATACGAACAAATAAGGCAATATTTACACTTCGCCGACAATTTGGATACAAACGATGACAGATATTTCAAAGTCCGACCTTTATTGGAAAAATTTAGAAAAAACTGCTTGCTCCTTGAAGAAGAAGATAGATACAGTGAAGACGAAATGATGGTGCCTTACAAAGGTACCAGAGCTGGCAATAGAAGACAATATTTACCAAAAAAACCAAAGAAATGGGGATTCAAGATATTCGTTCGGGCTGGTGTTTCGGGATTAGTCTATGATTTTCTTCCGTATGGGGGTGACGAAACTTTTCGAAATATACGTTTCAGTGAATATGAAGAAAGTTTTGGGCTTGGAGCTAAGGTAGTATTGGCGCTATCGAAAACTATAGTAAAGAGACCAGCAGTTGTGTATTTTGATAATTTTTTCACAACTTTGGAATTGGTACATTACTTGCGTGAAGAATACGGAATTTTCAGTCTTGGAACTATCAATGCAAAACCGGCTGAAAGACTGCAAAGATATTTTGCCTACAGATAAGGCACTATCAAAAAAGGGCAGAGGTTCCAGTAAGCAAGTGGTTTGCAATGAAAAAAAGGTGAAAAAAAAGGTCGTCAAATGGCTGGATAATAAGGCTGTCACTTTAGCCAGCTCTTTTGTGGATTCTCATCCAATGGAAAAAATAAAACGCTGGTCTAATGATGCTAAGTCTAGAATAGACATCGATTGTCCGCAAATTGTCAAACAATATAACGCACATATGGGGGGAGTTGATCTTGCGGATATGTTGGTCGCGTTGTACCGCACACATTTTAAAACAAAAAGATGGTACATGGCCCTCTTCATACAGATGCTGGACATTTGTGTAAATAACGCCTGGTTGTTATATCGTAGGCACAATGCTGCAAACAAAAACATTATTCCGCTGAAAACGTTCAGAGTGCGAATTGCTGAAGAGCTGCTAAAGAAACACCGAGTTCGGGATCTATCAACGAGCAACGATGTGCCAAATGAAAATAAAATTAGGCGTCCGTTTGCTCCGAGGCCAGCTGAAGCTGTTCGATATGATAGTACTGGGCATTTCCCAGATTTCATCACAAGAGGGAGATGTAAATATTGCAAAACAGGCTTGACAAATGTGCATTGTGTCAAATGTGATCAGAGACTTTGCTTTGTACCAAAAAGAAACTGTTTTAGTAATTACCACCTAAAACCATAACTGAATTACCATATAAACCGTTGATTTAATTGTAATAAATATGTAAATTGCTAGAATATTATTTTGTTTCATTAATGCCCTCTTACTTCAAAGTAACAAATACAATACATAGTTTCTTTTAACAAATCTTCTCAGAATATCGCGTTGTAACACATATGTTACATGTCATAAATAAAAAAATAAAAGCTTGGTCGTTTTATTTTTATTTTTTTTAGGTGTCCTTAAAGCCTATTCAAACAATTATTTCACGTAAAACCACTATGATATAAAAAAAGTGGCTGAGCTTTAAAGGGTTAATATGGCATTATTGCGAACTCTAGACCCAGACCCATAATCAATCTGGGAGTCCACAGATGTGCTTGCTGCATCTGGATACCTTCTAGGTCCATTATCAGTGCCATCAGGCTGTGCTTCATTGTTTAGTATGGCAATGTTGTGAAGCACATCTAACGCCACTATAGTTGGCTTGACATTCTTTAAATGTACTGTCATGCCAAACAGCAAACACTGGAAGCACTGTTTCCAGACACCAAAGCACCGCTCTTTAACATTCCTGGTACTACAGTGGGACTCATTGTATTTCTCTTCCAGCTGATCATTTGGCCTCAGGATCGGGGTGAAAAGATAGGGCTCTAATTTATAACCCGAATCTCCAAGGAGTCTCCCTATAAACTCACCAGATTCTAGTCTAGTTTTCAAGGCAGACTCATTGAATATTCGGGCATCGTGAGTGCAACCTCTCCACCGGGCAACTATATCCCTAATTACCAAATCGGCATCACAGGTCACCTGAAAAAAACAATGTTTTCCATTATAACTGTTTGATATTTATTTTTAATTTTTAAACTTTGGAATTAGGATATAGTTAAATTACCTGTAGGGGAGGTAGGGAGCATTGGGCAGTCGGGAGGTTCGGGCACCCCCTGATTCCTCAAAATCTATTCTAGATATTTTTTGTTTTCTACCACAGCACTATAGTTTAATAACTGGCAACACCGCTTACCAAAAGTGTCAGCTGTCATTTCACTTGGTTGTCAAGTTACAAGCGCTCAACGGTTTGTTGCGTACAGAAGTAAATATTTTGACTGTGATTTGAAGAAACATAACAAAGAAATCTGCAAGAAAGTGTAAGTATCTGTGTTAACTTCTTCTATTGTGTTTAATGAAGATTATATTTACCTGTCAATTAGGATTCTACATTTGATAAAAATAAACTTATTCAAATCTATTTGAAAAGTGAGGTTATGGGGAGCAATGGGCATGCAGGTAGGAGGGAGGTTTGGGCATGCCCAATGCTCCCTTTGTTTTTAGTGTCATACTTTTGTGCTTTTTTTATATGCCTATTAAATTGAACGGTTAACCATTTCTTTTTAGGCCAATGCCGTTTTCATTTAAAAAGAAAAATAAGCGACGTGAAATCCCTAAAGATGTTATTTTGCGCGCATTGGAAGAGGTTTCTAAGGGAGGAAAAATTAAAACTACTGCGATGAAATACGATATACCCAGGTCTAATCTTCAAAGATACATAAAGCAGGGTGGCGTCGTGAAAGATATTTCTTCTTAATTTATATCATCTCAAATATTCACGAAAGATGAAGAAGAAAAAATTGCAGAATATCTTGTAACATCGTTTAAACTAAACCATGGACTGTCAAAAGTTAAGACACGCGAATTGGTTTATGAATACGCCACTGCCATTGAAAAAAAAATACCAGATAACTGGACAAAGAATAAAATTGCATCTAAAGATTGGATAAGGGGATTTTTTAAAAGACAACCTCAGCTATCGATAAGGACACCAGAAGCTACCAGCCTCTCACGGGCCACAAGTTTCAATAAGAAATATGTCGGAGATTTTTTTGAAAATCTTAAAACTGTATATGAACGGCATCGCTTCGGCCCTGAGTCAGTATTGTTGTACATTCATGTTCACATTGGCGTCTTTTACCCACCAGGCGATAACAGACACGTCTCAATTTATTAAGTTTTAAATAACAGTCAAGTTATTTAATAAGATGTTTTACCTGAAATAAAACATATATTAAATACTTACCTTATTTAAAACTTACATTTTATTTCTGCCAGGGTGTAAATTTCGACTCAATGAAAAGAGGTCGAATCATCTTCACCTTCATGGTTTGGTCGCCTGTTGGTGTGAGTGTGCAAGCGAGACAGTGGACATCGAGTCGACACCCGCCCCGTATCGCGATTCTACTCTACTTGACATCGCTATATAATATATTAGGGTTTTTCCATCCTGGTCCATCCTATAAATAATCTTTTAGGGGATCCCCTATGAATTTTCTTGATTGTACATATGTGATTGTATTAATGAAAATGTACTGTATTGCCTAATTTGCTTTAAATAAAGTCGATGGTACTTACTACATTTTGGTTTGGCTAGAGAGAAGTGTTATACAGCGGGACTGCTTTGGGAAATGTACAATGACGAGAGTAATCAGCTATACCTATGCTTTTTGAAAAGTATTCTTCACGATGTTCAAATTGGAATAAAGGTATTTGAAGGCGAAAATATTGATCCAGTCAAACTGCTCGAAACTCTGATGACCTTGTTACGATCTCTCTGCGTTAAAATAATAATGCCAGGCGCCGCCACAACAGATAAAGATTTTCTCACAATCAAAGTAGAAGACCATCTAGATCCTGTTGCACACTTGGGACATCTTTTCATGTTCGAAAATGCAAATTGTCTCCACAGTTGATCCAAAATGTCAGGAAACGGTGCATCGACGGACGAATGGCCGAATTTTATAAAGTTGTACTTCAAGTTTCTTGCTTGGATCCTGCCAAAATTTACTGCATTCAATAAATTATTTCAATCTGACAGCGCAGTTATAATCAGCCTTAATGATAAAATAAGAGAAATGTATCGCGACATACTGCTGTGCTTCATGGAAAGAGAGAAATATTCCGATCTGTCTCCCTGCTCTGTCCCCCCTCACCTGTACCAATGTTATTCCGAGGACCAGACCTCGTGGTCCTCTAGGTTCGAGAGGCTCTATGCAGAGATCACTTTACTGGACCCGGACGTGAGTATTTAAAGCCATCACCACAATTTAATTGCATTTATTTATCAATATCCATCTTTACATATAATAATGCCGGTACACACATACATACAGACAGGGGGACAGATAACACATTAAGGAGGAGAATAAAGTTCGATCCGTCCCCCTATAGCAAACAGGGGGACAGATCGAACTTTTTTGTTCGATCTATCACCCCGGGGACAGATCGGAATATTTCGAAAGAGAATATGTAAATAGAACAGAACTGTCACTTGTTGATATCAATTGCAAAGAAAAATAATTGAAAGACCAGCAAATGTACATGGGTATCCAAGTAATGTTTGACATCACTAGTGAAGAATTCACAAACAAGCTTGTTAAATGCATAGAATTCTATACCCGTTGCCGAGCATTTTTGGTCACAAGCGCTAAAGAATAAAAAAGAGATACAACTTTGATGATCCAGTTTTGTCTAAATTGTCAGTATTACATCCAGTTAATGCCTTGTCAGATGGATATTGGGTATAGAAACAAAGTCGGGACTTTGTTGCCTTTAATGAAAGTGGTGCCTCGGATAGTTGATGAAGATTTGATGCAAAAAGTGGACGACGAATGGAGATATTTGCCCAGTTTCATGAAAGAAAATCTTGACATGACCTTACCACCAGATGTGTTTTGGGGACAGATAGCAAATTTTAATGATTTTAAAAATATTGCATAGTATGCTATTGAATTGATGTGTTTACCACATTCGAATGCGGATTGTGAGCGCTGTTTTAGCTCAGTCAATATAATAAAAACAAAGAGCCGCAACAAACTCAACACCGAAACTTTAAATGGCCTGTTACTATCAAAACAGCATGTTAAGCGTTTCGGGTGCTGTGAAAATTATGAACCAGCACCTGAAACGCTCAATTTGATGACCAGTAAAAATTTGTATAAGACGTAGCTAATTTTATTAATAAACTTTCTTACCTAAACATATGTACGATTTTTTATTCACCTCTCCCTAAGAAATACGATTTTTTTCCATACCAGCGTACGCTCGCTCGTCAAACACATCTGGCAACACTGGGCCACTACGTATTGTCAGTGTGCGTCAAAAGCGCAACGGGAGCGGATTATATTTATTTCACAACATAAATTAAATAGGTATTGAATATTGTCAAATTATAATCATTTCACCTTTAATAAATGTAAAAAAATTATATATAATTACCAGAGTTATAAAATGTAAATATTAATGACTATTATAGTTTTCAGAATTTATGTACAAAGATAATGTAATACCTACATCAGTTTTTCAAACTATATATAGTTATATATTTTGTAATATATTGCATATATATAGACAGTTTAGTAGTAAAAAAAAACATTAAGTACATAAAATGAATCCAAAAAAAGAAAACCAATGTGTCTTGTAAAATATGTATATATTGTATGTAGGTTTGTGTTATATGTATAATGATATACATAATATAAGTATACCTAAACACTCACTTGTTGGGGCAAGTGGTGAACCTGATGAGCCGGGGGTGCACTGAGTGCTCCTTCGTTTATGATGGTTCGCCATTTGGCTGGAAAGAGGTTCTTTGTTAGTGATTGTTTTAGTATCGGAATGTATGTATGTAAGATGTAGGAACCTGTAATGCTATTTATTTATTATTTACATTATTAAAACGAACAATAAAAAAGGTGAAATTATTTACCGATCAGATGAATAAACAAAGCAAACAGCGTAAGCAATATGTTTAGTCTAACAATGTATCTGACATTCATTGTCGGAGGAAGTATAGACGGAACAATAAAAAAAAAATGCTTCTATATCTTTGTTAGAGAAAGCGTCTATTTTCTTTTTTTCAATCACATGTTTGTGATTTTCAGCCAAGCTACTTAGCTGTTAAATTTCGAAGGAGTTAAAATTTGCCGCACGCTCCCTTTTCTTTGCTGTCAGCTCCATTTCTCTGCTTTTTTTCAAACAAAATAATATTACAGAAGTACGAAACAAAATATAAGATTTTTTATTATGCTATTATCACCACGTAACCGAGACAATATAAATATAACCGCTTACGCTAAGGCACGGAACAAACTTAAGCATTAATTTGTTACTGTTAATGTTGTTAGAATAAAACTGACATGAGAGAAGATTTGACGGGTATAGAAGCAAAGTGACCTCAGTCCATATTTGAGTGTTTTTAATCTGTGAATGTCATTTTCTGCATCTTGTCAATGTCAATTGATTCAAATAAAATGTTAGAGTCAAAATGGCTTCAGTCCTGAGTAAATGGACAACATTTAACAGCATTACAAGCAAAGACGCCTCAGTCCTCAAAAAGTTCCGTGCAAAATCACCTCAATCCATTTCGACCAATCACAAACCTGTATTTTTAGATTTCCAACATGGCTAATCTGTTGTTTTTCTAGGTGAATCTGTGACTGTGTTTTTGTTGATTTTTATTAATAAAAACGATATTATGGAAGAAAATATCTGCCCCGTAGGTGAAGGGCGTTCCAGAAAACGTTCTCGAAAACCGGAAACATGGAAAAGAGCTAAGGCGAAGGCAGAAAGGTGAGTTGATTTTCATAAACATTTAGTACAGTTTGCAAAGAAGTCATGAATATATTTTTTAGCTTGCCTTGTATTAATTTCCAAAAAGAAGAGATTCTTAAGGTGTTTTGAATAATACATTTCATTGCTATGTTATACCAGCATCTGTTATACCAGGTTCTTAAAAATAACTTATCGAATTTTAATTCAGGTTTCCGAAAATAAGACCGGTGAAATTCAGTGTTTTATTGAAAATTTAGTAGGTAGGTACATAGGATATTGATGATGAGTATCAATTCATTGAAATTGTGGTGGATTAAAGCTTATTTAATAATATATTTTTTAGGTACTCTTCCAAAGAACTGCCTGAAAAGCCGAACTGCAGACATTCAAAAAAAGTTACTTTCAAATGCCAAGAATTAACAATGACTGACATAAAAAAAAATCATGAAGTATTCTATTCAAATAAAACAAGAACGGAACAAGACGCGTTTATATTAAAATACTGTGTTATTAAAACAGTGGGTCGCCGTCGAACGAGAGTCTCGCAACGGCAAACTAACTATGCCACGAAAATGTACGTGAAGAAGGCTAATTCGACTGGTTTAGTACACGTATGCCAAGATGCCTTTAAGATTTTGAGAATCCCGAGAAATAGAGTGAGAAGAGTGGCTGAAGTTTTTAAGAAAACTGGTGGATTGTGGAAAGAGCGTAGAGGCGGTGACCATATATCACACAAAAATATCCGTAAACGACAAGCAGTGAAAGAGTTTATAGAATCCTTTAAAGTTCTTGAATCTCATTATTGCCGATCGAGCACAGAAAGAAAGTATTTGCCGTCAGATTTAAATATAAAAAAAATGTGGAGGATGTTCTGTACGCAAGCGGAAGTACAAGTAAAAGAATGTTATTTTAGAAGAATTTTTAATACCCAATATAACGTCGGATTTGGGAATCCACGTACAGACGTGTGTTCAACATGCACGGAACTTCTTGAAAAGATAAAAGTAGAAAAGGATGAAAATTTAAAAAAGGAGTATATGATTCAAAAGAGACTTCATAGCTTAAAAGCGAAAAGATTCTACTATTTATTGAATGAACAATGTGATGGAATGTGCACGATCTCATTTGATTGTCAAAAAAATCAAGTGTTGCCAAAAATTGCAGACCAGATTGCATACTATAGTAGACAATTATATATCTACAACTTCGCTACGGTTTTGCAAGTTCCGGGCAAGAGACTAAACCACGAAACCGTTAACTTGTACACTTGGACGGAAAATGAATTCAGAAAGGGGGCAAACGAAATTGTGTCGGCTGTGTTTGATAGATTAAATCGTTTAGATTTGACAGACATTCACACAATCCGGTTGGTAGCAGACGGCTGCAGCGCCCAAAATAAAAACACGATAATGGTTATATGTGCGGCAAATGGCTTCTTAACGCCCCTAGCACAGTTCGTGTCATAGAACTTGTATTCCCGATACCTGGTCGCTCATTTTTGCCAGCTGACCGTGTATTCGGAAATATTGAAAGAGAACTAAAAAAGAAAGAAGCCATAATACGTCCGGAAGAATACCTCGAAATATTCAACAATTACGGTACGGTCACAGCAGTTGAAGCTGTTTATGACTGGAAATCGGCCCTACATGACGTTATCAAACCACCAAGCAGCTGGCATTTTCAGTTTGCTCAAAGCAAACGCTTTTTCATAAAAAAAAGTAATAACAAGATTACTGTTAGAGGTGAGGCCCATTATAACTCGGATTTTTGTCAGTACAAATCTATTTTGAAGAGGGGAAAATCTTTCATGGATGTATTTCCTTTGCCGATTCCCAAAAATGAAGTTATTATTCAGGCTCCGAAACTCACTGACGTAAGGAAGTTATTGACAAAACACTTTGGTGATGATTGGAACTCGCGCGATGATCTAATCTTTTACAAAAATATCTTAACCATGGACCCTATGGAGATTTCAAATGATAATAATGATACTCAAGAAATGTGTGAGCCTCCTGTGCCAGAATCAAACATAATGATTTAAGTGCTAATTTTAAATAAAAAAATAAAATGTTCATAATTTATTTTTCTTGTTGTTCCAAATGAATCAAAATCTATTTGTTTTGCTGTTAGTACCTCTAAGCAAAATGGATGCCGTACGCAACTGTGAGATGCAAATACGCCTCAATCCATTGATGAAATACAAAGACGCTTCAGTCCATTATAATTTTGTGTATATTGCTAATTTCTGATCAGCTTTCAATTTAAAAGTTAAGGCTGGGTTGCACCATGCTACTTTAGCTTTAACAAACTTGTCAAAGTTACGGTTTGGGCAAATTTGAGTTGCACCATTTAAAAATTGTTAAAATACGTCATAACTTTAACCATAACCGTAACCGGCCGTGGATGGCTGGTCAAAGTTATTGTTAAAGTTGTATCTGTCAGACGCGTCAAAATAGTCATAAGTCAAAACATTTCAAACTGCAGAAAATATAATAAAAAATAAACATGCTCCGAGAATTACTCTCGGAATCAAGCTCTGAAGACGAAATTGAGGACATTGAGCTGGTCCGGCCACGCAAACGAAATGTTTATTTGCGTAGAACTGATCGTTTTACCATGTGGGATGACGCTTCATTTTTGGCGAGATTTCGTGTCTCCAAAAATGTGGCTTACTGGCTGAGTCAACGGTTGCAACCCTGGTTAAAAACTCGAACATTGAAGTAAGTTCCTAAACATTTCACCCATCTATAGACAACCCATACCTTTAGACTATATTAACATAAACATGTATACTATATAACCACATAACGTAATTGACTACACTATTGGATAACCCATAAGGTACCCACTTACCAATAACCAAGGTACCAATTGATACATAAAATCAAATCAAAATCATTTATTATTGTTGAGGTATAACCTCTATGGTCCATCAGGAAAACCTCATTTTAGAAAGTAGTGGCCAGTCATAATATTGCTAGGCAACCGTTGTTAGATTGATTTGAGAGGTGTCGAGTTTTTCACATGGTTTCTTATAAAGTACTGAAATATATTATCATCTAAATTACGCAATGGTTTAATTTATCTTTAACTGGTTATGGGCCAAACACGATAAAATAAGCGTATTGCTTTGAGTACAAGATAGATTTTAGTACAAAGGTTGACATTGGAAAGTTGCACGGCAAAGAAAATTGGTCGACATGGAAGTACAAAGTCGCCATAATGCTGGAGGGTACAGAAGGTGCCTTGGAAGCTGTGGAAGGCAAACATGTAAAGCCAATTCTTGTCGAAGGAGCAGGTGACGCAGAGATTCGTAAATATAATAAAGCGATGGCTGATTATAAAAAGGCAGAATCAAGCGCTCTACTCATGATCACAACAAACATGTCAGAAGAAACGCTTAAGAAGGTGATGCGATATAAAACTGCGAAAGAAGTCTGGTTGGAGTTGCACAGATTATTTGACGGACAAACAGAAGACAAAGCATACAGTTTGTGTCTTGATTTCTTCAGTATGAAATTTAATAAGGAAGACGATGTTCCAACTCATGTATCAAAGCTGAAAAATATATGGAGTAATTTGAATGTCGAAATTTCAAAAATAGACACGAATGCTAAGCTTCCGGATTTGTTTCTGATATGCAAGATCTTGGACACTCTAGATGACAGATTCTTCAACTTTAAGTCAAGCTGGCTAATGCTAAAGCAGACTGAGAGAACAGTTGACAGTTTGACAAGCCACCTTTGCACATTCGACAGAGACTTAGGAGGTCAAGAGAGCTCTAAACAGGAGGCACTAGTGACATCATCGGTCAAGAAAAATAAGGACGAGCAACTGATTTGCAACTATTGTTCAATGAAAGGACACAGAGTTCGCAAGTGTAAGAAGTGGATACAGCATGGGAGGCCGGCCACCTAAGCCGACTTCAGGCACATCAGTACCTAGCTCAAAATCCAAGCAGGTTCAGAATATTTACTCAAGATAGAGAGAGTTGGTATAATGATAACCGAGCATCGACACATATTGCAATAAGGAGAGACTACTTCAGTGAGTTCCATGAGTTTGATTCAGAACATACAGTTGTTACGGCAGATGGATCTAAAATTCCAGCTCTAGTACAAGGAAATGTTTTGGTAGAATCAAATGTCAATGGCGTGAAGACAGAGATAACTGTTGAACAGTTGAACACTTACTATATTACTCGTATTAATGTTAGTAAGGAACATCATCAGTGTCGACAGATGTGTCAGTAAGCTATAAACTAGTTTATCTACCTAGTATTCTTAGCAGCAAACAAAACTCTCCGAGATGTGTGGTTAGTACCATCTTTAACGAAGAACCTATTTTCAACATTGGCTGCACAAGACAGAGTGCGAAATAGCGTATTTGTTTCGACAACTGAAGAATGTCGATTAGAAATCGATGGCACTGCAGTAATGGTTGGCAAGAGAGTTCCGTTTGGAGGACTCTATAAACTAGATATAAGAGTAAAGTCTCTTAAGCCAGTATGTAATACTGTAACTGGGTCAGTCCAGATATACCATGAAAGGTTCGCACACCAGGACAAAAGACATGTCCGCGAACTGGTAAAGAGAGAGCTGGGAGTCCAGTTAAAACCAGATAATACGAAATGCGAAGGTTGCATTTACGGAAAAACCCATCGGCAGAAGTTTGGAACAAGGGAAAGAGCCACGTTGCCAGGTGAACTGATACATACCGATGTATGTGGACCATTCGCAGACAGCATCTCTAAGTACAAGTATTTTGTATTGTTCAAGGATGACTATTCGGGCTATCGATTTGTCTATTTCATTAAACAGAAGTCGGAAGTAAAAGATAAACTTCTTCAATTGCTTCAAGAAGTTAAAACTACTGGGCACACTGTGAAGACCTTGCTTAGTGACAATGGTGGTGAATTCGACAATGAAGCCGTCCGAAGAATTTTACATAGTCACGGAATTCAGCATAGGCTGACAATGCCATACACGCCTGAGCAAAACGGCTGTAGTGAGCGAGAGAACCGAACACTTGTTGAGGCTGCACGGTCAATGATGTACACCAGAGGACAGTTACCGCAAGTACTGTGGGCAGAGCTTATTAATACCGCTGCATATGTACTCAATAGAAATGCTCCCACTAGGGTAGAAGGGAAAGTTCCTTTCGAGCTGTGGCATGGAAAGAAACCCAAGATAAGTCACTTGAGAATTATTGGAAGTGAATGCTATGTACACGTTCCAAAGCAGAGCCGTAAAAAGATGGAAAGAAAGGCAATAAAAGGATTGCTGATAGGCTACGAGAATGATGATGGTTACCGCGTATGGGATGGAAAGAAGACGCTGAGGTCGCAAGATATAACATTCGAGACAGATGTCGAATTTAGAATTTCCACCAGTAGCCCTAATTCGTCAGAGGGAGCTATAGAAAGCGATGATAATGACCATGTTCTCGTGCAACGGCAAGACTGGCAAGAGCCTGACGAATCTGAAAGCAATAATGAACATGAACATGATCTAGAGGGAGAAGAAACTGAAAATCATGTGGATGAGGATGATTTTGCTGACGCTGATGATCAAACGGAGGTAGTTGAACCGCAAATTCGCTACGATCTCAGAGACAGAGCAAATATCAACCCGCCTAAAAGATTTGAAGATTTTGCATGTTATGTGGGAGTAGAAAAATTCCCTAATACATACAAAGAAGCAATGCAGAGAGAGGATAGTGCTGAATGGCAGAAAGCCATGTCAAGCGAGATGAAATCCATAACTGATAATAAAGTTTGGACTCTTTGTGAACTACCACTGAATAAGAAAGCGCTACCATGCAAGTGGGTATACAGACTGAAACGAAACCCAGATGGTACAATTGACAAATATAAAGCGAGACTTGTAGTGAAAGGTTTCAAACAGCGTAAGGGAGTTGATTTTGAACAAACCTATAGTCCCGTAGCCCGGATGGCTACGGTTAGAGCTTTATTAAGTGTCAGCGCAAAAGAGAAACTGCATTTGACCCAATTCGATGTTTCAACAGCTTTTCTAAATGGAAAACTCAAGGAAGAGATCTACATGCAACAGCCCGAAGGTTATAACGATGGAACCTCAAAAGTCTGTCGACTGCAAAAGAGTTTGTACGGCTTGAAACAGGCACCTCGGTGTTGGAATTCACATTTTGAAGAGATCTTACTAGAAAAGGGTTTTGAGCAGAGTACAGTAGACTGCTGTCTATATATAAAGAAAATCGGTGAAAAGAAATTAGTCGTATGTCTGTATGTAGATGATGGACTTGTGGCCGCTACAGATAAAGACTTGGCCGATCAATTCATAAAAGAATTGGGATACGTGCTAAAAATAACGACTAAACCTGCTACCTACTACCTAGGGTTAGAAATCGAGAAGCTCACAGACGGATCTATAGTGTTAACGCAACAGGCATACACAAAGAAAATTCTCGAACGTTTTGGTATGTCTCATTGTAATGCAGTCTCTACCCCAGTAGAGAAGTGTTCTGAACCAGCAAAGATTATTGAGAACCAAAACAATGAGCATAAATACCCTTATAGAGAGGCAGTAGGTGCACTAGCCTATCTGATGACAGGAACGCGCCCTGACTTGGCCTATGCAGTTGGATTAGTATCTCGAAAGTTAGAAAACCCAACACAAGCAGATTGGTATAAAGTAAAGCGCATCTTTCGTTACCTAAAAGGCACATATGGTTATGGTATCAAGTATTCTTCAAATAAAAGTAAAGCATGCATTGATGCATATAGCGATGCCGATCATGCAGGAGACGAACAAACTGGTCGATCAACCACAGGAGTTGCATGTTTGTTTGCTGGAGGAGCCGTTTCCTGGATGAGTCAACGTCAACCATCAGTGGCAATTTCAACAACAGAGGCTGAAATTGTAGCTGCGAGTGAGGGAGCACGAGAGTTGGTATGGCTTCAGAGAGTTTTCGAGAAAATCACCAATATGGAAGGCACACCAACATTGAAGGTGGACAATGAAGCTGCCATACGTCTTTCTCATAATCCAGAGTTTCATAAACGGACGAAGCATATAAGAGTAAGACGTTACTTCGTCAGAGAAACTATACAGGAAGGTCTTATTGATGTTCAGAAGATTAGTTCCTGTGACCAATTAGCGGATCTGATGACCAAGGCAGTTCCGAGGCCAACTCTAAATAAGTTGAGAGCTGGACTGGGGTTGCTGAGCCTTTCTGATGAGGGAAAGTGTTGAGGTATAACCTCTATGGTCCATCAGGAAAACCTCATTTTAGAAAGTAGTGGCCAGTCATAATATTGCTAGGCAACCGTTGTTAGATTGATTTGAGAGGTGTCGAGTTTTTCACATGGTTTCTTATAAAGTACTGAAATATATTATCATCTAAATTACGCAATGGTTTAATTTATCTTTAACTATTATTACCTACTTGCAATTCATTGTCTGAATATAGTAGTTATAGTACTCTACCAAGTAATGGACATTTATGTAATTATATGAGAAGTAGAATACCAACAAGCTTGAAATAATTAAGGAACTATGCAAATTATCTTTTTTTAATAATGATACATTTGTTTTTCAGAAATAATGCAGTGCCTCCAGTACAGCAAATACTTATAGCGTTGGAATATTATGCTTGTGGTTCATTCCAAAGATGTGTTGGGGATACCTCTGGTGTGCATAAATCGACCGTATCACGTATAATATACAGGGTCAGCCAAGCAATAGCACAAATGAGAGAAGAATGGATTACTATGCCAGAGACCGAAGAGGAGAGGAAAAAGACAGCAACAGATTTTTACGCAATAAGTGCTTTCCCAAAAGTTATCGGTGCAATAGATTGTACACATGTGCCAATTATATCACCAGGTGGTCCAGATGCAGAAAATTATAGAAATAGGAAATTGACATTTTCTATCAATGTCCAAGTTATTTGTAATGCTAAAATGTATATTACAAATATTGTTGCACGATGGCCTGGAAGCAGTCATGATAGCCATATATTCAACTCCAGTGTTATCAAGGGCAGATTAGAAGATGGTGACTTTAATGGTTACTGGTTAATCGGTGACAAAGGCTATGCAGTAAAACCATATATACTTACACCTCTTCGTAATCCTAACAGTAATGCCGAAAAACTTTATAACGAAAGTCAAATTCGTACAAGGAATGTGATAAAAAGGACATTTGGGGCTTGGAAAAGAAGATTTCCGGCCTTATCAATGAAAATTAGAACTGACCTAAATAGAGTCCAGCCTATGATTGTAGCCATTGCCATACTACACAACATATGTAAAAAATATGGAGATCCTATGCCTCCAACGTTCCCAATTGAGACTGAGGATACAGATTCTTTATCTGATAATGGAGAAATTTCCTACATAGCGGCCAGAAATGATGATGCTAATAGATCACTACTGATCAACAATTATTTTAATAGGCTATAATTCTATAAATAACAAAGACAGTTTCACAATTGACTTCTTTTATTTACATAGTATATACAAAATTTACATAAATATACAAGAAAACTAAAACTCTGGAGAAATATGTACCTAGTGTTTTTCCGCTGCGACTGAACAAAAAAACATTAAGTACATATTTCTCCAGAGTTTCAGTAACAATGGATTTCCGCAAAGTAACGCCTGATTCAATATCTTATATACAAGAAAACAATATAAATTTACAAAACAAATAACTGCCAGCCCTTTGACTTGTAAATTATTAAATAGTTAATGAAAATAAGGAATTGTGAATCATAAAAATGTTGTATGTTGTTTTTTAAATATTTGAATTTCTAATTTTAGCTTTTCCATTTCTAGTTGGTGCCGAATTTTTTGGTCATGTATGTATTTCCTGGGCATGCCTTATGGAATCATTATTTTTTTTTTATTTCCACTTCGTGCAGGTTATCCATAATGGAAATCTTTTTCGCTTTGAATGCTTGATCAATGTGGTTCCCATCCTCCACCTTTTTTTTTTTTTTTTGCTCGACCTGTTGAATAGAACTTTAGATAAATAAAGACAATTGACAAAAACGTAAAAATATACACAATACATCTTAGCGGTGATGATACAGGTCTTTTTAGAGAAGTGTATGGTGTGCTGGCATCAAACTTTAACTCCTCTTCCACCACTTCAATCGTTACAGGTTCTATTATAGGCTGTCAACAGAATAATGAGAGATATTTTAAAATAAATTCTGTAATTTATTATTACAGTGAACGATTTTTATAAGACATACAAAAGCATTTTTTTTACTTTTTATTGTGTCATCATCATATAAGGCCGCATTTCCATCAATTGAGGAAGGTATGATGGACCTCAACCAATCTGTTGCATCTTCCGATGCAGGTAATTTTGGAGATGGCGGTCCTCCTCCAGTGCGGCGCATTTCTTGTCGTTCTTTACTTGCACCCTGTTAATCAACAAGTTGTTATAAATAGTTGGTGCTTAAAGGAGACTATACGATAATAAACAACAGTCAACTTTTAGTAAGGACTACTCACTCTTTTTGCAGATCTTTTTAAATTTTCAAATTTATATTTGAGTTGTTTTATTGTCCGTGGTGTATCTCCGACAGCATTGAACTCACATTCAATTAATTGCCAGGCACTATCTTTTTGTTTGGCACTAACGCCGTCTGTAGTTTTTACAAAAAATTACATTTTTATATTTCTCAACCAGGTTTTTCAGCCTGTCCAGTTCGGCTTTGGTGAAATTTGAACTTCTTTCTCTGAAACATAAGCATTTATAGGTACATAAATCATGGTAAAAGCATGAAATACTTTCAAATGAAATGAACAAACACAACTGAAAAAAACAGACAATGTCGTATAGCGAGGTCAAGGAATTGACCGGAGACCGGAATGGATAGACAAAGATTGGTAGGACATGGGCTTTGCCCTGAGACATGAAATAAAATATAAATCTACTTTCAAAGGGGTTTACTTACTTACTTTGTTTGAATATTAGCAAAGAAATTAGCTTCCATATTATTTTTTCCGTAAAATCAAAAACACTCGGCTAGAATATATATTATATATGTAGGTATATTATGTGGTGAAACGTATGCAAAATGTAGATTGCAATAATAGATTTCCAATTAATAGCATTAAACGTATGAAACGAGTATTTCAATGAATATTTTTGATTGTTTTTTTCCACAAATGAGGGAGATTTCGTTTCAGTTGGCAGAAAATGACACTGACAGTAGACATAATAAGACAAATGAAAATACTTTCAATTTTATTTCGCTTGTATTGCCACGTTGTAAAATGTTCCTCGGGTCGCAATGAGGAAAATAAGACCTTATTTGACTTGCAACCCCATTAACTTTAACTATGGTACGAAAATCGTTTGTGCAACTCATTTCGCTGTTAACGTTAAAGTCAGTATTACTGTTATTGTTAAATTTGACGAAAACTTTAACTTTATCCACTATTATGGTGCAACCCAGCCTAAGTTTTATAGGGTTTATGATTTTTTACGTATCTATTGGCATTAATTTTAAAATAAAACAGACATTTATACTTAGCAAAACAAAAAACCATGATTTACTCAATTTCAATGTTCTGGGATTGAGGTCACTTTGCTTCTATACCCGTCATTATTCGTCCTTTTCTAACGCATGAATATTTTGTAGCTTTGTTTCAGCTGTGTGAAGTTAGCTTTTGTACCGAGGGACTTATCGGCCCGATAGTTATTATATATATATTATCATATATTTGTATTGCAAAACCGAAAATTAATTATGAGTGCAATAAATAAAATAGCATAGATATTGGACCGATAGCTATCAAGCCAATAAAGTGACGATTGAAAAATCGGCTCTGAATATAGTAAAACTAAGTAAATGACTAATATTTTTGTGTAATTTAGTAAGGTTCATTCGGCTAATTCCGAAAATCGGGTAATTCTAATAATCATACTTTTCTACTAAATGTTACGCTTATTCCATGTTCTGGCAGCATTCATCTAGAGGCCGTCTTAATACGCTCCCCCGTCACTTGTCACGAGATACTATGAGTGATCGTGCGCCTCTAACAGACATGTTTGTAAATAACTGCCATATTGTGCTTTTTGAGGACATTCAGATTTACCCGAAGATTGTTAATTACAAAACCTGATAAGATACGAAACTATTTGTTTGTGTATTCACTAGATTAGCGTTTTATTTCAATTCTAAGTTATCTCAAGACTATCTAGCTTAAGTTTTTTACATTTTTCGGATTTAGTAGACTAGGGTAATTCCGAATCAACACCCATTCGCATTTGCCCGAAGTTGATTCCAGTAGTTCTCAAACTTTTTCTTACGATTTATAGTTACCTACCTACACCTATAGGACAAACTTGGGAAAAAAACATTTTATGGCATGCTGAGTGACGAGCAAGCAGACGCCGCAGCATTAAAGCTCAGCCGTACTTACCAGTATAGACACTTTTGAGTTTCTTACAGATTAAAGAAGTAGACATATTACATTGGATTCGTGGAGGACATCTTTGAAAAAAGTAATGAGACGTATTACATAATTGATTTTCTCAAAACGAACAAAAATCCTAATCTCACATTTGTCCAACCAAAAAAAAAGACCGAGACCGTGTAACGGAACCATTAATTATGAAGAAAATAGATTTAGTTCGAAACAATGAGAATTATAGAGAATTTAGCAGACTAAAATTCACAAAGTGTATTTTATTTAGCTTACACCAAGTACCTACTTATTGTCTAATAATGTAAATTGATTGATGGTAGGAGAACTGCGTATTTTATAATTTTGTGTTAATATTTACATCGTACTAATTTCTTCATTGCATTGAAATAATTTGTGAAAAGAAATTAGTGTTAATAATTTCATGTATACTTAAGAGACGTAGGTACATATGTGTTTTTTCTGGCGTGTTTATAATAAAATGTATACCAGCCATTTAAATTAAGTTTTATTATTTATTTTTGTTGTCTTTACTTAAAACACATTATATTTTATTACATAAATTGTATATCAATACCTACCTTCTAAAAGTTTGAATACCGGCTACTTGTCGGGTAATTCCGAAATAGAAATATATCACTCACACACGTTTTAGGTCATTTGGTAGCTAAACCCGATTTAAAAAGCTTTTGAGGATAAACCTGAATGAATAAGAAATAGGAAATTGATGTCGTTAACGAATAAAGTCTAGATTTGAGTTTTTTCGGAAATACCCCCTAGTTGAGCTACAGGCGCTTCATCCACCTAAAGCTATAGCATAATCTACCCATTACATTGAAAATGCAAGCATACCCAAGTAGCACACAAGTTCTAGATATCTGCTGTTACCGAGGCCACATGGAAACTGTTTGCAGTTGTGATGTGCTGCATATCTGAGTATTATATCCTACTATAGTGCTACGATAAGATGTACAATGAATATGTAAGATAAGATGTACAGCAAAAAGCTGTACCTATATTGTCTGTTTAAATTGTAACAGCGTTCTTTATGCTGAAAAATAGCTGATTAACTGGACACATGTTACTTTGCTACGCAGCTAACAAGCATTGTATTGGTAATTTTTGGAAATAATACTCAGCTACAAATATTACTACGAGTGTTGTAGTGGGAGTATATGCTGCTTTTGTTCTCTGCATATTTAAAGTGTGTCTTATAATAAATATATGTGAAATATAAATGCTTTGACTTTGTGTTGATGTGTGATGGCTAGTCAGATTCAGTTAGCTGATTGTACACCCCACTTAGCTATCACTGCTGATCAAGATATATCATACAAACTACTGTATTTATAATTAATATTTGTGGGATTTGCTTAATTGTTGTAACATTTTGCAGATAGCAGAATTTGGCGATTTACTAGAAGTGGATGGAGCCAATAGTGACAGCACAACTACAATAATAAGTAAAAACAGAGAAAGAAAGTCATAGAGCTGCCTTCTGAAACATTTAGCAATAGAGAGCCACAGAAAAAAGAAAACAGGGTAATCATCTTATTTTATATAAGAATAACAATAATAACAATTTTTGTTGATACTGTAAAGTTGCAACTTACATTGAAGTATAACTTAATAACTTAAATATGCTACAGAAATTACATTATCTCGTCCAACTTATATACTTGATTGTAAAATTCTTATACATGTCAATTAATAGAATTTGTTAATGTCAAACATTATAATATATTACCATAAAATTCTTATTTTAGCTGTACAGACAGGGGCTAAAATGTCAGTTATACATATATAAAAAATAAGACATATTCATTTCATAGTTCATACAAAATTAAACTAATGGGGATAGGTATACTATTATTTCTTCGTTTCTTTTGCAAGTGAAAAGCATCTTAAAAGTGAGACTACTTATACTCAGCATTTAGTATACTTACTATTAGAATATGTAGATAAACTTGTATATGTAATAGTATTAATTGTAGTAAATTATGTAAATTCCTAAGATTGATATACAGGGAGTAACAGAAAGTATTGTCGTATAATAAATCATCTATTACTGAACCATGTACTAACTTTCTTTTAAATTTTTGATACTTCTTATTTTATCACAGCACATGGTGTCAGATTCTATTAAGTATAGGTTCTGTTACACTTCAATGCATGTAAACAAAGTATGATACACATACTCTGTGTATGCATATTTAAATGTACCGCCTATACATATTTTGAATTTGCCGCGCTCACCGTTGAAGCTCACGGTTTGAAGCTTGGATTTTATTATGGAGAACAACACATATGGTTTGATTGTGAATTGAGATTTATTCTAAATATATTGATAAAATTAGTACTTTTACTTGTGGAGTAGTAACTTTGAATGTTGTTTCTCTATTATTTCAGGTGATAAGTGCAGTTTAAGTGTTCATAATTGTGTTTGATTTAGGTTAATATTTATTAATAAATACTCTATTATTTCAGAACAACAACTTCAACTATTATTTCACCACAACCCTATATAAGAAGGAACACAATTATATGTATAATATTAGTAAATTGGCATGTGTTTAGTTGTAAACTATTACTGAACTAGGTATCATCTATTACTTCTTATTTTATCACAGGACATGCTGTGAGATTCTATTGAGTATAGGTTCTGTTACACTTCAATGTTATTAGTAAATTGGCATGTGTTTAGTTGTAAACTATTACTGAACTAGGTATCATCTATTACTTCTTATTTTATCACAGGACATGCTGTGAGATTCTATTGAGTATAGGTTCTGTTACACTTCAATGTTATTAGTAAATTGGCATGTGTTTAGTTGTAAACTATTACTGAACTAGGTATCATCTATTACTTCTTATTTTATCACAGGACATGCTGTGAGATTCTATTGAGTATAGGTTCTGTTACACTTCAATGTTATTAGTAAATTGGCATGTGTTTAGTTGTAAACTATTACTGAACTAGGTATCATCTATTACTTCTTATTTTATCACAGGACATGCTGTGAGATTCTATTGAGTATAGGTTCTGTTACACTTCAATGTTATTAGTAAATTGGCATGTGTTTAGTTGTAAACTATTACTGAACTAGGTATCATCTATTACTTCTTATTTTATCACAGGACATGCTGTGAGATTCTATTGAGTATAGGTTCTGTTACACTTCAATGTTATTAGTAAATTGGCATGTGTTTAGTTGTAAACTATTACTGAACTAGGTATCATCTATTACTTCTTATTTTATCACAGGACATGCTGTGAGATTCTATTGAGTATAGGTTCTGTTACACTTCAATGTTATTAGTAAATTGGCATGTGTTTAGTTGTAAACTATTACTGAACTAGGTATCATCTATTACTTCTTATTTTATCACAGGACATGCTGTGAGATTCTATTGAGTATAGGTTCTGTTACACTTCAATGTTATTAGTAAATTGGCATGTGTTTAGTTGTAAACTATTACTGAACTAGGTATCATCTATTACTTCTTATTTTATCACAGGACATGCTGTGAGATTCTATTGAGTATAGGTTCTGTTACACTTCAATGTTATTAGTAAATTGGCATGTGTTTAGTTGTAAACTATTACTGAACTAGGTATCATCTATTACTTCTTATTTTATCACAGGACATGCTGTGAGATTCTATTGAGTATAGGTTCTGTTACACTTCAATGTTATTAGTAAATTGGCATGTGTTTAGTTGT
The DNA here is from genome assembly GCA_927399415.1 of Macaria notata. Classification (NCBI taxonomy): domain Eukaryota; kingdom Metazoa; phylum Arthropoda; class Insecta; order Lepidoptera; family Geometridae; genus Macaria; species Macaria notata. The sequence goes on along the minus strand of OV656738.1, from coordinate 11,065,969 downwards.
AAACTATTACTGAACTAGGTATCATCTATTACTTCTTATTTTATCACAGGACATGCTGTGAGATTCTATTGAGTATAGGTTCTGTTACACTTCAATGTTATTAGTAAATTGGCATGTGTTTAGTTGTAAACTATTACTGAACTAGGTATCATCTATTACTTCTTATTTTATCACAGGACATGCTGTGAGATTCTATTGAGTATAGGTTCTGTTACACTTCAATGTTATTAGTAAATTGGCATGTGTTTAGTTGTAAACTATTACTGAACTAGGTATCATCTATTACTTCTTATTTTATCACAGGACATGCTGTGAGATTCTATTGAGTATAGGTTCTGTTACACTTCAATGTTATTAGTAAATTGGCATGTGTTTAGTTGTAAACTATTACTGAACTAGGTATCATCTATTACTTCTTATTTTATCACAGGACATGCTGTGAGATTCTATTGAGTATAGGTTCTGTTACACTTCAATGTTATTAGTAAATTGGCATGTGTTTAGTTGTAAACTTTTTGTAATATTAGATGCTCTGTACCATCAGCAACAGCTAATTGTCATATAGAAGTAGTCAGTTATTAGTAAAGCCAGCTTAAGTAGACAATAGTAATTATAAATAAAAAATTAAATAAATAAAGAAAGAATTGTAATGATAAGTAACACATTCTCATATTACAATTTAGGTAAGTTCAGATGGTCGGGCCATATTTGCCCATGAGGAAGCATCTATTGGATCACTTGATGAAAGTCACCGTAAACGGCTAAGTCAATTATTAATAAGCTATCTCTTTGAAGAAAACCCTCCGAAAGCAATATCTGCAGCGGAATTCAAAGAGTTAGCAGCAGATATAGAGGAATTGTTCCCAAAAGAAAGTAATATTATATATTATTCGCCATATGAAGGATTTGCAAAATAAAGAAAAACTCCAGTGGGAAGTTATACGAAACTCACATAAACCGCAGAAGAAAACTGAGAGCACGTGGTGAGTTGCCAGGAACAAGTCGATCTAGCTCCTCCAGTAAATCTACACCTTCATTTTCCGTCACTGAAACAGAAATCTCTGAAGCAAGTAATATTATAGTATTTATGGTACATATATGAGTGTAATTAGCACAAAGTGTAAAAATGGTACATGACGATAGTAGTGTGAAATTGGGGTTTCTAGATCACACAAGATCTAGAAACTCCCCAATTTCATCTATTCAAAAACTAAATAATTAATTTTTGCACCAATCATCTATTCACTTGTCTCTTTCAAAAACTATATCTATTCAGAACGAATCAATGATCTTTAATCTCGTAATCTAATTAGGCTTAGTTATTTTTCATTTAATGATCGGATATTAAAAATAATCAATTAAGTAAGATAAACGTTTTTTTAATATCTTATGGTTCTGTGCAAAGGGGTCTTAGAGGATTTTTAGTTTTATGGCAGTCTTAACTCTTTTTAAATATTATTATAACTACAAACATAGTGAACGATACACTCTATATATTTTTCTCGTCTTATTGTTTTATACTATTTACCTTATTTTTATTTTTAACATTTTTTGGAGTATGTACCATAGTTGATATTTTTTTATCTAAGGAACTTCTAAATCGACCACCCGCATAGAAGTACCTATCAATAAAATTGTTTGTTGTTTCTTATAAGGGAGCTGTATTCTTTGTACCAATAAATTACAGTGAAATGCATTTGGTAAGTATTTGTGGTATATGTGTAACTTACTCATCTTATCGTTGTTATAGAATAATTACATGTAGAAGGTAAACTTTTCAGGGGGACATTGCATTATCTTTATAAGGATTTGTAGTTGTGTTTGTTACTTATTCAATTCATATGCTGATAAAGATATTTTATCTAAAAGTATTTAGTACTTATAATTGTCTATCAGAGTTATCTTTATTCTATTCCACCAACTTCAAAAAATAAGTTAACGTAAGCAATAATTTAATAAAGTTTTCTATAAGGAGAAACTAACTTAATCAGCATTACTGAAACTGACAATAAAGGTATAATGCACTTATATAATTATTATGAGTTCATGGTTTGAGTTGACCTTCTGTATTATCCTGATGAGCTGATGAGCTAAACATTATTAAGAAATCGATCAAATTCAATATGAAACAAATATCAAGATTCTGCGAATTTGCTGCATGGACGATTATGTATGTAAAGGTGTGTATTGATTAACTTCACACTAGTCAACATTTGACGTATATAATAGGGCTGGGGGATGGGATGATCACAACCAGTTCGCTTCCACATTTCTGTGAAGAAACATTTAAAAATTTACTGAAGTTCGTGAACGAGATTAATAAAAATGTTTCACATATCGCCGTCCCCGGAGAATAAAATGATAACTGCCATTACCTTAGTTTTAGTGTTATGTATTTCATTTTTGGGATCTGTGGGTGCTAATACATCCGCTCAATTTTTTTCCTAATTTTTATACAGCTATTTACGAAGTTACAAAATATTACAATAGTATTCCAAGATTTAAAACAAGTCTTCAATTACGAGAATAAAGTGGTAATATAATGTTATCAAAATGTACTTTCATTTATTAGTGAAACAACAGTCATACAATTATGTTCTAGTGAAAAAATATTGTACTAGATAATGATAAATGCAGTTATCATTTTATTCTCGTTCAAAACTATCCAGGCACTCTCTATAAGGTGTGTTAGTAATAATGACTATTGTGGTTTTAAACGGTAAGTCGTATTGTCATCCTCTTCTCTCACTCAGTGTTCACGCAAACGCAATTGCACCGGCAGAAACTCAGATTTTATAAAATCAGCCACCCATAAAATAGTAGGAACACAGTTTTGCTTTTTCATAAATTATTTCAAAACGATAATCAGCCGTCAACCTCATACACTCGTAGCAAAGGTAAGAAAGAAGAAGATTCATCAGCACCATCTCTTTTGACTTAGATCTTCTTCTTTTCAAATGAGAGTGGCAAATTCTGGTGTCTAGAGTTAATCCAATCACCAAAGTCAGTGTCAAATAAGAAAAATTAAGGTCGAAAATTGGAAAAAAAAATTGCAATCGCCGACGCCCGACATCGCCGTTTCGGAACAAAAAGAAAACAAACCATTAAAATGAGTAGAGTATCAAAATGTACTTCTTGTTCTGAAATTCTGTTGGAGCCTTTGTCTAATCCTGTGTGTACATTTCGATTTGTAGAAACCGCGTGTTTCGGCCGAACAGCGCCACTTCATGCTGCAGTTCATGATGGGCCACGAAGACCTCGCCAAAGGTCGCGTGTCAGAGGCTGACGCGAGCCGGCGCAGGGGTGTGATGCTGCAAGAGCTCGCGTCAGCCTTGAACGCGATGGGGAGTGGGGCCACTAAGTGCCCGGAGAAGTGGTGGAAGGTACCTTTTTACCTTAGCATTTTAATAACTATTAAAATATTAGAACTGTGTAAACTATTTAACTTCTCAAATGTTTTTTTTCAGTGTTGGCAGGACTGGCGCTGCGATACAAAAGCCAAGGCACAAAGACACAAACTGTACCGACAAGGCACTGGTGGAGGCCCAGGCCCTGCACCATTGTCACAATTGGAGGAAACTCTCCTCCAATTTTGTGGCATTGATATTTTGGTGCAGGGTCTGGAAGAAGTTGGGGACCCTCTGGAGATATTGGAGTCGGTGCAGGTAGGTACTCTATTCAGTATATTATTTTTATGGATCTTTCTTATTATCTCTTGTTAACTACTCCTTCTATTTTCAGAATACAACTGAAGAAGAGACGTACACAGTATTGGTGGAGTTACCCCACAGTTGGAAGAAGTTGGGGACCCTCTGGAGATAGTGGAGTCGGTGCAGGCAGGTACTCTATTCAGTATATTATTTTTATGGATCTTTCTTATTATCTCTTGTTAACTACTCCTTCTATTTTCAGAATACAACTGAAGAAGAGACGTACACAGTATTGGTGGAGTTACCCCACAGTTGGAAGAAGTTGGGGACCCTCTGGAGATAGTGGAGTCGGTGCAGGCAGGTACTCTATTCAGTATATTATTTTTATGGATCTTTCTTATTATCTCTTGTTAACTACTCCTTCTATTTTCAGAATACAACTGAAGAAGAGACGTACACAGTATTGGTGGAGTTACCCCACAGTTGGAAGAAGTTGGGGACCCTCTGGAGATAGTGGAGTCGGTGCAGGCCGGTACTCTATTCAGTATATTATTTTTATGGATCTTTCTTATTATCTCTTGTTAACTACTCCTTCTATTTTCAGAATACAACTGAAGAAGAGACGTACACAGTATTGGTGGAGTTACCCCACAGTTGGAAGAAGTTGGGGACCCTCTGGAGATAGTGGAGTCGGTGCAGGCAGGTACTCTATTCAGTATATTATTTTTATGGATCTTTCTTATTATCTCTTAACTACTCCTTCTATTTTCAGAATACAACTGAAGAAGAGACGTACACAGTATTGGTGGAGTTACCCCACAGTTGGAAGAAGTTGGGGACCCTCTGGAGATAGTGGAGTCGGTGCAGGTAGGTACTCTATTCAGTATATTATTTTTATGGTTCTTTCTTATTATCTCTTGTTAACTACTCCTTCTATTTTCAGAATACAACTGAAGAAGAGACGTACACAGTATTGGTGGAGTTACCCCACAGTTGGAAGAAGTTGGGGACCCTCTGGAGATAGTGGAGTCGGTGCAGGCAGGTACTCTATTCAGTATATTATTTTTATGGATCTTTCTTATTATCTCTTGTTAACTACTCCTTCTATTTTCAGAATACAACTGAAGAAGAGACGTACACAGTATTGGTGGAGTTACCCCACAGTTGGAAGAAGTTGGGGACCCTCTGGAGATAGTGGAGTCGGTGCAGGTAGGTACTCTATTCAGTATATTATTTTTATGGATCTTTCTTATTATCTCTTGTTAACTACTCCTTCTATTTTCAGAATACAACTGAAGAAGAGACGTACACAGTATTGGTGGAGTTACCCCACAGTTGGAAGAAGTTGGGGACCCTCTGGAGATAGTGGAGTCGGTGCAGGTAGGTACTCTATTCAGTATATTATTTTTATGGATCTTTCTTATTATCTCTTGTTAACTACTCCTTCTATTTTCAGAATACAACTGAAGAAGAGACGTACACAGTATTGGTGGAGTTACCCCACAGTTGGAAGAAGTTGGGGACCCTCTGGAGATAGTGGAGTCGGTGCAGGTAGGTACTCTATTCAGTATATTATTTTTATGGATCTTTCTTATTATCTCTTGTTAACTACTCCTTCTATTTTCAGAATACAACTGAAGAAGAGACGTACACAGTATTGGTGGAGTTACCCCACAGTTGGAAGAAGTTGGGGACCCTCTGGAGATAGTGGAGTCGGTGCAGGCAGGTACTCTGTTCAGTATATTATTTTTATGGATCTTTCTTATTATCTCTTGTTAACTACTCCTTCTATTTTCAGAATACAACTGAAGAAGAGACGTACACAGTATTGGTGGAGTTACCCCAGGAGGGCACTCCACCAAAAGAAAAACAAAAGAAAAATAAAAATCATAGTTAGTATACTTTTTTAATATCTATGTTGTGCCGTTTGCTTGTGCTGGCTTATTATAAATGTTAGATTTACATATTACATTTATAACTAGTAATACAGAAATTAAAAATAATATAGGTATCTATATACAAACAAACTAAAATTATTCTTTCTATGTTTGCAGATAATGAAAACCTACACCAAATTCTTGAAAAACAGGCAGCCGCTCTAGAGCGGCTGCCTGATGCAATTAATAGTTTGGCCGAGGCCCTGAAAACAGGGTTACAAGCCCTCGCCTCCAGGACACCGCCACCAAATTAATAATGTAAGGTGTAGTATTCAAATAAAATATCTTCCATCTGTACATTCATAAAACTGAAGAGGGCAAAAATCTGTGCATAGAAAATATTAGAAAACAAATGTTTGGGTATAGGGTGACAGACCCAAATATCAGCACTTTAAGAGGTTGCCCTATTTCAAATTGATAATAAATATCGATAGCTAAATGTATCACGCAAATTATTGTAATTTTATTGTCCTATTTATTAACTCTCATATTAGCATAATCTTTAAAATGATAGTGCTGTAACTTAATATATAACTTAAAAAAATTAAAGAATGATCATATCCCTATTTGTTGGCATGCTTATTGCCAGTTGTTAGCACGGAATTACCTAGTTATCAGCACTGAGATTGGGGCGAATAAAAGTCGATTACAAACACAGTTTTAGTCATGTTTTTATTAAAATATCAGCTATACATATTTTATTTAAAAATATATTATTTTTAAATAAATTGCTTTATTATTGCTTTTTGTGTATTTTTTTCTTTTCTTCTTGTTTTAGTAGTCTATTTTTTTGGCTTGGGTACTTTATGTCTACTTTATCAAAAAGATCACTGGCACAAAATGACTTCTTTACCAAAATGATCACTTTCCATAAAATAGCAACTTTTTTATAATGTCTACTTTACCGAAAAGATCACTCGCATAAAATGACCTCTTTACCAAAATGGTCACTTTCCATAAAACGGCTCTTTTTCCATAATGTCTACTTCTTCCCAGCCTAAATTTAAACTCCTAAAATCTTTGTTTTCCAACAAATACTTTGTTGATAATGGCTATTAATAAACTTTTATCTAACCAATTGAAAACTCCTTGAATAAAATCATAGATGTCAATTAATACTGTCAATTCTCCTGCCTTCCTGTCATGTAATTTCTTATGGGTTAGTTCCAAGAATAATAAAATTCTATTTTAAAATATTATACTAAACAGTAAAATATTCATACAAATATGGGTTTTATATTTTTAAAAAACCAGAAAGGACAAGACAGTTTGTTGCAAGAGGGTTATCGATACAACTTACGAAAAATAAATAAAAATTCTACATTGTGGAAATGTGTGAATCGGAATGATTGTTCATCGTCGCTTACATTGGACCTTAGTAAAACAAATATATTACGGCAAAAGCCACATACGTGTGAAAGTGATGTTATAAAAAATGAAATATTATTAACAATAAATAATTGCAAAAAAGAGGTGTGTACAGATTTTGGACCAATGTTAGCAATATACGAAAGAAATTTGAGGTTTTAAAACAAAGAGGAAAACATTACGAATCCGAAATACCGGCGTTTCAATCCATCAAAAACATTCTTTACAGAGAACGCAAAAAAACATTACAAACCAAAAAATTAGTATTTCAAAAACTGGATGAAGTTCAAGTGCCCGAAAATTTCAAACCTTTTTTGGTTTGTCAAGACGGTAATGATAATAACAACATTTTGATTTTCGCAACATCTCTTGGCAAAAAAATGATAAGATCTCAAGTATCTGTATTTTTTGGAGACGGTACATTTCGATGTGTTCCGAAACCGTATTACCAGTTGTTTACTGTTCATGCAGATTTGGGTTCAACTGATAAAGCAACAAACGTCGTACCGTTAGCATATGGGTTGCTGCCAAACAAAAACGAAGATACTTACATTCGTTTTTTTGAACTGATAAAAGACATATTAGGATTAAATATAAAAAATTATAAATGTGATTATGAACAGGCTCAAATGAACGCCGTTAAAAATGTCTTTCCTGAATCGAAAATCAGTACTTGTTTTTATCATTACAATAAGGCTGTTTGGAAGAAATCTAAAGAACTTAAAGCAACATCTTCCAAAGAAGGTAGAACGATAACCAGATTATGTGCTCTTCTCCCTCTTCTCCCTTCTGCGGGGCTACCGCCTAAGAGTAAACTATATCACTTGCTATCGTTTATGACGTCATATCAATCATTTGGTACTGCCGACATAGCGAATAGGAAAGCAAAAGCTTTGCGCGGATTCAAAGCAATCGTTGAATGAACAACTTCAAAAAATGTACTAGTTTGACATATAATTGGTTTCGCCTAAAATTTCAAGATGGCGGAATTGCTTTCATTGAAAGCTCTTGCTTGTCAATGAAAACAGTGACCTCGGAGCAACTGTTTTCCAACGATCTATCTAAAAGGACCAACGAGTTTGGGTTTTTATAGAATATTATCGATTTTGTGGCTTTATTATATACCTGCAATAGAATAAATCTGCAGATACTGCTTGAATTTTGTAAAAAAATTGTTTTAGGTGAGATATGGCGCGAATGCTGTTGTTGGCAGAGGCTGAGGAAGAAAGGCTCAGATATATGCTAACTCTACGTAGAAGACAGCTGCGAGAAGATAGCAAGCCCATGCTGCTGCCAGAGAGGACATTCATCGAGACGTTTCGCCTCTCCAAAAACAAGTTTAGTCAGCTTTGTGAGGATGTAATTCCTCTATTACATTCTTCACAGAGGACAACGGCTATTCGGCCGGAGATCAAGGTGTTTATAAATTCAGTGCCACTGACATGATGTGTTAAATAGTGCTAACCAGTGTACTGTTGTTACAGATACTGGCTGCATTACAGTTTTATGCTAGTGGAAGCTACCAAAAGTGTGTAGGCAATGACTTTAGTCTAGGATTATCACAGACATCTGTGTCTGATTGCCTTGCGGAAGTAACAGATGTATTAAATCAACCTCAGATTTGGAAGAAGTATGTCACCTTCCCAAGAACTTCAGATGAACGTTGTGCAGTTGCAAGAAGGTCCCTATGTTATTATACATACATAAGATATATGTATTAACTTGATTTAATTTTAGTTAGCCACTCAATTTTCTAACACAAATCCTGACTTGTTCTAGGTTCAATGACCAATTTGGATTTCCCGGTGTTTTGGGATGTATTGATGGCACTCATGTTGCTATAATACGGCCCAGTCAATATGAAGAAGGATACTTCAATAGGAAGATGTACCACTCGTTGAATGTGTTAGTGGTAAGAAATACAAAATACCTTGACTAAAAAGGTATCTACAGTGAATGAGACTGTAAATTATAATGAATGTATGTAATTTTTAGATATGTGATGCTAATTTACGCATCTTATATGTTGATTATTCGCTTGGTGGAGCAAGTCATGACTCCCACGTATGGAATCTTTGTGCGGTGAAATCTGGAATACAAAGATTGCATGAGATGGGCCAGACCTACTGGTTTTTAGGTAAGTGTGGAACCTATAAAAGCAGTATTCATAACTATAAGTTCAAAATTAATAATAAATTTAATAGAAGTCACCCTGTCATACTTTTTCTGATTCAATTATTAGTACTATTTATTACTTAGTATACTATACTACTACTAATAAACAGACAGACAAGTAGTAGAGTCTTATTAATAGGGTCCCTTTGGGTACAGAGCCCTAAGAACAATGATTTTCAAAATGTTAATATTAAAATATTACAGGTGATTCTGGCTATGCACAAAGACCATGGATGATGACGCCTATCCTCAATGCTCAAGAAGGAAGTGCAGCAGAGCATTACACCAACAAACAAGTGTGCACAAGAAATGTGGTGGAGAGATGCTTCGGTGTCTTGAAGTCACGTTTCCGATGTCTATTGGCACATCGGACACTTCACTATACTCCAGAGAAGGCAGGGAAAATTGTTAATGCATGTGTGGTTCTTCACAACCTCATATACGAGCAGCACATGGAGATCGACGAGGAGGCTATGCGACTTGACCGCGAACGTCAGCCAGAGTATTCTCTGGACACATTAGGTCAAAGACCTAGTTTGTGCCCAGTTAGACAACAACTTGTAGACAGGCTATGGAGTGCTCACATACGCAACCATTGATGCCAAAGTGAAGCATGCCTGTACTGAAATGGAACTGGCTCTGAAACAAGGCTGCCGGCTGCCAAACACTTTTAGATGCTTGTTGACAGATTTTATAATTGAGTTAGCTAGCTAGCCAGACATAAGTAACTAACTAAATGTATCAAATTTAGTAAGTTTATGTTCATGTATTGTGGAAGTAAGCTATAAATAGACAGAATAAAACTGTAAGAAGTAATAACTAACTAAATGTATCAAATTTTATTATTTTATATTCATAAATTGTAAAAGTTAGCCATAAATAGACAGAATAAAACTGTAAGAAGTAATAACTAACTAAATGTATCAAATTTTATTATTTTATATTCATAAATTGTAGAAGTTAGCCATAAATAGACAGAATGAAACTGTGGGGTAATTATGTGGTGTGGAAGAGTGTACAATAGTTATTTGTTTTAAAGTAAATGTTTAGCTCCAAGTAATTGAAGCGCAGTAATAAAGGAGACAATAAGTTGCTTAAATTAATAACTCTTGCACACCTTTTAAACATTTTGTCTGATTCTGCCAATTAATTATAAAGTAGCAAGAACAAAACGCATAATGACTCGAGAGCACAGATTACAAAGATGTCACAAAGACATTGGTTAACTGTGAAAGCTGTAATCAATTCATGGGAAAGCTTTAGCTATTGCCTCCATTAAAGATCGGCGATACCGATAATCTATTACGTTTTCAATCGAATTGGTTTCATAATCACGTGACCAATAATAATCGCTTTGAGATAGGCGGTAGCCCTGCTGATCGAATTCCAGAGGCTTGGGGATGCCTTCTTGAAAAGGCTCCAATTACACCCGAGATACAAGCTTTCTTCAAATATTTTAAACGACAGTGGAAACCACTCAATTCACCGGAAGTTTTAAGCTGCTCATTGCATAGACACAGAACAACAAATCCGCTGGAGGGTTGGCACAGAAGGCTTAATGCTAATATCCCAAAAAAGCCCAACTTTTTTTTCTTTCTACATAAACTGTTACAAGAAGCAAAACAAATTGATTTTAAAATTAATAATATTTTATTTAATAATGTAAAAAAGAACAGAAAAAATATGGATATTATATTTGATAGTAAATTAAATAAGTTGGACATTGGTAGTAATAAGATATCTTGCATCCAGTTGAAAAACTTTGAGTTTTTATTCTGCTTGATTAACCTCTTACCTAATAAGGTAGTCTATCAGTCCCACCGTACACCTGTACCATCTTTGTTTAAGTTTGACAGCTGTCATCAAAAATGAACATGGATGAAACGGTGAAACCTATCTTAAGCCGGCTTCTCACTGCGCGTGTTGACCCGCGCCACGCCGCGCCGGCACGCGCCTCGCGCAGTGTGAAGAGCTTGGCGCGGGCAGGCGCGGCGTGGCGCGACCTATCCGCTAAAAGTCGGTAACTTCAAAGGCGCGGCGCGGGCTCGCGCGTGTCGGCGCGGGCGCGCGCGGCGCGGCGCGGCGTGTACCTACCCAGACAGACGAACACGATTGAACTCGTTCATTTCATTTTGACTCGTCCTACGTTGAGGTACTGTGGTGAATATGGAGTGGCCGAATGAAACGATCGCCGAATTTTTAACTTTGTATGAAGGCGAACCCTCTCTGTGGAATTCGAAAAATGCGGAGCATAAAAACAAAAACGACCAGCATGATGCCTGGCTGCGAATTAAACAGAATTTAAAAGGTGGTACCATACCGTTACAAGAAATTAAAAAGAAAAGGGATTCTTTAATGGGAACCTATAGAAAATTAAGAAGTAAAGTTTGCCAATCAATAAAGTCTGGCAGCGGTGCTGATGAAATCTATAAGCCCGACTGGCCATTTTATAATGTGATGGCCCAATTTTTGAATGATGTGTATAATCCAAAGAAAACGAAGGATTCTGAGGTAAGTACTTTATTTACTTAAAAAATTAATAATTATTTTGCCAGGCAACCGCACCGTTTGTTATAAAATATTCTGCAAACTGGTCTCTTATATTCTTGGCGGAAAGAGGTGCTCTTCTTGGCCGATTTTGGAGTGGTAGTAGGGAAGCAACTCCATTTTGGTCATCACGCCAAGAACCGGGCTGAATCTCGCCATCATCATTTTCGGTATCAAAGGATCCAGGAGGGGTATATATAAGTCTAGACCTTTTAGACCGTCTCAAAAAATTGTGTAACAATGCACATGTCATCACAATATCAGTTACAATATCTGGTTGTAAAAGCATGGGTTTTCTTAGTACTCTAAACACCGCAGACATAATGCCAAAGACATTTTCAACAATCCTTCGAGCTCGTGAAAGGCGGTAATTAAACACGCGTTCTTTAGATCCCTTATTATGAGTTCCTGCGTATGGTTTCATCATATTTTCCGTTAGAGCAAATGCACTGTCTGCAACAAATACGTAAGGTAGAGGTGTTACTTTCAGCGGTAAGCAGTCTGGCGGTGGAAAACCCAATTCCTTTCTACAGATTTGTTTATATAAGTTGGTGTTTCTGTATACACCACCATCGCTTATTCGGCCCTGGCACCCACAATCCACAAAAATAAAATTGTAATCCGCGTCGACTAAAGCCATTAATACAACACTGAATGTTTTGTGATAGTTGATAAACTCAGATCCACTATGAATAGGACTTTGTATTAGCACATGTTTTCCGTCGATAGCTCCTAAGCAGTGAGGAAAATTCCAAATTCTGCGGAATCCTTTCTCTATCCTTAACCAGTCAGATGATGTCCGTGGCAGCTAAAACAAATAAAAATATTGTAAATTATCATGAATATTTCTTATTTTTAGGTCACTGACGACATAGAAGAAATAGAAGATAACCGTGATTTAGATGCCTCTGAAGATAGTAAACAGGATGATGAAGAATCAGTTCAATTTAAAAGACCAAAACCTCTTCCTAAAAAACGTGCTAAAAATATTGATATAGAAAATAAAATGAACGAAGCATACGACTATTTAAAACAAATGACTCAAAAAACCCAAATCCCGCAAGATGAATGTTCATTATACACACAATTATTGTGCAAAAAATTGAGAGGCTTACAAGAAAATACACGTGAAATAGCGATGTTGGAAATTGATAGATTGATTTTCAATCTGAAGCAAAAAGAACTATCGTCAAACCCACATGCACAAATACTAATCAACCCACCACAGCCCACGAATTTTGGACATTCCGGCAATCTCTACTATCAGCCATCCACATCCTACCATCCATATCCTTCTCCACAGCAATCCCCAAATTTTCGTCCATCGCCTTCTTCACAGCCATCCCCAACCTATCATCCATCGCCTTCTCCACAGCCATCCCCAACCTATCATCCATCGCCTTCTTCACAGCCATCCCCAAACTATCATCCATCGCCTTCTCCACAGCCATCCCCAACCTATCATCCATCGCCTTCTCCACAGCCATCCCCAACCTATCATCCATCGCCTTCTTCACAGCCATCCCCAAACTATCATCCAACGCCTTCTCCACAGCCATCCCCAACCTATCATTCATTATCTTCTCCACAGCCATCCCCAACCTATCATTCATTATCTTCTCCACAGCCATCCCCAACCTATCATTCATTATCTTCACCACAGCCATCCCCAAACTATCCATCTCCACAGCTGTCGCAAGTCGAAACATCAGCTTCGCAAAGTCTATTAAAAGAATTCTATGAAGAGGAGGGTAGTAATTTAGTTTAAATGGATGATGTCAATTTCTATTTGTTTACGATTTAAAAAAATAAATGCTTAATTCTACTACTTACTTTTATTTCTTGTGATAGTTCTTTTATCAATGCTTTACAAACGTCCGTGACACAACTTGAAACTGTTTGGATAGATACTTTGAAAAGATATGAAAGGCTTGTGTAACTATCTCCGGTTGCTAAAAATCTGAGAGCAATTGCAAACCGTTCTTGTACTGGAATACATTTTCTCATATGGGTATCTTGTTTTGCAATTATAGGGCCTATTTTATTCATTAGATATTCGTAATCTTCTGGTGACATTCTACAGAAGTTCTCAAATTTTCTGTTCGGTTCTTTAACAAAATCCGATAGCATATCTGATCCATTGTATCTGAAACAAAAATACAATAATTTTTACTAAATTTTCCGGCAGCAAAGTTTCATTTTAAAACGCGCCAAACTTACCAATAGATACCATCAAATATATTGATAGGATTCTTAAAAATTACGTACCTATGTAATTATCTTAAAATACAAACAATGATTACCTTGACCGGCTCTTATTGAACGTTGACATCCACCAGCGTCTCCTCTTCTTCTTTTTGTTAATTTTATTAAGTAAACGATATCCACAAAATAAGACAAAAACGGCTGATGCAACAGCCATGCCTTCTTCTTCAGTGGCATTGCTCCATGGCTGGAGGTGGCAATTCGACTCACAAGACATAGTGCGCTGCGCTAAACAGACTGAATCAAACTGAGGTGTAAAGCCAGAAGGCACGCGCCGCGACGCGCCGCACAAACGGGTGGCGCGGCGTGTCGCGTGGCGTGTTCTTGCGCGTGGAGCGGCGCGACGCGTAGTAGCACGCGTAGTGAGAAGCCACCTTTACACTTCTGCAACATTGATTCAGTTTGTTGAATCCACTTTTTACTTGTTCTCACGAAATTCATCTGCTTCTCAACATTCATTTGTTTTAAGGTGAATTTGATGGCAATTTCACCATTCAATATCCAAGTTTTTATGTCTATGTTTGCACTCATGGTGATTCATGGTAAGTGATCTTTTTGATAAAGTAGACATAAAGTACCCAAGCCAAATTTTTCACATTTTGGGAATATCAGGTAGCCATTACAAGAAAGTGATCATTTTGTGCCAGTGATCTTTTTGATAAAGTAGATATAAAGTACCCAAGCCATTTTTTTTTGGCTTTCAACTAACTCTTCTTTTTGTGTATTTTTTTCTTTTCTTCTTGTTTTAGTAAGTAGTCTATTTTTTTTTTTGGCTTTCAACTAACTCTTCTTTTTGTTTTTTTGCTATGCTTTTTTGAATGAATGAATGAATGAATGAATGAATGAATGATTTATTGGTCTGTGAAACTAGGTGCTAAGGTGTTACAGTATATAATATGTTGCTTAACTAGACAAACATTTATAGCGTATTGTGTCACTAGTTTCCACCTGAAAGGCTTACAGACTTTACAACTAATAATATAAAGTTACATAATTTGATTTAGAATACATTCTTATTTAAACTTATCTTTGAAAAACAAATCAACACTGTAGTAAGCTTTTTTACATAATAGTTCATTTAGCATACATTTAAAAACATTAAGGTCATCTTTACATCTAATACTCTTGGGAATGTGGTTGTATATCCTCGGAGCCATCCCAAATACACTTTTATTGAGGTATGCAGTATTGGTAGGTATGTTTCGTATTTTCCCTGCATGCCTACTGTCAGCTGGCCACATTGTAAAATGTTCAGGATTCATTTTAATAAAAGTTGAAATTTCATATATTTGAATACATGGTAAAGTTAATATCTTTAGCCGCTTAAAATGTTTCTTACACGAGGCCCTTCGGCTTAGTCCGCAGATAGCTCTTACACATCGTTTTTGCGCTCGGAATGCTTGTATACTATTGGTGGCATCACCCCAAAACATTACTCCATATCTTAAAATTGAAGCTGCATGACCATGATAAGCTGTTAACAATGTGTTCTCACTGGCAACCTTCCGTAGTTGATACAGTGCATAAGCAAATTGATGCAGTCTTTTACATAAAGTATTTATATGGGATTCCCATGTCAACTTGTTATCTACTGTCAGTCCTAGAAAACGTGTGGTGTCTACCTCATTTACTTTTTTACTGTTATGTAGAATATCGAAATTTAATTTGTCATTATGTCTATTTCTAAAATACATTAAGTTAGTCTTTTCAATATTAATTTTTAAATTATTATTATTCAACCAATTGATAAGAGATGTCAAAGTATAGCTAATGTCAGATTCTAAATTAAATAATGTGTCATGAATGAATAATATTGTGCTGTCATCTGCAAATAATGTCATAGGATGTCTGGTAGCTTTTACAAAATCATTGATATATAGTAGAAATAGCAATGGCCCCAGCACACTACCTTGTGGGACTCCATATCGCATATCTTTTTTATCTGATTCATATGCCTTTAAGGTAATTGTTGTTGGACATAATCTACTGACAGACGTGAGTTGAGTTCTTCCGCTTAAATATGATTTTATAAGTTCATGTGCATTACCTCTGATACCATATTTATATAACTTATTTAGCAATATATCATGCCGAACATTGTCAAATGCTTTTGACATATCCATATATATTGCTATCACTTTTTTTCTTTTGTCAACATTAGTCATTACTTTATGCAGAAAGTCATATATGGCCATATTTATGCTCTTATTCTTCCTGAAACCATACTGGTCATTGGTAAATATCTGATTTTTTTCCAGGTAACGATATATCCTATTATAAATAAGTTTCTCAAAAATTTTTGAAAATACAGAAAGGATTGCAACTGGTCGGTAATTACCTATTTGATCTTTGTCACCCTTCTTAAATAGTGGTTTAACTAGGGATACTTTTAATGCTGTAGGAAACACACCTTGAGATATACACAAATTAATTATGTGGGTCAAAATTGGCGATATACTTACTGATACCTCTTTTACTACAGCGGTAGATATACCGTCTAATCCAACACTGTTGGTGTTTTTTAGATCACATATTACTTTCAATACATCAAATGGTATAGCTGGTTGTAAGAAAAGTGATTTAGTTTGTTGTTCATTAAGAGTGTCTGTGAAGTTTTTCTTTGAATTAGTATTGGAATGAGCTACATTTACAAAATAATCATTAAAGCAGTTTGCTATTTCAACTGGATCTACTATAGCTTTCCCGTCTTCATTTTTTATAACCGCCACTGTTTCATTTGGATAATATGATTTTTGTTTGTTAATAATGTCCCATGTGGTCTTTGATTTATTATTTGACTTCGTTATTTGATAATTGTTTTGTGATCGCTGTGTTAGTCTTATAATTTTTTTAAATTTTTTTGCGTATGTCTTATACAAATCTTTGGCCTGAGATGTTTTTGCGGTTCTACATTTCCAGAGAAGGTTGATTTTTTTCCGAGCACCGTTGATTTTTTTTCTAGCTCTTCTTTATGCCACTCGTCGCAAGTTAACACAAATGGCAACCTAGCAGTGCTTCGTTGTCCTTTTCTTTGTGGAGTTTTTGGTTTCACTAAGATGTCTTGTATTATAATTGGAGTGCATGGTGTATGTTGTGTATACAACGTATTTTCAGTTGTGGGTTGGTCTGGAGTTACGATTTTATTGACATTCAATGTAACTGGCAATTCATTTTGATTGATTTCATCACTTTTCGGGTTTAAATCATCAAAAAACAATACCGGCAAATAAGTAATGTTGATGTATCCAACTGGACTAGATGGTTTTTCTGACATTTCAATTGAACGCAAGTTCAATACATCCTGTAAACTTTCACAAATCGAATCCTCATTATTCTCAAAAAAAAGGCAGATTTTTTTAAGAATTTTGTCACTATTTTTTTTTTTTTACATGATATAGGCTTACGCTTGACTACAACTTGCCTGATGGTAAGTAACGTTATAGTCTACGATGTAGCGCGCTTGCCTAGAAGAAACCGGTTTACTCTCGACTTAAAGACCGACAAATTATAGTTCAAGGGGAATAGAGATTCGGGCAAGGAGTTCCACAGTTTGGCTGTTCGCACTATCCGAGAGTGTATCAATTGAATCCCGTTCTAAGGTAGTCATCTTATCCTCACCAATCAGTTTATGTAAAATGTCCTTAGTCAAACTTTTTTCTGGATTGGCTTTCGGAAGTGCAGATGAATTATTAGTTTTTGTCATGTCAGTAGAATTTTTTCCGAGACACTTTTTGTAATTTATTGCATCTGGAGTCCATGGATATAATCCCGTTGCTCTAAAACCGTTTACTACCGTTGACGCTTTAATGCCATTTTCCAACGCTTCCTTAAGCACAGGTACATAGTTGTTTTTGGTAAGCGTCTCCAGAGGATGATCGCGCCGCCATTTTAGTACGCTCTCCTTCCATGCTACTTTTAGCGGCCTAAAAGCTGCAACATCAGCGGGCTGTAACAGTCTTGTGGCATTTGGGTAAAGTGCTATAAGGATAATGTTGACACTCCTACAAAGATCGCTGACTTCGAGGCTAAGGTGGGTCTTATGTCCATCCACAAACAACACTACAGGAAATTTTCGCTGTGTTCGCTGGAGGTATGGGTAGAAAACATTTTTTATGTAATCATAAAATAGCTCTGCTTTCATCCAACCTGAGTCACTTAGTCCGATACCCCAATCACCCGGGACAGTTGATGTGATCTCCTTTGGGAGTCTTTTATTTGGAAAAACCACTAGAGGAGGTGTGATATCTCCATTGGCCCCAAAAGTGAAGAGAACGGTCAAAGCTGTTTTCGCTGCTGCGTGATCGACTTCATAAATATCTTTTTCACCTCTTAATGCTAACACCTTTCCGTTCTTTGGACAAAGCTGGAAATTAGACTCATCACCATTAAAAATTCGGTTTGGGTCAGACATCACATCATACAAATCGTTTTCCTTTAGAAAAGTTTCAATTTTATGAAACCAACCTCTGATGTCTTGTTCGGAGATAGCTGCACTCGCAGAAGTCACAGCTTCAGCGGGCTGTTTCACAATGACTCGGATACAAGATTCGATTCGACTCAGGCCGAATATTCGATTCGGAAAGCCTTTATGCGATTCACAATACCGGATTCGAAAACTTCTGACATTCTTATTCGACTTGACAGCTGATTTTCGATCGTTTGGCTTCCGAGAGCCAAAACTTGCCGGATTCGTTTCGGAAATAATAGTTTGTTTTTTTTTTCATTAATTTTTATTATAACAGTTAATTTCATTACCTACAATATTAAAGGTAATACCAACAAAACAGGTTTAGGCTTGGACTAAGGTTATTATTTCCTTTTTTATGATAATTCTATTGTGAAATTTATTTTGAGGTTAACTTATTGACCCTATTTGTGTTTACCAATTTTAATGTAAGTACAATTGTAGATGGAGTATCTTGTGATATTACGTTCGCGCAATAGACGCAGTGAACTACAGCGACAGCAAACGTTACGTCTCCACAATGCCATACGAGACGTAACTGATCCATTTAACGACCCTCACTTCAAGCTCGCCTATCGGTTAACTCCGGAGGTGGCAAAGAGAGTGATTGAGGAATTGCGGCCGTACTATCCGCAGACGGTATATTCTAATGCGATTCCTGTGGAAATTAAGGTACCTACCTATAGATTTACTTTCATACTTTATAATATAAATAAACACCTAGGTAAGTATATGCATTAGTAGGTATGTGCACATTCTTAATAAGTAGATATTTCTGGTTAAATGATTATTTTCACTTAGGAAGATTTGTAGAAACACATACCTACATAAACTTATAAGTTACGCCACTTTTACAAATCTTCACTTGCTCTACTTAGTTTCTGGCTGCATTCCAATGGAGAGTACCTTTTAAAAGCCACCATATCTACTAATATTTACATGCTTTAGTTTCTAGCTGCACTTCATTTCTTTGGCCAAGGCAGCTATCAAAAGGCCAATGGGAGAGATGCTGTAATGAGCTTGAGCAAGGCATCTGTGAGCCGAGCAATTCATCAGACCGCCGTTGCTCTTAACAAATCACAGGTGCTTTGCAATTGGATAAAATTTCCCAAAACAGCACAGGAAAAGCAACAGATAATTGAAAAGTTAGTAGGTACCTATAAAATAATCTTACTTCAAGCTCATACTCAGATCAAAGTCTATCATAGGTCTATCATACGGAAAGGCTATAATGGGCATTGATGTGGTAAAAGCATAAAGCCTTTTATGTTACTATATATATAAATATATATATATATATATATATAATGATCCTTTCACGGTAAATGTTGATCCAGTGTGAAGTTGGAACAAATGTTGATCCACCTATTTGACGTGTATACTCAGCTCCACATCTCGCAAACGGATATACTTAGATCCGTTCGTGATGTACTTGTGACGTCAGTGGATCTGCACTCACAGGTTTTCAACATACTCGTCAACAATTTGACCGACATTGGTTGATCCATTAACGGTCGAAAAAATCATACTGAATGTGATTTCTTTGATCCAGAATATATTTAACTTATATGCGACATTTACTTAGACTAAGTGGATCCGGAGCCAAAAATGACGAATAGGTACTCAAACACAAAGCGGCAACGTCGCTTTCTGCGTGTGACAGAGAACCCCGTATACTAATTCGTTAAGAGTAACAAGGAAAGAAAGATGCGTTAACGGCTGCGTTTGAAACTTTGGTATGATTCTATTACCGTTACTATTTGTTTGGCAGCTTTTATTGCGAAAACACGTGTCCGTTTATTTTTGTTATCGTTTGAGTGAATTTGTGTTATTTTGTTCATTTGTCATGGACCAATCCGAATATGATGGTGAGTGTTTTATTATCCATATCCATACCTAAATAGGTATGGTATTTGATTATCCATTTTAAAACTCGATACTTACCATGTATAGGTATTATATGAATGAGTTAGTCTTCTTTCTACTTAACTTCCTACCTACCAGTTATTAACAAAAAAGAAAAAGAGTTGTGTGTGTGTTTAGGTATATGTGAAAGTACTTACTATGCGTTTCAAACATTTGTGTGACGAACATGGCTGTTTACTCTGTGTCTGGGTGTTAAATAACTACCTACCTACATAGGTATCTAGATGTATTTCTCAGGCCTCCATGCCTAGTAGATTTTGCCTAGCTTGATATCAGGGTCTACTTGTGTGTGAAATGTCCAGGATATTTATTTATTTTATTCAAGTAAGTACCTAAAAAGATCAAACATACCTTCTTACATATATTAACACAGAAGGGTTGTTTAGTGACGTCGCAGCATAAGGCGTCTTTGACCTACCTATTGTTATAAATTTGGAATGCATAGTAGATACCTACCTACATATACCTACTTGGTTATTTCTTTACCATCCCGGATAATTTAAGTATTATTCTACTCGTGAAAACAAGCGAATTTTATAATAGGACTAGAGATGAAATCGCGAGAAAAAAAAGCAGCCGTACAAAAGAGCAAACATATTAATTAATCATAACTTTAGCGCTCAGCTAGCGGCGGTATTCGCGTCCGATTACCAATGTTAAGCAACTGTCGACGCGGTCAGTCCTCGGATGGGTGACCAAAAAAGTGGCATTCCATTTGGACGCTTCCGTAATCAATTTCAAAATCAGACACGTCAAACTTATAACACGCCCTCGTTTTTGTCAGGGGTTAAAAACCGTTTGGACCAGTTGATTTTTTGTTTCGCGATTTCAGCTTTTGTACGAAATTATCTAACATCGTATAAAATAACCCTCTTATTTTTAGTTTTTGACCTGTCCATGTTTTGATTTGTCATTGTATGTGGTGTGGTGGCATCGCAGCTCATGAATGGATGAAACGATTTTGGTTGTTTTTAGGGTTCCGTACCTCAAAGGAAAAACGGAACCTTTATAGGTATACTTTTTTGTCCGTCTGTCTGTCTGTCGGTTCGTCTGCCTGTCAAGACCCTTTATCTCATTAACGCGTGGAGGTATCGAATTAAAATTAAAGTCATACTCAGGTGTCAGGTATATTTACGGCCGTTTATTATTTTAAGCAGCCAATAATGCAGTAGGGTTTCTTAACCCTTTAGATTATGTGTCTGATCAACCATCAGGAAGTTCGTCTACCATATCCACGATGTCTGTTATTAAAATTCGTAAAGAAGATATACCACGATCAGATGAAAATATGCTATGTGACTCCGAATACGAATCAGAAGATAATTGTCTAGGGTTATCAAAATCACTACAAGTAGAGAAAATGCGACCCAGAAAAAAAATTGAAGAGGACGTAAGGAATTTTTACTATTTTGTATTCCAAAGTATTTTGTAATCTTTGTATAGGTATATTATACGTTTCTAATTTCAAGGTTGATATAATAAGTAAATGAGAAAAAACTTTTTATTTGTTATCTCAAGTGACGGCGGGCTTAAGGGTCTAAGCTAACTCAAATCGGTAACAGTAATGTTTAGGACATAATCTACACTTCGTATGTTTCGAAAACATGACTCCATGAAATTTTCTCGATAGAAAAAAATCGCAAAGTTAGGTACCTACCTCAAAATTTTTACTAAATCCCTAATATTTCAATAAATTAAGAAGTTGTTGAATTGAAATAAAGTGTGGTAATTGAACTCAGTTTAAAGAACAATTTATATGTTGCAGTTTTTTTCTAATGAGTACTGTTGATTTTATATGATTTTATTTCGTAAAAAACCAGCTACCGCGCCGTTCAATTCCAGCAAAGTTGTTTTCGTGTGGTCGAGACTTGCCGGTCGGAAACGTGCACGCGATGCTCGCCCTTCTGTCCATGTTGATACGGCGTCGACTCACGCGCGCTGAACCAGCATGGTGTTTCACAATGAGTCGGATATGATCCGATCCCGTCGTAGTAGAAATTAAATACTATGGTAGAAATATAAAAAAAAAAAACATATTTAAGGCTAATATTACCACTTTTACTGTAGATTTGATATGAATAATTATATATAAAAATAAATGAATACATATTTAAGTGTAAATCGGGTTTATATCATGAAAAAACACAATTGAACTCATCAACGACGGAAACGAATTCGCTAGCTTTTGGCTCAGGGAACGTTTCTGATTTTTCTGTTAAATAAATTTGTCAAAAGAATCATATGGAAGCATTGTGATTTGGAAAAATCCTTTCCTTGCCGATTGATTACCATCTCAATAGAATCGGATCCTTATCCGACTCATTGTGAAACACACCGCAGGTTATGGGGTTTATCGAGGCGCAACGTGATATCACTGAGTTAGTATACACTCTTAATACCGACCACCCTTTCAAAATTCCAACCCCAAATTTTGGGGTTGGAATTTTGAAATCCTGAACAAGGTACCTAGGTGAAACTTCAGATTTTTTTTATTGTGTTTTTTTTTTCAGGCTAGCAATAAATATCAAATGGGTAAACAGGTGGATGCAGTGGAGGTAAAATTATTAGGTGATATAAAATGGAACGAAGTTTCCTCAAAGCCAGATGCATGTTTAGATGTCAGTGGATTATCGTCATTTTTAAATATATCTGGGCTAACAGAAAATATACCTATAAGTAATTTAAACGTTTCTGATATATTACAAGACATTGAATCTCAAGATCATATCCAGGTACATTTTTAACTACTTTTATTACACTTTATTTTACCTATTAATGTCAGTTTTATTGATTTCTTATTCATCTTTATCGTTCATTTGTTTAATCGCTTCAGATTACCCAAACGGAAACCGACGCTGAAGAAAAAGACTTTTCACCGAGTGATGAATCCGATTTTGATCCCTACTCTGCTTACATAAGTGACGATGACAATGTAAGAATATTACTTTCACGTACATACTTACACTTCTTTTCTTTTCACTTAAATGATAGTTTCATAAAATTCAGTAGGTATTTTTCCAAATTAAACAGTATAATGATAAATTTTATTTAACACCATTTCATTTCATTTCTGTACATAGAACGTAATAATATCCCTATATCTATTTCAGAACACAGAGGACGAGTACTATGATGATCAGTTAGTTAAAAAACAAATGCGTCGTAATAAACGAAAATGTGAAAAAAGCATTCTGAAAGACAAGAGCAGAAACACGGTAAGTCGTCGTAAAAAACTCTCTACCAACATAACAACAAGAATACAAGAGTAGAAAGCGGAAAAATATGACCAAAGAAAATATAATTCCATTGGAAGAAGACATTGCAACAGTCATGAAAAAAATACATAACTTAGAGGCAAAATATGCGCAAAGATTGAAAAGAAATAGAGATGCAATAAATTACGAAAATCTGTGCGTCGTAACAATATCTCACATAATAATGCTGGATAGAAAAAGAGCAGGTGACGTGGCTGAAGCCGAATTATCATATTATGTTAATAGAAAAAATGAAGAAATACCAGAAAAGATTTTAGAAACCCTGACACCACAACAAAAAAAATCTATCAGTGAATTAGACGTATTTCAAATTCCTGGAAAACGAACACGTTCCGTGCCAATTTTGCTTACAAAAACGATGCGAGAAAACATCGATTTGATAATAGCATGTCGTGAAGATCTGAACATTCCGAGCTCTAATCGATATTTATTTGCGAGACCTACCACGGAAGCACCTTTTGATGGTGGCAAATGTCTGGACAAGATTAAAAAGTATTGCAATTTGAAAAGACCTGAAATGCTGACTTCTACTGGCTTGAGACATCACATAGCAACCATGTCACAGATACATTCAAAACAAAACGATCAGTACACAGAACATCTGGCAGGGTTTTTAGGACATGATGTAACAGTTCATGCAAAAAATTACAGGTTGCCTATGCAGGTCTTACAAAAAGCAGTTGTTGGGACGCAATTGATGGAGTATGAAAATACATTCAGTTCACAAAATGATGACGATGAAATAAAAGTTAAACTAAAAAAAAGGAAGTATAATGCAGATGAAAATGACGATGAGATAAAAAGTAACTCTGAAAAATTTATAATACAGAAAAGTCCTGTAAAAGTGTCCAGTTCAAGTGAAACAGAAAGTGAAGATGAAAAAACACAAGGACGACAAGTTACACATAAAAAAGGGACAGACGATGAAATAAAAGATAAACTAAAGAAAAGGAAGTATAATGCAGATGAAAATGACGATGAGATAAAAAGTAACTCTGAAAAAAATATAATACAGAAACGTCCTGTAAAAGTGTCCAGTTCAAGTGAAACAGAAAGTGAAGATGAAAAAACACAAAGACGAAAAGTTACACATAGAAAATGGACAGACGAAGAAATAAAAGCAGCCAAGAAACACCTACATTCCTATATACAGAAGAAAATAAACCCAGGCAAAGCAAAATGTATGGCAGTTTTAAAAAAGAACCTGTTCTTCATAACAGAACGTGGATGCAACTTAATACTTACATCAATAATATATATAAAAAGAAGAAGTAAAAGACTAATTATTATTACTACTTTTTACAGAGTTAAACTATTTAAGCAAAATGCTTTAGATCAGCACGCAGTTTTGCATTGGCATGTCAACCCACATTTTTTTTAATAATTATGAGTACGAGTAATTTATAATGCTCAGTTTTTTTCTTAATGCCTTTAAAGCTTGGTTAAACTGATTTTAAGGATAGTTAGAAAATTTGAAAGAAAATTTGTCTTTATGTTGAACTGATTTATTATAGATATTTTGTTGTTTAGTAGGTATGTATATTTTTGTGTGCAATTGTTTTTTATGGATAACTCGTCATGTCGATATAATATTGTCTCATTGGCCTATGGTTACTTTGTGAAGACGGATATATTTTAATTGGTAAGATTTGGCCTTTGTTTTGTATTGAAAAAGTTAATGTCAAGTTTATAATCGTTGATTAATAATAATAGTTGGCCTATTTAATTGCTAAACTGATTTTGTAAGACTTTGTTTTAAGTATTCGTGTTTTTTCTATCGAGCGAAATTATAAAATAGTGTTTCGAAAACTACCATTTCATAAAATATATCCTGTAGATTAATATTTTTTTTTATTTCGTTTCTTGCAGTGGATCAAACACTTTTTTCCAGTGGAAAACTCGTGTTTAGCTCTGTTTAGCGCCTCAAATCGAACAGGCTATACTTCGATACTAATAATAATATTTTAGTTTCGTGTTAAATTGATTTTCTTTAAAATTCAGTTTAACATGAAACTAACAGATTGTTTCTTAAATTTTATTGTTACGTTGCTGTATACAAAATATTTTGGCAATATCTTTTTAATATGTAAGAAATTTGCCAATCTTGGTTAAACTGATTTTTAAGGATAGTTTGTCGATTATACTAAGAAAATTTGTCTTTGTGTTGAACTTAAAACTCTGCGTTAAACTGATGACTGATTCATTATAGATATTTTGTTCTTTAGTAATGTATATTTTGTGTGCAATTGTTTTTTATGGACAGCTTGTTATGACCATGTTAAAATATATCATTGACCTATGGTTAATTTGGATATAATATTAATTGGTAAGATTTGGCCTTTGTTTTGTATTGAACAAGTTTATGTCAAGTTTATAATCGTTGACTAATAATAATAGTTGGCTTAGGGCTAAACTTATTTATTTGATTATTTTGTGTGATTATATGATTATTTAGCGAAGTGCTAAGAGTAGCTCAGCCAGCGGAAGTTTTTGCAAGTGATTACTGCATACATGGTTGCTAATAATAATATTTTAGTTTCGTGTTAAATTGATTTTCTTTGGAAATTCAGTTTAACGTGAAACTATCAAGATTGCTTCTTAATTTTTTTTTGTTAATTACGTTGCTGTCAAAATATGTTTTCAATATCTTGTGAATTTGTAAGAATATTTGCCAACTGGTTTATGAGAATACCGAGTTGATAATCAACGACATATATCATTAGTGGAATTAAAATAATAATTAATTAAAACAATTTGTCGTATTTTATTTGCGACGTATACCTATAATCCATACCATTATATAAATGTGAAAGTGATTTTGTTGGTTTGTCAGTTTGTTGATATTTGTTCCTCCTTCACGCCGTAATGGAGCAACGGATCAGCGTGATTTTTGGTATTGAAGTAGTATAGGGTGTCGAAAGTGTCATAAGCTACTTTTTATCCCGGAAAAATGAGATATTTCTGAGGGATAGGGAGATAAGTTCAGAATTAATGTTCCTTCTTCACGCCACTTCGGACCGATGGATTACTATGATTTTTGGTATTGAGGTAGTATAGGGCCCCGAGAGTGACATAAGGCTGCTTTTTGTTCCGACACAAACTAGTAATTTCATAATTTTACTAGGTTCATTGAGATTTTAGTCTTAATACATTTATTATGAACGTTTTCTGTTGAGCAAAAAAATTTTATGAACATTAAATTAACGCATTTTCAAGTCTGAAGCGGATGGGTAGTATAAATTAAATAAATAAATAAGACCTTTATTTCTGCTACATCCTTACATACAACTATGAACGCTTACCTAACTACTTAAAACTACCTATTTGATACGTAGATAAGATACCTACTTAGTACTTATATATGAAGATAAATGAAGCGAATGGGTAATAAAACAACTTAAATAGCATCACTTTCTCATATTACTACTACTTGGTACAGTTGGTACATCTATACCGAATTTCATCTAAATTTGTCTAATCGTTTGAGCGTGACGACGTAACAAACACACACACACACACATAAACTTTCGCCTTTACTAAGATCTATAGATGTGTATAAAACGTCAGCCTACGTTCAGCCAATCAGATTGTTTGCTGTGCTCTGATTGGCTCATTCAAATCAGATCAACATTTTCCGCAACTATCGCAAGGTGGATTTGTATATCGGATCAACTTATGCAAACGCTAGTAAACAGTCACGTGAGTGTAAATGTTGATCCGGTTGGAGCCATATTAGTTACTAGAGATGCATAAAGGATCAACAAAAGGCGGCGGATCAACATAAGTTTTTGGATCAACAAAGTGCTCGCGTGAAGTCGCGTCTGATCAACATTTACCGTAAACGTATCTCTATATATATATATATATATATGCTTCCTTAAAGTATATGCCTATATGTTGATGCATGGTCTAATCTATCTCCATACCAAATATCATCCAAAATGGTTTAATTTGATTGTAAAGAAAGAACATCCCTCGGCTAAGTGGGTAAAAATTTAGATTATTATTATTTATATGCAAATTTAGTGTAAACATGTCTAAGCATATCATATGTTTCATAGGAGTTTGTAATAATATCCATACAATATAAAATAGAAATTTCAATTTTCTAAGTTATCATTAGCACTAATCAATAAATTTTCAACAGAAACTACAACAAATTCAAAATGCCGGGTGTTCTAGGCTTTATCGATGGAACACATATTCTCATTAAAAAACCTGTGCTTCATGAGGAGTTGTATGTGAACCGAAAGGGCCAGCACTCCCTTAATGTGCAAGTGGTAGGTAATGAATTCAGCCCTACTTAATATAGCAAAATGGGAATGATATTATACTAACTGCGCCCGCAGTGTTACCCTTTAACACGGGATTGAAGTAGCCTTTACATGAATCCAGTGTCTAATAATCTTTATACCAAAATGCAAGTGTTCAACCGTGAAATAAGTACAAACATTCTAACATTTACAAAATATTGGTTTTGTAATATTAGTGCATACTTTGTTTCTGAAAGTGATGCTATAAATTTGCTGTGCCATTTAACTTGTAAACTAAACACTATATATTGAAAAGTAAAATAATTACATACATTGATTCTTTGTACCTTTATTCAGTCTCCATTGAAAAAATAACCAGTTCTTAACTTATCTATCTTACAAATCTATTATCTTACAAACAATTCACAGATATAATAATTAATCATAACAATGTTAAGAGTAGCTGATATATTCTAAAAAGAGTAATGAACTACTTGGATTTAATATCTTAGGAACAACACAGATATGAAAATCATTAATAAAAATGTTGAGATTGCTACAGGAGTATATTGTAGTACATGTAAACTTAATCAATAAAGAAACAAGTAAGACTAGAATAAAAAGATCTCAATTTTAAACACAAATTAAAACTAGTTCCAAACTAGCATATCTTCCTAATAATTAAAGAATCTTGTAACTATTAATCATTGAATGATCAATTCTTAAACTAATTATTTCTAATATTTTAGGAACAATATAAAGATATTTGTAGTCAATAATTAAAATGTTCATAATAGGCACCACATTTAAGGAGTATTTTCTACATTATTTATAATAAAACAACATTAGAATAAAATGAATCTAAATTGCAAACATAAATTAAAACTATAATATTCCAAATGTAACTATATTTTAACTGAACTATTTGTACTGAGCAACTGTATTTTCTATACATATACAAATATGCTCTAAGACTATCTTTAGCTTTTATAAGTACTACTTCTAACTACTACAAAATAATAAAAACGGGTTTTATTATTTTGTAGTAGTTAGAAGTAGTATGTTTTGTTTTTACCCTTGTTTTTTTGTATTATTATAGTAAAAAAACAACTGATAATCTATTAATATCTTGAATGCTTCAGGTTTGTGATAGTGACTTGCTGATATTAAATATATTAGCAAGGTATCCAGGCAGCTCACATGATGCATTTACATGGAAAGCAAGCGCAGTGAGAAAAGAGATGGCTACTGCTACTGACACCTGGCTTCTAGGTACTTACTTTACAGCTTTGCAAGCTGTAAAACAAACATGATATTAATTAGTACTAATCACAATAAAAATTAAAACTGATAAATACATTCAAAATTATTACTGTTAAAACTTTAATTGTAGGAGATTCAGGGTACCCCTTGGAGCCATGGTTGTTAACACCAATATTGAATGCAGAAGAAAACAGCCCAGAGGCCCGATACACACAAATGCACATCCTAGTAAGACAATAAGTAGAATTCTTACAATGTTAATATATTATGAGAATAAATAAGAACCTAACAATGAATTTGTTTTCTACTTTCAGGCTCGTAATAGCATTGAGCGCTGCTTTGGCATACTCAAGGGGAGATTTAGATGCCTTAATAAAAGCCGCATGCTGGAATATTCTCCAGCAAAGGCAGGCCAAATCGTTAATGCCTGTGCTGTCCTGCATAACATATGCACTACAGCCAGGTTAACACACGAGGATCTGTTGTGGGAAGAAGATCAACAAGATGATATTACAGTCACACAAGAAAACACAGGCTCACCAGAGGATAGCAATTTATCGCAGAGAGGTCGTAATGTACGAGCAAATATAGTAAACAGACTATACATTTTCATCCAAATTATTTCAGCTTGTGGCTTATGTACACACATGCTGTGAATCAGTAAGTGAACTGCAATTTATTTCAACTATTGTTGTATTAATTTACTTATTACTTATATCAATAATTTAAATTATATCATTTTCTAATTCAAATTTTAGAAAGCTGACCTATGATGAGTACAATTCTTTGGCTGGAAAAATAGATACTCTTTTTCCAACTGAAAATATTGGGACATATTTTGTGCGGCCTATACCTAAATCACAATCAAAAACTGGCAAGTCAGTATTTGCTAAAGGAAAGCTGTTAGATAAGATTCGGAATCTGCTCTACAAGTCTGGCGAAAAAAGAAGAACTTCCACATCAAGTGAGGCTGGATGCTCTAAAATATCTAAAACTAGTCACATTGATAAGTGTAAGTATACCTACCTAAATGTAGTCTGTTATTTTTATCCCGCTTAATCATCATCATCAATTGGCTTGGTCAATCCCCTAGGCAACAGCTGATTGATATGTATGCAAATAAGTTAAGTTAATTAATAATAATAATAATTTATTTTTGAGTCAAACACTTATGAACTATAACAATATGTTCACTGCACTCCACACTAGGATAACCTGTGTTGTGGAGGGCAGGCTATGTTATTTATAAATAAATGTACAGTTTACAAAAAATTGATTTTATTTATTCATTATTAATTTATTTAATTAATTATTATTTTTATTGATTGTGGAATTGAAATGCATAAGATTATACCTTGCTCATGGAGTGTGCCCGGAATGCATGCAAGATTGTAATACCTAGATATAATTTATGTAATGATGTGTAACAATACCATTGCTAATAAATGAATTATGAATTATTATGTATGTGTATATAATTGTGTAAATTCCAGGTGTTAATGAAGACATTGTTTGGCTAAAGAATAATAATGAACCATGGGATGTTGTTATGCAGAAATGGATGAACACATATAACGAAAGAATACTTTGCGAGCAAGACAACCTGAGAGAGTTTCTAGCAAAATGGCCAGTACTAAATGACTTAAGGAGTGAAGTATTGGTAAGTTTCTGTTGATTATACCTGTCTACCACAGAATCATAAAAATATGAATGTTGCCCTTCACTTTGTCCAACATGTATGCTAGTGCTGTAACGATTAAGTGAGTAAGTCAGTAAATAAATAACCATGGACTAACCTGGACTGCAATAAATAGTAGCAATTTAAAAAAAGTAGACATAAAATATGTCCATTGTTTAACTAAACACGCTGTTCCCCATATCAAATTGAGTTAACATAAAGTGAGTTACATATTATTCATTCCCTCTCACTTGCATAATCCACATTTTTAATTTAGTATTACTGAGTGAGATATAAATTGTACACATAACTTCATTGATTTAATACTAGCTGGTTTTGTTACAGATTAATCTCGATTTTGACCGCATGTACCCTGAAAGAGGCACAGCATTCTACACTAAGTGGGTTCCATTTTTTGACAAGATTCGGGCATACAAAAAAGATTCATTGTCAGACGGAGTTGGCAAATTGCTTGATGAAGCTTTAGGGACAGACTCAAACAACTCAGAGCTAGGTATGTGTATATTATATTTAACTTCAGATCAGCCATTTGTAGATACATAATATTAGGAAGGTAAAGAAGTCTTAGTTCTGAATTAAATTTGTTTACAGCAGTATCCAGTATCAAAAATCATCTATTTTGGTGGTTTAGGCGGAAATTTTAATGAGTAAGTTCAGATGGTGTGTGCATAGTCATAATCATAATCATGTGTGTGTGTATAATAAGAATTATAATGGGTGGGGCGGTGTACGGTCCTATTTTATTGCATGATTCAGTCGTTGATTAACATTACAGAGGTATTGGTGCATGGTGCTTGATTATTATATTATTATTCTGATTTTGGGAAATGGGTGTACTGAATCTAACCCATAATGAGAACTCAAAAATAAGGAAAGCGGAGCTGAAAGGGATCGCCAATATATATATTATTTTTTAAATATCATCTTTATATACTATGAGTTCAAGGTTTATTTCTATTTGCTACCACCATCTTTCTACTAATCCTGATGCATAATAACATGGTTGCTGCAGCTACTGCTGGTGACTGGGACTTGTCTCGGTCCACAGGTATTGTAGTGAAAATGTTTCAGACACGACCAGTCGTAGCGATTGGGATTTTTAGTCCTATTGTTACTGACTGATAGTGGTGAAAATTGTAGTGGCAACTGGGACTAAACCATATTTATATTGTAAGATTTTGACATCAGTCAAAATATTTATATCCTTTCTTTTTTTTCCAGACTGCAAGTTGCCGATGCAAATGACACTCTTGGGGCACTTAATCCCGCCAAAAGGACGCATTGGAAAAAAATGGAAGTTTTCAACAGCTGAAGCCATAGAAGGCTTGCTGATACATG
This sequence comes from Macaria notata, assembly GCA_927399415.1. Lineage (NCBI taxonomy): Eukaryota > Metazoa > Arthropoda > Insecta > Lepidoptera > Geometridae > Macaria > Macaria notata. The sequence goes on along the minus strand of OV656738.1, from coordinate 11,033,808 downwards.
TCAAGGTAACACATTATCAAGTTATTAAAGGCACATACTCTTAATGAAACTGACTTAAGTAAGTTTAAGTTCTCATATTTCTATTATTATTGGTTCACAGAATCCAAGCGAAATAGAAGACGCAATTACATCCCAACAAAAAAAGGCACTTGCGAAAAAAATAACTGTACAACCATATGTTTTGGTACAGGGTGCAACACTAGAAACCATACAGAGCACTTTCATAGTTGTGGATAAACTTAAATATTCCTTCACATCTGCAGGAAAAGCATTTGACACTTTATTCAAATTATATCACACGTTCAATTGTAGGTACCCAGCGCCTTCTGAACACTTGTATATGCTAATTCAACATTCTGTTTATGGAATCTCAACACAGCACGATAAAGTGATTCCATACATTGTCGACGTGATGAATCTTACCTAAATCTCTAATTAGGTACACTTGAATATAAAATTGATAAGATGGAACTAAATTGTACTGAATGTGGTAATACATTTTCTGAATTCAAACAATATGTTTTCCATATCAAAGTTCTTCATAATATCTCTAGTGTTTTTTCATGTCCCATTCAAGGGTGCAGTAGAATGTATCATACTGCTCCTTCTTTAAAATATCATTTACGCTCACAGCATACTTTTGAGGAACAAAAGTCTAAAAATACATTTCTTTGTATAAGTACAGAATTTTCTGATACAAATTCTAACAAAGCTGCAACTGTCCATGTTGTTGACCACCAAGAAAAGCAACAAAAAACGGCTGAAACCTTTATAGACGACTTCAAAAAAACGCTAAATCATTCTGTTCAACTTTTAATAGCAAAATTATATAACATTTTAAATTTAAGTCGCGATTCCATACAGAACATAATCGTTAGTCTAAATTCGTTTTAGCAGTAACCGTAGATTCAATTATGCAATATCTTAATAGTAATACGAATGAATCGAGTTCAAATGAACTTTTTATAAAAGTACTTAGTATATTGTCTTTGTTTATGAATGCATTTAAAATTTTGATACGGAAAACAAAAGGCATAAAATATTCACAGAGTCTAAAACTTTCGTAGAACCCACGCAAGTGGAAGTAGGCGTATCTCAAGAGGTATCAAAACAAAAAGATAAAGTCAAAATGGTGTTAAAAAATAGAACCATTTATAGTATGCCTTGGCAAAATAACTTAAAAACTTTTTTGGAACTTCCCAATGTATTGAAAACAATCACTGATCATCAGTTATCACTATTGCGAGAGCCTGATGATTCCAATGGTAACGTTTTAAGAAATGTTGTAAATGGCTCTTTATGGAAGTCCAAATTAGTAGCTGTTACCGATACATTACTTCCTCTGATTATATGCTTTGATGATTTTGAATCTGGGAATCCTTTAGGGAGCCACGCCGGTGTCCATAAAATTGGTGTAATTTACATTTCAATTGCCACTTTACCTCCAGATGTTTCTAGTAGACTAGAAAATGTATTTGTCGCATTAATTTTTAATAGCAACGATAGAGAAGAATTTGGCAACAGAGCAGTTTTTTCAAAATTCATTTCTGATCTGAATTCGTTGAATGAAAATGGCCTTCAAATTCATGTCTACTACAACACCAAAATAGTAAAATTTCAGGTTATTGCTTTTTCGGGTGATAACCTTGGTATTCATTCTATGTTTGGACTTAGTGGAAGTTTCTCTGCTCATAATTATTGCGGATTTTGTACAATTCCGAAAAATGAATGCATAAACCTTTGTGAAGAAAAACAATCATCATTACGTAAAGAAACTGAATATGATAATCACTTAGAATCCCAGCTCGGCTTAAAAGAAGAATGCGTTTGGCATGATTTGCATGATTTTCACGTATATAAAAATCTAACTTGTGACGTCATGCATGATTTGTGTGAGGGAGTACACAGATATAGCATGGCGTTCATTATCGACAAACTACTTAGGGACCAATATTTTTCTTTAGAAACTCTTAATTCCCGTATTAAATATTTCACATATCAAAGCTTTGAGAAAAACGTTCCGCCAGTAATAACACGAAATCATTTGAACAATGGTTGCATAATTATATCTGCCAGCGAAATGTTGTGTTTGGTAAGAAATTTTGTATATATGGTCGGGGATCTTATACCCGTCCATAACTTGATTTGGGAAAATTATTTACAATTACGTGAAATAACAGACATTCTTATGGCACAAGTTATTAGCCATGACATGTTAGCATACTTGCGAACACTGATTGAAGAACATCATTCATCATATCTAACATTGTATGGGAAATCTTTAAAACCCAAATATCATTTTTTAACTCATTATTGCACAATTATAGAGAAAATTGGACCACCTGTACTCATAAGTGCTTTCAAATTTGAAGCGAAACACAGAGTGGCACAGTCTATTAGTAGTCGAAAGAATTTGCCGTATTCCTTAGGTGTTAGATGTCAATTTCAGCACTCCTATAGGGTTTTGTCTTAATCTGGTCTCGAAGATAGAGTAAAATATGGCAAGGTTGAGGCATACGATTCTATTATTATGCCTGAGCATTTAAAAAACTACAATTGCCATTGCTATACTTGGTACGAAATAAATGGCGTTAAGTACAATAGCCAATGTACATTAGTTTACAAATATGAGAATGATACTCCTTTATTTTATAAAATTGATAAAATAATTATACCCGAACTTCAATCGGCAAACGTCTACTTTTTCTGTTGCATCTTAAGGACTTTATGTTACTGTTCTCATTTACAGTCTTTTAAAGTAGAAAATACCACTGACTTTGCTTTTATTGAAAAAAGTGATTTTTTCTCTATTACGCCTTTGATGATTCATGAAGTGTCTGGTATGGGTAACTTTATTTCTTTATGAATGTGATTGTTTCAATTACCACGTAATTATACGAACCTAGCTCCATATTATCTTACTAAATATTACACTAGTATTTTAAGTTATTGATTTAATAAGTATACCTGCACGGCGATTCCGTGGCAACACGATAAGTGAAAAATTGCGTTGTAAAAATTTTTTATTGTCCATGAATTTGTATAAAAATCATAGACAAATTAATTTTCAGGAACGCAACTTTAACTTGTCGTGTTGCCGGAATCACCGAGCAGATAAAATTGTAAATAGGTATTGTTTTGTTTGCGGATGGTCTGACTCATGGCGCCAAAATCTTGGAAGCATTGCTTTTAACGAAGCAGCTATGCCATACCTATTGTAAATGATGTATCTTTTTGAGTCTCATTATTCTTAACATCATCAGGTCTATCTATTTCCCAATAATGCTAGGAGTCGAACCATTCGTCACACTAATTATAGGTATAGGAGAAAGTTTGTCACTAAGTAGGTATGTTACTCCTTCTATACCAAATTTCATTAAAATCAGTTTCGCCGTTAGAGAGTGAAGGAGTAACAAACATACATACAAACTTTCACCTTTATAATATTGTCATTAATTGAAAATTTTTTTATACCGACTGTTTGTGCTCAGTTAACTTTTTGATCTCTAAGGAAAGCTCTTACAAATGGCGGGAAATTCAAACTAATATTTTTTTTCGTCATTATAGCTAAGCCAGGTAACTAATTGTGAATAATCGCAATTATGGTGGGGATATATGATTTTGATCATAATTTAATTCTTCACATTATGAGGAAGACTAATTCTAGAAGAAGACGAATACTAATGATACATTATAATTATAATCATAGACCCCCGCTATTACTTATTGCAAACTTTTAAAATAATTACCCGGTTTGGCTACAATGATAAATTAATTTGAAAAGATTTCCTGCCTGTGCGTTTGCCTTTTAGGGACGAAAAAGCTTACTGAGCGATAAAATGTCCACAGCAAGCTCGATGTGGGCATTTCTACATATTGTATATTGCCCACAATTCTAATAGGTGGCTCATAAATCCATCTGCTATAATAATAAAGATTTATGTAACAGCGTGAAACATTAGAATCGTGGGTATTGTCGGCTAAAATAATTTATACCTAAATTACTGACAATTCAATATTGTTATATCAAGCTATGTTTCATTTACTAGACAATAAAACAGTTTTAAAGTAATAATTTGATTTTTTTAAATGAATAAATATATTTTTAAAATAAAACAACAGGAGTTTTAATTGAAGTAAAATATATTGTAAGAATAACACAACCATGAGTTTCAAAACGAAATATATATATTATAGAACTAATTGCACTATATTGTTCAAACAACATGTCGTGTATTCTTATACAGACAATAAACATTACTGTAACAAGTCAATCAAAAGTATTGAAAGGAAATATCTGTTTTGTTGGTTCAATTATATCATAGTTTTAAAACAAGCTAGGTGTATTCTCCTAAAGAGAATAAATATTCTTGAAACAAGTAAACCATGCGTATAATAACAAAAATCTGTTTAGTAGAACCGAGTACATCTTAGTGTTGAAACAATGATCAGGTATTCTCAAACTAGCCGTCGCAACAAAATATGTATATTGTTGAAGCAATAAAACGTCTACTGTTAAACGAATAATATGTTTACTTTCATACTAACTGAAGCATACATTTTAAACTAATACAATTCGTATTGTTATAACGACAATATCGATATTGTTAAAATAAGTGAACCACTGGTATCAAGTCGAAACAATATTTTGTTGGTGTAAAAAAGCTATGTTGTCGAATTAATCTACTGTGTTTTGGTAGTATGAAGTCAGATATTTTGCGCAAAGATGCTAGTGAATTAGACTGGTCATCGGTTCTCACCGCGTGTAGTATGGATGTGAAAGTAGATGAGTTTAATAAAATTATAACCAAATTGTATGACATCCATGCTCCTATCAGAGCTATGAAAATAAAACATCTCCCCGCGCCTTGGTTAAACGACGAAATTCGTAGCTTGATGCATAAAAAACTTGTTGCAAAAACAAAATTAAAATGTGCCGCGAGTGAAGCAAATATCGAAAAGTATATCCAACGTCGTAACATCTGCAATAGAGCGTGTAGGGATGCACAGCGCCGACATATTTATAAATCTGTACAAGAGGAAGATCCGGCTAAAGTCTGGAGATTCCTTCGATCTCTGGGAGTTGGTAAATCGCGTCAAGATTCTTTCCCTAGTAATTTTAACATTCATAAGTTAAACGAACATTTTTCTTTTTCGTCTAAATTTGATGGACCTATTAAAGCCTCTACATTGCAATATCTTTCTACCGTTGATCCTCCCGACAATCCCGCCTTTAATTTTATTCAATTCGCTGCTTGTGATGTAAAGAAGTGTATCCTATCAATAACATCCAATGCTGTAGGTAGTGACAGTGTCAGTAGAAGGATGATCATACCCATTCTAGATGAAATCCTTCCCATCATTCTCCATTTACTAAATTTTTCAATCTCCTCTGCGTCATTTCCTAGTGTATGGAAGAACGCGCAAGTTACTCCCCTTCCTAAAAAACCTAATCCTACTTCTTTTTCTGAGTTCCGTCCTATATCTATTCTCCCTTTCCTTTCTAAGATCTTAGAAAAACTTGTTGGTCAACAGCTTTCATCATACCTAACCAAATATTCCCTCTTAAATCCTTTCCAGTCTGGTTTTCGCACTGGTCACAGTACTGTAACTGCGTTAACGAAAATCACTGACGATATCAGATCTGGTTTGGGTAAATGTCATCTAACTGTACTGTCATTGCTTGATTTTAGTAATGCCTTTAATAATGTGGACTTTGATGTCTTGCTTGGAATACTACGCTCTCTTAACATATCTCCAACTGCAATTGATTGGTTCTATAGTTACCTGTTTGGGCGCCGGCAGCGTGTTCGCATTGATGATACTTTTTCATCTTGGTGTGATATCTCTGCTGGTGTGCCACAGGGCGGCGTGCTTTCTCCGCTCCTTTTTGCTATCTTTATTAACTCTATCTCTTCTCTTCTCTCTTCTTCCTATCACCTCTATGCAGATGATTTGCAAATATACACACAGGCCCCTCTGACTGACTTACATGATGCCATCTCTTCGACTAATTCAGATCTTCAGCGGATTAGGGATTGGAGTATATCATATGGACTGACGATTAATCCTGAGAAAACCCAATGTATTATAATTGGTAGCTCTCGTATGATTTCTAAGATAGACTGGTTCCGCTTGCCACAGGTACTTTTTGATGGAGTACCAATTAAATTCAGTGAAACGGTCAAAAACCTTGGCATTATTTTTGATAGACAGTTTTCATGGGGTCCTCAGATAGATGAAGTCAGCCGAAAGATATTTGCTTCCTCGGCTTCTATTAGACGTCTTCGAAATTTCTTGCCGATTATTACTAAAACTGCGCTTGTACAATCACTTCTATTGCCAATATTGGATTACGCGGACGCATGCTACCTGGATTTGACTGAAGAGCAGCTCAACAAGCTCGAGAGACTTCAAAATTTTGGCATCCGGTTCATATATGGTCTGCGTAAGTACGACCATGTCTCGGAGTTTCGTCAAAAGTTGAAGTGGTTGCCCATTCGTCTACGACGCAATTCGCATATCCTGTCCCTTCTTTACAAAGTCCTATTCATTCCCTCAACTCCTATTTACTTGAAAGAACGTTTCCGATTTGTTACCGCTTCCCACTCCAGCTCCTTGCGCACGTCCCGGACCCTTTTATTAGAGACTCCTTCTACTTCTGAATTTTCCAACCTTCTTTACTCTCAATCCTTTACCATCCAAGCGATCCTCTTGTGGAACACGTTGCCCCTGCCCATCAGGCAGGCCAAGTCGCTGAGTATATTCCAAAAGTTAGTGTATCACCATTATTTGTCATTGTTATAGCATTAATTTATGTAGTTTACTTAAATAAAAATAGTAGCTTATTTCCTGAATATTTTGTGTAATGTGTATGAAATATGTATATATTTATTTATGTATATTTTGAGTATGTATTGGTCTTTTAACTAATGTATGTATCTAATTATATTTTTTAGTACACCGCCTGTTTATAATTCTTAGTTATGTCCATACAAAAGGTTGCCTGGAAGAAATCGCCTAAGGCGATAAGGCCGCCCAATGTGCATCACTTTAATATATTTAAGCTTTTTCCTGTATTGTTATTTCTATGTTTTATGGTGTACATTAAAGATATATTCTATTCTATTCTATTCTACTGTATATTATCATAAAGACAATGTACATATTGTTGAAACAAGATAATATAATAGTTGAAACAAACATTTTTATTTGTTTATCCAAATAAACTAAAGTATTACATCAAATCAATAAGATTACGTGGTGCAAGAAAATTATTATTGTTATAATAACAAAACATTTTTTTTGAACTAGCGATACGGTTTATTGGGTGAATACTATATTCTTATCAATATTATATTGCATATTTAAGTAAATATTGTCTTCCTCTTATGGAAGACACGATTTGCGTTGAGTTAAAGCAATTTGCTTTAATTTAACAATTCCTTTTTTACCGTGCACCCAAATAATAAAACCAGCTGATAAAGAAAGTACATATTTTTAAAGATCATGATTATTTGGAAAAAAAACTGCAAAGGAACAATTTTTAGAAACTCTAAAATTAACGGAAGAACAAATTAAAAAACTTGTAGAGGACACAAGAACTAATAAAAAAATGGGAAAAGGAGCGACTCTACAGAATCCATAGTAGCAACTTTGGCACTGTTTGTAAAATTAAAAATGATGGTGGAAGGAAATTGGCAGAGAGCTTCATAAAAAATAAAGACACATTAACTCTACCTATGAAGCACGGAATAAAATATGAAGATGAAGCTGTACGCAAATTTGAGAGCATGACAAAGATTAAGACAGAAAAGTGTGGTACTGTTGTTCATAAAGTTCATCAATTTATAGCAAGTACACCAGACAGTTAGTTAGTTGGGGAGAATGCGGCGTTACAAGTGGAATGTCCATTCACAGCAAAGGAAAAAACAATCTCTCCTGAAACCGACCCTTATAAATATATGTGAAGTGACCGGACATTTAAAACTAAATGAAAATCACAACTACTACTACCAAGTTCATTCCGCTTTTTAATAATAATAATAATAATAAATAAAATACATTTATTGGTACACGAAACAAGAGATACAAAATACAAGATATGAACAAGTAGGTACACACGTTTCATGTCACAATCCGGCCCCAACTCAGCATGTGCTGGATGCAAGCATCCAACGCTGGTCTTCCATTAGTTTTTGGGTTTCATTAGTCGGAAAAAGGTGATTACCAATGTTCTTACAGAACATCACAAGGCAAATACTTCTTTTTTCGGACTACATTGTTTAACTAAATGAACTCTGAACTTGTAGGTTCGTATAACAAAAACAACTCAATATTTCAGTTTTTCTTCATTTTACTTCGAAAACCCAAACACAGACAATACATACACGAAACAAAATGTATACAACACAAATCATGGATGGTGGGATGTCAAAATATATGTCATGTCAGATGAAAACGTTCCATTTCTTACAAAAAAAATGTGGAATATTTTTAAAGACTTCGTTCTCTAACTTTTATATTAGTATTTTGTAAATTGATTACCAGAATAAATTAATTTTACCGAAAACTTGTCTCACTCATACTGAATATAAATAAAATTGCATTGTAAAAACTTTACAATGTAACGTTCCGTTTCACGTATTATGAAGAACTCGCTTGTACAGGGGCAACATACAACGCCATCCGTTGAGCATTTTTTATTTTTTAATTCAGCTGTCAGAAAAAGCCTCATTGGTAGTAATAAGTACACACCTCATTTTCGTTTTCTAGCAAAATTCTTGATTTGGTGTAGTCCATACTATAGCGAATAGACCTGATTCTCGAAGCACTGCTCAATCGGAAATGGAAAGGAGACCTCGGTCACAAGAAGCGATTGGACCTACATATCAAGTCATTCTCGTCGAAATTTAACATATCAGAGATTCACTCGCAGAGAAAGAAACGCAGTTCCTATGACGACAAATGATTCAGTAACTGCTGCTTTAGAGCGCCTATCAAATATGTCGCGGCTCGATCGCAAATACCAAATTGTAGGCAAAAATGCATAACCATGGCTGTACATTTCCGTCCGCGTACCAGATTTTTTGGTCGTACTTTTTTCCAAATTCAACATAGCCTCACATTTTTATTATATAGTAATCGTTCTTCACTTATCAAGAAACAATAAACCTTTATTCAATACAGATCAAATTGTAAATCCAACAAAAGTATTTTATTCAACAAGACCGCCAGCAGCAGGAGCATCCTCATCACGTCCAATTGTAGGAATGAGATCAAGATTCTACAATATATAAAGAAGACGCGAAGCTTCTGGCACTGGTGGTGGACCAGCTACTCTTGACCAATTGTCGGAAACGGACCGAAAGGTCCTAGTGATAATCGGTGAGGATGCTGTGTATGGTGACACCCAGCACAGGGTGCCTGTATTTGTAAGCATTACTTTCATTTTCCTGCTTTTACCACTTTATTCCATACTGACATTCTTTTTTTCACAATGAAATTAATTTATTTAATAACTATTGAGGAATGTGTGGCTCAATGATTTAAAAAAATCTTGTCTATTTCAGCCATCTCAAACTCTGTTTATTTAAAGTACAAGTACTATGATTACAAGTATTTTGGATATAGGGAACAACCCTATTGATTACCATCATGAAGTGGTAGTTAATACATCAGGTAAAACATCATATTTTTTCATATTTTTTTTAATCATAGTAGAAAAAATGCTCATTTAGTAGTTCAACTGTCTGTTTCTTTCGTAATCTTGTGATTTTTATTTTCACTCAGAATCACCACCAGCAGCAAGCATCACGTTTCCATCTAGCAGAGGCCATACCAGTAGAGTTTGTAAGTTGATTTTCTCACTTTTATAACTTATTTGATGTGGTGTCTGCATGAATAAAGACTAATATTTTTATTCTATAATTTTCAGATACAATGGATGCCAGTGCAGCAGTTCAAGACAGCCCACGACCTTCAACACCTAGGCAAATCCTTGGTGGGTTATGAAAATAACTAATTCGATATGTTTTAAACAGTTCCATATTACTATTATATAATATTAACTTAATTCCCATGTTAATATTATATAACTAACTCAAAGCTATTTTTTTTCAAACTGATATGGCAGGAAGTTTAATTAGTACCTACATCTGTATAGTGTTAAACTATTAATACTCGTATTATTTTGTTGTTTCCAGAAAGCCCAGTTTCTCGACGAAGGGGGTTCAGAAACCAGAACAGTAACCGTGTCCCGAGGACAACTGTTAAGACTGGTAAGGTAAGTGTTACATTTATTTCAATATGTTTTCTCATGAAAATGACTCTGTATTGACATCAACAACTGTCCTAATTTATTTTAACGTTTTATAGGCCAAAGAGTTGGTAAATCATGGCTTTTTGAACTGGAGCAGAGAAGAGTTGATGCAGAGAGTAAGCTAGCTGATGCCGCAGTAATTACAGCAGAGGCGGCGCGAACGCAAGCCGAAGCCGCGCGCCTGCAGGCAGAGGTATCTCTCTCTGTAGCACAGGCGCTCCGTGAGCAAACAGTTATGCTGAATAAATTATTCGACATATTGTCAAAAAAATATAACATGTTTTTTACTTGCCTTAGGTTAATGAAATTTTAATGTATACTTATATGATGTCATTACACAGTAGTAGCATGAGACAGATATACATTTATTAATTAAGAAACACACCGAACTACCCACTAGGTATACATTTAAACTACGGATGTGCCACCAGAGGCAAAGTGATCTTAAGAAAGACTAAATAATTAAGCCTAAATAATGGTTTCAATTTGTCGTAATTGACATGATTAATGAGAAAAAAATATAGGACAAAATCCCTGCGAGCCAAATTAATGTAAAAGGGGTGGATATGATATTTCTGTAGAAAAAAAGACATTGTAATTTTAATTTCTACTGGAGCTTAGATTTATAGTGAAAAAATGACTGGCTTGTAAATTGTACTAGCTTAGTCCCGGTATCACGCACATGAACATCTCATGAAAGCCGGAGAAGTCTTCCTTATGAATAATTCATTAACGATGGTGAAGATCGTAAAAGGTGTGTCAAAAGCTTTTAATTCAAAACCCTTAACATTACACAGAAAACTTTTCTCTACACTCTGTCGCATTCTAAAGGCATGGCCCAAAATGACTTGAGGACACGCAATGTTCCTGCCAAATATTCTTTTTTACCATACCTACTCTGGAAAGCTTATTTTATTCACGCAAAACAGTGAATAAAAAGGTCTTTTACTCACTGTTTTGTTTTTATTCACTATTTTGGTGTTTGAATTTAGAACACAAAATATATCCCGTCTCTATTTAAATGCTTACAAAAACTCCTTGCGCTAAGATTCAAAATTCAAAACTCTTTGGTGGAAATAAATTCTCGAGATTTGATTGGTCGATATTTGCGACAAGGAGTTTGGCATTAGATTAAAAACTGTTTTGTGTTCTTTGCTGCCTTTATAGAAATAAATATTGTCTCACAAGTTGACCACCCTAATGATAATAATAAGAAAATTACGCTTAATTTCAGTCATTGCTCTAATTTTAATGTCCATTTCAATTTTATTAATGTAACAACTCTTATTTCTTTGTCTTCTCTTCTTTCTCATTTCTATTTTCGCTTAAATTATATCTTTTCTCGTAGTCATGGTATAAATAAAGTATAGTATGCAACTCCTGACAAAAGTACGAATTTATATCGAGGGCCATGAATCACTCGCGTGACATCTCAAGACCAGGTCGATACACTGCTGGTACAGGAATTTATTAGTGGTATTCGTGACCCAGAGGTAAAATCTCTCGTGGCCTTTTGGACAACACGAGACCTTGATAAACGCCCCGGCACATGTTTTAAAGGTCGAGGCCGTACGTAAGGACGGGTCTTTCTATCCGGTCTCACCCTTATTTGGTGAAAAAGGCTAATAAGTTATTAATATATAAAGCTTTCTTTAACCATTCAGGCTAAAGCCATTCAATTAAAAAATAAAAATACGACATGTTTAAAATTAGTTTTAAATATCAAAGCATCCATCATATGTAGCTTAGTTGCTCGTTAGGAGAAATTGGCACTACCGGGAAGACGTTACAATAGGTTTCGTGTAGATTTGGTGTTAGATCTTATTACTAAGGAGCAAGGTGAAAAGATCCAGTAATTTTACTAGCGACAAAATAACGTATTTTAACTGAACTGGTTCTGAAATATCAAAAAATTGTTGAGAATAAGAAAACGGACGCTACTACGAATTATGAGAAGAGAAACTGAAGGGTTCGTTTGGCTGAAGAGTTTAATAATGAAAGTTCTCATTGCCACAGATGCCATACTATGTTAAAATGTAGCTGGGAAAACAAAGAAACCGGGAAAAAACCGGGCAGATATGAAAAAAGAGATATTTATGACGAGTATGTGTATGAATGGCTCTTTTACGATTTATCTACTATTGTAACGCCAGCCGCCGCGCAGCGTAAGCCTGTGTGCATGCGCTTACACGCCCCGCGTCGCCTACTTCACGCACACATCGATGCGCGCCCCTATATAAGCGCGCCCGGCGACCGTAGCTCTGCGTAAAATTTTTTGTACATATTTCCGTGCGGATAGTGGCGCAAACTAGTTCGCTGTAGCTTTCACCAGGTAGAGGTGATATTGTCATGGCTTTATCCTTGAAGGAGAGAGTACGTGTGAATATGGAAGCGATTACGCCATTGCAGAAACCGACTGACCCACTTCATGCTAAGCGCGTCATAAAGGCGCGTCGTAGCTTAAAGAATTTACGCAACAATGCATGGAATGGTTTTTCCGAACTAACTGACCAATCAAAATTCGGTCATGTACTACTGAATGTGGATGGTCCATCTGACCCTATAAAGTTCACTGGCGCTTTTAAGAATCAAGAACGAGAACGGGAGATCGATGTAATACGTCATTCGGGGTTTAATGAACTATACGTCAGCATTACTCGAGCCTCGCGCCGTCCGAACGTGATTTCCTCCATCCTCTCCTGCCTGCAAGATGGAGAATTAGATCGCTACTACAATGAGAGCGTTCTAGTTACTCAGCTCGTCGAGAAGATCGCAGAGAACAAAGCCGTACGTGGGAGATGGCTGCCATCCTTCGCTCCCCCGTTAGATGTGATCGACGAACGCCTGAACTCGCGTTCACTGTTCAATCAAATGGCGCCCGTCCTGCCAAACTTATCCCGCACATACATGCGTCCTACCACCTTAGGACAATGGTTCCTGGGAGCTGTAGTGAATCGAATTCGTCAGCGTCACACGGCTGGGATCGGACTGAAAACGCTGCTATTCGCCATTACGTGGCTACTGAAAACTATACAAGAAGGGGATGTGTTATGCATCCATTCCAGTGCTGTGACGATTCTGGCCTGGATCGAATCATCCACATGCGATGATTGTATGCTGAAGACCCTTTTCCACTCAGCAGGTCGCACCATCTTTCCATATGACTTTAACAATGGGGATAGCTTTTCTGACTATATAACGTTCAAACACGATCCAACAAATGTGTACTTCACACAATGCGGCAGTCAAGCGGGAATCGCTAACGCACCAAGCAACGTGAAATCATGTGCTCTGACGCCGATAGGTTCACATGCCCTACTCACCTCCGCGACTGCAAATGTGATGACCACCGTATCTGTTCGTACCGACGTCAATGGAAAGTATGTACAGTATAGAATGACCTCACGCCAATTCTTTTCCCTATGCTCGGTCCTCGATTTGCACGCCAGAGTGCTACGTTCCATGCAATGGAGGAAGGAATCTGAGGTGTATGACACATGGATTAGTGAACGCAAAATCCAATTGGATTTACAGAAAGATGACTTGACGGAAGTAATCCTCATCGATCTCATACACATCGCGCGCACGTCGACTCAGTTGGAGACAACCGTTGCTTTCCTTTCGACTCTGCTTCTTACGAAGAAGCTGTCTGCTGCATTCATCAATGCCTACCGTAATGAGTGGACCAGCTTCAGGGACGCTCACTCATTCGTAATTTGCTACGCTTTCACACGCGCTCCAAGCCCCGACGATTATGCTTTAGCGGTTTCTCTAATTGAGGAAGCGACCACTGATCCGACCGACCTAAAGAGGAGATTGTCCAGCGAGATCGACCGTCCGATACCGCTGAAGACCTTGAAGTTGTCAAAGGATGACATTGATATACTTCAAAGATGGAACATCGCAGCTGCGGATGAGTTAGATATTGACGACAATTACGATGGTAACTCCATCGTAATTGAACGGACGCATTCCGAATCCCCTTGCGTCCCCCTCGAGGAGGGCGCGTGCGCGGCTTCACTTATAGACAAATATGATTTGATTCAAGCGAGCGACCTTCCGTCTTCAGTCAAGGGAGCCACATGGCGCACCCCGAACGAGCAAAACTACTCACTAACGTCATCTTCCAGTGAGTCGAGCATGGGTGTTGAATCTGCTCCCACGCTTGAAGCGCGAATGGATGAATTAGCCAGCACGCTTGAGAAATCTTTCCATAGCGCAAATGTAGACGCTGAGGCAGCGTCAACCTCCGACTTGGATTCGTCTGTTGAATCTCGCAGCGGCTACGTCACACCTCCGAACGCCATATCCACCATCTCTGCGATTCAATGGAGCGATTTAGTTGATGATGATTAATTCATCCACCAATTTCCAATTCTAACATCGTCCTTTTAATTAACATTACATGCTTTCTCCAACGAGCTACACCATGATTAAGACAAAGCTATGAAATAGACACAAAAAAAAGTACTAACCTCCCCGACGAGCAGTTTGGCTTCCGCCCCAGACATTCATGCCCCCAGCAGGTTCACCGCATCACGGAATACATACTGGAGGGCTTCAACAACATCCCTCGCGGCTTTCGCAGCTCCCAGATGACCTGCGCAGTCTTCCTGGACGTTGCCAAAGCGTTCGACAAGGTCTGGCACAATGGGCTTGTGTACAAGTTATACAAGCTCGGTTTCCCAGATCAAATCGTACTCATTATCTCGGACTACCTTCGCGCCCGCAGCTTTCGCTACAAGGTCGAAGGTGACCTCTCTTCGTCGAGGAGAGTGCTGGCTGGCGTCCCACAGGGCTCTGTGCTAGCTCCTCTCCTTTTTACTCTCTATACGAGTGACATTCCGCGTACTCCCAAAGTAGAGTTAGCCCTATTTGCAGATGACACCGCGATCTACTCTAGATCCTGGAATCCCTTACATGCTAGAAATGCCGTCCAAAAGGCTCTCACGAGCCTCTCCCGCTGGTTCCGACTCTGGGGGATTACGGTTAACCCGGAGAAAAGCGCAGCCATGCTCTTTACTCCGCGTTACCATAAAGACCTCAAGAACCCTCCCACTATTCACGGTACGGTGGTACCCTGGGTCAAGTCCACCAAGTACCTAGGCGTCACCCTCGACAACCACCTGACATTCACCAAGCACATATCCACTGTCCGCAACAGGGCGGCCTTCTTTCTAGGGCGTCTTCATCCCCTTCTTTGCAGCAAGAGTAAAATGTCTCTTAGAAATAAGCTGACAATTTACAAGACTTGCATCCGCCCCGTCATGACTTACGCCTCCGTAGTGTTCGCCCACCAGAACGACACTGTTTTGTCTCCATTACAGCTGATCCAGAATCGATTCGTCCGCAAGAGCACAGGTGCTCAGTGGTTCCAGCGCAACGCAGACCTGCACGTCGACCTCGAGCTGCCCTCCATCCGTCAGTGGATGAAGTTCACCTCTCGCCGCTACTTTGACGCCGCACCGCATCATCCGAACCCGCTTGTCGTCCAAGCGTCTTCTTATTCCACAGATCCGGTTGATCCCGAGCCCCTCCGTCGTCGCCCGAAGCATGTTCTGGTCGATCCGGATGACCCAATCGCCGTCGTGGTCTCGGCAGCGTTGGGCTCCCCTCCTTCCACCACCTCAGCAGGCGGTGTCTCAGCCAGTAGGCTCTCCGTCTTCGGCATTGGTCCAGGTTACCAACGTCCATCTCCCAGTGTAGGTTCCAGTGCACGTCCCCGATTCCGTCCTCGCCGGCGAGGCGGTAGACCCCGACCCCTCAGGTCAACTCGTTTATCTCCAAATAATCACCCAGACACAACCACTGATAGGGCCTTAGCTCACTCCCCTTCAGGGATGAACAGGGCAACCCGGTCTCCCCCTTCTGGCGACGGTCCAAGCCGAGGTTCGTGCCTCAGAGGCGCCCTTGCGCCAGTCGCCCCTAACTAGTACATAGGCCCGGGCACCATCAGTGCCCAGCCATCGTCCGGTGACGCAGCAAAGGTAGCTACTAGCAACCAGCTGCATAGTCCTTTCAAAAAAAAAAAAAAAAAAAAACGTAGCTCTGCCAAAAAAAAAATCTGTGCTGCTGCTGCTGTAGCTCTGCCGTGCGCTCGCATCGTACCCGGTAATGGGAAGGTGTGAGTGAACGACTAGACGCTTACTCCCCCGCTTGCCCTGGTGTGAGCCTGTATCCGGTCGCTCGCTTCGATATCGGACGACGCCCGGGCCAGTTCACATTAGGGTTTGCGCGTGTCACGTTCCCTAACTTTGTACCATCCGTATTTAATAAAGAAGACTTGTTTGAGACCTGCTGTTTCCTTTGAAGAGGACCTACCTGTTACAAACTGGCGCTCAACGTCAAGGCCCGGAAAAAAGCAAGCCCAAAACAATTACGATCCACGACTTCTCGGAAAATCAAGATAGAAGAAGACACGATGAATCTTTCAAACGAACAGTTTGAAAAACTTCTGACGGTAATTGGGTCGCAGCGACGTGGATCATTCGCACAAAGCAACGTATCGTACAACGGAAACAGGAACACGGAAGCTGTAGAATCTTTAGTCGCTGCAGCAACTGTCTACAAGACAGTGGAGCAGATAAATGATGAAGATGCCAACAAGAGCGTTCCACTGATCTTGAAAGAGGATGCGGCCACTTGGTGGATTGGAGTAAAAGGACAGATTACCACATGGGACGATTTTGTATCCAGAGTACGTCACGCTTTTGCTCCCAAGCGGCCTGCTTACCTAGTTTAACAAGATATTATTGGTATCAAACAAGAGGAGAATAAATAAATAAAATAAATAAATATTCTGGGACATTGCACACAGCGCCATCTAGCCCCACACTAAGCAAACGCTTGTGTCGTGGGTACTAGGTAACGGATATATTACTTATATACTTTTCTTTTGTAAATACATACTTATTATACATACAAACGACCAGACTCAACACAAGTAATTATAATTTTTTAAAATGCATAAATACTTGTGTCACGCGGGAATCGAACCCGCAACCCTTAGATTAGAAGGCAGAGCCACTACCAACTAAGCTAACAGGCCAGAATGAACTTACTGAAGTTTTCATAGCCAAGAAGAGAGCTCTTTTCGCACAACTCCCAGAGCCAGCACATGCAGAGACCCAACAGATTGATATGATCTATGGTCAAATAAGATACAAGGTGCGTGTGAAGATGCCCAGAGAGTCAGTCCAACCTACGACGCTTTGCTAATAACAGCCAGAGGCGTGGAGCAGATGCTGACCGAAAAGCAGCCTCCGGCTTCGGAAAACAAAGATAAAGAGAAGGTGAAAGAGACGACTGCACCTAAAAAAGCTCGCTGTTCCTATTGTAGGATGCCAGGACACATCGTCGAAAACTGCCGCAGAAAGCAGAAGGCGGACGGAAATACGGCGTCTACATCTACAATCAGTAAGCCTACGGTGTCGGAGTCTGCAACACAAGCCCATTCTCCCTCTCAACCACGATTTTCTTGTTACGGCTGTGGAGCTCCAGGGGTGGTCAGATCTAGATGCCCACAGTGCTCCAAGAATCCACCGGTCAAACAAGAAAAACAGGAAGTTAGTTTCTGCTCGCTGAGTGTGAAGACTGACGTACGTCCCAGACCTATCATCGGTATCGGAAGATTGTGGGAAACGCGTACGTCGACTCATGCGCAAAAACCAGTGTCGCTTCCTATGAGCTATACCAATGCCTCTTAAGATTAGGCTACCATTTCGACGAACAACAAGTGGTGGTTACTTTGGCTGATGGCGGTAAGACACAGGAACGTCCTGACGGTAAGGGTACCTATCAATTTGTGTAACCGAATAGTGCCCACTACGTTCATTATATTCCCTAAAGCCAGAGAATCACGCACACTCTTGGGAATTGGGTTCATTCAGGACGCTGGTATGGTTCTGAATATCCCACAAATGTTCTGGCATTTTGTAGACAATCCTGACGTCACCTACGACTTATACGAAGAAGATGCAGCGGAGATCTCCATGTCACATGTAGAGATGACGCCAATGTCCAGCCCATCTTTTCATAAAGATAAAGTACTAATATCATAAAATATGCTACACAAATTACAATATCTCGTCAAATTGAATTTATAACATTTAAGTAGTTTTTATAAAATTTTAGAAATTACAATGTCAATTTTATTAATGACATAATGAAATTTTTGTTATTAAAATCATGTCAAACATAATAATAGGTATGTAATCGTACAATATGTCAACTTAAATCAATCTAGGTACCTACTGTCACTTTAGCTGTATAGGGGCTTAAAAGACAATTTGGCATCACACTCCTTACCTAGCTAAGCACCGAGGTACTCAAAAATGTCGAGGTACTCAAAAATGTCAAAAACTACACCTCAAAAATGAGCATAGGAGACGATATTGTTGTATTAACTTCTCATGTATATAAATATGACATCTCCATAATCAAATCTTTGATCTATCATTGTGATAGTAAATATATTAACTTGATATTGACCATACTACCATATAGGTACAGTAATATATCTAGTAATAAGGACAATTGCTTGAAGCATGCTATCAATGACCAAATGTACGGATTGGCATCACACTCAATGGGAATGAAGGTAATTGATGTAAATTCATATACCAAAACTATGTACACAAAACGCAAATCCTTGTCACCCGATTTCTTGAAGTATATTTATGTTGGAATAACTTTAAGATTGAAACAAATAGATAACCTGATATACTTAACAAAAACTGAATCTCAGTCTGCATCCAATATCTCAATAAACCAAGAAAATATGGAAACAAGTATGCAGCAATCACTGAATATAAATGATTTTTTAGGCCAAACATCACAAAAAATAACTGTAATATGTTAGAAAAAGATTTTAAAATAATGCATCTAAATTGTAGGTGTATTAGGAATAAAATGACAAAAATACATGTTCTTGCTGAATCATACAGCCCTGATGTAATGGTTTTTTCTGAAACATGGCTGAATAATAATGGCTGAATGGCTGAATAAAACATGGTTTCAAGCATGCTAATTACTATGTTAGACAAAAATTTATTCATGGTGGGGTGTCCATATTTGTAAAAAATAAGATAAAATACAATAAATGTACTAAAATAGATGAACTATGTCATGAATTACATTGTGAATAAAGTTGTATAGAAATTAGCTTGAAGGACTGTAAGTTGTTAATCATAGGTATGTATAGGACCGGGGCAGGTAATTATATCTGATAGATTGTGCAGTTCAGAGCTATCTTATCTATTTTATGTTCCAAACCTGACTATAAAATCGTACCATGTGGCGACTATAACATAAACATATTAGAAAACATCCCTCGCGTAAAGGAGTTTAAGGAACTTATATCGGAATTTAATTTAAACTTTTACTTTAATATACCCACTAGTCTACGCAGTGGCACCTGAATAGATAACGTGATCCACAACGTTAAAGGAAGCACCGGAGAAGTCATTGAATTAGCGCTGTCAGACTATACGGCACAATACTTTAAATGTCCAGTGAAGAAAAGTTGTCGCATTAAGTCTTGGCATGTAATACAAAGAGACTACAATCTAGAAAACAGACGTAAGTTCCTGAATGCCATTAGTAATCTCAGTTTTCAAGATGTGTATGATAGTGATGATCCAAATGTGGCATTTAATCAACTTTTTAATATGTGTTTCCCTAGCATTAGAGTTAAATGTTCGCACATAAAGAAACAGCCCTGGGTATCAAAGGGTATTATAGTGTGCGCAAGGAAAAAAATGAATCTTCTTTGGAGGTATAGGTCTAGCAAGACGGAAACTGATAGGAAGAGTTTGAAAGCGTATACAAAAAGGTTTTAAAAAAATTATACACTTAACACAAAAAGCACAAAATAATTATAACATTCAAGTCTCTAAAAATAAATCTAAAGCTACTTGGAACGTGATCCATAAAGAAAAAGCATGCTACCCGAATGAAGCTATATCTCACCTAGTAAATGATGATGGCAGTATAATAAAAACCGAAGGCAATGGCAGACTTCTTCAATGACTACTTCTTAAGTGTTGGAAAATGTAATGTAGTCAAAACAGACCAAAACAATAAAATCAATGTAAACAATGGTAACATTACATCTTCAGTCTTTGTTTTTGACACCTACAGTCCCATCAGATATGGATATAATTATACGAAGTCTCAATAATACCAATAGTGTTGGATCAGATGGTGTTCAAACAGATGTAATAAAAACCGTTTCAGTGTACATAGCCCCCCCCCCAATTGAAACAGATATGCTCAAAAACAATGACTTTAAAAACTTGCAAATCAGATATACGAACAATTCAGTATGGAGTCCCTCAGGGCAGTGTACTAGGTCCATTATTATTCCTAATTTATATAAATGACTTGCCTAACATAATAAACCATGACGTAACGCTATTTGCAGACGATTGTACTATATTATTAAAATTAAAAAATTAAATAATTTATTAAATGGAACACAACCAACTCATGATCCTTCATAAGTTAAGTATAAGTTTGTTTTTGTTATTCCTTAAAAAGTTTTTTGTGTTTAGGTACTACCTACTTCCCTAATAAATGGTATTTTGAGTTCTTTTATTGCTTGTTTTATTTAAGATAATTGATCGAGCGAACGAAGTGAGCGAAGCATCTTAGCATCAAGGTCACCAGGCCTAATTTGCCGAAACAGAATATGTAGAAGCATATTATTAAATTATACAATTTCCAACGTTTAAACATGTAAGCACCAGTTAAACAGAATTAGTCAAATAGATCTACTAAGTATAACCGTGTAACAGGCAGTTACGATATTGTCATTCTTCTGAGCTCCCACGAAAAAGTGTGTATGTGCCACATACGGCAATTTATTAGGTTATAAGCACCACGTAAAAATATGTAAGTGTAATAAAATCTAAACCAGTATAGATTTAAATATAAAATAGTATCCATCTTAAACTAGATCTACAGTAAGAGCATCTCACCAATTTTCACAGAAATATCTCAAAAAGGGCTCCAGTTATAGGCATTTGAACATTTTCTAATCTTTAAAACGCTCTCTTGTAAAATTTGTGTTTTGCAGATACACAACTATAAGTAGGGAGTGTCGATATGTAGCTTAGTTGCTCGTTAGGAGAAATTGGCACTACCGGGAAGAGGTTTCGTGTAGATTTGGTGTTAGATCTTATTACTAAGGAGCAAGGTGAAAAGATCCAGTAATTTTACTAGCGACAAAATAACGTATTTTAACTGAACTGGTTCTGAAATATCAAAAAATTGTTGAGAATAAGAAAACGGACGCTACTACGAATTATGAGAAGAGAAACTGAAGGGTTCGTTTGGCTGAAGAGTTTAATAATGAAAGTTCTCATTGCCACAGATGCCATACTATGTTAAAATGTAGCTGGGAAAACAAAGAAACCGGGAAAAAAACCGGGCAGATATGAAAAAAGAGATATTTATGACGAGTATGTGTATGAATGGCTCTTTTACGATTTATCTACTATTGTAACGCCAGCCGCCGCGCAGCGTAAGCCTGTGTGCATGCGCTTACACGCCCCGCGTCGCCTACTTCACGCACACATCGATGCGCGCCCCTATATAAGCGAGCCCGGCGACCGTAGCTCTGCCAAAAAAAAAATAAAAAAAATAAAGACATGCGCAACAGAAATAGCCGCTGAAGGAAACCTCTTCCCAATTTCCCAGAGTCCCGAGTGGCTCTGAGTCCAGCCCCTCGAAAGAGCTTAGGTTCAATGAGGTACCTACCTCCCCTCTCTGGGGGGGGGGGGGGGGGGGCAGAAGATCTGTGCTGCTGCTGCTGTAGCTCTGCCGTGCGCTCGCATCGTACCCGGTAATGGGAAGGTGTGAGTGAACGACTAGACGCTTACTCCCCCGCTTGCCCTGGTGTGAGCCTGTATCTATCCGGTCGCTCGCTTCGATATCGGACGACGCCCGGGCCAGTTCACATTAGGGTTTGCGCGTGTCACGTTCCCTAACTTTGTACCATCCGTATTTAATAAAGAAGACTTGTTTGAGACCTGCTGTTTCCTTTGAAGAGGACCTACCTGTTACAAACTGGCGCTCAACGTCAAGGCCCGGAAAAAAGCAAGCCCAAAACAATTACGAACCACGACTTCTCGGAAAATCAAGATAGAAGAAGACACGATGAATCTTTCAAACGAACAGTTTGAAAAACTTCTGACGGTAATTGGGTCGCAGCGACGTGGATCATTCGCACAAAGCAACGTATCGTACAACGGAAACAGGAACACGGAAGCTGTAGAATCTTTCGTCGCTGCAGCAACTGTCTACAAGACAGTGGAGCAGATAAATGATGAAGATGCCAACAAGAGCGTTCCACTGATCTTGAAAGAGGATGCGGCCACTTGGTGGATTGGAGTAAAAGGACAGATTACCACATGGGACGATTTTGTATCCAGAGTACGTCACGCTTTTGCTCCCAAGCGGCCTGCTTACCTAGTTTACCAAGATATTATTGGTATCAAACAAGAGGAGAATGAACTTACTGAAGTTTTCATAGCCAAGAAGAGAGCTCTTTTCGCACAACTCCCAGAGCCAGCACATGCAGAGACCCAACAGATTGATATGATCTATGGTCAAATAAG
This sequence comes from Macaria notata, assembly GCA_927399415.1. Lineage (NCBI taxonomy): Eukaryota > Metazoa > Arthropoda > Insecta > Lepidoptera > Geometridae > Macaria > Macaria notata. Next base: position 11,010,867 of record OV656738.1, on the reverse strand, counting down.
ATACAAGGTGCGTGTGAAGATGCCCAGAGAGTCAGTCCAACCTACGACGCTTTGCTAAAAACAGCCAGAGGCGTGGAGCAGATGCTGACCGAAAAGCAGCCTCCGGCTTCGGAAAACAAAGATAAAGAGAAGGTGAAAGAGACGACTGCACCTAAAAAAGCTCGCTGTTCCTATTGTAGGATGCCAGGACACATCGTCGAAAACTGCCGCAGAAAGCTGAAGGCGGACGGAAATACGGCGTCTACATCTACAATCAGTAAGCCTACGGTGTCGGAGTCTGCAACACAAGCCCATTCTCCCTCTCAACCACGATTTTCTTGTTACGGCTGTGGAGCTCCAGGGGTGGTCAGATCTAGATGCCCACAGTGCTCCAAGAATCCACCGGTCAAACAAGAAAAACAGGAAGTTAGTTTCTGCTCGCTGAGTGTGAAGACTGACGTACGTCCCAGACCTATCATCGGTATCGGAAGATTGTGGGAAACGCGTACGTCGACTCATGCGCAAAAACCAGTGTCGCTTCCTATGAGCTATACCAATGCCTCTTAAGATTAGGCTACCATTTCGACGAACAACAAGTGGTGGTTACTTTGGCTGATGGCGGTAAGACACAGGAACGTCCTGACGGTAAGGGTACCTATCAATTTGTGTAACGTTCATTATATTCCCTGAAGCCAGAGAATCACGCACACTCTTGGGAATTGGGTTCATTCAGGACGCTGGTATGGTTCTGAATATCCCACAAATGTTCTGGCATTTTGTAGACAATCCTGACGTCACCTACGACTTATACGAAGAAGATGCAGCGGAGATCTCCATGTCACATGTAGAGATGACGCCAATGTCCAGCCCATCTTTTCATAAAGATAAAGTACTAATATCATAAAATATGCTACACAAATTACAATATCTCGTCAAATTGAATTTATAACATTTAAGTAGTTTTTATAAAATTTTAGAAATTTATTAATGACATAATGAAATTTTTGTTATTAAAATCATGTCAAACATAATAATAGGTATGTAATCGTACAATATGTCAACTTAAATCAATCTAGGTACCTACTGTCACTTTAGCTGTATAGGGGCTTAAAAGACAATTTGGCATCACACTCCTTACCTAGCTAAGCACCGAGGTACTCAAAAATGTCGAGGTACTCAAAAATGTCAAAAACTACACCTCAAAAATGAGCATAGGAGACGATATTGTTGTATTAACTTCTCATGTATATAAATATGACATCTCCATAATCAAATCTTTGATCTATCATTGTGATAGTAAATATATTAACTTGATATTGACCATACTACCATATAGGTACAGTAATATATCTAGTAATAAGGACAATTGCTTGAAGCATGCTATCAATGACCAAATGTACGGATTGGCATCACACTCAATGGGAATGAAGGTAATTGATGTAAATTCATATACCAAAACTATGTACACAAAACGCAAATCCTTGTCACCCGATTTCTTGAAGTATATTTATGTTGGAATAACTTTAAGATTGAAACAAATAGATAACCTGATATACTTAACAAAAACTGAATCTCAGTCTGCATCCAATATCTCAATAAACCAAGAAAATATGGAAACAAGTATGCAGCAATCACTGAATATAAATGATTTTTTAGGCCAAACATCACAAAAAATAACTGTAATATGTTAGAAAAAGATTTTAAAATAATGCATCTAAATTGTAGGTGTATTAGGAATAAAATGACAAAAATACATGTTCTTGCTGAATCATACAGCCCTGATGTAATGGTTTTTTCTGAAACATGGCTGAATAATAATGGCTGAATGGCTGAATAAAACATGGTTTCAAGCATGCTAATTACTATGTTAGACAAAAATTTATTCATGGTGGGGTGTCCATATTTGTAAAAAATAAGATAAAATACAATAAATGTACTAAAATAGATGAACTATGTCATGAATTACATTGTGAATAAAGTTGTATAGAAATTAGCTTGAAGGACTGTAAGTTGTTAATCATAGGTATGTATAGGACCGGGGCAGGTAATTATATCTGATAGATTGTGCAGTTCAGAGCTATCTTATCTATTTTATGTTCCAAACCTGACTATAAAATCGTACCATGTGGCGACTATAACATAAACATATTAGAAAACATCCCTCGCGTAAAGGAGTTTAAGGAACTTATATCGGAATTTAATTTAAACTTTTACTTTAATATACCCACTAGTCTACGCAGTGGCACCTGAATAGATAACGTGATCCACAACGTTAAAGGAAGCACCGGAGAAGTCATTGAATTAGCGCTGTCAGACTATACGGCACAATACTTTAAATGTCCAGTGAAGAAAAGTTGTCGCATTAAGTCTTGGCATGTAATACAAAGAGACTACAATCCAGAAAACAGACGTAAGTTCCTGAATGCCATTAGTAATCTCAGTTTTCAAGATGTGTATGATAGTGATGATCCAAATGTGGCATTTAATCAACTTTTTAATATCGATACCCTAATTTGCAAACCTAATAACTCCACTTTTTCACGAAAATGACAATTTGATACTGGCAGAAACTAGATTTTTTGCTCTATTTTTTTAAATACAAATAACTCCATGATTCCCAACTGTTTTTGTGTAAAACGCCATTTGAAAATCAAACAACTCCACGTCAAACGAACCGCAACGATTTTGACAAGATAATCAAATAACTCCCGCGCAGTCGGCCTTTTTGTATGGCGTCACAGGAGCGTACGCATGCTCCCGAAGATTTATTTAAAACAAATATGGTTAAATTGTGTTTTGTCACCGCTTGAAGCTTAAAAACAGTAGAAGATATATTAAGGTAAGTGTATTTATGATTTAAACAGTATTGTAATATTATTTTAACATATTTTTGGAAAATTTGCATGGGGATTGGAGTTGTTAGATTTTACTTATGGTTATTTTGGTGCGATGCTTGGAGTTGATATGTTTGTCGCAAAGTTTTTGTGTACTGTCTGTGGGCCTAATATTTTTTGGTGCAGTGTTTTTCTAACCATGTGTTTCCACCAACCAAACATGCAGTTACAATAGTTATGTAGCTCTATTTAATTGTTAATTAGGTACTCTATAGTTTGTCTAATATAGGATGATACTTTGGACAGTTGACACCTATGTAGAGAATAGCTTGCTATGTTTAAGTATTTATTTTGATCATGTTTCGATGCTGGAAATTATGTTTTTTGTTGTGAAACTTTGGAATGATGTTTTCTGTTATGATGCTATTTTGTTTCGTTCTTTATGTTTTTCTTTCTCTTTGGTGCAGGAATATGTCTAAAGCACGAGCTAAAAAAATGTTACTTGCTGTGCAAACAATGCATGCAAACAATATTGCTAATAACGACATTACTAACCCTGATAATGCATTGTTCAAAGCTAACCAATTCCCAAACTTCTATGAAGGAACTTCCATTGCTACTAATTCTGATGTTGACCTTGATGTATTTGATACTCACATTTCTTCAAATACTGTAACACTATTAGAATCATACGAAGCACTGGGGAATGAATCTATCGTGAGGGAAGAGAGAAACTATTGTGAGCTACTTCCAGAAAGAGTGTCAACTCCACAAAGCTACAACGAACACCGATGATGTGTCACAAGTTAACAATTTATTATTATTTGATGACAATATTAATGTCCCAAACAATGTTCAAATTGAGTTTATTGATCAATACATACCCCCACCAGACGACATTGCCATAAACCCTATAATAGATGAACATACTACCACATCATTCTTGCTGAATGACAATATAAACGTTCCCTCTAGCGTTTATGATGTTCCAAGCACTTCATGCACACAGAACATTAACATAAACCCTAGCCCTGGAGTAGAGGAAGCTATCACTTCATCATCACATAGAAATGTGACCAGATTAGTTGAATATAGTGAAAGTTCAGAATCCGAAGACGATAAGCCACTTGTTAAGAGAAGAAAACGTTGTCAAGTAGATAAAAAGGATTGGAATGTTGAAATAAACAGGCTTAACAGAGAAAAGGGAATTGAATATTTTAGAAAAAGAAAAGTTGAAGGAAAATGGTAACAAGATGTGCCTAAACAAAAAAAAAGGAAATGAAACCACCATGCAAATGTAAAGAAAATAAAAATGGAGTATTTAAATGTCACTTGATATCTGAAAACGACCGAAAATGCTTATTTCGACGATTTTGGGATATGGATTGGGCAGAGAAAATAATTTTTATTAATTGCCTGATAAAATGTGTTAAACCGAAGAGAAAAAGATACAGAAAAGACCCCAATAAGTCACAAAGAACGAACTCCATAGTATATTATTTGAAGAAAAACGATGAAATGTTAAGAGTGTGTAAGACATTGTTCATAAACAACTTTACCATAACCACCTACCAATGCTGGGCTTGGAAAGAAGAAAAGGCATCAGAAGTAACCACAACTGGTGAAAATGATTTCCATCCTTACAATCGGTCAACAACCTCCGCCAGCAATAGAGTCAGTTCGTCAGAAAATACATTTTTGGACAATTTTCTGGACGAATTACCTAAACTACCTTCTCACTACTGCCGGCAAAGATATTTGGGGGGCTTACAAAAAGCAAGTGTTTATTTTACATGTTACTGATATAAGAGCTCTGCAGTACAGACCTAATGGGGATGTACTGTACAAGCTGCGGTTTGGCGAGGAGTGGAAGATCCTCAATCAACGGAAAACTCAAGTTATCCCCGTGCGAGTGGAGGATCTCCAAAAATTATACAACGAAAGAAAAAAATCACAAAAAAGAAATTTTCTGATCTTCAGCAACTTAAATCAACCATGTCCCGTGATTACCACGCTTACTACGATGCGTTGCCTCATGAAAATTAAGTATTTTTATTCGTGTAAATTAACCATTATTAAAGACCAAACCAAACAACTCCATTTTTAGTTTCAATTATTGCTTAAACCAAATCTAACAACTCCTTTTTTCACCATAAAACCTAATAATGACTAAAAAAAACTGATTTTTAACTATTTTTAGATAAATAAAAAGCTTCATTTCCAACAGGATTTTTGGTTTTTCTTTATTGCGTAAAATAAATTTATTACGAACATTTAAGTATTTCCTGTAAAATTTGCTCCAGAGGAGTTGGTAGGTTTGCAAATTAAGGTATCGATATGTGTTTCCCTAGCATTAGAGTTAAATGTTCGCACATAAAGAAACAGCCCTGGGTATCAAAGGGTATTATAGTGTGCGCAAGGAAAAAAATGAATCTTCTTTGGAGGTATAGGTCTAGCAAGACGGAAACTGATAGGAAGAGTTTGAAAGCGTATACAAAAAGGTTTTAAAAAAATTATACACTTAACACAAAAAGCACAAAATAATTATAACATTCAAGTCTCTAAAAATAAATCTAAAGCTACTCGGAACGTGATCAATAAAGAAAAAGCATGCTACCCGAATGAAGCTATATCTCACCTAGTAAATGATGATGGCAGTATAATAAAAACCGAAGGCAATGGCAGACTTCTTCAATGACTACTTCTTAAGTGTTGGAAAATGTAATGTAGTCAAAACAGACCAAAACAATAAAATCAATGTAAACAATGGTAACATTACATCTTCAGTCTTTGTTTTTGACACCTACAGTCCCATCAGATATTGATATAATTATACGAAGTCTCAATAATACCAATAGTGTTGGATCAGATGGTGTTCAAACAGATGTAATAAAAACCGTTTCAGTGTACATAGCCCCCCCCCCCCCCCCCCCCCCCCAATTGAAACAGATATGCTCAAAAACAATGACTTTAAAAACTTGCAAATCAGATATACGAACAATTCAGTATGGAGTCCCTCAGGGCAGTGTACTAGGTCCATTATTATTCCTAATTTATATAAATGACTTGCCTAACATAATAAACCATGACGTAACGCTATTTGCAGACGATTGTACTATATTATTAAAATTAAAAAATTAAATAATTTATTAAATGGAACACAACCAACTCATGATCCTTCATAAGTTAAGTATAAGTTTGTTTTTGTTATTCCTTAAAAAGTTTTTTGTGTTTAGGTACTACCTACTTCCCTAATAAATGGTATTTTGAGTTCTTTTATTGCTTGTTTTATTTAAGATAATTGATCGAGCGAACGAAGTGAGCGAAGCATCTTAGCATCAAGGTCACCAGGCCTAATTTGCCGAAACAGAATATGTAGAAGCATATTATTAAATTATACAATTTCCAACGTTTAAACATGTAAGCACCAGTTAAACAGAATTAGTCAAATAGATCTACTAAGTATAACCGTGTAACAGGCAGTTACGATATTGTCATTCTTCTGAGCTCCCACGAAAAAGTGTGTATGTGCCACATACGGCAATTTATTAGGTTATAAGCACCACGTAAAAATATGTAAGTGTAATAAAATCTAAACCAGTATAGATTTAAATATAAAATAGTATCCATCTTAAACTAGATCTACAGTAAGAGCATCTCACCAATTTTCACAGAAATATCTCAAAAAGGGCTCCAGTTATAGGCATTTGAACATTTTCTAATCTTTAAAACGCTCTCTTGTAAAATTTGTGTTTTGCAGATACACAACTATACGTAGGGAGTGTCGATATGTAGCTTAGTTGCTCGTTAGGAGAAATTGGCACTACCGGGAAGAGGTTTCGTGTAGATTTGGTGTTAGATCTTATTACTAAGGAGCAAGGTGAAAAGATCCAGTAATTTTACTAGCGACAAAATAACGTATTTTAACTGAACTGGTTCTGAAATATCAAAAAATTGTTGAGAATAAGAAAACGGACGCTACTACGAATTATGAGAAGAGAAACTGAAGGGTTCGTTTGGCTGAAGAGTTTAATAATGAAAGTTCTCATTGCCACAGATGCCATACTATGTTAAAATGTAGCTGGGAAAACAAAGAAACCGGGAAAAAAACCGGGCAGATATGAAAAAAGAGATATTTATGACGAGTATGTGTATGAATGGCTCTTTTACGATTTATCTACTATTGTAACGCCAGCCGCCGCGCAGCGTAAGCCTGTGTGCATGCGCTTACACGCCCCGCGTCGCCTACTTCACGCACACATCGATGCGCGCCCCTATATAAGCGCGCCCGGCGACCGTAGCTCTGCCAAAAAAAAAATAAAAAAAATAAAGACATGCGCAACAGAAATAGCCGCTGAAGGAAACCTCTTCCCAATTTCCCAGAGTCCCGAGTGGCTCTGAGTCCAGCCCCTCGAAAGAGCTTAGGTTCAATGAGGTACCTACCTCCCCTCTCTGGGGGGGGGGGCAGAAGATCTGTGCTGCTGCTGCTGTAGCTCTGCCGTGCGCTCGCATCGTACCCGGTAATGGGAAGGTGTGAGTGAACGACTAGACGCTTACTCCCCCGCTTGCCCTGGTGTGAGCCTGTATCCGGTCGCTCGCTTCGATATCGGACGACGCCCGGGCCAGTTCACATTAGGGTTTGCGCGTGTCACGTTCCCTAACTTTGTACCATCCGTATTTAATAAAGAAGACTTGTTTGAGACCTGCTGTTTCCTTTGAAGAGGACCTACCTGTTACAAACTGGCGCTCAACGTCAAGGCCCGGAAAAAAGCAAGCCCAAAACAATTACGATCCACGACTTCTCGGAAAATCAAGATAGAAGAAGACACGATGAATCTTTCAAACGAACAGTTTGAAAAACTTCTGACGGTAATTGGGTCGCAGCGACGTGGATCATTCGCACAAAGCAACGTATCGTACAACGGAAACAGGAACACGGAAGCTGTAGAATCTTTAGTCGCTGCAGCAACTGTCTACAAGACAGTGGAGCAGATAAATGATGAAGATGCCAACAAGAGCGTTCCACTGATCTTGAAAGAGGATGCGGCCACTTGGTGGATTGGAGTAAAAGGACAGATTACCACATGGGACGATTTTGTATCCAGAGTACGTCACGCTTTTGCTCCCAAGCGGCCTGCTTACCTAGTTTACCAAGATATTATTGGTATCAAACAAGAGGAGAATGAACTTACTGAAGTTTTCATAGCCAAGAAGAGAGCTCTTTTCGCACAACTCCCAGAGCCAGCACATGCAGAGACCCAACAGATTGATATGATCTATGGTCAAATAAGATACAAGGTGCGTGTGAAGATGCCCAGAGAGTCAGTCCAACCTACGACGCTTTGCTAATAACAGCCAGAGGCGTGGAGCAGATGCTGACCGAAAAGCAGCCTCCGGCTTCGGAAAACAAAGATAAAGAGAAGGTGAAAGAGACGACTGCACCTAAAAAAGCTCGCTGTTCCTATTGTAGGATGCCAGGACACATCGTCGAAAACTGCCGCAGAAAGCAGAAGGCGGACGGAAATACGGCGTCTACATCTACAATCAGTAAGCCTACGGTGTCGGAGTCTGCAACACAAGCCCATTCTCCCTCTCAACCACGATTTTCTTGTTACGGCTGTGGAGCTCCAGGGGTGGTCAGATCTAGATGCCCACAGTGCTCCAAGAATCCACCGGTCAAACAAGAAAAACAGGAAGTTAGTTTCTGCTCGCTGAGTGTGAAGACTGACGTACGTCCCAGACCTATCATCGGTATCGGAAGATTGTGGGAAACGCGTACGTCGACTCATGCGCAAAAACCAGTGTCGCTTCCTATGAGCTATACCAATGCCTCTTAAGATTAGGCTACCATTTCGACGAACAACAAGTGGTGGTTACTTTGGCTGATGGCGGTAAGACACAGGAACGTCCTGACGGTAAGGGTACCTATCAATTTGTGTAACCGAATAGTGCCCACTACGTTCATTATATTCCCTAAAGCCAGAGAATCACGCACACTCTTGGGAATTGGGTTCATTCAGGACGCTGGTATGGTTCTGAATATCCCACAAATGTTCTGGCATTTTGTAGACAATCCTGACGTCACCTACGACTTATACGAAGAAGATGCAGCGGAGATCTCCATGTCACATGTAGAGATGACGCCAATGTCCAGCCCATCTTTTCATAAAGATAAAGTACTAATATCATAAAATATGCTACACAAATTACAATATCTCGTCAAATTGAATTTATAACATTTAAGTAGTTTTTATAAAATTTTAGAAATTACAATGTCAATTTTATTAATGACATAATGAAATTTTTGTTATTAAAATCATGTCAAACATAATAATAGGTATGTAATCGTACAATATGTCAACTTAAATCAATCTAGGTACCTACTGTCACTTTAGCTGTATAGGGGCTTAAAAGACAATTTGGCATCACACTCCTTACCTAGCTAAGCACCGAGGTACTCAAAAATGTCGAGGTACTCAAAAATGTCAAAAACTACACCTCAAAAATGAGCATAGGAGACGATATTGTTGTATTAACTTCTCATGTATATAAATATGACATCTCCATAATCAAATCTTTGATCTATCATTGTGATAGTAAATATATTAACTTGATATTGACCATACTACCATATAGGTACAGTAATATATCTAGTAATAAGGACAATTGCTTGAAGCATGCTATCAATGACCAAATGTACGGATTGGCATCACACTCAATGGGAATGAAGGTAATTGATGTAAATTCATATACCAAAACTATGTACACAAAACGCAAATCCTTGTCACCCGATTTCTTGAAGTATATTTATGTTGGAATAACTTTAAGATTGAAACAAATAGATAACCTGATATACTTAACAAAAACTGAATCTCAGTCTGCATCCAATATCTCAATAAACCAAGAAAATATGGAAACAAGTATGCAGCAATCACTGAATATAAATGATTTTTTAGGCCAAACATCACAAAAAATAACTGTAATATGTTAGAAAAAGATTTTAAAATAATGCATCTAAATTGTAGGTGTATTAGGAATAAAATGACAAAAATACATGTTCTTGCTGAATCATACAGCCCTGATGTAATGGTTTTTTCTGAAACATGGCTGAATAATAATGGCTGAATGGCTGAATAAAACATGGTTTCAAGCATGCTAATTACTATGTTAGACAAAAATTTATTCATGGTGGGGTGTCCATATTTGTAAAAAATAAGATAAAATACAATAAATGTACTAAAATAGATGAACTATGTCATGAATTACATTGTGAATAAAGTTGTATAGAAATTAGCTTGAAGGACTGTAAGTTGTTAATCATAGGTATGTATAGGACCGGGGCAGGTAATTATATCTGATAGATTGTGCAGTTCAGAGCTATCTTATCTATTTTATGTTCCAAACCTGACTATAAAATCGTACCATGTGGCGACTATAACATAAACATATTAGAAAACATCCCTCGCGTAAAGGAGTTTAAGGAACTTATATCGGAATTTAATTTAAACTTTTACTTTAATATACCCACTAGTCTACGCAGTGGCACCTGAATAGATAACGTGATCCACAACGTTAAAGGAAGCACCGGAGAAGTCATTGAATTAGCGCTGTCAGACTATACGGCACAATACTTTAAATGTCCAGTGAAGAAAAGTTGTCGCATTAAGTCTTGGCATGTAATACAAAGAGACTACAATCTAGAAAACAGACGTAAGTTCCTGAATGCCATTAGTAATCTCAGTTTTCAAGATGTGTATGATAGTGATGATCCAAATGTGGCATTTAATCAACTTTTTAATATGTGTTTCCCTAGCATTAGAGTTAAATGTTCGCACATAAAGAAACAGCCCTGGGTATCAAAGGGTATTATAGTGTGCGCAAGGAAAAAAATGAATCTTCTTTGGAGGTATAGGTCTAGCAAGACGGAAACTGATAGGAAGAGTTTGAAAGCGTATACAAAAAGGTTTTAAAAAAATTATACACTTAACACAAAAAGCACAAAATAATTATAACATTCAAGTCTCTAAAAATAAATCTAAAGCTACTTGGAACGTGATCCATAAAGAAAAAGCATGCTACCCGAATGAAGCTATATCTCACCTAGTAAATGATGATGGCAGTATAATAAAAACCGAAGGCAATGGCAGACTTCTTCAATGACTACTTCTTAAGTGTTGGAAAATGTAATGTAGTCAAAACAGACCAAAACAATAAAATCAATGTAAACAATGGTAACATTACATCTTCAGTCTTTGTTTTTGACACCTACAGTCCCATCAGATATGGATATAATTATACGAAGTCTCAATAATACCAATAGTGTTGGATCAGATGGTGTTCAAACAGATGTAATAAAAACCGTTTCAGTGTACATAGCCCCCCCCCCAATTGAAACAGATATGCTCAAAAACAATGACTTTAAAAACTTGCAAATCAGATATACGAACAATTCAGTATGGAGTCCCTCAGGGCAGTGTACTAGGTCCATTATTATTCCTAATTTATATAAATGACTTGCCTAACATAATAAACCATGACGTAACGCTATTTGCAGACGATTGTACTATATTATTAAAATTAAAAAATTAAATAATTTATTAAATGGAACACAACCAACTCATGATCCTTCATAAGTTAAAAGTTTGTTTTTGTTATTCCTTAAAAAGTTTTTTGTGTTTAGGTACTACCTACTTCCCTAATAAATGGTATTTTGAGTTCTTTTATTGCTTGTTTTATTTAAGATAATTGATCGAGCGAACGAAGTGAGCGAAGCATCTTAGCATCAAGGTCACCAGGCCTAATTTGCCGAAACAGAATATGTAGAAGCATATTATTAAATTATACAATTTCCAACGTTTAAACATGTAAGCACCAGTTAAACAGAATTAGTCAAATAGATCTACTAAGTATAACCGTGTAACAGGCAGTTACGATATTGTCATTCTTCTGAGCTCCCACGAAAAAGTGTGTATGTGCCACATACGGCAATTTATTAGGTTATAAGCACCACGTAAAAATATGTAAGTGTAATAAAATCTAAACCAGTATAGATTTAAATATAAAATAGTATCCATCTTAAACTAGATCTACAGTAAGAGCATCTCACCAATTTTCACAGAAATATCTCAAAAAGGGCTCCAGTTATAGGCATTTGAACATTTTCTAATCTTTAAAACGCTCTCTTGTAAAATTTGTGTTTTGCAGATACACAACTATACGTAGGGAGTGTCGATATGTAGCTTAGTTGCTCGTTAGGAGAAATTGGCACTACCGGGAAGAGGTTTCGTGTAGATTTGGTGTTAGATCTTATTACTAAGGAGCAAGGTGAAAAGATCCAGTAATTTTACTAGCGATAAAATAACGTATTTTAACTGAACTGGTTCTGAAATATCAAAAAATTGTTGAGAATAAGAAAACGGACGCTACTACGAATTATGAGAAGAGAAACTGAAGGGTTCGTTTGGCTGAAGAGTTTAATAATGAAAGTTCTCATTGCCACAGATGCCATACTATGTTAAAATGTAGCTGGGAAAACAAAGAAACCGGGAAAAAAACCGGGCAGATATGAAAAAAGAGATATTTATGACGAGTATGTGTATGAATGGCTCTTTTACGATTTATCTACTATTGTAACGCCAGCCGCCGCGCAGCGTAAGCCTGTGTGCATGCGCTTACACGCCCCGCGTCGCCTACTTCACGCACACATCGATGCGCGCCCCTATATAAGCGCGCCCGGCGACCGTAGCTCTGCCAAAAAAAAAATCTGTGCTGCTGCTGCTGTAGCTCTGCCGTGCGCTCGCATCGTACCCGGTAATGGGAAGGTGTGAGTGAACGACTAGACGCTTACTCCCCCGCTTGCCCTGGTGTGAGCCTGTATCTATCCGGTCGCTCGCTTCGATATCGGACGACGCCCGGGCCAGTTCACATTAGGGTTTGCGCGTGTCACGTTCCCTAACTTTGTACCATCCGTATTTAATAAAGAAGACTTGTTTGAGACCTGCTGTTTCCTTTGAAGAGGACCTACCTATTACAAACTGGCGCTCAACGTCAAGGCCCGGAAAAAAGCAAGCCCAAAACAATTACGATCCACGACTTCTCGGAAAATCAAGATAGAAGAAGACACGATGAATCTTTCAAACGAACAGTTTGAAAAACTTCTGACGGTAATTGGGTCGCAGCGACGTGGATCATTCGCACAAAGCAACGTATCGTACAACGGAAACAGGAACACGGAAGCTGTAGAATCTTTCGTCGCTGCAGCAACTGTCTACAAGACAGTGGAGCAGATAAATGATGAAGATGCCAACAAGAGCGTTCCACTGATCTTGAAAGAGGATGCGGCCACTTGGTGGATTGGAGTAAAAGGACAGATTACCACATGGGACGATTTTGTATCCAGAGTACGTCACGCTTTTGCTCCCAAGCGGCCTGCTTACCTAGTTTACCAAGATATTATTGGTATCAAACAAGAGGAGAATGAACTTACTGAAGTTTTCATAGCCAAGAAAGATGGCGGTAAGACACAGGAACGTCCTGACGGTAAGGGTTACCTATCAATTTGTGTAACGTTCATTATATTCCCTGAAGCCAGAGAATCACGCACACTCTTGGGAATTGGGTTCATTCAGGACGCTGGTATGGTTCTGAATATCCCACAAATGTTCTGGCATTTTGTAGACAATCCTGACGTCACCTACGACTTATACGAAGAAGATGCAGCGGAGATCTCCATGTCACATGTAGAGATGACGCCAATGTCCAGCCCATCTTTTCATAAAGATAAAGTACTAATATCATAAAATATGCTACACAAATTACAATATCTCGTCAAATTGAATTTATAACATTTAAGTAGTTTTTATAAAATTTTAGAAATTACAATGTCAATTTTATTAATGACATAATGAAATTTTTGTTATTAAAATCATGTCAAACATAATAATAGGTATGTAATCGTACAATATGTCAACTTAAATCAATCTAGGTACCTACTGTCACTTTAGCTGTATAGGGGCTTAAAAGACAATTTGGCATCACACTCCTTACCTAGCTAAGCACCGAGGTACTCAAAAATGTCGAGGTACTCAAAAATGTCAAAAACTACACCTCAAAAATGAGCATAGGAGACGATATTGTTGTATTAACTTCTCATGTATATAAATATGACATCTCCATAATCAAATCTTTGATCTATCATTGTGATGGTAAATATATTAACTTGATATTGACCATACTACCATATAGGTACAGTAATATATCTAGTAATAAGGACAATTGCTTGAAGCATGCTATCAATGACCAAATGTACGGATTGGCATCACACTCAATGGGAATGAAGGTAATTGATGTAAATTCATATACCAAAACTATGTACACAAAACGCAAATCCTTGTCACCCGATTTCTTGAAGTATATTTATGTTGGAATAACTTTAAGATTGAAACAAATAGATAACCTGATATACTTAACAAAAACTGAATCTCAGTCTGCATCCAATATCTCAATAAACCAAGAAAATATGGAAACAAGTATGCAGCAATCACTGAATATAAATGATTTTTTAGGCCAAACATCACAAAAAATAACTGTAATATGTTAGAAAAAGATTTTAAAATAATGCATCTAAATTGTAGGTGTATTAGGAATAAAATGACAAAAATACATGTTCTTGCTGAATCATACAGCCCTGATGTAATGGTTTTTTCTGAAACATGGCTGAATAATAATGGCTGAATGGCTGAATAAAACATGGTTTCAAGCATGCTAATTACTATGTTAGACAAAAATTTATTCATGGTGGGGTGTCCATATTTGTAAAAAGTAAGATAAAATACAATAAATGTACTAAAATAGATGAACTATGTCATGAATTACATTGTGAATAAAGTTGTATAGAAATTAGCTTGAAGGACTGTAAGTTGTTAATCATAGGTATGTATAGGACCGGGGCAGGTAATTATATCTGATAGATTGTGCAGTTCAGAGCTATCTTATCTATTTTATGTTCCAAACCTGACTATAAAATCGTACCATGTGGCGACTATAACATAAACATATTAGAAAACATCCCTCGCGTAAAGGAGTTTAAGGAACTTATATCGGAATTTAATTTAAACTTTTACTTTAATATACCCACTAGTCTACGCAGTGGCACCTGAATAGATAACGTGATCCACAACGTTAAAGGAAGCACCGGAGAAGTCATTGAATTAGCGCTGTCAGACTATACGGCACAATACTTTAAATGTCCAGTGAAGAAAAGTTGTCGCATTAAGTCTTGGCATGTAATACAAAGAGACTACAATCCAGAAAACAGACGTAAGTTCCTGAATGCCATTAGTAATCTCAGTTTTCAAGATGTGTATGATAGTGATGATCCAAATGTGGCATTTAATCAACTTTTTAATATGTGTTTCCCTAGCATTAGAGTTAAATGTTCGCACATAAAGAAACAGCCCTGGGTATCAAAGGGTATTATAGTGTGCGCAAGGAAAAAAATGAATCTTCTTTGGAGGTATAGGTCTAGCAAGACGGAAACTGATAGGAAGAGTTTGAAAGCGTATACAAAAAGGTTTTAAAAAAATTATACACTTAACACAAAAAGCACAAAATAATTATAACATTCAAGTCTCTAAAAATAAATCTAAAGCTACTTGGAACGTGATCCATAAAGAAAAAGCATGCTACCCGAATGAAACTATATCTCACCTAGTAAATGATGATGGCAGTATAATAAAAACCGAAGGCAATGGCAGACTTCTTCAATGACTACTTCTTAAGTGTTGGAAAATGTAATGTAGTCAAAACAGACCAAAACAATAAAATCAATGTAAACAATGGTAACATTACATCTTCAGTCTTTGTTTTTGACACCTACAGTCCCATCAGATATTGATATAATTATACGAAGTCTCAATAATACCAATAGTGTTGGATCAGATGGTGTTCAAACAGATGTAATAAAAACCGTTTCAGTGTACACATGTAACCCCATCAAGTACTGCATACTTGAATAAGACTGTATGGCAATACATATTTATAATAAAATACCAAAAACTGTCAGAAATACAGATGAAATGTTAAGTTTTAAAAATAAATTAAATAATTTGTTAGCACAAAAGGCGTACTATTCAGTGGACCAATTTTTGAAAGATAAAGATATGACATAATGTAATAATTGTATAAAAAATGACATGGCTAATATAAATATTATTAATTAATTACTAACCACTACTGTCTGTAAGCCCACTCGGGTAGAAGCTAGAGGAACTTCCTAAATGTAAACTAACTAACTAACTATTAGTTATGTAAACAACCTATAGCACCTAGTTTCCGGACAATAAATGTATTTCATTTCATTTCATTAACAACGAACCTATCGAATAAAAAGTAAACCAGAAATAATTTGATAAGATAAAAGTCTTCGCAAGTAATTTATGGTTATAATAATATTGTAATATAACTCCTATTAGAATTGTTGCCTGAAATGAGTACTTCTATGAAAATGAAAATAAACAAACTCTGATGCCACGTATTTGGTCAGCTTCGATATATTTAGGCTCGAGACGAGCAACGCGATGAGCTGCTGTATCTTTTTGCTGTGATAACTTTGACCGTTTTTTAAATAATGACCTATCTTTTTGAGTTTGCGATCTGTCCCTTTCCAATTTCCTTTAATCTTATTTCCGGATTGTTTCTCGATGCCCTTTCTTGTAGTTTTAGTAATTTTCTGCTTTTATAGATTCTCTACTTCAAAAATGTTGCGCTAAGGATTCTCCCGTGGCTACCTCGGAATAGATGGAAACCGTATCAGCTCTCTACTATCTAGATTGCGCAAAAAATGGGGACGCATTTCGGCTATGATGTAATTTTCAAAAACCGGGTTATGTTTTAATGCAAGTGATGTGGCAACTGCGCCACATTCATATTCATAATTATTAAACTGCTTTTGTACATCAGGGAAAAAAATTGGTGGCTTGTGTAGGAATAGAGCATTCACAAACGTTTACTGTAAAGGCGGCAAACTTTTGCCATTAAGACTATCATATATGCGCAATGAATCACCATTGTAAAATAAACATACCCAGTGTCCGACTATACTGTAATTCTCTCCATAGTAAAGTAATAGTTCAAAAATACATTGAACAGGGCTGGGAAGATGTATAGCGGAAATATTTGTTTTGTAAAATTGCATATCTTAGGGTATAATTGTCTGGTCTCACTGTTATTTGCCCTTTTATTGCTATTGCCCCAGAAAACAAACTTTAGAATAAGCGAAATGGATGCCACTTTTTTTTTCAAATCATTTTCAAAGACTAATAAAAGAGACGAGGCGTTATAGCCTCGTCAGATAACGAAGGGCTTACGGCAGAGTTCGCTCTGCTCCAGGCGACGCTCGCAAGATCTAAACAGAGTTTAAGTTTGGGTCAGCGTCCTATGGACACTACGGATTCGGACTCTTGCATTGATGAAACGCGAAAACGCAAAAACAGCTCTGGTAGCGAGAGCGTCTAACAAACAGCAAAAAGAGGACGTCTAGTCGATAACGAACCGAATAATACAAACCAAACCCATAGTCAACCCACCCACCACCCTCAAAAAAGATGATGGCACGTTCACCACTGATCCAAAAGACACTGCCACAACATTGATAAACAAATTCTTCCCTGACGACACACCAAATAGAGACCCCATCCACCTAAATCTTCAAACACGAATGCATCTACCAATAGAAAATTCAACAGAGCCCCCATTTACCATCACTGAAATTCTGTGCTGCCTGAAATCCATGAACCCCAAAAAAGCCCCAGGACCAGATCATCTTACCGCAGACATCTGCCTACACTTTGCAAAGAACTTCCCCATAATCATCACAAACTTACTAAATAGATGTCTTGAACTGCAATACTTCCCTAAATCCTGGAAGGAGGCCTGCGCAAAAATCATCCCCAAACCTAACAGAAATAACTATTCTGAAACCTCCTCCTACAGACCCATAGGCTTAATTAACGTCTTCGGCAAACTTCTAGAAAAACTTATTATAAATAGGCTAACACACCACATTGAGGTAACTAACCAACAGTGCAATAGACAATTTGGTTTTAAGCAACAAACGTCCACCAACAATGCCATATACTCAGCTCTAGAAATCATCAACCGAGCCAAGGCAAACAAGGAACAAGTGGTAGCTGTCTCGCTTGATATCAAAGCAGCATTCGACAGCGCCTGGTGGCCAGCAATTTTCAAACGACTCAGAGACATCAAGTGCCCAACAAACTTATACCAAACTCTCATCAGCTACACACAAGATAGAACTGTACACACCAACTTTTCGGACTGCAGTGTCTCCAAGGCCCTGTCCAGAGGTTGCATCCAGGGGTCGGTCTGCGGGCCGACCCTGTGGAACCTCATCCTGGACGACCTGTTACTAACAAGGCTACCAAAGGGATGCCATATACAGGCCTACGCCTACGGGAGTAAACATGATGAAACCGTTGGGGCAGCATTTGTAGTAGTAAACACCAACGGAACTACACTTCAAACCAAAAAACTTAAATTACACAACTGCTGCATAATCTTTCAAGCCGAAATGCTTGCAATTAAACACGCAACTGATTGGATCATCACATATAACGGTTTACACAAATTCTGCGTCCTCTCAGACAGTAAATCAGGACTCACCGAGCTCACCAATCCCAACACAAGCAACTACTTAGCCAACTGCATCCTCCATAATCACCGCCTCATAGAACAACAAGGCAAATCTGTCCAATATGCATGGGTTAGAACACACATCGGGATTGGAGGCAATGAACTCGCTGATAATGCAGCCAAATCCGCAGCTGGTCTGCATAAATCCCCAGACTATCTCATGATACCTGTCAGCTACATCAAACACAAAAACCACATAATCTCACAGGAAAAAACACAAGCATACTACACACAAGTAAGCCCACACACCCTGACACTCATCCCCAGTTACACTCTCCTGAACAAATATATCCAAAAAATTAGAAGTAAACCAAATTTTGCAATCACACAATTACTTACCAACCACGGACTACACAAAGAATCAATCAATACACAGATTCAAAATAACAGATAACGATCACTGTCCATGCGACAACTCCACTATTCAAACATTAAAACACCTTATTGAACACTGCCCCAGGTTCGCAAGCACTAGACTAGAACACCGAATCATATCATCCAAACCCACCAACCAATACGATCTATTAGAAATCATCAACTCAGAACAATCTATAGACACATTTCATACACATTTAACATACATCATCAAACACCTAAAGCCTAAGCCTAAGTCCTGGGGTGTCAAAGTTTCAGGAGCCACGGTTCCGCATCCTATCGAGTTGTTAGGCAGACCAACCAAGCAAGACGAACCCTGCAGGAGATGCCAGCTGCCAATCCGGCAGTCATACTACATATCCACTCTGGTTCCTTCCGGTCTAGACAAGTATAAAACTGAGAGAGGTCCGTATAAAGCATATTTAGGATCTAAAACGTCAGAAACAACGAGTGTCATTCAACCATGGGAGAAGGAAACCAAAATACCTCTGATCAAGCGAGCTGAACGACTTAGATCATCTATAGGTTGGTTTGTTGATCATGAGTCAAAACTAGGAAGAAGCATTCTGCAGAACCTTGCTTCATTAACAGGTGAAAACTGGTCGAACATTACAATGGGATTCAAAAGAACTGGATCCGCTCTGCACAGATTCACATGTTCCAGACAGAGTACAGCAGGGTATTCAGCACAAAGTCCTGCGAAACTGACTTGGATGTGTTCGACTACTGACACACTTTCTACTCTGAACTCAATAAATCATGATTTCATGCATCAGACCTTACTCATATATGCCCAGAGCATTATATCTGAAATGATGGATATGAATCCCAATCAAGGGTTCTATCACCCTCTTATTAGTTAAATAAATAAATATAAATATTTCAGGACATATCACACAGCGCCATCTAGCCCCATACTAAGCTTACGCTTGTATCATGGATACTAGATAACGGATATAATACATATATACTTTTCTTTTGTAAATACATACTTATTATACATAGAAACGACCAGACTCAACACAAATAATTACAAATTTAAATGTTCGTAATTATTTGTGTCATGCGGGAATCGAACCCACACCCCTAGATTAGAAGGCAGAGCCACTACCAACTAAGCTAACAGAGCAGTCAGGAATCAGTTGCCAGGAATGTTTGAGAGAAATCGAGGAAATCCAACTAGAAACAAACATGGATTATATACATCAAGACGTTTCCGGACGTCTAATCAAATGGAAACCAGAAAATGTCCCATGGGCAGAGACTTCCGAAGTTAAAGATATCAAAGAAGGCAACTGGACATCACTTAGTCCTAGGAAAAGAGCTACCACGTAGGTAGAGCAGAAGGGTTTCTGTTTGGAGACCTGACTATGACTGGAAGTTCTAGAGCAGATGATACGGAAGCAAATCTGTGACGTCCGAACGATCTTGCCGCACTTGCCGAACGGGCCTACCGGTGTTGCTGATTATTTGGGTGAAGGTCGCTGGGAACCGTTGCTGGAGCTGCGGATCTTGCAGGCATTGCAGACCTTATAGTAACCTAGGAGCGCATGATCTTGCCGCATTTACAGATCACTCGAAGCCTCACACTTCGGAAAGGCACACAGCACACGAGGCGGCAGCCGCACCGACCATGGCATCAGGCTCAGCACCTGGGAGTCCGCAGGACCTCAGCCTAATAAAATTGGACGAACTCCTGCCACAAACAGCAGCCACAACAGCTCTCAACAATCGCCCGTGACGCCCTCCCCTCCGGCTCGGAGGCTTCTTCAACTACACTACCGCAATCAAGCACATTCTCTCAACTTCAGGCATACACACATCAGCAACCTGTCTCAAAATATATACATCAGCAACACTCTTCTGCATCCTTCACGCCTCCTCCACAACCAACATCATGTATAAACTGCTACTACATGAAAAGAGAATTGGACACGCTCCGAGCTCAGATGGCATATATGCAAGGGCGGACTTACTACAGCGGAATCCAGCCCCCTGAGACCTATAGTGGGAATGAGCGGAAGACGGAAGGGGCGCAAGGCGCTAAATCGCGGGCATCGCGGAAGAGATGCTACCCCGAGATCGACGCTGAGAGCACTTTAGCTCATGGCCTAGTGGAGGAGGTTATGGTCATATTTGCAAAAGTCGAAGAGGGACAGAAAAGTCAGGCAACCTTAAGGGGTTGTTATCACGTGAGCTCATAGCGTCCGTGATAACGTTGAAGGCAATTGCAGGCAATCTGACCAAGAGGACCACTAATGGCTGGCTGGAAGATTTAAGTACAAGGAAGCGCGAGTACTTTCAGGGCTGTAGTTTAGTCTAAGTAGTTTCAGTACATGATCTGAATTCCGGTTTTTCCGATTATCGCAGCGAGTTGTCTCCATCCATGGTGGGATGTGAAAATGGGCAAACATAAGCAACTCTGTAATTAAGAATAAGATTTCTCCGAAAGGCATAACTGAAGAAAGAAAAGGGCTCAACTTTCCAAAGTACCCAATCGCGTTGGAGGTCCATAATTATTTTACAAGTAGATAATATTTAGAAAAGGCTACACGTTAAATATTTTAGCACGGAGATGCTTAGTTTACGAGATATTATTTTTTTAAATCGAAAAATAATCCTTCGTTTTGACAGTTTCTTGACACTATGGCGGCCATTAGCGTTTCGTTTTACGGACTGCTATTATATACAAGCGTGCGACTCATCAAACTATTATATTTATTTGCTAATGTGTATGTAATGTTTAGTTTTTGTCACAATTACGTATATATTGATGAAAAATACATGTAATACGTAATTTTATTTATTATTTGATCGCAAATTTATACGCAGTTATAATATTTTGTGTGTAACTTGTAACTTGATGAACGAAACGTGACGCCATTGTTTTTTTTTTTTAGTATTGGCGTCACACTTTTCGCGTATTTGCCAGTGTCAAGTAATTTTCTTTCTTCTTCGATGCATGCTTGAGATTAGGTTAGAATAGAAGGGGATAGCGGGGTCGAGTGAGCGAGCGTAGCGGGTTGGGGTGTACTTTACGGGACGCTAAACCTAACCTAACCAGTTGTAGTGCAAGTGATGGACTCGAAGTCACTTGTCTGTGACAGAAGGTAGATTAGGTTCATTAGGTTGCTTTCTACCACGCACATGCGACGACGAGCGAAGCGAGGAGGAGCCAAGTCCTGTTGTAGTGCAAGTGTTGGACTCGAAGTCACTTGTCTGTGACAGAAGGTAGAATAGGTTCGTTAGGTTGCTTTCTACCACGCACATGCGACGACGAGCGAAGCGAGGAGGAGCCAAGTCCTGTTGTAGTGCAAGTGTTGGGTTAGGTTTGGTTAGGTTTAGCGTCCCGTAAAGTACACTCTAACCAGCGTAGCGAGAAAGATTAGGTTATTATGGGTGACAGATCCGACACAGAGCACCCCGACTCCACCTAGTCTTAATCCTAAAAAAATATATAATAGGTAGTTAAGTACCCCTATAGTGAAATCGTAGTACTTAACCTCAAAATACAAAAATGGTCATATCTCGAAAACTATTGATCTCCGTGCCCCCCCCCCCTTTAAGGGGGGGGCTTACCCCCCCTCCCCCCAACTTCCCTCCCCTCCTCAATCTTTTGATGAAGGAGAGGCTACGAGAGTACTATTTAGCACAAAGAATTACATTGCCATTCCAACGGAACTTTGGAGAAAGACTTAAAACAGCACTGTCTATCGCCAAAATCGTTCGATCTTCAACAAGACCCCACAGCAAACGATAACAGCACAAAACATGAGAGAATAGAATAATTAAAAATGATATTAAACGCAAATAACATAAATCCGTATGCATTTGCAAAACGGACTAGAGATAATTTTAATGTTCTTCTATGGTCCACCAAGTACGGGTAAAACAATGATAATGCAAAGTCTAGTTAAAATGCGTTATAATAACTGCAGACTAACAGGACTATCACCACAATCATCGTTCAACTTTTCTAGTCTTATTCACACAAACGCGGTTTTCATGGACGAATGTCGCTTAACAGACAACCAATTCGAACAATGGAAACTGCTAGCTACAGGACAACCAATGTCAACTGATGTAAAATATAAATCAAGACAAGATGTCAGTATAGTTCTCGCAAAACTTTATGAGCTCTCGGAACACGCACGCTAGTGGCTGCGCAGTACGCATATTATAGGTATCCGAGGGACGGGACAGGACGTCGGGGAGGGCACCGGCCCCCGCGCCCCGCGCCGTATCCCCGCTCACGTCCCGTTGCGCCGTGCCTTAGTGTGTGTGCTACGTTCGTACACAATACATGCGCGCGTTGTAGACGAAAGTACAGTCGAGTGCAACAATTCATTTTCATTGCTATTGTAAATTTTTGTTACTGTTATTTGTTTTCGTTATTTTTATTTGTTTCTGTTATTGTTGTTGTTGAGTTTTGTCACCGTTATATTGTATTTGTTATTTGTTTGTTCTATTACTGTGGTTTCTTACTGTTATCGAACTTTTTGGTTTAATTAAATATGCCTCGCGGACGCTTTAATGTGCTACGTCGCCAAACACGTAAAATGGTGTTTGATGTTTTCAACTTTATGAAAAAGGAAGCTGAAGACGGTCTACAGTATGACCTGAAAATGGTGCAAAAGCGAACTGCGGCAGCTACAGGTGTCTCTTTAAGTACAATAAGGAGAATTTTAGCGGCTGCAAGAGACCCAAACATGCCAAATTTCAGTATGGCACCAGTTTTTCGTACGCCAGGCAAGAAAAGATCAGGGCAAAGGAAAATCAACGGGATTGATAGCTTTGACCTCAGTGTTATAAAAAGGTGCGTGCACAACTTTCATAAAACTGAGAAAGAATTACCAACAGTAAAATTACTTTTAAATAAACTAAGACAGGATATCAATTTTAAAGGCTCCGCCTCAAGTTTAAGAAGTATTTTGAAAGGACTTGGTTTTAAATGGAAAAGGACCGAAAATAACAGAAAACTTTTGATAGAGCACACAAACATAAGATTAAAAAGAATTGAATATTTGAGAAAACTTTCAAAATATCGTGAAGAAGGACGACCTATCATCTATACTGATGAATCATATGTAGATTCTTCACACACAAAACCAAAAGCCTGGAGTGACGGTACCACAGAGGGTCTGAAAAGAAATATATCAAAAGGCCAACGCATCGTTATTGTGCACGCCGGTTCAGAAACCGGTTTTGTGCCAAATGCTCTTTTATTATTTAAAGCAGGCACTAAAACGGGCGATTATCATAATAATATGAATTTCGAAAATTATTTAAAATGGGTTGATACTAAATTGATACCCAATCTCCCGCAAAAGTCAGTTGTGGTAGTCGACAATGCGTCCTACCATAATAAACTCGATGACGCAGCACCGACATCCAGTTCTCGGAAGTCAGAAATGGAGGCTTGGCTGCGAGATAAGAATATAACTTTTAGCCCCTCAATGCTGAAACCTGAGCTATATAAATTAATTTGTGCAAATAAAGAAAACCACAAAAAGTATGTTGTTGACAACATATTACGCGCCCACAATCATACTGTATTACGGCTGCCACCCTATCACCCCGACCTGAACCCTATCGAAATGGCTTGGGCGGCAATTAAAGGATACGTAGCACAGAAAAATGTTGCGTGGAACATTAATAATATAATGAAATTAGTTGAAGAAAAAGTGAACGCGATGGGTGAGCCGGAATGGAGCGCACTATGTATGAAAGTTAGAGGTATAGAAGAAGAATATAGAAAAAGTGACGTAATCATCGACGAGATGACCGAACAGTTTGTGATTCACGTCAGTGAAAATGAATCAGTTCAGAGACAGGGACTGAAGATTCCGATTTAGATGAGAGCTATGTTAACGCTTCTTCAGATGAAGATGTCCTTTCTACTAGCCGGGAAGAAATGTATATGGAAGGTGTAGCTCCGTTATAAATAAATAAATGCACAAGTTTTATATTAAAGTTTTTAATTTACTTAAATAAATACCTACCTGTTTGTTCTAATATCTTACTGCACGTAAAAAATACCTAAAATCTAAATACTTTTTGATACCTACGCATAAATGTACTGTTTTTTTTTTAAATCTTACAATAATGATTGTGCGCTCAACTGTACCATGCGCGGTTACTTACTCGGGCCTAACTTCAGAGAGCTCATAAAGTTTTGCGTGAATTTATAACTGCAGACTATACAGGGTTACTGGTAACTTACGCATAACCTTTAAAGGGCGACTTTATAACATCAATAGCAACAACTTTTGTTTTACGACTTTTTAAAATTCATTCTTTTTTTTTTAAATACCTCTATCACCTTCACCGGGTCCAAGAACTTCTGAAAGGCGATAAGCTAGCGCGGGTTGCATTCTGCAACTCGCCGAGAGGCCAACAGTGCTTTGGACCGATGAAGCGACGTTCGGGAGAGTGGGACTGTTTAATACGAGAAATTAACATTTATGGTGTGATGAGAACCCGCACGAACCCCGTCCGCACAATTATCAGCACAGATTTTCAGTGAACGTGTGGGCGGGGATAATAAACAATGTTGTACTCGGCCCAGTGTTCTTAGAGCGTTTAAATGGAGAGACTTATTTGGAGTTTTTATCGCACACATTGCCAGAGTTGTTGGAGGATGTGCCACTTGCCTCGCTGAGAAGTATATACTTCCAGCAGGACGGAGCACCGGCCCTTTTACTCGCGGCAAATGAAGGACTACTAAACAGTGAATATCCGCGCCGCTGGATTGGTCGCGGCGGCCCGGTCGCCTGGCCGCCGCGCTCATCCGACATAACACCGATGGACTTTTATTTGTGGGGCCACGTGAAAGCTATGGTGTACAAAGGTGGTGCGCCCGAAAGCCGGGATCAATTAAAAACTAAAATTATCTCGGCATTTGACGTTATCAAACGAAATCCCCAGGTGCTAACACGTGTACAACAACAATTAACATTTAAGTGTGGCTTGTGTTTAGGTAGTGGAGGTGATTATTTTAAACGCTTTGTGCGCGATAGTCACCTACATCCCCGAGACCTAAGCTTGAGAGATGCCGACAGTTTGTAAATAGGTATGTTTTTTATGTTATGTTATGTTTGTTTAGTTCAATTACCTACCTATTATTTGAAATAAGGCTAATTAGGCTCTTTTTATGCATTGTTACTCTTTATTTAATTAATTGTGCTGATTTATACATAAGTATTTATTGCAATTTCATATAAAATACATCTGATATTACCTACATCAAACAATATTAAACGTCAATAGCTCTTATTAATAAGTAGGTACCGTCTGTCACAAAAATATCACTAGGTGCTCTTTATTTCACTAGTTACCGATATTATGAAATTTAGCATGGAAATACGTCATCAATTATGAGAGGATGGTGAAGAAATTATGCGTCTCTCTACATTCTAAATTGTTGAAATCTACGTGAGTTAAAATGACACAAGGTATTTTCAAGACAAATACAATCATAAAGATTTCAATTGTTTCCCAAATTTGATCCACTGCAGTTTACATGCATACTAAAGGGAAAAAACACAAATAGCATGATCCCTTAAACATTATTGAAGAGTATAAATTTTTAAATACAAATACCTAGTCAGGTCATAAGTATTGTCACACAGTAAAAACTTTTCTTTTAGAATGCTGACCACAAAAAAAGTTTATTGAATTCGAATTTCGAATTGTTCATGAAAATAAAAATGTATACTTTTTAGAATTGTATGTATCTTTCAAATGTAATCATATCAGCTTCATGTTATTAATTCTGTTTACTCTTCATCTATTTTCTCTTTTTACTTCTTTTTATATTTGTTAACTTTCTTATTTAACTCTCGACCCCGCGCGTCTCAAAGGGTCAGACCTGAAAATCAGCGCTGCAGAGCAATCTGCAGCATTAATGCTGAGGTATGACCTTTTTTGACGCACGGGATACATCAATGTAACGTAATACCTTTTTATTACTAAACAACTATTGGGCTAGATGGCGTTGTGTGCAATGTCCCGGAATATATATATATATTTTTATTCTACTTGTTGTTAACTTTTGTATGTATATATTGTTGTGTCCTGTGTGTCCAAATAAATGCTTTTAATTTGAATTTTACTCATTTTTAAATATGGAGTGGACGCTTAAAGAAGACCGTGTTGCAGTTATTGCATTGCATCGTTGCGGTTACGCGCCAATTCAAATTTTTGACATACTGAAAAATTTGAATATAACCAAAAGATTCGTTTATCGTACCATCAAACGATACAATGAAGACTCTAGTGTAGATGACAGGTCAAGAAGTGGTCGCCCTCGGTCTGTTAGGACTCCAGCAGTGATAAAAGCTGTGAAGGCGCGAATTCAAAGAAATCCCAAACGTAAGCAGAAACTGTTGGCCCTTCAGATGGGGTTAAGCAGAACCACGGTGAAAAGGGTGTTAAATGAAGACTTAGGGCTTCGGGCATATCGAAGAAAAACAGGACATCGTTTGAATGCTCGTCTAATGGACCTGAGACTGAAGAGATGCCGCGCTTTGTTGAAGCGGTACGCGGGAAAAATTATCGGGAAAATCTTTTTTCGGATGAAAAAAATTTTACCGTAGAAGAGAGCTACAACAAACAAAATGATAAGGTGTACGCACACAGTAGTGAAGAAGCGAGCAAACGTATTCCGCGTGTCTAACGAGCGTGCTCAAAGCCTCATCCCAATTTGGAGTCACTCAAGACATCCTTGATTAAGGCAGCCGCCGATATTGACATGGACCTCGTTCGTGCAGCGATAGACGACTGGCCGCGCAGATTGAAGTCCTGTATTCAAAATCACGGAGGTCATTTTGAATAAACTTTATTGTCATAAGAATCTATGTTTTGTTAAGTTCATTTTGGTATATAAATGGTTACATAAAGAATAAAGTTGTTTCAATTATTTTATATTAAACATGTGACAGAATTTATGACCTGACTAGGTACATTATATACGTTTTATTGAAAAAATGTTTAATTAATTTTAATGTTTAGCACTTCACACGATGGCGATGAGTACACTGTCGTCCCTGGACAATTTTAGAGACAAATTTTAAAGTACATGCATTCAGACGTCAAAAAAAATTATGTAATTAATTACTTATGTATGTGGGCATTTCTCTGTACGCTCGTAATTGGCTGTCCCGACCGACTCTTTCAATAAGTAATTCAATTATTTAACAATAAATCATTTCTAAAGAAACTTTAATTCCGAAACTTTACGGGCTCATTGTTTTAAGCACCATAACTATTTTAATTTTTTTTCTACACGTGTTAGATGCTCTAAAAACACAGTCCTCTGGCTGTCCCCATCATTGATTTGTTGACTAGATATGAGATTTACGAAAAAGTTTTTAAAACTACATACATTTGTCGGTAATTATCATGAAGAAAACATATTAAAAGAGATTATTTTTATAATACTAGGTCTCATTACGCATATTATTATGCAGTAAATACCTGCGAACTTTGTCCCCGAAATTTTCATACAGTCCTCTGCCAAAAATTTAAATCCATAGTAAAATAAAGCTGTAATATTATAAAACATTGTTCTAAGGGAAACAAAACGCAATTGATGTGAAGTTAGCTACGATGCCGAAAGCGGTGACGAGACGCCATCTTGTCTAGTGTCAGAGTGAGTCTCTTTATTGTGTGCCTGTATAGAATACCAAAATAAAGTAATGCCACTATTTTCCTGAAAAATTTATCGTTATTGTTAAAAAAAATATTAAAGACTGGCAATGAAAGAATTATCTTGTGTGGAGACTGGAATATTAACATGTTGGATATAACAAATCATTCTAAGACCCTTACAGCTATTTTAAAAAATCACAATATAACAAATCATATCACTAAGCCTACACGTAAAGGTAAATCTTGCATAGACCTAATTGCGAGCAATTTGGAAAGTATATCAGCTGATATACGGGTTCTAGCCCTATCAGATCACGAAACTGGCCAATTATTAACTATGGAATTAGAATTAGATAAAAACAAAAAAATAAAGCTCCCACGTTCATTTTGGTTTGATTATAAAAGAGATTTTATTTAGCCAGGACAATATTGATAAATTTGTATCCAGTCTTTCATCTTTATCCTTTTCAGATATATACGAAATTAAAGAATTAAATGCAGCCTTTGATGAATTTTATGATATTTTATAATTTGTGTTTCCCTATACTTAAAGTAAAAATCACAGAAAATCCTGTCAAAAATCTATGGCTTACGAAAGGACTTAAAAGGTCAGCTATAGTAAAACGTAAACTTTATCTAAAATATCATTTATCACCGGATAATAAGCGCAGAAATAAATTAACATATACACGCTACAGTAGAATATACAAAAGATGTGTTAACAACGCTCAGCGTGCAAATAACACTTGCAAAGCTTCATGGACTGTTATAAAAAAGACTACTAGTAATGATGATAAAAAACCAAATATTGATTCCATACAACTTAATGACATTTTATATAATAATCCCAATGACATCGCTAATTTATTTAATGAATTCTTTATAAATCTGACATCCAATATTGACGAAGCAAATGCTGATATTACTAGTAATTATCCTTACAAGATATTGAGCAATACTGAATCCGTTTTTCTGACTCCAGTTGATGAATATGATGTGTGTAAAATAATAATGTCTCTTAATAATACAAATGCAACCGGTTTTGATAGTATCAACACAAAAATGTTAAAAGCTTGCTCTAAATTCATTTCAGGTCCTTTATGCCACATACTTAATTTATCTCTAGAGCAAGGCTTATTCCCATCACGTCTAAAACGATCAATAGTAAAACCACTTTACAAAAAGGGAGATAAAAATGACATGAACAATTACCGTCCCATCACGCTCATCCCAGTTATTTCAAAACTGTTTGAAAAGGTCATGCATAATAAAATCGCAAGCTTCTTATCTAAGCACGACATTCTCAAAGCGGAACAGCATGGGTTCAGAAAAAACATGTCCACTGCACTAGCATGTTTTTCCTTGGTAAAAACAGTTATGAATGGTTTTGATAGGAAAAAAACAATTGCGGCTCTATTTCTTGACATGTCAAAGGCATTTGATTTTGTCCGACATAAATTATTATTATTTAAATTAGAAAAATATGGCATTAGAGGAATAGCTTTAAAATGGTTAGAAAGTTACTTAAAGGATAGAACACAATGCGTCGAGATACCATCTTTGAAAGGTCAAACCAAAATTATTCACCAATCACAATACAAAATAAATAAGCGTGGAGTCCCACAAGGAAGCATCTTAGGCCCACTTCTATTTCTAATCTACATTAATGATCTTCCAAATAAATAGCAAATCACAAATGTGTTTTATACGCCGATGACACCACGCTTCTAATAGAAGGAGGTAGTAATGAAGTAAATAAATTTGAAAAAGACATCAATGATGCTATAGAATCAGTCATAACATGGCTTCAACACAATGATTTATGCATAAATCTAGGCAAAACTAAAGCTGTTCAATATCTAACTACAAATAAGAAACCTGTCTCGTTAAATATATCATATCAAGGTACACCCCTGGAGCAAGTTGAGTCAACAACATTTTTGGGTGTTATCATTGACAAATATTGTAATTGGAAAGCACATATAGAAAAAGTCTGCTCTAAATTACAGAAATATGTGTATGTATTAGGTCGTCTACGCCGTGTAGCAACTTTACAAGCGACCCTTAATGCATACCACGGGTATGTATCCTCCCAGTTGCGGTATGGTTTGATAATCTGGGGTAACTCTGTAGATTGTGAAAAAGCTTTTAGGGTCCAAAAAAAATGCATAAGAGCATTAAGTGGTGCACACTACCTAGCCCCCTGCACGCCCCTTTTTAAAAAATATAGGGTTCTCCCATTGCCATGTCTTTATACATATGAAATATGTATGTTTGTGCGCCAACACAGTAACCTGTTTCAGGCAAATAGTGACGTTACTGGCCGGGACAGAGGCAGGCGTCGACAAAACGTGTTAACTAATCCAATACGACGGTTGAAAGTAACCAGCCAGAATGTAAACTGCATAGCTATTACTATTTACAATAAATTACCCAATGATATTAAGGAATTGAAGTGGAGTAGCTTTAAGAGAAAGTTGTTTGATTACTTGCTTGACAAATGTTATTATAAATTAATTGACTTTTTAGATGAAAAAAT
Organism: Macaria notata; assembly: GCA_927399415.1. NCBI lineage: Eukaryota > Metazoa > Arthropoda > Insecta > Lepidoptera > Geometridae > Macaria > Macaria notata. Next base: position 10,979,778 of record OV656738.1, on the reverse strand, counting down.
ATAATTGTATACCTAATAACTATTACACTAACCATAATATTTGTACGCCTATCGGCAGAATATTTGAATCAATATTATAATTTTAACATCAATGTATGACAATATTCGAGCAAATAAATATATTTCATTTCATTTCAGTGACATTTATGTGGTGAACACGTGTTTGGTCCGGTACCACACACAGTCCTCTGGTAAGCGATAATATTATGTTAATTACTTAAATTGTTTTTAAAATATAGTTTATTTTTTTAATATTTATGACTTAATTGATCGGTAGGTTCTTAAACAAAATCAGTTTTTAAAATATTGTGAGATTTATTCGAAATACACAGTCCCCTGTCAGAAAATGTGGCAGGGGACTGTTTTATATAACAGGGGACTGTGTCTTTGACCTATTGGTATTGTATTTATATTTGGTTTGTGCAAATTTATCCGATAGTCTGTTTTATCAATAGGTATCATCAATGTATCTTTATATTTATTTATAAACATGTATTATTTTACACAGGCCGAGCGAAAACACATGATATGGGTCCTAGAAAGAAAAAGTTATCCCGAGAGGAATTATTGCAGAAAAAGAGAGAAGCAGAACAACTACGATATGAAAAAAGAAAAAATGAACCACAAAAGAGAGAAGAAATGAGAGAAAAGAAAAATTAAAGTACCAAAAGAAGGAAAAAGGTTTGCGAAAGTTGCTAAAAGAAAAGACATCTCGTGAGCACAGAGTTGCCCTAAAGAAGTGGAAAGAACATTGTACCGTGTACCGAACCAAAAGATTAAGACTGAAAAGTGTCACTAATACTTTTATACGAGAAAATACGCCATTATCGGATCCAGAAGCAGGTCCTCCGCCTACAACACCCACCACTCCAATCCCAGAGCAGTTCTTTTCAGCTCCAAGCCCAGCAGCTTCCAGTGCTAGTCTACTACAAAGAAAGAAACCACGAGGCGACGTAAGAAGTTTAACAGGAAAAGAAATGAAAAAATTGCACGTTTAGAGAAAAAGCTTGAGAAGTACAAGAAAAGGTTAGCTAGATTTAAAAGTAAAATGAAGAAGCATGTTGAAGATACACCTAAATCTAAGATGGCAAAGATGTCAGCAGAGCCTAATCAAAGAAAAGAAGTGGTAAAGAAAGCGTTGTTTAGCGACGTCATTAGTAAGCAGTTGAAAGATAATTATTCTACATTGAAACGTACGAAGGAGAGACAAATTTTCAAAAATGTTGTTACTGGTAGTATTGTTCGAAAGTACAGACAATGGATACCTAAAGAAATTAAGTCGTTGTCTAGACCCGGAAAAAAACAATCTTAATGGCTTATATGTACCTGTAGTGAAAAGATGTAAAATACCTGAAAGCTATAAAAGACCTGTTCACAATTTCTTTGAAGATGATGGTAATAGCCGTATGGGAGCCGGTAAAAAAAAAATTATAACCTGGAAGACTGTAAAGAAACAGAAGAGGTATCTTCTTGACACAGTCATGAATCTTTACAAAAAGTTTATTATGATTTATGTGTGCCTTATTTGATTTAATATTTTTAATTTTTAATTGGAGATCTCATTTGAATTTGAGAGAATAGACTTTCTAATAACCTATATTAATAATTTAAAGATAGTATTTCAATGTAACTCCATAAATCTGATTAATGACTGATATTATAATAATTACTGTTGATCTCAATAAGAACAAAACATTTCTAGCACATAAGTTATAATTTTTAATATGAATACTTAAATTGTTGTAATACAAATTAATATAGTAAGTATTTAAATGCATAACATATAGCAATTAATATTATAAAAATAAGACTATGTTGATCTTAGTAAGTACAAAATGTTTCTAGCACTTAAGGTTTATTTGTGAGATGAATGTTTAAAGAAAGTTATGTTTCCTGTTTTTTTACAACGAAACTTGGTTGATTATTGATGCAAAAACATGTAATTAATATAATAAATGATTGATTAATGTAAAATATTTTTTTTTTCCAAACGTCCCCTGACGCCCGAAACAGTCCCCTGTCATGGTTTTTTGGAAAATCGATAATAACTTGAAAAATACGTATAAATTCAGTGGGCTGCCTTATTTTACTAAAACAACAATTTATTTTCTTCGAAATAGGACACGTATTATTGGCAAATATTTAAAAAAAAACGCCAGGACATCATCTGTATGGAACCTATACGAGCTTACAGAGAAATGCCCATGTATATTATATTTATGTCTTTATTTCTCTTCACAGATTCTCGGGCCTTACGCCCGGTATTTTTAAGGCATCAGTGGGGCCGTAGCCAACACTGAGAGGCCTTTTACAATATTACAGGTACTTAAAATTAAGTAAAAATTACAGATAGAGGATGTTAGGTATATAAAGTAACTATTGCAGACATGGTATTAATATTACAGGCTATTGTGTTGAGTTGTTCATTGACTTAATTAAACTGGTCTATTGTACGAGGAACGGCACCCGCCAGTTATGCCTCATTCATAAAAATTATAGCGGGTGATGACTTGCCACTCACTAAATAAGCCCTCCACAAAAGGCAGCCTAAGATGACGCCGGAAGGGCAACATTGGTGTGAGTGGCTTAGGGTGTCGAGAGGTGTGCTGCGCGTTCTCTGAGCGGTACTAGCGGCGTTATGCCCTTTAACACTTCCACCCTGGAGCTTAGGTACTGAGCTCTTGCGTCTGCCACTCCCGGACGGCCAATCAAGGCAAGCCGGGAGGCAGGGGGTCTCATGACTCACTCAGGATATTGAACAAGGTGTATCTGATGTTGAGATTGAAGATACGACACTACATCTTCTAGACTCCAGAATTCCATCAACTGAGCCTCCAACTTCTTCAGCAGTACTTCAATAAACCCCTTAGTAACCGTCAAACCAGTTTTTAAGTGGAGCCATAGACTCTGAATGTAAATATTACCTGTTGTCAAATATGAATTAGGAAAAATACAAGCTGGTTCAGCAGAGAAAATTGATCTGTAATGCCCTCGAATCGTAGCACATTACAATACAAATATGGGGGGGTTGACCTGATAGATCAATAAACAATAAGGTGTGCTGCGAGCTGGATGGAAGATTTCAAGTAAATTATTATTCGCATTTTTTTCACCTGGTTCGACACATCTATGAACAACGCCTGCATCATTTATACCAGGCTTTTTAGTGAAAAAATGGAAGGAAGTTTAGTTTACAATTAAGACAAGTAGAAACAAAGTTTGATAAATACATTTACCACCAGGCAACGTGATTCTACTTCTTCAAAGTGTCGTTCGAAGATCTATAAAGTGACAATTTCCTACTCATCCCATGGAAAAGACTTATATAAGAAAACGGAGTCTAAATTGTGCCAAGTACAAGAAATAAAGTCGTACAAATTATACTTGTGTTATATGTAAAGTCCACCTCTGCTACACAATGAAAGAAATTGTTTCGTAGAATACCATAGCCACCAAGATATATGTAACATTTATAATGAAAATATTGTAAATTTGGTCATGAAAACATACGTATAAAAATAAATTTATGTTTAATTTGTTAAATTTCAAAATAATTGATTTATCTAAATTACTAAAAGATGGACTGAACAAGCAAAAATTCAGCCATTGACGTCGATAGGGACAAATATGTCCCCAAAAATAACTGAAAATCCAATAATAATATTACAAATTTCAATTAAAAATATGTTTAATTGGGGCCTTATGAATCACCTTAAACAGTCAAAATGATTAAATTACCTCCCATAATCTTATGGTCGTGAAAGGGTTAATGTTCGTGTTGGCTGAAGCTGTTAGTACATAAGTGAATGAAATAAATAAATTGAAGTTACTAAAATTTATAGTTACCAAGGGGTTCACATTATGCAAGCAATGAAGGACTTTAGTTTTATTTTAACCAGGCACATAGCACCTCATTTTTAATAATTTAAATATATTATTACTTTCACAACACAGTATCTTCCCATTTTTCACTGTAGACTGGATTAGTTACACTAAGGAAACCACCACCAGAACATGTTGTTATGGTACTTTAATTTTAGTGATTAAATCCCTCCAAAGAGTAGAAAAAAACAACAACAGAGGGATCAAATTAAACTTGATAGGATTTTATTTAAACATCATTTCTCTAGAAAATAATATTAGAGATTTAGACAGAGCATCACCAACCAATAAAAATATGTAGGAAATATGTTTCTTCCAAAACTTTTTTGAGAAGTGACATTTCTTAAGAATAAATTACATGAAAGGTGGCTTCGTGCGTCAAGAGCAACTACCTTTTTACGACATTCGGAAATTCACGATACGATTCTGCCGTCCTTATGAAAAGTGCAATAACTCGACTTTTGGGCCAAATTGAGTTACATACATATTCGTGATCAGAAAAAAAGCTCTACATTTTCTTCTTAGACAGTTTTTACGTATCTTTTGAAAATCCTGAGTTTTCGCTTAGCATAACTACATTAAATCGGGAAGTAAATTAAATTACAAAATTGAATATTTACGGAATTAGAGAAAAAAATTTGAAACTAATGAAGTCATTCTTGGAAAATCGAGAACAAACGGTAGAAATCATAGTTGACAGAAAACATTTGCAATCTTCTAGCCAAAAGATAGAGATAGGTATACCACAAGGTTCCTCCTTAGGCAATGTCTTATTTCTTGTTTTTTTAAATGACATGGCATATCTAGACGTTCAGGGCAAAATTGTACAATATGCTGACGACACAACAATAATACTAAGTGCTGACACAAATGAAGGCCTAAATACCTGCATTAAAGACACGTTGCAAAAGATCAGTGAATGGTTTCAAATAAATGGTCTTAAACTAAACGCAGATAAAACCAACTTGATATATTTTAATGCTATCACAGCAAAACAAAAATCTAGGTCAGTTGATATCACAGACGGAAACAAAATTACATCTACGAACCTCGCCAAAATGTTAGGATTTGAAATAGATCCGGCGCTAACATGGTCACAACATATTGACTCGACCTGTAATAAAATGGCGAAAGGCATATATGCTTTAAAGCAACTCCGAGGAATATCAACATCAGAAGAACTGAAAGGAGTATATTATGCATACATCCACTCCATAATGTCCTATGGTATCATTCTATGGGGAAACTCTACAGAATACGAAAGAGTTCTGAAGATGCAGAAACGAGCTATAAAAACATTAGTTGGCGGTAAGTTTTCAGAATCGTGTAGAGGACATTTTAAAAAATTGGGCATACTGACGTCTGTATCAGTGTATATACTGGAAGTTATCAAACACATTCAAAATAATCTATATAAGTGCAAATGGAAAACTGTTCATAGCAATCGCACCATAAGGAACAATAAAATGCTACTTGAACCAGTATACCCGTGGCTAAAATTGATGAAAAAAACGCCTATGATAATAGGACGGATGTTGTTCAACAAGCTGCCGGAAGCTGTAAGATCTACCTCTAATCAAACCCAATTCCTAAATAAAGTGAAAGCGTTATTGCTTGACAAAACGGTTTACTCTATCAAAGAATTTTTTGACAATGACTACAGACAGTAGCAATTTAAATAACTATATTTGTTATTATTATGTTTCCAATAGCCCATTTACAGCTATTGTAAAATTATGAATGTAATTAGAAAAATGTGTATTATGTAAAAACAATTATTACAAGAAATCATAGTGTTACATGATAATATAAATTATTTATTTGTTTTGTAATATTTATGATTTTAATAAATATTTCTTTCTTTATTTCTAAAATTTATTAAACTCTACTTAAAACCGCAATAAGTCTGACAAATATTGCACTAATGGTTAGAACTGTCAGTGCATGTTTAGCTATTCTGAACTTTATACCGTGTTAATAAAGCCTATTTTGGTAGCACCTCTGTCGTTGTCCGCAGGTAATGCACTACACGACAATGTACTAAAGTCGGCAACCGGCGGCCCGCGGGCCGTATGCGGCCCGTGGACTATCTTGGTGCGGCCCGCAAGCCTGAGGTCCGTAAGAAAAAAAATACCAAAGCAAAAGGCAAAAATTCACTAGAATTTATACGGCCATGCGTTGGGCCATGAGAGTACGAGAGTACGTTGAAAGCTCGCTCAAACGCGGGGTGATAAAATTTTACCTATTTCATTTCTTAACAACTGTTTATCAAGACTGTGATATTATGTATTGTTTCTACCGAAAATAAAGATTTGCTGTATTCAAATTCTTAGCGATATTTTTGCGCTTATCCGCCGCACATGGCCGTCGGCGGCAGCTCCTTTGAAACAATAGGCGGCGGCACTCTTTGATTAGACGCAGGTGTGCGGCGGCGAAAAAATTCAAAGCGACGGGCTTTAGTTAAAATCACAGCCGCGCGCAGCTCTCTCCTCATTCTGTTGTGGAAATTCGCCGGAAAATCACGTCTCATCTGGTTGGCAGCTACGCGATTCGTTTCACCTTTCTTCCCTTCGCTAATAGCTTCTCACGACGTATGAGGTAAGTACATATATATACGTTGTATGCACTCGCGAGCAATTTGTTATATTTTGTTTACTGCTTGTTAAAGTGAACCTTCAGATTGATGGGTAAAATATATTCTATGGACGGGGATAGTACTAGACACGACATGAAGATAGTTATGTCATGTTTTCATTACCTATTTTTTAATGGGGAGTTGAATTTGTAGGTGCCAAATCGAACATATTTATTTTTTTACACCGAATTTAAATTTCTTCATTATTGTTACAGAATAATTATGGAAACATGGCTTCAAGAAAAAGGAAGATAGAAGAAGAAAAAATAATTTTTAACGAATTATGGACAGAATTATACTTTTTTATCGAGTTTAAAGGAAAACCGTTATGCTTGATTTGTCAAAAGAGTATTTCTGTAGTAAAGGAATATAACCTGAAGCGACATTACGACACTGAGCACAAAGCTAAATTTGACTGTCTTGAAGGAGAAATACGAAAAAAGAAAATTTTTGCTTTGAAATCGTCATTAAAAAATCAACAAAACATATTTAAGGTTGTGGCAGACAACAGCGAATCGAATGTTCGTGCCAGCTACAGGGTAGCAGAGATTCTAGCAAAAAGTGGACGTCCGTTTACCGATAGTGAATTAGTTAAAGAGTGTGTCTTAGCTATAGCAGAAGAAATATGCCCAGAGCAGAAAAAAATGTTTGAAAGTCTTAGTCTCTCTGCCAGAACTTGCACCCGACGTACCGAAGACTTGGGTGCTAATTTGTGTGAACAACTCAGGGATAAGGCACAGTCTTTTGACTGCTTCTCTTTAGCGATGGATGAAAGTACGGACGTGTCGGATACAGCACAGCTACTCATATTTGTACGCGGCATTGTCGATAACTTTACTGTTTACGAATAGCTTGTGAAAATGTGCAGTTTGAAAGGTACAACTACGGGAGAAGATTTATTTCACCATTTGGAACAAGCTCTGGATTCATTGCAATTAAGTTGGGAAAAGTTAACAAGTGTCACTACCGATGGAGGTAAGAACATGAGCGGTCAAAACAAAGGTGTTGTCGGGAGAATCATCAGCAAAGTGAAAGAATCTGGATCTACTGTGCCATTGATTTTTCACTGTATTGTCCATCAAGAGGCATTGTGCTCCAAGGTTATATCCTGGAAAGAAATAATGGATACTGTAACATCCACTGTTAATTTTATAAGAAGAAATGGGCTCACACACCGTCAGTTCCAAAAGTTTTTGAAAGATCTGGAAGCTGATCATGGTGACGTGGTTTACTACTGTGAAGTAAGGTGGCTCAGTCGAGGTGCCGTTTTGGAACGGTTTTTTGATTTGAGAAAAGAAATTGGCAACTTCATGGAGATGAAAGGAAAGCCAGTGGAACAGCTCACTAACAAACAGTGGATTATCGATCTTGGTTTTTTGACTGATTTGACTATGGAACTGAATCAGCTTAACAAACACTTACAAGGAAAAAATAAATTGATTTGCGATATGTATTCAGATGTAAAGTCATTTGAGATGAAACTAATTGCGAGAAAGCCGTGGAAGAAGCTGGAGCTAATTTTGAGTGGCAAAATATTACAATGAGAAACGTGTTAACACAACTACAAACTGAGTTTGTAAATCGATTCACCGACTTTAAAAAGATCTCCCTTAACATGGAAATATTCCAAAACCCTTTTGCAATTGATATTAATGATGCACCAAGCAATTTGCAAATGAACATAGTAGATTTGCAAAGTAATAGTACACTTAAAATGGCATTTAAGGAAAGCACTGACTTGGTACAGTTCTACGGAGGTTTGAGTTCTGAAAACTTCAAAGAATTGAAAAAGTTTGCTCAGCAGATAATCACTATGTTTGGTAGTACGTATTTGTGTGAGCAGACTTTTTCAATTCTCAACTACCGCAAAAATAAGAATTGTTCACGGTTAACGGATGAACATTTAGACGCGATACTGCGCGTGTCTACGACTAAAATGAAAGCAGACGTTAAAAAACTTGCAAGTCAAATGCAGCCGCAAAAATCTCACTAGTTATTACTTTTATGTTAGTATAGTAATTTAATTTAAAAATACATGATTGTATGAATATATATGCGTTTTATTTCATATATTAAAAAAATTATAAATAAGTGCGGCCCGCACTATTACTCTGGCAAAATATCTGGCCCTGCTATAGCAAATGGTTGCCGACCCCTGTACTAAAAGCATCGATCTCGTACAAACGACTGGAAACCAACTACATGTGACGAGATCAAGAAACTGTTTGGATTAGTCCTTTACATGGGCCTTGTGAGGCTGCCTAAAATATCCCTATATTGGAGTACAGACAAGATCTTTGGTCAAACTTTTCCTGCCACTGTCATGAGCCGCAATAGGTTCGAGTTACTATTGAGGTATTTGCACTTTACTGACAATGACACGGCCGATAAAAAAGACAGAATTAACAAAATACGGCCACTGATAGATATTTTCAATGAAAATTGTAAAAACAGCTATGGTCCTAAAGAAGACGTCTGCATTGACAAAAGTCAGGTGCCGTTCAGAGGCCGCGTCATATTCCGGCAGTACAATAAGAATAAGAGGCACAAGTATGGCTTGAAGTTATTCAAGTTGTGCACTATACCAGGGTACACGTGTAAGCTCCAACTGTACGCGGGGAAAAATCATGAATTGGAGAACACAACTCCGTTAAAAGTTGTAATGTCTCTGTGTGACCACATACTTAACTTAGGTCACACAGTAGCAACAGATAATTGGTATACTAGTCTTGACCTGGCTAATGAACTAATCAGCAAAGATACTCACCTTGTTGGCACCCTTAGAAAGAATAGGAAAGGTTTGCCAAAGAATGTTGTGGAGGCCAAACTGGGAAAAGGGGAATCAATTGCCATGGAGAACGAGCGTGGAATATGTGTGTTGAAGTGGAAGGACAAACGAGATGTTTTGATGCTTTCCACCAAACATTCAAAGGGATCATAAACAATCCGTAAACAGGGTAAGATTATCAAAAAACCGAGGATGATTTTAGCTTATAATAAAGCAAAAGGAGCGGTTGACATGAGCGACCAAATGACGGCATATTCTTCGCCATTACGCAAAACCATAAAGTGGTATAGGAAACTGGCATTTGAACTCATTCTGAACACTGCGATGGTAAATGCATGGGTTATGTACACAGAAAACACTAAAAACAAACTTAGCATTGTTGAGTTTAGACGTCAGCTAGTCGACTATCTTACCAATCCAGGGAGCGTTCACAACGAAGAAGCAACAACGGAAAGACCAAAAAGAAAGAAGCACACATTGTCGAAAAAAGAAGGGCCAGTAAGGAAGACAAGACGTTATTGTGTGGAATGTTACAAAGACGCTGCTAAGACGTACGGTTCAAGAGAGGCCAAAAATAAATCTAAAAAGTAGCAACGTATTGCAAAATGTGCCCAAGTAAACCGTTTTATTGCCTTCCTTGTTTTAATAAAATTCATGTTACAAAATAAGAGATAATAAGTGTTACAATATTAGTCCTTAAGGCCTTTGAGCATGTGTGGCCACTGAAAACAAAAGACGCCTATTTTGCCCATTGGTATTTGTCTTAGAGTATTTCGTTTATTGATTTAGTGTACATTTTTTTGAAGATTTTTGTGTTAAGCTTTCCTTATTATATTCTTGATCACAATAAAATGTCTTTTTTTAATTCCTTACACTTTCTAATTTGCATCGTTCGAGTGAACTTAAAATTTTCCCATACTAAATTCCTATACTTAACTGACTACCATTAGTATTTTTTTTTCAAAAATCTACATTATTATTCGTCTACACTATAATAAGAGGTATCTACCCTCAAAAAATGGTGTCTCTACCTCCAGCCATTTGGACTCTACGCGTATGCCAGCAGTCAATGAAAGAAAAAGTCATGAATATTCTTCTATGTTCAGAAAAATCTTACAATTTCATAGAGGGTCAAAAACCAAGCTGTATCCGTTATATTACAGCGCCGCTCCGGTCACTTCCCATTGATAAATGCAAGATAGAAATGTCCTACGGCCCAAAAAAAAAATTTAAAAACAGGTCTGCCTTGAGGTCACGGGTGACCTACGTGGCGCCTTAATCTAGGTTAGGCGTAGGTCACCGGTGACCTACATGGCGGATAACGTGTTAAAATTAAATTGGGAGGCAAGAGGATAGTTCATAAAAGGTATAGTTGAACCGAGTAATGTGAAGAATAGAACTAAAGAGACAGTAGAAAATATGAAAAAGAGAAATGTTTCGTATAAATATCATTTCATGCTCAAAAATGAAAAAATTGCAGTTTGTAAAACCTTTTTTTTGACCACACTTGGGTATAACTCACAAAATAATACGCATATTCACATGGCACTCAGTAAAGAAATAGATGATCAAAAAGACAAAAGGGGATGCTATGAACGTAAAAATGTTATAGACAAAAACAAAATCAGAGAACATATTGAGAAGTACGAACCTACTAGCGCGCATTATCGTCGCGAACATGCCCCTTTAAGGCTTTACATTCCAAGCGACGTGACTATAACCATGATGCACCGCTCCTTCATGGAAGAATATCCCGATATAAAAGTATCGTTCGAGACATATCGTAAAGTCTTAAAGAATATGAATATATCTTTTTCCAATCTCAGCCATGAAGAATGTGAGCAATGTGCTCTATTTAAACTACACACTGGATGTTCACAGGTTGACTGTGAAACTTGTTGTTGAAAACACTAAACATACATCACGATACACAGAATCCAGAAAAGAATACAAAAAAGATAAGGAACAGGCCGCCACCGACAATGAAAATATCTACTTTTCTATGGATCTTCAAAAAGTGATCATGCTGCCTCGCATGGAGCAGTATAAAAGTGCCATATTTTGTCCACGTGTAATAGCGTTTAACGAAAGCTTCGTTCCCCTAGGAAAAACCAGCAATACGAGTGTACCTTACGCCGTAGTTTGGAACGAGACTATCTCTGGACGAAGCCAGGAAGACATAATATCTGCCCTCAGGTCCTTTTTAATACACAAACGTGACGCAAAAAATGTCGTATTATGGGTTGATAACTGTGCGGCCCAAAATAAAAATTGGGCGTTCATGAGTTTTTTGGTAAACACAGTAAACAGCGAACTCATTTCTGCAGAATCTATTACAGTCAAATATTTTGAGCCTGGCCATACGTATATGTCTGCCGACCACTTCCATCATCAAGTCGAAAAATCTTTAACAAAGAAAAAAAAGGTTTATGACTTTGAGGACTTTGTAGACGCGGTGAAAATGAGTAACTCAAACAAAAACAAAGTAAAAGTCATGACATTATCTGATTTCTATTGTTATCAAGATTTTTCATCACAACATAAAATAAGAAATACAGAACCAAGGGTGTATTTGAAACACATGATGGTGGTCAGGGCAGACAGAGGAACTTTTACTCTAAAGTATAAGGAGAAGCATGACGATTGTGATTGGAAAGAACTTGATTTCCTTCAAGTAAAAATTAAAAAAAGCAAAGTTTTCCAATTGTTGAAAACAAAACTTCTTTCAGAGGTATTGCCAAAGAGCGCAAGCAAAGAATCATAGCAGATTTAGTGCCTTTAATGCCTTTAACGAGACGAGAGTTTTGGTTAAATTTACCTGAAACCTCTCAGGTGCCAAATTTGGATTGAGCAAAGTTCAATCCAAAATTATCGTATATAGTCTGATTGAAAGATTGATCTCATTGTGCCTTAAATATTAGTGTAATAATTAATATTAAGATAACTTTTGTTAAATTTATCACACAAATTATTGTGAGTGAGATTTTTGTAGGTTAGGTAGGTACTTTAAAGTTCCTTAAGTGTGTAAGTTAAAAAGTGTGATTTTTAAGTGTTAACATTAAGCCTTTCATTTAATTTTAAAATAATTGAACCTCATTTTATGTATAATATTAAACATTGTCTTACAATATAACGCCTTTTATTTGAATCACATTTAATAAAATTTATTAAACTCTACTTAAAACCGCAATAAGTCTGACAAATATTGCACTAATGGTTAGAACTGTCAGTGCATGTTTAGCTATTCTGAACTTTATACCGTGTTAATAAAGCCTATTTTGGTAGCACCTCTGTCGTTGTCCGCAGGTAATGCACTACACGACAATGTACTAGAAGCGTTTCATACAAAAACAATGCAAATTATTTAAGTTTCAAGACTAGAATTCCGATGGGACAAATTGTAGCTGGTATGTAATGATACCGCTTTAATATTCAAATATCAAAATAGAAACATATTTTACTTGAGAACTGGCACAATGCAAAGTTATGGCCAAAGATGAAGAAAAAAGTTACTTATACTTATACTTTCGTCATGTCCGTCTGTTAGTTAGGTACTAGGATTTGCACTTAGAAACCTTTCGAGTGTATTTCAATTATGCATACTCTTTCGATATCTGCGACTTGAAACATTAAAGTCATTAGCTTTTATAATAATTATGTCAAGACTGACTTTTTCAAACTTATTTCTATTGTGGACGTGAAGTAATTTCAACATGGATTTGCGTTTCGTAAAAAATCAAATAAATAAGGATACCCTTATTTTAGGTGGATATCGTTATAATTTGAATGTGACAAATAAAAACGGCACGTCGATTTGGCGTTGTGTTAATCGATCTGATTGTTCTGCTTCATTAACTTTAAACGAAGAAAAAACCAACGTGTTACGTACATGTAAGCACACTTGTGTAGAAAGTTTTTTAAAAAATGATGTGTACCAGGTTATGAACGCAATAAAAAATGAAGTTTGTGAAGATTTGGCTCCAATTCAAAGCATTTATGATAAACATATGGACAAATTAAAAAAGAAAAAAGGTAAATATATAGATTTCTTGCCGGACTTGAAGGAAGTGCAAGATGGTTTATATAAGCGTAGAAAAAGACACTTGAACAGCGAGCACCTACAATACTCCAATATTTCCGAAGTACAAATACCGGATGTTGTAGCTAGCACATTTTTGGTATGCAATGATGGCGACGATGACAAAATTTTAATATTTGCTTCGAAGATTGCAAGAAAGGTTTTAAAAAAAACCGGGATTTTTCTTAATAGATGGTACATTCAAAACATGCCCATCCCCGTTTTACAAGCTTGTTAGCATGCATCTGGACTTAGGCTCGAATGAAAAGACTAATAACGTTGTGGCTGTTATTTTTGGATTGCTCCCCAATAAAAACGAAGAGACATATATTCGTTTCTTTGAACTAACCACAGAGCATCTTGGGGCCAAAATTGAATCTCTAAAAAGTGACTACGAAATCGCTATTATGAATGCAGCCAGAAAAGTATATCCTGATGCTAATGTTTATGGATGTTTTTTTCATTTTAAAAAAGCGATTAAGAAGAAAGCAAAAGCAATTGGAATGGACACAACAGCTGAACACAGAAAAATTGTAAGGATGGTCTCGAATCTGCCGCTTTTACCCGGCAATTGTATTAAAAGTACTTGGCTATCTATATTGGAAATCAGTATAGAAAGCCTCGAAACGACATTATTTAAAAAATACTTTGAAAAACAGTGGTTACAAAAATTCTCCATGGAGACGCTAAGCTGTTCAGAAACAAAACATCGTACTACAAACCTTCTGGAAGGTTGGCATAGACGGCTTGCTGCAAAAATACCTAGACATCCGAATTTCTTTAATTTTTTACAAAAAATTATGAATCAAGCGACTTGGTACGATTATAAAATTAAAAACAGTTTATTTTATTCATCCAAAATAAATAGAAGAAACTCGGACATTATGTACGATAAAAAACATGAAATTTATTTGAAGGAACTTCACGAGGGATTATTGACGCCACTGCAATTTATCCGAAAGATGATATTTTCAAAATTGTATTAGTTGTGCTAATTATCATAATGCCATTATCGTCTTATATCCGTTAAGTTTGTATAAGGAACATTTTGTTATAGGCTTTGTCCGCTAGATAAGTTTTTTTAGTTTGTCAAACCGCTATATTTGTATTTTTAATTAAAAGTTGATTTTAAACGAAAGCTCGCTGTTTTAAATCTTGTCAAACACTAACCGAAAAACCCTTAGATTGGACATTTTTATAATTGGTCAATTGTATAATTGGTCTTTTTAATCATTAGACATTTTTATAATTGGTCAATTGTATAATTGGTCTTTTTTATGATTGGACGTTATTCTAAATGGTCATTTTTCTAACTTGACATCATGGTATTTTGGACATTAGTCGTGCGTCAAGAGCAACTACTTTTTTTACGACATTCGTAAATTCACGATACCATCGTCGTCGATAAACCATAGCTCGGCACCTTCTCCAGACACCATGTCTGCTAACCATTGTACCTCGACTTTAGCGGTTCGTTATCTGAATGTTCTTGATTGAGCGTACTTAGTTTCAATATTATTGGACGACAATAACTAATATATACTATAAATTTGGAAATGTACCTTTAGTGTAAAGGTACATTTCCAAATTTATTGAGATATTTGATGGTCTGCTGTATTATTATTTACATCTGTTGTCGAGGAGGAAATGTACAACAGAGACTTTAACTTGATGACATACATTTTCCCTTCGCAGATACTTAAGTAAATCCCATATATGTCCCATTTTTTCATGCTTTCTGCATTGATACAGTATCTATGGAAATTAATAACAGTTTAATTTATACATAGTAACATTGATAGTGTTCGACCAAACAAAGGGTACTATATCTGTGCAAGACTTCAAACAAAGAAGGATATTTGATAATACAATTTTCTTTTCAGAAACAGAATCTGAACGTGGAAACCAATAGGGCAAGTGTTTATAGTCTTGACACTAGTACACTGCAGAACCACACGGAGCAACATACTTAGATGTTTTATGTAATCTTACATCAACAAAATGTTATATTATGCCATTGCAGGCATTATATAAAGTTTTACACATTTAGTTAGTTTATACGTCAATGAAAGACAAATCAGATTTACCGAGACAACTGAACTTTTACAGGAGCAAACACCAATCTATTGAAGTTACTAAAATTGATAGTTACCAAGTGGTACCCATTATGCAACCAATGAAGGACTTGAGTTTTATTTTAACCAGGCACATAGCACCGCCATTTCAATCATTAATATATATTATTACTTTCACAACAGTTTCTTCCAAGTTTCACCAGAACATGTTGTTACAGTACATTTCAATTTTAGTGATTAAATCACTTGAAAGAGTAAAGAACAAGAGCCACAACACAACAACAACAGAAGGATCCAATTAAACTGGATAGGATTTTGTTCAACAATATTTCTCCAGAAAATAATATTAAGAGATTTAGACAGAGCATCACCAACAAATAAAAATATGTAGGAAATGTTTCTTCCAAAACCAGAGGATAAAAGTCAATTTATGACGTGAAACTTTCACAGTAACAAGATGGATGAAAGTAGAAACTATCGGATACTTTCGCCAAAACAAATATGTGGATAATGCAAAATGCAATATTGACTTTTTATATCTTATAATTTCACAGCAGCTGTATATAGTAAGGCATGGTCTACTTCCAACCACAGACACTTCTACACATGGTACTATATTTCAAGAGACCTCATGGTTAAATGCTGGACTGTGTAGAAACTCTTCATGTACTCGTACACAGAGTATGAGTATGTCTGGACCGAGGACTCTCCTCAGAAAGCCAATCATTTCTTCCCACTGTCAGTTCCGACAAACAGTTCAATATCTACGAAACTGCTTCTTGAACCTCTCATAATGAAAGTCATCTGTCACTCGTTCTCCTTTGGCCTTCTTGACTATCTTCTCTACATTGTCATCAATAACATTAGTTTCAGTTTTAGGCTGTGGCTTCTCAATCTTCCGCTTTTTATTATCAGATTCCATATTGAAACGGTTGTTGTACAAAATTGACTGTCATGTTAGTAGGGACGAATTGGGAGGGTCCATCTTTCTTGTTTTGTCGCTCCCATAACAGTTTCATTTTGGCTTCCTCGGTAGCTTCAATGTTTTTTATTTTAGCGTCAATGCCTAAATCAACTTCAGGGATTCCGCTGAGCATTTGATTTGATAACATTTCTTCAGATCGATGAGTTGTAGAGGTTCTCAAATGCTCCGGGAGAGACAGTAGTGCAGCTTCTTCGGGAGACAAGTATTTTAGTGAATCATTCTGCTCAGGTTCCTGTGCATGTTTGTTATTCCCCTCTCTCTGAAACAAGAAAGAAATAACACATGTAAAGATACATTTGTGGTTGGTTATGGAGTTTAGCTAGGTGCCTAACATTTAAATGGTAAGCTAGCATCACTAACTATACAATGTGTGTAATTTTTTCTAAGAAAATGATTGCATATCCTTAATTCCTGATCAATCATGGTAGAAAAAATTCTAGCATGATTACAATGCTAGGTATTACTGAATCAAATTTAAGTTGTTACTGCAACAGGTTGGTCAAACGAGACATGCAAGTGTATAGTGTTTTTGTAAAAAGTTAGTGTAGTTTTCATTAAAATATTTATTTTATTAAAATGAACATTGTTAATCTGCCATAGCCTACAACTACTAATAAACAGAATCAAAACCAACCTTTTCTCTTGGCCAGCTGCTCTTCAATGTATTTCATCATTTCTTCATCTTCGTCGCGCTTGTTTGTTTCAGCTGAGAACTGAGTCCCAATACCAGTGTCGTAAGCGTCATCCACCTGCTTCACTTTCCCGCTTTTCAATGCTTGCATGTTCACCATTCCGCCAGCTTTCACTTTGAACGGGTCTTTGCATGTTATTTCTTCTTCCTTTGTAGGTTTCTGCCTGGTCGCCAACGCTATTACACTGACGCCATTAGGGCGTTCCCGAAGTTTATGGACTGACTATCTTCGCTTCTTCTAATTTTGCTAATCGGTGTTGTTCATCGTCAGAATCTTCGTTTTCTTTTATCCTCTGTCGAAGACTTTTCTTTTTGATGGGCTTGAATTTAATCACCGTTTCTTCGCTATGAGTATCGGAATCCATATTGACTAATTTTGACCATTTATCTATTTTTGACGCTACTAAAGCCAACTAGCTTTCGCGAACAGGACAAAACAAATTAAATGTTGCAGCATGAACCTGTAGAGTTATTTTACTAGTGGTGGTATGCGCAAAACAGCTGCACTACAATAATCACAATGAAATCAACCACACGGCCGGCCCAGCCCACGCTACGCAAAAGAAGAGAGAGAATCAATTATTTATAAGATGGCCGCTGGCTGCGTCCGTCGCGCCCTGTCGAGGTCGAGCCGAGCGAGCCCGCCCGCGCGCCGCCGCAAGGAAGGAATGAACGAACGAACGAGCAACAAACCGGAAGAATGAAGAAAAGTACAAATGAATTTGCGTTCCATTCCACGTAAACTTCACGAGGAATTTTCCAAGGCTTTAAAGGCTTTATCAAATAGACGCCTAAACTATTTTATTAGCTAATGCCATTAGACTAGTTTAGCTTGACTATCAGTAGGTTCTAACGCCTTTTAATTTTTGCTTTGACTACGCGTATTGTTTATGGACCACCGAAATAATTATAAGTTTACTTAATGAGTTATTTTTGATTTGGTTATGGTTATTGAGTATCCGGATCTCACTCAAAAATTGCTTGATATTTAAAATATGTATACATAGCTAATAACCAAAATTATAACTATAATTTTATTACTAAACTGATTTGTTATCGCCATCTTTGACGAATGCGATGATGCAAAGCGACCAATTTGTTCCTTCCTTTGAGCGTATGCGGCTAAAACCTTAAAGGCAAAAGTGAAAAGTTTAAAAGAGGCAAATAATACATCAGACAGCCAATTTAAGAAAAAGTGGAGATTGGGTGCTAATTCTGCGGAAAACGGATGAGACTAAATTACGACTAAATCAGTCTTATTAATAAAAATCGCTTATTCTAAGCTTATTCTGGCGTTACGCTTAGAATAGTTAATCACAGACTAATCTCGTATTAACTTCGTAATAAAAATGTCATTAATAAACATGGAGTAAACTCGGAGTAACAATACATTCCTTACACCGGGAGTACGGTGTGTTTTATGGCAACCCATCCAATTTAAAAGTAAAAAGTGAAGTAATTGAATGAATACATCGAATGAGTTGACGTCTATAACAGTGACAGTCGAATATTTTGATTGTTATGTTGTCAAACTCGCACGTGCTATTGTTTTGATAAATTAAAACAAATTTTATTTTTAATATTTCTTGTGCTGTACCTATATTTTCTTAAGTCTTAAAGTATTCAAAAAAAAATAAGATGAGCAAGGAAAAACGTAACCGTGCAATCAATTGGGATGAAGATGAAAAAGTAAGTACATAGGTAAGCTAAGTAATTTTGTACTGTGAGATACCTATTTTGCAGATAAATCTAATATCACGATCGACTGGCCTGTTAGCTTAGTTGGTAGTGGCTCTGCCTTCTAATCTAGGGATTGCGGGTTCGATTCCTGCCTGACACAAGTATTTATGCATTTTAAAAAATGTATAATTTCTTGTGTTGAGTCTGGTTGTTCGTATGTATAATAAGTATGTGTTTACAAAAGAAAAGTATGTAAGTATTATATCCGTTATCTAGTACCCACGACACAAGCGTTTGCTTAGTGTGGGGCTAGATGGCGCTGTGTGCAATGTCCCGAAATATTTATTATTTATTTAATATTTGATATTGTTTCAGCAACTATTTTGCTTGGTGCTCAAGGATTATGCGCAAATTATAGAAAACAAATCTTTAGATAATAATTCGAATAAGAGGAAAAACCAAGCGTGGGAAGACATACACAGAAAGTAAGATCTAAATGACTTGTGATCGTTGCACCAGTGGACTGTATAATTTTTGATATTTGTGTGGACTATAAAAAACAATTTTGTCGCATTTTTGTGATATGGGCACATCAGCAACTTGCTGCTCGCCCATTATTCAAATAAATAAATAAATAGTAAGTACATAATATTTTCATTACCTTATGGTTTACTATTAACAATGTCATTTTTATTTTGCGACAGGTTTAATGAGTTAAATGCACGTCCTCGAAACCTCAACCAACTGAAGATACAGTGGAAAGTCATAAAAATCAATGCGAGAAAAAAAATTAACACATTCAAAAAAGAATGTAACAAGACAGGTGGAGGAGGTCGACCTGCTACCCATAAGAGTGAAACGGTTGAGGTTAGCGATTTACTAAATCCCGCTGAACTCTTGGTTGATGAGAATATTTACGATTGTGATGGAATTGTAAGTACCTACTTACAAATATATTTCTATTGCGATTTTGATCATTAACTAGAAGGTACCACAGTCAAGTTGTTCAATTAAATATTAACTACATTTTGATTTTGAATTAGGTAACTAATGTTATTAGCTAGCCCACACTACACTGTAGTGTAAATAATGTTTATTCTTCTGGCTTCACAGATGGCCACTCCACTCCACTCCACTCCATTATCATTTACTCCATCAACCAAATCAAATGTTGAGATGTGTGTGATTCCATTACAGGTAAGTTGCTTGTATTTTTTCATTTATTTTTCAATAATATTTTTGTGCACAGTTGCTTTATAAGAATTCCAAGAAAAAGAAAGAAGAAGCAGTTGGTCCTATAAGACCAACTGCTTCTTTGCCATTTAACTGAAAAACAAAAAAGAGACTTTGCGATCCTAATGTACCACAATGCTGTAAAACTGCACGAAGCGAGCAGTGGACCTTATCAAACCTACTATAATCTACCTTTCAAAGATAGAGGGCGCTTCAGAGGCTGCCCTATGGATCGACATCTTTGTATGGACTCAGTATTATTTTCAGACTACTACTAATTTCTTATTTGATTTGTTGACCGTCTTGACTGACCCCTAGCTAGGTTGATACAATGCCTGCCTCTAGTTTCAAGAATCGCGGGTTCGATTCCCACTCAAAACAAATAACTTTCCCTTTTCAATCTATCTATCTAAATATATAAAACTCAAAGGTGATTGACTGACATAGTGATCTATCAACGCACAGCCCAAACCACTGGACAGATTGGGCTGAAATTCGGCATGCTAGGCAGGTAGATGTTATGACTTTTATAGGATTTTTGGAAATGCCACATATAAAGGGCTGAAATAGGGGATGCAAGTTATACTTCACAATGCAAGCGAAGCCCACTAGTAAAATCTTTATAGTATGTATTTATTTACAAAAGAAAAGTATTTAAGTATTAGATCCGTTATTTAGTGCCCGTTATGTAATGTTTATTCTTTATTTTATACTAACTAGACACTGGCTTGTCTCAGGAACTAGGGATCCCGCAAGGATCAATCAAAGCCTGTGTTTTGATAGAAAATATAATTTCCACATTCGAATTGGAAGAAATCTTGTACGCTCTCAAAGATCACTCGCTGGGACTGAATTTTGGCATTTGGGATTATTGTGCGTCTATTGTTGCTAAATTTGGTAAGTTTTTGTATGATTAAATAGTTTTATTTTGTGTTTTAACACAGAGATAAGTACAGTTTACGTAGGTACCTAAGTACTACATAGTACTTCAGTAATGCATTCAATACCGTTGATTTGGATATCCTGCTTGCAATGCTGCGCTCTATCAATATATCTCCATCAGTGATAGAATGGTTTCATAGTTATCTGCTGGGGCGTCGGCAGCGGGTTCGCCTTGGAGATTCCTTTTCTTCTTGGTGCAACACAATTGCTGGTGTCCCGCAGGGCGGCGTGTTATCACCACTTCTTTTCGCTATCTTTATTAACTCCATTTCGCAACATTTTTCATGTCCCTACCACCTGTATGCTGATGATTTACAGATATACTCGCAGGCTCATATTAGTCATCTTGACTCGGCTATTAGGAACACTAATGATAACCTCTCCCGTATCTCTGAATGGAGTAAATCCTTTGGTTTAAAAGTGAATCCTTCAAAAACGCAGGTCATTATCATTGGAAGCTCTCATCTGATCTCAAGGATTGACTGGGAGGGTATTCCGCCAGTTATTTTTGAAGGCATCATCGTTCCATATAGTGATACAGTCAAGAACCTTGGTCTGATAATGGATCAGTCGCTCAGTTGGGATGCTCATGTGGATTCATTAAGCTCAAGAATTTTCTCGTCTGGTGGGTCACTAAGACGTCTTCGAAACTTCTTGCCAACTGCCACTAAAGTTGAGCTTGCGCAATCCCTTCTTCTTCCTATCCTGGACTATGCGGACGCCTGCTATCTCGATCTTCGGGAAGATCAGCTAGATAAGCTTGAGCGGTTACAAAATTACTGTATAAGGTTTATATTTGGTCTACGTAAGTACGATCATATATCTCAATTTCGTGTTAAGCTCAAGTGGCTGCCTATTCGACTTCGCCGGAATGCTCACATCCTCTCTCTCGTATATAACATTTTATTTAACCCTGCTACCCCGCGTTACTTAGTTTCTCGTTTTGCGTATGTCCATACTACACACTCTCTTTCTCTTCGATCTACAAATAAATTAACACTCGCACATCCAACATTCAAAAAGAAATCTTTTTATGGCTCATCATTTACTGTACAAGCTGTTACTTTATGGAATTCTCTGCCTATCAACATTCAAAAGGCTCAGACAATTGATTCCTTTAAAAAACAAGTAAAGGAATTTTATCTCGCTTCCCTTCAGTGAAAATTGCTGTTATTATTTCTACTACTATCACCTTTAAATATTTTGTTGTGTATTATATGTATTTGTATATAAACATTAATTTTATTATATTAAGTATGTGTATTGCGTATTTATATGTATATATATATATGTATATATATTAGTAAAATTTCTTTTCTTCTTTTTTTTCTTTTGCTTATTTCTCTCCAGCTGAAGGTTGCCTGGAAGAGATCGCTTTCAGCGATAAGGCCGCCGCTTGTGGCACTAGTTAAGGTGCAATTTGTTCTATGTACTGTTTTTTTAATATGTGTCAACAATAAAGAGTTAATCTATCTATCTATCTATCTACATAGTAAAATATTACGTGGTGAATGGTTAAAAAAATTCTCTCTCTCTCTCTCTATTACCTCATATTTTCATCGTACACTAATACCCGGTATACACGAGGCTGGGTTTTCAAGCCAGGACAGAAAGCTAGTATTCTAACTGTCCTGTCTTGCTGGACCTAGCTAGTTGTCGTACCTATTAGAAACTAAGCCAATTTTTACTGACTTACAGGCACTGGCTTGCTTTCCTCGCTTGAAAAACTGGCCTTGTATGTATATTCCAGGCATTCCCCAGGATCAAATTTTAAGACTCGGACACAAACAGCATAAAATAAAATTCGTAATATAATCGTTCATAAGTATTAATTCATATATGTATATTCTCAGGTAAACGTAAAGAGTTCCTCCTACCGGACCGCAATAAGTACGTGAATAAGGAGCAGCGTTTTCTGGCAAGTTACCTGCGCCTAGTTGTGGCGACTTGCCACGCGCGCGGCGCGCCCGCCACCGGGGGCATGGCCGCCGCCACGCTCGCTCCTGGCTCGGCACCCGCGGATAAAGAGTAAGTTAATATTACCACACAATGTAAAGCTAGTGTAGTGGTAACAGGTGGAGTCGAGAAGCACAAAATCGGACTGAGTGGTGTGCCTTGGGAGAGGCCTATGCACAGAAATGGATAACTTTTGGCTGATGATCCTGATGATTTATTTATTTATTAATAGTCTGCAAAACAGGCATTATGCTAAAACATACATAACATAATAGTAATAAGAAAAAAAATTACGAGCAATTAAAGCCCTCTTGAAGCAGACCTAACTAACAAGAGAAGATAAATACTTACAGAATACACACATGATGATGATAGATGTAAAGCTGCGATTTGTGGCAATTTACTGAATGCGTCCATTCCTGCCACTGTTGCTCTAGACTCATTACTCGCTTGTGAAAAGCAAATGTATTTTACTACCATAGCCACGTTTTGTGGCAAGTTATTTGCGGTTAGTTGTGGCAACTTGCGCTCATTGTCATTTGATAAAGAGATAGTGAAATTTTGTACTCTTAAATAATGGCTACAATGTCCCTTATACATATAAAAGTAGAATCCGGGGTCAATTGCATAACAAACTTTATCCAAACAAGTTCAGCCGTTCAACGCGAAGAAGGAAAAATATTAAACACACTCAGAAACTTAAGACTTTATAATATTAGTGTCATAATTGAAGTATGGTTTTGTTCGCAGATCCAAAGCAATAATCAATAAGATACTAGAGGCAAAGCTGAAAGAGATCGAGTGTGGTGTCGACGGGTTCATGGTCTACGACTCCCGAGTCGTGCCTTTCGTGAACGAGGTATATTAATAGTGGCTTTGAAACATTTTCTGTAGTTTATTATTTTTTACGACTCGTCGATGACATCCGCAGGCACGCGGGTCACAACTGGATGGCTAGAGCGGCAGATCGCGAGTCCGGAAAAAATAGGAGAGGCCTATGTTCAATGGTTGCCTGGAAGAGATTGCTTTTAGCAATAAGGCCGCCACTTGTGGCACTAGTATAAGTATTTTTTCCTTCTTTCTTTTTAATTATTATCATGTGTTGCAATAAAGAATCTATTCTATGTTCAGAAGTGGACAAATAATGGCTAAGATAAGAAAAAGAAGAATCATTTTAGTCCGGAATAGAATCGAATGAGTCTATTGCAAATACAGATTATGACTAGATCACATGGCTTGTGCTTCAAATAATAGTTAAATCGCACTATAGGAAATCAGTGAGGATTTTCGCAATAATTTCCAAGGGTCTTCAATTCTAGAGTTAATAGGTATCTTCTAGGTAAGCGTGTTACCTAGGCTGCAGCAATGCTTAACATCAGGCAGGCTGTAGTCAAACGCAAACCTATCTCTATTCTTCTTGAACTATACTCTATCGGTCTTCAAGTCGAGAGTAAACCGGTTTCTTCTAGGCAAGCGCGCTAGACCGTAGACTATAACGTTGCTTATCATAAGCCAACTTTTTTTTTTAAATTATTTATTAACCATAAACTTATAAAACATTTGATATAATAGTGTAAATAATAATCCTATTATACAAAATCATGCAAAACAAAACATTTAATAGGATTCCACTTTCCTATTATAAACTTATTACATGTAAACTTTTTTAATTAACTGAATAATTTATAAGATTTTTATGTCTAAATCTGTAGTAAACTAATGCATCAGGCAAGTTGTAGTCAAGCGTAAGCCTATATCATGAAAATTTTCAATTACTAATTTGAACTGCGGGGAAGAAATCACGACATATTTATTGGTCTTCAAGTGATTCTTATGTTCTTATGTCAATGTTGCTTATTAACTATGTATATACATTGTATATATCGTACCTATCTATACTATACTGGGGCCAATATAATAGGTCACATTTGACATCTGTCAGTTTTTTCTTCATAGTGAGGAGACCTGCTTAAAAACATCGATTAAAGTGAATGAATCGATACGGACTTGAAACACATGTGAATTTTAAAAAACATAAGGCGAATCCCTGTCCCATTATTATTTTTTCATTCGTAAATTTCAGGAGCGAAATAAGACAAGTACCTACATAATTTAACAAAAACATTGCATTTATTCAGTTGAGCTATCAGAACTGCTAATCGTGTTTTCATCTTCATCACTGCTGTCAGCACTCAGAGAAATAATTAATTCGTTTTCAATAATATTGTCTATTCTCACATCTTGTTCAAAATCATGTAATATTATTTTCTTTGTTTTTTCTACGACTTTTCTCCAGTCTTCTGTAGTTTTGTATTTTTATAGTTTGTTAAAAGAATAACAAATATAATTATGTTCTATTTTAATCAGAACGTGGTTAATGGTTTTTAATTTATGGTGATATGTCTTCACAAGTAATCAAACATTGCATTCGATTCAACTTATCAGCTTTCGATTTTTAGAGTAACATTCCTAGTGTTTAAGAAAAAAGGGGTTAACTGACGCAACACTGTAACGACGTTCAATTCTTTAGATCAGATATTGTTTAGAATGGTTTATTAGTGAAATTAAATCGTAAAATTACTCGTATCGGTCATTATTACAATAAATTTATATGTAATCGTAATTCAACAAAGTCTTTGTGCAGTTCTAACTAAAAAAAATATATAATTAATAAATATTTCGGGACATTGCACACAGCGCCATTTAGCCCCACACTAAGCAAACGCTTGTGTCGTGGGTACTAGATAACGGATATAATACCTACTTATATACTTTTCTTTTGTAAATACATACTTATTATACATACAAACAACCAGACTCAACACAAGAAATTATACATTTTTAAAATGCATAAATACTTGTGTCAGTCGGGAATCGAACCCGCAACCCCTAGATTAGAAGGCAGAGCCACTACCAACTAAGCTAACAGGCCAGTCAATATATATTATGCCCGCCGTTACAAGGTTACGTTGTTGAATTTTGATGAACTGTTAAATGTTGGCAATATTTTGACCCAACTTTAATAAAGAGTTTGTTTGTTTGTTTGAACACGCTAATCTCAGGAACTACTGGTTCGTTTTGAAAAATTATTTTTGCGTTGAAGAGACCATTTATCGAGGAAGGCTTTAGGCTATATAACATTACGCTGCAACTAATAGGAGCGAAGAAACAATAGAAAATGTAGAGTAAACGGGGAAAATTATTAATCTCTGAGGGCTTCCGTTGTGTGCGCTGCGAAAACGGTTCAAGATATCAAAAAAATGTATGTGAAAGAATTATTCCTCTTGAAATGATCTAACAAAATGTCCGCAACAGTATATGTCTATCTTTTAAGGTTAACTCACTAGAATCGTTTTTATGGTAATAACTATTCCACGCGGACGAAGTCGCGCGCACCAGCTAGTTATTATATATCGTTACTATAGTATTGTCATCAAACTTGAGTCCCTTTTTAACCGACTTCCAAAAAAAGAAGGTTATCAAGTCACTTCAGTCAGTCATAGTTTTTTTTAATATAATTTATATACAGAATGCTGGCTGCTACTTTGCTCAAAAGGTGAGCATTGCTATAAAACGTGGAAATGCCGCCAGCATTTCGGGGACCTTTCCTTCTACTACAGGCATTTTATATTTAAGTATTTAAGTTTTAGAAGTAGTTTAAATTTTAATTATAGTGTTAGTATTTAGTTTTTTTTAAATTAGTTTTTATCAAAATGTAAGTTTTTTTTTTATTAAATTGAAATCATAATAAAAAAGTACCCTATATAATTGCTTCATTTAGAGTGTAATTTGTTTACGGAGTTTTTGTTATAAGCTCTAATCATGTTTTTGTATGTTTTCAATTCAATTCAAACTAATAGATACATTTTATAGTCGGTTGGATATGAAAGGTTTATCAAGATTGCCTTGAAGGTTAAAATAGCACTTAGTATATTGCATAACTACAGATAAATTCTACAGATAGTTCATAATTAATTTATTTTTCTTAGTAAGTTGCAGTTTGAAGTAAATTCTCCGGAAACTTTGTCCGGTTTCTCTGTTTATTTAAATGCTCAAATCTAAGTAAGATGAGAATGCAAATACCTCTCTCTGTTGAGTCGTATTTCCTCATGACTGAGGGTCGTGACTCCCCCGCAGAATTAATTCGCTAGGAGAGTTCTCTTGGGCAGATACATCGTGGTGGGATATTGTGGTCCTCAAACATGTCGGTTTCTTCACGATGTTTTCCTTCACCGCAAAGATACGCATGCTCGTACATATTGAAGCATAAATAATATAAACTGACATAGTGACAGTTTGTTCTATACTATGTAGTGATTATTGTGATTTAGTTATGAATTTCGAAATACGTATTAGTACAGCGATATACAAAAGTGTAAGTTCTAGCTTTACCTGGAATAGATACATTTTTTTTTACATTAGATAGGCTCACGCTTGACTACAACTTGCCTGATGCTAAGCAACGTTATCTACGATCTAGCGCGCTTGCCTAGAAGAAACCGGTTTACTCTCGACTTGAAGACCGACAAATTATAGTTCAAGGGGGATAGAGATACGGGCAAAAACTCTTTCTTAGGTTTCTCGAACTACCACAATACCAAAAATTACCATGATCGGTCACTCGATTACGACATGACAGAGAAATAACCAGACCAACAATCATAATTTTTCTATTGTATACTCATCTAAATAGGTATATATTTTATTCTAATCAAAACCTTTCTTCAACAGTTCTGGAAGAAAAGCAGCACAACCCCGAACCAAATACACAGGAAATTCGACCTTAAAATAACGGCAGAAGACCTACTTTCCATACCCCAAGGCGGAGTTACCACACAGGGCATCAGACATAATGTTGCCATATCAATACTATTTATTTACTATTGGTTGGCTGGGATTGGACATTTCTTCTACAGTGGCAACATTGAAGACTCGGCTACGGCAGAAATTTCTAGATATCAAATATGGCAACGAATTCGATTTTCTGTGAGTTTAAAATACCTAAAATTACTTACTGAACTGAAGCACCCGTAAGCATCTGTCGACGCGGTCTGTCCTTAGATGGGTGACCAAAAATAATGGGTGGCATTCCATTTTGGGCGCTTACGTGACTCGAATGGCTCGTCAAATTGTAGATCACTAACAGCTAGCTGTTTGACACAGTACGGCTAAGCCATGTCAGAATCCGTTAAGGCGGTTTGAAAGCTCTGACAACTGAGTGGGTCACTCTAATACTAAACTTACGTATACTTTTTTTATATTTTACTTACTTACTGACAGTACCTTGATTTATATACCTTAATTTCCTCAAAATGTTGGTTCTTGTTATATATTTATATATGTAAATAAATAAAATGTACCTATATACTTATTAGTATCTTCTCAAATGAACTTATTTACCAATGACATATCCATATTTTAAAAATCCTTATCTTTTTCTTATCGAATGAGAGTTGCTAACTCTGGTGTCGAGAGTTTTCAAACTGACCTAAGGGCATCTGACATGGCTTAACGACTGCCGTACTAGACAATCAGCTGGGACCTACAATTTAAAGTGTCATCTGGCCCACGGTAGCACCCAAAATGGAAAAATACATACTATCCTTATACATAAATATAAGACATATTATGAATAACATTCATTATTCTGTATATTTCAGCCGGAAATAGAGGACGACCTCCCTAACCGCGTGAGCACGAAATTGATCGAGAAAACGGCGTCAAACTTCGCTGCGCACGCGCATAAGAACTTGTGCCGCTCCAATGCGGAGAGAAAACGCCTAACAGCCGCTAAATACATGAGCATGGAGATATTTCTGAGCAGGAGCCCGCCAGAATTCATCACCAGCTACCTGAACGACAATCATAAGTTCAGAACGCTCCATAACAAGGCTCTGATGAGTAATTTGTAGACAATTCATCAAATATTATATAAATACTAATGGAAGCTCGCGGCTTCGCTCGCATTAAGAAGTAAAACTTGCATTCCCTATTTCACCGCTTTAAAAGTGACATTTCCAAAAATCCATCCTTAACGGATGGTACATTTTAGGTTGGGGTACATGTAGACACTAAGTTTATATGAATAAACGATTATTTATGTAATATTTTTTGGAAAATTGTAGGAGTGCAAGTTTAAATAAAAAAAATAATACTTAAACAACAATTTCGAAGTCACAACGAGTGTTTGGTTTCCAATGTTTTGAAAGTAATGAGGGCGCCACTAACTTGTAATAATTTATATATTTTTAATATTTTTTTACGATTAGGTACTATTACAACGAACAAATAAATAAAAAAAAAGTGTTTGTTTTTTAAAAAAAAATAATGTCTTTTTAACACAACGTTATTTTATATGTAAAGATTTAAGGCTCATTAATTTAATTAACTATATAAAATATTATCTCAATATTTTCCTAAAATTGGGTTAATAATAAAATAGGAAAAATAAAAAAAAGTTAATAATTGTCCTGTAATAATATAAGGGTCTTCTACAGGACGAGCTCCAATTCATGTTAATAAAATTACTATGATAATAAAAAAATCTAAATAATATTTGGTTAATAGGGTAAGATTGTAAACCTTGGATTTTTTTAAATGATGTAACAGGTAAAATAATTAAAATTAAAATAGATATAACTAAGGCAATAACTCCTCCTAATTTATTTGGAATGGATCGAAGAATAGCATAAGCAAATAAGAAATATCATTCTGGTTGAATATGAACCGGGGTTACTAATGGATTAGCTGGAATAAAGTTATCTGAGTCTCCTAGTAGGTTGGGATTAATTAATGTTAATATAATTAAAAAAAAATAAAGTAATAATACCAATTAAGTCTTTAAAAGTAAAAAATGGATGGAAAGGGATTTTATCTAAATTTCTATTGATTCCTAAAGGATTATTAGGGCCAGTTTGATGTAAAATTAATAAATGAATTATTGTTATAATTATGATAATAAAAGGTAAAAGAAAGTGGAATGTATAAAATCAAGTTAGAGTTGCATTACCTACAGCAAACCCCCCTCAAATTCAATCAACTAATATAGTTCCTTAATAGGGGATGGCTGATAGTAAATTAGTAATTACTGTTGCCCCTCAAAATGATATTTGACCCCATGGAAGAACATAACCTATGAAAGCAGTTGCTATTAATAAAAATAAAATGATTACTCTGATTATTCATGTAAGTATATTTTAAATTAAATTATTCATAATAAATTCCTCGTCCAATATGAATATAAATACAAATGAAAAAAATGATGCTCCATTTGCATGAAGAGTTCGAATTAATCAACCATAATTAACATTAAATGTAGTTTACTCTATAAAAAGCTAATTCAATATTAGCTGTATAATATATAGTTAAAAATAATCCTGTAATAATTTGAATAGTTAAACAAAGAGCTAATAAGAACCAAAATTTCATCAAGCTGAAATATTTGAAGGAGTTGGTAAATCAATTAAAGATACATTAATAATTTTTTAAATTGGATGTGTATTTCGTAATAAAGATGAATTTTTTTTATTTGTAAATATTAAATAGATCGTAAAGGTCCGTAGAAAATATTAGTAATTTTTACTACTGCTACTAATGAAATGAATAAATAAATAATTAATATTATTATATAAGTATGATTGTTATATAGTTTGTTAATATTAATTTTATTTTCATTATTAAAGAATATTATATTAATTAAATTATCAGTGTCATTTATTCAATTTAAGTTTTCATAAAAAAATAAATAAATTTGTGTTAAAAATAAAATAAAAAAAGTATTTTTATATAAAAAGAAAATTTAAATAATTCATTTGAGGCAACTCTAGAAACATAAATAAATAAAACTAATAATCCTCCTAAGAATGTTAAAAATAAAATATGAAAATCAATAAGTTTTAATTAGTATCCCAGATAGTAAGTAAACATATTAATAATGTTTGTAGTAAAATTATTAATCCAATTGAAAGTGGATGATTTATAAAAAATATTATTAGGGTTTAAGATATTATTATTAATGAGATAGTAATTTTTATAATAACAAAGACAAAGAATAGTTTATTAAAATTATAATTTTGGAGATTATAGATAAAGAAGTTTCTTTTTCTTTGAAGTTTTTAAAGATAATTCTTAATTTTGGTTTACAAGACCAATGTTTTAATTTAAACTATAAAAACAAATGATAATTAATTATATGTATACATATAATTATCATTTTTATATTTATTGAAGGTAATTTGATTTTTGTTTCTAAATATAAACTATCTACATTAGTCTCAATAATTCGTACTCATGGAAATAACAAGATTGACAAAAGACATTTAGAAGTTTGCTGTCACAACATTGTGAAAAGAAAATTTATTTTGGTGCTTCATATAATATTACCTATCTAGTGCAGTGGCTTTTACTACAGTTACTCGGCCCCAGTCTCCTCCGCAAGATGTGTTTTTTACCCCGGAATGCAGTGACGAGGAGGAGGCCGTGGAGCCACCACAGTCCTCTCAATTGCCCCCACCAGTGTCTGTCCTGCTGTCTGCCCCGCCGCCGGTCAAGAATGCTGGCTGGTTCCTTGCGCAAAGGATTTCTATAGCAATCCAGCGAGGGAATGCAGCCAGCGTTCTTGGCTCCATACCACATGTAGATTGTTTAAATTTAGTTTAGATGTAAATACTCTTTTTTAGTTCTATTAGTGTTAATATGTGTAAATATTGTTTCTTATTATTAAATTTTTGAAAATTCCAACCCAAGCTTGCGTCATGAGAAGATAATTCATAGTAATTCACACAAACTGTATAATTTGTCATGGAAATGATTATTTTAAAAGATTTAATTTATTATAATGATTTAGTTTTTAGTAATGATAATTTTTATAATTCCATTATGTTTTACAAAAAATATATTTTGAATGGTTAATTTATGATTACCTAAAGCTCATGTAGAGGCACCTGTTTCAGAATCGATAATTTTAGCTGGAATTATATTAAAATTAGTGGGGTATGGTTTATTGCGAGTATTAATTTTTTTTTTCAAGAAATTAATATTAAATTAAATTAGATTTGAATTATTATTAGTTTATTAGGAGGACTTTATATAAGTTTTGTAATTAGAGGGATTATAATTGTAAATTATTGAGGATTTTTAGGTTCTTATTTATTAATAGATAATATTTTTTTTCGCCAGAGGCGCCCGATCGGTACACATCGGCTCCGTGTTTGATAAATGATTAAAAAACAACAAACGTTTAAATTGTGACGAGTAGTGCAAATTCCTATGAAATTAGTGACATACAATAAGTGGAAGTGTTTTCACAGTGTAATTTTAGCGGAATATAAAGATATTTGCGAATAAAAGTGACTCAGTGACTTAAATCCATAACAGTAACTATATTAGAGTATGGAACACTTAAAATATCCCGTATTTACGAAACAGTGCTAAAACAATTATTAAATAATTATCTACAACAAACAGTTATCCTACAAAATATATAAAAAAACATGAGAAAATAATAAAAGGAATGTGTCACCATTTTATTATATTGAAGGTACGTCAACGGTCGAAGTGAGAGTGAGGCGCAAAATTCGTATCGCAAAATAAGACACAAAATACCCTGACATAGACTTAATTACGTTGATCAATTACTTACAACCAACTAATTCGAAGCAGTAAAGTAAGACAGTGACAGCCTAGTGGTTGACGGTGTCGATCCAAATCGCAGTGAGTGGTATAGAAGGTCGAGGTATCGAATCCTGCCCGTGCCAGTACATTCATTTTGTGCATTATTTTTATATTTTGTGGAAGTATACTCAAAAATTAAACTTTCTTTTGGTAGTAGCATATATTTATTTAAATTTATAATATATGTCAGCATTTTAAAATTCAAATAAAACATGGAAGGCAGAAAAAATACATGCAATGAATACAGAAGATCGAATTCACTACCGTCAACCCCTACAACTTTGCCCGGTTTTTTTGATTTGTTCTATTAAATGCTGAATTAAAAAAAAAACCATCGATATTATTTTGCGTTTTGGCTAGATCATCGTTGAATGCATTGCTTCTTGCAAAAAATAAATAATAATATCAAGAAAACCCAAACGTATTACGCAAAAACCTATTTATAGAGAGCGGGCCAAATTTTGAGAACTTTTTACAACTTTGCCCACTTCGAAAAAAAAAATCATATTTCCGCTGTTTTCAACTTTATGTGTATGTTGGTTAGGGCAAATTTTAAACAAATAAACTGGCTAACATAGGCGTATATCATTAAAACGTTTAATCTTTCTCATTTCTTGCTAAACTAGAATGGGCAAAGTCATCTTTTTTTTTGCAACTTTTCATAGAAATAAAACGATGGACTAGGGTTGTCACTCTTTATTGTTGACCTGAGTTTTTGAATATGTATATATTTACCACAATGTAAACTATGATTAACAACTCACAACATGGTATGACAGTAGTCATATATTTTTACATATTTATACATTTATATCCTTAATTAACACCTCCTTTTATATCAGTCCGGTAAAAATAACTAAGGAGGTGACAACCCTGATACCAATATTTAGGTGGGCAAAGTCGTAAACAGTACATTAGAAAAAGTAATATGACATTGCCCAATTGATTTTTTTCAAATCTAAGAAAGCTTTTGCGCAGTATAATCGATATCTATCGTTTATTTGCTATAAACTATTAGTAGTTCACAAATATCTTACCTGCTGTAACGTGTAAACAGACCTCCGGCAAAAGTTTCTGGCACTGTTTTTGGCCCGCGAATCCCACGTCCAACTTTGACACGTTCTGTCTTTCGACTGAAATGACGTTGGCGACAGACGCTTGCGTAGTGTTGCCAGGAATATGTTAAACATTCTACTATCAGCCAAAAAAACAAATTCTACTAAAATATGTTGCTATTTTTTTCATTTTTTCTTAAAAACACCCTGCTGGGCAAATTCATATCGAAAGGGCAATCTTGTAAGGTTGTACGGTATATGTGATCTATCAACTTCTACATTGTTTGAAAGCACTACATTAAGCCCACAGAACACTTCTATGGATGACAGCCCAATTCATGTGGACTTAAATAAACAAATAATGAAGTTAACCGACGAACTTATCTCTGCTAAACTTGAAGTTTCAAAATTGACTGCACAGTCTGCTCAGTTGCAACAGGAAAAATCTCAATTACAGAAGATTCTGGACCAATACAAAAGCTTAAGTCTTACTGACAGCCCTATGATTACCCGAAAAAGAAAAAGATTACTCTTATTATTAAATGAAAATGAGAATGAAGAAGAATTGACAAACCGATCAATAGAAGTTACAGAAAGCAGACCTAAACTTAAAAGAGGATTAGTCCAAAAGAAGAAAAAAACGGGAGAAACTCCATAAAAAAATACTTCAGACCACATAGAATAGAATTACCACGACTTATTAGGCCTGAAATTATAAAAGAAAATAGAAATCAGCCCATAGACTTGACACAAAGTATAAGGAAAAATAAAGTAAATGAACACTCGGAAGAAACCAAATATGTTAAATCTAAATCTACTGTAAACCATGTGAAGACCTTCAAAAAAGTTCTGATATTGGCGGACGAGCAAGGACAGCATACGACTCAAGTACTACAACATCTATTAGGCGAAGATTTTGTTGTGAAATGCCAGTCGAAACCAGGAGCAAAACTCAAGGATGTAATAAATACAAAAGAAACAGAGAGCTACACCAAAGAAGATTGCGTTATTCTTTTAATTGGTGTAAATGATAATGTCCCAAGTGAATTTTTACATAGTCTTTACTCCTGGCTAGTAAACTTGTCCAATACCAATGTTATCATTCCGGAGGTATTCTACAACAGATATCTGAGAGAAGATAATCTGAACTATGAAATAAAATTCTTATGTAAGCAATTCAACCACGTGACATAATATACTGACATGAACTACTCTAAATGCAAACCCACTAGGCGCCAGTTCTCTATTAATTTGTGACGCAGTATATTAAAGGAGATTCTACATATTAATTACAAACATAACTTCAAACGCTACGTTTTGGAGAACAATATTAACTTAAGGAACACACCTAAAACAAGCAACAACAATCATAAATCAACTCAGACATTAGAAGAAATGCCCATTTTCAATTTCGGAAATATAAGAAACAAAGAATGATTTTTTTTTTTTTGTTGTACCCAAAAGGATTCTCATCCTCAAAACAAGAATAAAAAATTAGAAGATTATGATATGAATAAAATAAAAATTCTTCACCAGAATATTGATGGCTTGATAACAAAATCTAATGAGTTCTTAGTAGAAATCAATAAGGTTAAATCAAATTTGGACGTTTTGTGTGTAACACAGCACAATATGAAGTATGAGGACTTAAATTGTTTATCCATACCTAACTTCAGATTGGCTACAGCCTTTTGCCGTCACAACAGAAGAGGAGGTTCCTGTATATTGGTACGCCATCATCATAAATATAAAGTTTTAGAAGAAGCAAAACGGGCCAGTTATTGCAACTATATTGAATGCTCTGCTATAGAATTGCAAGATCACAAGCTCATCATCATATGTATATACCGACCTCCAAAACGTAATCTACAACATATACCTAACAATATTTCTTGACGCTTTAAAAGACTTATTGACGAATATAAACATTGGACGTAAAAAACTAATCATATGTGGTGACTTTAATATTAACAGACTAAAAACAACGACAGCATCTAAAAACTTTGAACAAATATTAACAGAATTTAACTTGAAACTAGCTTTGAAAGAACCTACTAGAATCCGAAGCGGCACTTGCCTAGATAACTTTGCCCACAACATTCGAGGAGCACATGCAGAGATAACGGAACTAGTTCTATCAGACCACACAGCCCAAATCTTTCACTGTCCGGTTAAAAAAAGTTACTCCATGAAATACTGGTTTAAATTTATTAGAGACTACAGTGAAGAAAACATTATAAAGTTCATTAATGCCCTCAAAAACTTGTCCTTCAGTGACGTTTTCTTACTCAATGATCCAGAAGAAGCCTTTAAACAATTTCATGAACTCTTCAAATTATTTTATGATCTATGTCTCCCTCTTACAAAGACCAGGATTGCCACTACCAAAAACACAAGATGGATAAGCAAAGGTATTAAAGCATGTGCGACCAAAAGAAGACAACTTTTATGGAAAATGAGACATACACATTCAGTAGAAGACAAAGAAAAATTCAAAGGTTACACACGACGATTTAGAAAAATTATAAAACTTATACAGAGAGAACAAAATAATTACAGAATTCAAACAGCAAATAATAAGTCTAAAGCAGTTTGGGATGTAATTAATAGCCGGAAGAGCAATAATATACCTCCAGAAGAAATCGCATTGATTAAACATAAGGACATTATAATAACTGAACCTACAAGCATAGGAGAGACATTCAATAATTTCTATATAGATGACATCTCTCTAAATAATGACGATACAATTAATAAAAATACTTTGACATACAATAATTACAAATCCTGCTTTATGACACCTACTGATCCGTATGACATCCTAAAGATTATTAAATTATTAAAGAACAGCCATAGCACTGGTTACGATGACATATGTACTAAAATAATCAAGCGTGTTTCTACTTTAATTGCTCCAGTTCTCAGTCACATTGTGAATCTCTGTCTCGAAACGGGTATCTTTCCTAGTAGCCTAAAAACGACGATAGTAACTCCAGTATTCAAGAAACAAGATAAAACAGATATGAATTTCCAAAATTTTTGGGTATACATATTGACTCCAATTTGACATAGACAACCCATATCCAACGGACATGCAACAAACTGAACCAGTATGCGTATGCTCTATACCTACTTAAGAAAGTTGCAAATATACAAACCCTATTAACAGCTTACCATGCTTATGTGAGCTCAACGTTAAAATATGGGGTTCTGTTTTGGGCAAATGCAACAGAAAAGGAAGTTGCTTTTAAAGCACAAAAGAAATGTATTCGTGCAATCTGTGGACTCAGCCAGACCGAATCTTGTGCCCCACAATTCAAAAATCTCAAAATGTTGACCCTTTCATCAATATACATATATGAAGCATCACTTATGACAAGGAACAATCTGCATAAATATAAAATACTAAAAAGCTCAAGATATGACAACAGACTCTGCACAGAAAAACATAGAACTGTACAATATGGAAACAGCATTTTCAATATGGGCAAAAAAATATAGGTACAACAAGCTCCCTGCGACCATCAAAGAAATCAAGTCTGAAGCTATATTTTAAAAACGACTCGGAGGGTTTTTATTGGAAAAGTGTTATTATTCCATAAAATTATTTTTGAATGATGAAACTATTTGATATTTATGATGTACTTACCTAATTTTAATTGATTTTTTTGAGATTTAAATTTAAATCTAACTTCATACTTTGTGAAACCAATTTGCACGCCCTGTGGGTGAGAATGTAGCGGACAATATCTTATTTTGAACAACTCTGTAAGACCTATATCTGCAAATAAATGATTTTGATTTGATTTTGAATAATTGGGCATGGATTATGTTCATCTGGTATAATATTTTGTTTAGCAAATATTAATTATGAACGAATAAATAGTCGAAGTTTATTAATTAATAAGGGTATAATTAATTTTATACCTTCTATAAGATTGTGATGATTTTTATTATTGTCTTCGAATATAGCAGCTCCTCCTTCATTAAATTTAATTGTGAAATTATATTAATTGGAAGTTTATTAAGATGATGTTCTTTATCTATATTTACATTAACTTCTTTTTTAGAGCTGGATATAGATTGCATTTATATTCATATACTCAACATGGTCAATATTATTATGGGACATAGATTTTATTCAGGGACATCACGAGAATATTAATATTACATTGATTACCTTTAAATATTATAGTACTTATTAAAAATTGATTAAAGAATATTTGATTTTAAATTAAATTATTTAAATTACATATCTCTATTAAATATTAGATAAATAAACTCTAATCCTAAAACATATAATAACTAATGTTAATAATGTTAACTAAATAACCCGCCTCTAATCGTTCCCGGTGCAAACGTGGCCATCAAGCTCGCTGCGTTACCGCGCTGGATGGCAATAGATAGCCGTTGCACCAGAAACGATCCAGAGCGGGAGTCACCGGTCTTTATTCTAAGTTAATTCCGAATTATTTAATAATTTAATATAAAATATTGATTTGTGGTACATATCAAAAATATGAATTAATTTCATTTTAAATTATTAATAAAAATTATTATGCTATTTGTTTTATTTCTTTTTATTTATATTTATATTAATATTTTTTTTATATTTTATTTTTGGAGTGGGAGATTATTAGTTTTAATTTTATTGGATTGAATATCTTTATTATTTATAATATTTGTTTCTTTAATTTCTTCAGTTGTAATTTATTACAGAAAAAGATATATAAGATCTGAGTTAAATTTAATACGATTTATTATTTTGGTATTATTATTTGTTTTTTTCTATAATTTTATTAATTATTAGTCCTAATATAATTAGAATTTTATTAGGTTGAGATGGTTTGGGATTAGTTTCTTATTGTTTAGTAATTTATTATCAAAATTTAAAATCTTATAATGCTGGGATATTACCTGTTTTATCTAATCGTGTAGGGGATGTTTTAATTTTGATGATTATTGCTTGAATAATAAATTTTGGTAGATGAAATTATATTTTTTATTTAGAATTTATAATAAATGATTATTGTATGAATTATATTGGTATTATAATTATTTTAGCTGCTATAACTAATAGAGCTCAGATTCCATTTAGTTCTTGATTACCTGCAGCTATGGCGGCCCCTACTCCAGTTTCAGCGTTGGCTCACTCTTCTACTTTAGTTACAGCAGGGGTTTATTTATTAATTCGATTTAATTTATTATTAGTTGATACTTTATTTTTTAAGCTTTTGTTATTAATTGGTAGATTAACTATGTTTATAGCTGGTATTAGAGCTAATTATGAGTTTGACTTAAAAAAAATATTGCTTTATCTACTTTAAATCAATGAAGATCGATAATTGATTTTGATTTTTATATCTCTATTTTCTCTATCAAAAATAATAAATACTAGTGAAAGAATTACTTCGATATGTCAATTAGTTTCCGACTTATAAGTAAAACAAGTTGTAACCGCACGACGCGGGCTGCCGGTGACTCTGTGACGTCATCATACAGCACGCTCAGTCTGGCTCACTCGTCGCGCGCTCGTGGCGTCTAAATTTTAACTAAATACTTTTAAATTGTCCGATGTAAATACTAGGAAATCATGTGTTGTGCCTAAATGTAAAAATACAATCAATTCACCGGAAAAGTTGTTGTTTTTTTTAGTTTAAAGGACGTTAAAATGGGAAAAATAATGGATAAAAGCTATGAAGAGGGTTAATCCATTTGGAGATAAAAGAATAGTTAATTGTTGTGAAGACCATTCAATCATATTTAATTACCTAAGTAATAATAATGATTTCTAACAGGATTAATCGTGTGTTTATTGATTTTATATTGGCAGGAAAAATATTGAATCAATAAGTACGCGATTATACCGGTTAAAATAGTTTATTTATAGTTTACAGAGATCGTGAATACCTAAGACTATTAAAATATTTTTGTAGTTTATATTTATTTATAAATATATATTTATAAACAGAACTTTCCGTTACGTTTTTACATTGTATTACAGTTATAATATCTTGAGAAACATGTAGCTGTTTTGTGTAATCCTTTATTTTCTATATAAGTTAAAATCACTGTGCCTACTCGCGTAGACTAGGTGTAGATGGCTTGTAAGAATTTTCTTGTTTTAGATTTTAGATGTGAAATTTTTCAGTATCTACCTGTTACCGTTTTTAATACGGAGCAAAAAATATAAAAAAAAAGTTTTTGTAATGTAATAATAATAATAATATTTACTTTATTGCTATTAAATTATTTATTTCGAAAGGTAATATACCGTACAAGTAAATATTCCTTGAAAGTTTGAAGCATCTACCTGTACGCGTTTTTAATATTGAGCAAAAAAATACGAATAAAACACGTTTATTGTATGGGGACCCCCTTTATGTATAGATTTTTTGAAATTTTTAGTATTTTTTGTTATAGCGGCAACGGAAATACATCATTTGTGAAAATTTCAGCTTTATAGCTATCACGGTTTATGAGATACTGCCTGGAGATAAACTGACAGCGGAGGCTTAGTAATAGGGTCCCGTTTTACCCTTTGGGTACGGAACCCTAAAAAGGCAAAAAGAATAGTTGTACCTATATTATACATATATACTTACGTATCTACCTATAGCTACAAAACTAATACATATTTTGTTCTGGTTAACGTAAAAAATATGGCAGGTAGGTTAGGTACTTCTACTATTTGATTTGCATTCTTTCATTGTGACATAAGTTGGGTATCTTGTTTTGATTAAACAATATTCAGATCACATAAACTACTAAGCACAAGTAGTAAGGAATGTTTACTTAACCTTGCATTTTTATTCCTCGCATTTTGGCGGCATATAAATATTTGTTAGTAAATAATGCGTATTAATAATTATTCCATCTATTTTAGGTAAATTATCCGATTCCTCTGTTTAAATCCTTCATAAATTTAATGAATTGAATAATATTTCTTATTACGCGAAAGAAAACACATCAAAATACTAGCTTTTACACCTACTATCACCGCGGGTGACTTGATACTAAGCGCGCCGCGCCACGGCGCGCTGTAGTATGACGTCACAAGCGGTTACGGGGCTCTCCGTCGGATTGGATATTTTTGGAAACTTTGAATGCCTATAAAATCAAAACTACTAGGTATTTTTAATTGCAACAAAAACTAGCGTATTTGTATACATACAGGCCTTACTGAGACATAATTGCAAGTGATTTGGCATACCTAGTACTTTTCTTCATTGGGATTAATAATAAGAATTCTTAGAATAGGATTTCCTTTATTAGCTTTTTTTCACTTACACATGCGATATTTAAGGCTTTATTATTTATGTGCGCGGGGGGTAATTATTCATATAATAAATAATATACAAGATATTCGGTTTATAGGGGGGGTAAGATATATTCTTATGACTTGTGTTTGTATAAATATTTCTAATATAGCTTTATGTGGAATTCCGTTTTTAGCAGGGTTTTACTCTAAAGATTTGATTTTAGAAATAGTAAGTTTAAGAATTTTTTATTTTTTTATTATATTATATTTCTACAGGACTTACAATATTTTATTCTATTCGATTGACTTTATATTTAATAGTAAATGATTATAATTTTAATTTATATGATGAAGATTATGTTATAATTAAAAGTATAGTAATTTTATTAATTATAAGAATAATTAGTGGTAGTATGTTAATATGATTAATTTTTTATTATCCTTATATGATTTATTTACCTTTAAATTTAAAATTAATAGTAATTTATGTTAGATTCGTTGGAGTATTTTTAGGATACATAATTAGAAATATGAATATTAATTCTTTTAATAAGCATATAATGTCAATAATTTAAGAATATTTTTATGTGATTTATACCTAGATAAAGAACTTATGGTTTAAGATATTATTTTTAAAATTTTGGTCATAACTTATTAAAAAATATTGATTTTGGTTGAAGAGAATTAAATAGAGGCTGAGGGATATTTAATATTATAAAAAATATTCTATTTTTTATAGAATATATCAAATAAATAATTTTAAAATTTATTTATTATGTGAATTATTGTTTTTTTATGTATATTATTAATTTAATTATTTGAGTTTTGAAATTATTTATTAACCATAAACTTATAAAACATTTGATATAATAGTGTAAATAATAATCCTATCATACAAAATCGTGCACAACAAAACATTTAAAAGGATTCCACTTTCCTATTATAAACTTATCATATGTAAACTTTGTAATCAACTGAACGATTTACAAAGACTTTCGTGGCTAAAACTGTAGTAAACTAATGCACTTATTGCTAGTAAAAGCAGTACTTACACTTTTAGGCCTTTACATATTAAGCTGTGTTTATTACCACACTTGAGGGTAGAATAATAAAATTGTCCACTGGCTTTGCAAACTGTCGTTCAAAACAAGCAGCGTGAACGTAGGTATATACAAAGTTATGTTGCGTGTGAATGGATCGGCGCGCTCGACTCCGAGCCGAATGGCTTCCGCGTAGGGTCGAGAATCGCGCGCCCGGTCCCGACCAGGGAGTCTCTCCACCCGCAAATCACCAAGTCGGGGTCACCAAGAGATGGTGCGGGAGTTTGTATCGATTATTTGTCGATATATTTTAATGTACTTTTTCTTGTCTTACCGATGTTAGTAATTCATTTGTTTTTACTAGTTGGGTTTCTATATATGTAAAATGTTTTAGATAATTTATAAATGTAAGATTTTATGCTAGGTAGACCTATTTTTAAGTAAAGTTTTTTGAGGTTTGTATATAGCGGCGTGTTATATGAGTTTTTAATTGCTTTATTTTGAATGATCTGGAGTTTATTAATATTAGTGGCGCAAGTACTACTCCACACGGGACATGAGTAGGTGATGCAAGGTCTGACCAAAGTACGATTGATCCTTAGTTTGGTACTACTACTAAGACTGGACTTTCTGTTTAGAACAGGACTTCAAGCATTCAGCGCTTTGATTCCTTCCAGGCAAAACTTAGTTGTATTTTCAGTCCAGTTTAGTTTACCGTCCAGTATAAGTCCTAAATATTTGACCGACTTATTTAAATAGCTTATAAATAGAGCGTTATATTGAAGATATTAAGGAGATATTTTAATCTTTAAATAAGTAATTTTTATTTTTACAGTGAAAATGTAAGGTTTTTTTAAACTATATAAATTAAAAAATATTAATGGAATTAAACCACTAAAAATTAAGTTAGCAGCTTAATTTTATACTTTATATTTCTTTAAATGGGATTTTAAAAATTCAATTTTATCATTAACAGTGATATACCTCTAGTTTGGTTTCAATTGATTATTAAATAAGGAGTAAATTTTACTCTATCTTTTAAGTCGAAATTAAATGCAAATTGTTTCTTATTTTAAGATAAATTGAAATTCAATAATTTTGAATGCAAATCAAATGTTTTTTTAAACTATAATCCTTATTAATTAGTTCAATTTAATATATTATTTTGATTTCATTCATGGTATAAGCCAATTAGTAAAATAATAATAAAGAAAAATCTAATTTTTATTCAAATTAAAAAACTAACTATTTTAAATATTTTAACAATGGGGAAAATTAGTGCAATTTCTACATCAAAAATTAAAAAAAATTATAGTAATTAAAAAAAATTAAAGAAAATGGGATTCGGGCAGATGATTTTGGGTCAAATCCACATTCAAATGGGGATGATTTTTCTCGATCTATAAATGATTTTTTTGATAAAAAAAATGGATATTATTATAATATTTGAGATTAATATGATAATAGTAAATAATGTTATTATTAAAATAACTATTTATATTTAATATTTTTAAACTTTTTGATTGGAAGTCAAATATAC
This sequence comes from Macaria notata, assembly GCA_927399415.1. NCBI lineage: Eukaryota > Metazoa > Arthropoda > Insecta > Lepidoptera > Geometridae > Macaria > Macaria notata. The sequence continues at coordinate 10,936,265 of OV656738.1, read as the reverse complement.
TAATTATATTATATAAATAATTTAAATTTAATTTCTTCATCAATAAATAGTAATATAAAGGAATAATCACACTACATCTACAAAATGTCAATATCAAGCAGCAGCTTCAACAAATCCAAAATGATGATTTCTTGAGAAGTGTTTATTAATATGTCGAATTAAGCAAATAATTAAAAATATTGTTTCAATTTATAACATGTAACCCATTAAATCCTGTTGCCATGAAAAAGGTTGACCCATAAATTCTATCTGCGATAGTAAATGGGGCTTCTAAATATTCATATGCTTGTAGAATAGTAAAATAAATTTGTAAAATAATGGTTAAAAATAAACTTTTAGTACATTGAGAATAATTATTTTCTATAATAGCATGATGAGCTCATGTAATTGTAACTCCTGAGCTAATTAAAATAATAGTGTTAAGAAGAGTAATTTGGAATGGATTAAATGGGGTGATTCCTATTGGAGGTCAAATAGCTCCTACTTCAATATTAGGGGATAATCTACTATGAAAAAAGGCCCAAAAAAGTAAATAAAAAAACTGAAATAATAAATAAAATTATTCCTCAGTGAAGACCTTTTGTCACTAAAATTGTATGTTTACCTTGGAGAGTCCCCTCTCGACAAACATCTCGTCATCATCGGTATATTGTTAAGATAATAATTAAGTAAGTATCCTAAAATTAATAAATTTATTTCAAAATTGTGGAATCATTTTACTATTCCTGTTACTAAAGTTATAGTTCCGATTGCCCCTGTTAATGGTCAAGGACTATAATCAACTAAGTGATATGAGTGATTAAAAGTAATTTTCATTATATTATTTAATTAACTTCACTAGAATAAAGAGTTCTTAAAATAGCAATTACATATGATTGAATAATAGCTACTGCTGATTCGGTGACAAAACTGATTCCATTTTAATAGTTCTACACCAAAACAAACACGAACTCCAACTCGATATTATCTCCCGAGTAACGCGGAATCAATCACGCACTACATAATTCCGAATAAATCCGTCTGCGCCATGTGAATTAAATTAAATGAGGAGCGATAATTGAAACAAGCAAGTGCCATGCAAACACTGATTTTATTCATCTACCATCATTTCCAATTATCTATCAAAATATTAAATATTATAATATACCCACAATTCAAGTTGATAATAAAATTTGAATGATAATTAAAAATATAATTATATAAGATGGTATATTAGAGCCAGTACTTCTCAATAATGTTATTAATAGATGTCCTGCAATTATATAATAGCTGTTAGTCGTACTGCTAAGTTCCTGAGTGAATAATATTTCTAATAGTTTCAATTAATACTACAAAAGGTATTAATATGGCAGGAGTTCCTTTAGGAATTATATGTGAAAATATATGTTGATAGTTATTAATTCATCCATATAATATAAATCTTAATCATAATGGTAAGGAAATAGATAAAGATAAAGTTAAATGACTAGTTCTTGTAAAGATATAAAAAGTCCTAAAAAATTATTAAATAATACAAATGAAAATAATGAAATAAAAATAAATGTTGATCCTTGAAAATAAGTATTTTTTAATAAAGTTTTAAATTCATTGTTGTTTTAATAAAATAAAATTTCATAAATAATAATGTCGATTAGGGATTAATCAAAATCTTTATGGAATGAATATTAAACCTAAAATTGTACTAATTCAATTAATAGATAGATTAAGTAGGTTTGTTGAAGGGTCAAAAATTGAAAATAAATTGCTTATCATTTTCAAACTAAGTTATTTATTGATTTTAATTTTAAATAATTTTTATTATTTATCTTCTTATATATAAAAATGAATCGCAAAATGTGTTGGTAAGCGCATAACTCAACAACGCCTAGAACGATGCGGCCAATTCTTTTTAAAATGTTCGTTGAAGTTCAAGGAGGGTTTTTACGGCGACAAAAATTTGAAGCAAAAAAAAATCAAATTTTTAATACCATAAAATACAGGCGGTGTACGGGCGGCCCTTACATTCTTTGATCTCCAAAACTACGCACCGGGATTGATGTGGTTTTTTTTAACAGATAGTGTTTTAAGCGGGCTGTTTTAAGTATCTAACGTGTAACCGTGCGAAGCCGGGCAGAACAGCTAGTAATATAATAGTTTATTATATTAAAAATAATAAAAATTACAATACATAAAAAAAAGATAAAATTCAATTAATTGGCATTATTTGTGGAATAAAAGAATATTACTAATGTAATAATTTGAATTTGACATATTTATGTTATATATTTAACTAATTCTTTCATTAGAAGTATGTGTTACTTTAATATAAAATGGTTTAAGAGGCCAGTACTTACTTTCAGTCATCTAATGATGAATAATTATTAATTCAATTAACGAAATGTTTAATTGAAATTCTTTCAATTACAATCGGTATAAAACTGTGATTAGCTCCACAAATTTCAGAACATTGTCCATAATAAATTCCTGGTCGATTGATAAAGAAATTTGTTTGATTTAAACGTCCTGGATTAGCATCTACTTTTACTCCTAAAGATGGGATAGTTCAAGAATGAATTACATCAGCTGCTGTTATTATAATTCGAATTTGGTTATTTATAAGTAAAACGATTCTATTATCAACATCTAATAGCCGAAAACTATTTAATTTTAAGTCATTAGTTGAAATTATGTATGAATCAAATTCAATATTTTTAAAGTCAGAATATTCATAACTTCAGTATCATTGATGACCAATTGATTTTAGTGTAATTAAAGGATTATTTAATTCATCTAATAAATATAGTAATCGTAAAGATGGTAAAGCAATAAAAATTAAAGTAATTGCTGGTAAAATTGTTCAAATTAATTCAGTTATCCAACTAAAATAGTAATTATAATTAGTAATTATGATTAGCCATCGCGATTCAACGTGGCAACGCGGCGAGCGTAATGGGAACCTTTGCGCCGGGAGCGATCCGGGGTGGGCTCTTTGATTAATTTTTGTTTGTTTTATTTTACTTCATATTTTATTTTAGGTATATTATATATTTTAATATTATGTTTAGGACTTGTAAATATTAGTCAGTTATTTTATGTTTCATAAGTTATGAATAAATGTTTCTATAATTATTGTGGTTATAAAACTACAATATGTAATGAAATTATTATTAATATTTAAAAATTCAATGTACGAATATAGTCTTTTCTTATTATAATTAAAATAATTAATGTATGATCATGAAAAAAGATAATTTGTTCTATTAATGGAGATGCTCCATTTTGAAGATTAAAATTTGATCAAGTTGCCATTTCTAAAACAAGGATATTCCTTTATAAATGGGGTTTAAATCCATTACATATAGTCTGCCATATTAGAAGTTTCTTAAAATAGGAAGTTCATTATATGAATGTTAGCTGGAGGTATATTTTGTAATCATTCAATATTTGAAGATAAATTTAATGTAAATAAAATTATACGTCGGTTATTATTGATTCTCAAATAATGGTTAAAATTAATAAATAATTACTGCTTAAAGTGAAATATAATCAAGAACCTAATGAAGAAATAATATTTCATTAGATATAAGGATCAGGATAATCTGAGTATCGTCGAGGTATCTCTGCTAATCCTAAAAAAATGTTGGGGGATAAATGTTACATTTACTCTAATAAATATAATAAAAAATCGAATTTTTAATAAAAAATGGATTAAGAGATAACCCTGTAAATAGAGGGTAGCAATGGATAGATCCTCCTATAATTGCAAATACAGCCCCTATTGATAGTACATACTGGAAATGAGCTGCTACATAATAAGTATCATGAAGAGTAATATCAATAGAAGAATTTGCTAAAATTACTCCTACCATACCATACCACCATTACCATAGTGCAGGTTAGCACTTAAAAAATTAACTCATAATTAAAATTACTCCTGTTAATCCTCCGACTGTAAATAAAAAAACCAATCCTAAACTTCATTAAATAGAAGGACTATAGTTAATTTGAGTTCCGTGTAAGGTTGCTAATCAACTACTTAAACATTTTAATTCCTGTAGGTACAGCAATAATTATAGTTGCAGAAGTAAAATAAGCTCGCGTATCAATATCTATACCTACTGTAAATATATGATGAGCTCATACCATAAATCCTAAAATACCAATTGCTATTATAGCATATATTATTCCTAAACATCCAAAAGTTTCCTTTTTTCCACTTTCTTGAGAAATAATATGTGAAATTATACCAATCCTGGTAAAATTAAAATGTAAACTTCAGGGTGCCCAAAAATCAAAATAAATGTTAATATAAAATTAATTGGGTCTCCTCCTCCAGCAGGGTCAAAAAATGATGTATTTAAGTTTCGGTCTGTTAATAATATTGTAATTGCTCCGGCTAATACAGGTAGAGATAATAATAAGAGAAAAGCTGTAATTCCTACAATTCTACAGCTCAGACAAATAATGGTATTTGATCAAAAGGTAAATTATTTAGTCGTATGGCAGCTCACGCACACACACCGTCTGTATTCACGTACGATACCTGCTCGCGCGCCGACTCGCTACCTACAGTGGACAACATAGTCAAAAGACGCCTAACTCTCTAGATCCCCTATATACTCAGTATAGACTTTGTATGTTCATTGCAGTTAAATAAATCCGCTCACTGCAATATCGCAATCTCAATTTTCTAATAAACAAAACTGCATCTACATATTATATGTATCGAAAGATACTGGTGGCTGACATAATACATAGATTTATTTTGACACATGAATTTCAAACGAGTGTTAACATTATGCGTCAGTTGGTTATGAAGTCGATAGTGCGAGCGAGTTGTACGATTGTGCGTGTGTGAGTCACTGCCTACATTGCTTACCTACACTGTTGTCATACCACGAATTGTACACAAATTGAGGGTAGTTAGATATTAAAATAAAATAAAAACGTTGTTTGTATAACCTAGCTCATAAGACGTAATTTTAATTAGGTTAGAAACATACTGGGAGATGACTCTGGCCTCGTAACACAGCCTAACGGCTACCACGAGGTCAGAGGATTCGAAACATTTTGTGACAAAATTTCTTTGGCAAATAAATGATTTTGTATTTTTTGTACTTGTATATTAATAACTGTTGTAATAAAATTAATAGCTCCTAAAATTGATGAAATTCCCGCTAAGTGTAAAAAAATTGCTAAATCAACTGAACTTCCTCCATGAGCAATATTAGATGATAAAGGGGGGTAAACTGTTCATCCAGTTCCATTTTCTACAATTCTTCTTGAAATTAAAAACGTATTTGAGGGGGGTAAGAGCCAAAATCTTATATTATTTATTCGTGGGAATGCTATATCAGGAGCCCCTAATTTCCAAATATTCCAATTATAATTGGTATCACCATGAAAAAAATTATAATAAAAGCATGAGCTGTAACAAAAGTATTATAAATTTGATCATCTCCAATTAATGATCCAGGATTACCTAATTCTGCTCGAATTAGTAATCTTAAAGAAGTTCCTACTATTCCTGCTCAAATTCCTATAATAAAAAAAAGTATATTTTTCTTAAAACTGGATGTGGCGGCGTTTGAAACTAGACGACACATATGACATGTCGAGCTACTTTTCGACGCGATTACTGAGGTAGACGCAAGCTAGCCGTTTATTAAAATTAAATGAATTTTAAAGTAACCTTAAAAATGATCACTTGCCAAATGCGGCCAGCTATTATAATGATTAGCGTGTTATGCTTGGAAATATTGAACGATAATTCCCAAGAAACCGATCTGGTTATCAAGCTTTGAATAAGAAAGGCTTGATATTTTATATATGTACATAAATAATATTGGAATGGACTCACCAAATGTCACCGTCCAGGTACCGCGCCGCACGCGCAGCCGCTGCATTAGTGAGCCTGTGTGCAGTAGCACGCAGGCTGTGCGTTTGCTGCCGCAATCCTGATCTGCTGGAGACGACATGATACGATCTTCGCCAACACGATTATCGATGAGCTACCGGGCCCCGCGAAAACATTGTTAACCCGTATGCTATTGACAAATAGCACTTATTCACGCACTATGACAGTAGCAGGTTTCCCGCAAAAAACCGTTGGAAATTATAGCACTCACTATCACAATCACTCTCTATTGCACTAAATAACTCAATATTTCACTTTTCACGCCCAAAATAATCTATGAGGTTTATCGATAACACTATTGTATTTAAACTTAAAAATTCTCCAAAATAACACTTCACCGCGCACTAAAACAGTTCATACCGCACTTCAAAAACACACACATTTAAAAATGTTCGGAAAAGCACTAAATTGCGCACTCAAAGAGTCCATGTGGTTTTTAGAAAACGCTGTTATATTTAAAATTCAAAAATATTGCGGAATAACACTTTATCGCGCACTAATAATCACTATGCTAGGTCTTTCCGAGAGACCTCTTTAAAGATTGTTCGGATAACAACCAATAAAGATTCCTTAAAACTTGAAAATTAAAAAGTTATTGCTCGAAACACGTTCATTCGAAACGTGCGTTCGGTTTGAGGAGTCGCGACGCTATGACGGAAAGTGATCCGCCACCCTCCCTGGCGACGAAAGAGAAAAGTTGGTGACAGGTGCTCTGATTGGACGACAAGGTAAGACCAATCACTGAGCTAGAATACGCTTCGCCTACTGGCCGCTCACTTTGCGCCACTACAGAATTTAGTCAGATAACCTTTTAAAGTTAATTAAAACATAACAAATATGTAAATAATATATTAAAGATTAATTTAATTTGTTTCTCTTATCTTTAATGATTGCAGGTATCATATTAAACACCAAAAACAATAATTGAATTTGAATTTAGGAGAAGATTTCAGGTTACGGTATGATTATTTAAAACTATTAACAGGAAGTCCACAAACAAAGTGTTGATAATTTTATTTCTGTAGATTCTAAAACATTTATAATTTCTGTATAAAAAAATACTTCATGCGTTATTTTTTTAATAATTATTTCTCGTTTTTTAGTATTTTGTAATCAGGCGTTGCTCTCTTTGTTGAGCCACGTGTTACGGCAAAAGATCCTTTGGCTTGGTTGGCCAAACAGAAAATAATAATTAAAATCTATTCAAAGATAATCATAAAACAGTAAGAGCACTGTTGATAGAACTCGACACGTAAACAAATACTTATTATTATTAATTGTTTTATTCCGAGAGTTCTCACATAAAATTAAAGAGACATATTATTCAAGTTATATATAAGTACTTAATAAATAGACGCATATAAATTAAGTAATCTATATATATAAAAATGAATTGAGTTGTGTTACTCGCGTTATTTTGGGATAAAAAGTAGCATTTGTGCTATCCAGGGTCTAATCTACCTCCATACCAAATTTCTTCAAAATCCGTTCAGCCGTTAGAATGTGAAGATATAACATTAGCACGTTCCATCCTAGACCGAAATGATTGCTTACTATCAGGCGAATTACGGTCAAGTGCAAACCCATCTCTTGTAAAAAAAATACATAGAAATCTTTTTACAAAAGGGGTGACAATCAGGTAGTACAATATATTTAATTATATTAATAAATAGACAAAATTAATGTTAATAGCCTTTATTCTCTTTAACAGTAATAATTATCTCAAAAATAGATTATTTGTGATTTACAAATACAACAGCAAGCAGAGTTTGCATTGATAAAAGTGGTGAAAAATTTCAATTCTATCTTTCTAAATACTTCTTTAAACAATTAAATGTAATTATCTTACAAAACTAAATCAATTATTTTATTTTGCTGCGCTGCTATTGGTCGAATATAACGTGAAGCAAATAATAGGTCTTTATATACAGTGCACAGCTTTTTTTCCATCTAACTATAGTTATCAATTGCATCTAAATCTGTTCAGACATTTCATACAAACATTAAAAATATTTGTATGGAAATATCATTTTTCTCAAATTCGTCATACAAATCGGCAATTTCATATAAAGACCTATTAGATATTCAATCAATAACTACACATTGTCATACATTTTGGTAAATAATTAATTAAAATAATGTTTTTTTTTATAATCTTAGCCTAGAACTCGAGAAAAACAGATGGTAAGTGAATTATTAATTATAATTGTGTACAAATAACAATCAACAATAAATTGATATACTTACTAAAATTGACTTCAAAATAGTAACTTAAATCGAAAAACATTCATAAATCTTTGAGAAGCCTTAATTCATAATCAAACATATTGGGCCTTATTACAAAACGTGGTTTAAATATAAGTCTAGACCAAGTCTGATTTAGTTGTTTGAAAATTGTCTGTCTACTGTCATATTTATCAAACTGTCAAAATTTTCCAATGTTAAATCAAAGTTCCAATTTGAAATTGACATTTTGATTGTTTTTATATTATTATGATGTTTGATCAACCAAAACCCATTTTTAATTTTCTAAGTCCTAGACTAACATTTAAACCTTTTACTTAATAGCTGTTAAGTATTTGATCATTAATTTGTATTCTTGTATAATCTTTCAGAACTGTAAGAATCATTCTGATAAAATACAATTAATCAGTCATCGATTCAGTTCAGTACATTTTGCACGTTTCATATCAACCTTAATTCACAATACTCATTTTCAAAACAAGCGACCTTCTAGGCTCGAGTGAACTGGTTCATATTAAGTCATTCACGGTTCAATAAGGCAAAATAAAATCAAAACGTAAAGTTTTATTATTAATTTTTTTGTATCATCTTTTGTGGAACTCAAAATAAGTTTTATTTTTATTTTGTGTGAATTTTCAATCCCGTCAGTAAATTTAAATTGCAATTAAACATATTATGTACGAACACACAGTTGTCTTTATATATATACTTAGTTTCATAGTTTCACAACATTATTATTATTAACTTTTATTGGAAAATAAGCGAAAATAATCACGACCGGCGGGATTCGAACCTGCATATGTCTGATCAGCGTCCAGAACGCTTTATTACATTATGTAGTATCCACTGTAGCTGTAATCTGCACTAGATATGTATATATTCCAGCTAAGACACAGTGTACCGCGAGTTCTGTTCCCCTCCCATCTGATGCCGTGTGTCACTGATATGACAGCTGTCAAAATGAAATATCATGCGTGGACAAGTTGCAATTCGTCTACTGCGCACTCAAGATCATGGCTCAAGAAGTTTGCCGGCGGTAATATGCACTAGATACTTATGTAAGTGTGTAGTATCCGCTAGATATGTTATGTCCCCGCTAAGACACCGTGCACCGCGAGTTCTGCTCGCCGCCCACGCGCTGGCGAGCGAGCGCCCGCGCGAAGGAGGTGTCCCGCGCGGCCGCCGAGCCGGGCTCCTGCAGGGACAGCGCCAGCGCGTGCGCCAGGGCTTCGTCTTCTGTCTGGAAGTGGATAAATAAATAAATAAAGCCATTTATTCCCCGTAACTTAATTAACATTTTGTGGTTATGGGGTTTATGTTAGTAATACATTTTTCATTTAAAATTAAGTAAAGCTAAGATTTTTATTATTGGGCACCCAAATTAGGGTGAAGGCCTCCTCCAAGCGCTGCCAGTTTCGTCGGTCTTGCGGAAGTGGAAGTGGATACAATATATAAATACCGGACATGTAAATCAGAAACGCATTAAACTTTTATTGGAAAATTAGCGAAAATATTCATGAGCGGCAGGATTCGAACCTGTGTATTTCTGGTACCATATTGCGCGTTTAGCACTTGATAAAAATAACTCCTAATAAACACATCTATATGTATAAAAATCAAAGGTGACTGACTGACTGATATAGTGATCTATCAATTTTATTTTATCTATCTATCTATCAACGCACAGCCCAAACCACTGGACGGATTGAGCTGAAATTTGGAATGAAGGTAGATGTTATTACGTAGGTATCCGCTAAGAAAGGTTTTTCGGAAATGCCACTCTTAAAGGGGTGAAATAGGGGATGCAAGTTTTACTTCTTAATGCGAGCGAAGCCGCGAGCACCCACTAGTATATAATAAAGCTGTAGTGGATCGAAAGACTGAACATTGTTTTAAAACAACAATTTCAAGTTTCTTTTCTGTTTATCTGTTTCTCTATTTGTTTATTAAAACGTTCATCGCGCAAAAACGGCTGAACGGAGCATCGTGATTTTTGGTATGTAGGTCGTATGAGGTCTTAGGCTACTTTTTATCTCCAAATAATGCGAGCGAAGCCGCGGGCGTTCATTAGTTTAGAAATAAAGTAGCAACATTCTTATTCTATTTACATATTTCCAATCTATTATGTTTCAAAATTCTGTGACGTCATCAGTTATTGTATGACTCATTTAAACCAGGAGTCCTAAGTATGTGAGTCATTTTGTCAATGCTATGTATTTACTTATTAGTCACGAATTCCCACAAGTCATATATATTTTTACATTTCTGTTATTAATTAAGAGTAAAATTATAAGTCAAGTAAAATGAATTTTGATTTGTTCTTATCATGCACAAATAGCTGAAATTAATTGGACGAAATTGGATAAATTGAAAATGAAAAAGCAACAAACACACACACACAATGTTAGTGAAGTGTATTATATCAATTATTTATTCTCAATTGATTAAATAAACCACATAAGGTCGATGCGGTCAGTTTTTTGGATGGGTAACCGAAAAGTGGCATTATATTTTGGACGCTTCCGTGGGTCGGATAGCACGTTAAATTGTAAGTTCCGGCTGTTAGTCTAGTACGGCAGTCGTTAAGCCATGTCAGGGGCCCTAGGGCGGTTTGAAAACTCGACACCAGAGTTGGCACATAAATATATGTAAGTACATACCATATTCCCTTGTACCGCTGTGAAAGAAGCGACGGGTGCATGAGTAGGTATGGAATGATTCCCGTTAGATCTCTCAGCTGCCTTCATCCTAGCCACCGCCGCTTCGCTGGAAATTAGAACAAAGTAGATCAATTTATTGAAGACACAAATTATATTAAAGCAGTATATAGGTATAATGGAAATACCTTATTGGAATATTATTATGTTGGTTACATTCAAACTACATAATTATTTTCTGGTAGACTGAGATATGTAACTGTAACTATTAAACTAAGTTGTGTCACAGAATAGTGATTAGTTTTCAAGACTAAATTAATATGTATATTATAAGACATTGTGCAGACAGCAATATAGTGAGATGAATAATTCATTTTGCAAGAAAACACATTTATATAAACCTAAAACGTTGTTATCAAATTGAAAGTGTATGTATACATTTAAATTAAATTATTCTTGTCTAAAATAATTAAGATAAAGTTTGTGTTCAATTCTATCAAATATATATGTGTGAAATTAAAAAATATAATTACCGACCTTACCTACCTGCTGTTGTTAAAGATTTTGTAATTGTCAGATTTCATTTTCTAAATTACGGTTTTAAATTAGAAAGTAATGTGAGAGTTAATTGTGTGATAGAAATAAAGGCTTTTTTATTTTATTTATGAGATATGTAAAAAAGTATTGGCAGCATTCAATTAGTAACGCATTTTGCAATGAAATAAATACCAATATGTAATAGCAAAAGTGTGTTTCTTGATCTGTTTGCGCTTTTTTCATGACGACAATGTGACAGAGCAGCAGGTCTTGGATCTCTGAGAGACATAGGCAACATCTAATTCCAAAGCAACAAATTAAAATGAAATGAAACATATATACTGATAAAACTTTGTTTTCATTGTTCTTTTGCTATTATCATTATTGACCTTGTGTGGCTATAATCAGGTATTGTGTTTGCGTTTTATCGTTTCAATTCTACCTCCCACCCCTTTTTTATATAATACTAGCTGACCCGGCGAACTCTGTTCTGCCTTACAGGCAATGAATAAGCAAATTTTGGATTTCATTAAATTCAATTTTAAAAAACGGGATAAAAAGTATCCTATGTCAGTCCCCTGGTTCTAAGCTACCTCCCCACCAATTTTCAGCTAAATCTGTTCAGCCGTTCTTGAGTTATAAATGGTGTTACTAACATCACTTTCCACAGACAAGGGCCTTGCCCTTAAATTTATGATGATGATGAATATCACTTTCTTTTATATATTTTTATAAAACGATATTGTGAGTACATATTATGTGCACACAAAATACTCTCTTTCGAAAGCCTTCTTTTTCAATTAAAGTAAAATACATATAACTGTAAACTCACGCTGCTTGCCTCCGCTTGGCGGTCAGCTTCCCTCCGCAGGCGTGGTCGGTCGCGTGTCGATGTCTCAGGCAGTAGTTGAGTGAACACTCCGCACACACGAGGGGGACCATCTCTTTCGTCTTGCAGTTTTTGAACGAACACCGGTTTGTGAATACCTGAAACATGTAATAAAGATATGTCTTTAATGTACACCAAAAAAATTACATAATTATAGAAATTTAAAAACTAATTTAATGCACATTGGGCGGGCATATCGCATTAGGCGATTTCTTCCGGGCAACCTTTATAAAGTGTTCAGTATTCATTTATTTAATTAAGGCAGTCATAAAGTCAGAGAATGTCAGAGGGCCTTCAGGCAGCAACTCACGACACCAGAGTTGGCCACTCTCATTTGATAAGAAGATTCATTTATTTAGCAAAACAGTGACTTAAACTAGAGAATAGTTAAGACATGTACCATGTACATAAGGTGTAGCTAATTTAATTAGCAAGCAAACTCATATGTTTAGAGAACTCTGGTGTTGTGAGTTTTTAAATTGCTCGAAGCGCTGCTGACATAGTTTTACAACTGCTGCTGTGTTACTGTGGAAAACTCTGGCAATGAGAGATTTTCAATTAAAAAATGATTTGATTTTGTTATGAAAAGATAGGCTCTCGATTTATTGGTCTTGCCTAGAAGGTACCAGTGAACTCTCGACTTGAAGAGATGTATTCAGTCACCATCATAAAGATTACTTAGAAATACAATTGTTCAATTATTTCTTTTGACATTTATAAGATTTTGGACATTTGTATTAGTATGTGTATAATATTTTAGTTATGAATGGACTCTGTCTGAAATAAACGCTTTTATTATTATTATTATATATAGAAGATATGAAATGTATTTCTCTTGTTTTGCATTATGTTTTTATTGTGTCCAGTAAAGTGTTAATCTGTCTATCTATAGACATTTAAAATGATATTGCCATACCTTATTCCTTCTCTCCCTAGCTTTATCGGAAGTGCACTGGTTGTCTATATGTGCGCTCACAGCCACGTCCGGGGGCTCCCCTCTCCGGCCCGGCACCGGAGCACTGCACAGGGGACACACCGGCACTTGCATGTCTCGAGAATTGGGCGCTGGACATTCGTGACTCACGTATGTGAAGTGGTCAGAACTGGAATTTCAATAAGAAATGAAATGAATGGAAAAAAATATTTGAAATCATGTCACATCACATTCTCTAAACTCTAATTAATATATTAGAGGGAAAGCACATTACAAGATTAGCTTCCTCAACATTTTTATAATTACTACTTACATTTAGAATAGAATAGAATATATCTTTAATGTACATTGTACACCATAAAACATAGAAATAACAATACAGGAAAAAGCTTAAATATATTAAAGTGATGCACATTGGGCGGCCTTATCGCCTTAGGCGATTTCTTCCAGGCAACCTTTTGTATGGACATTACTAAGAATTATAAACAGGCGGTGTACTAAAAATATAATTAGATACATACATTAGTTAAAAGACCAATACATACTCAAAATATACATAAATAAATATATACATATTTCATACACATTACACAAAATATTCAGGAAATAAGCTACTATTTTTATATAAGTAAACTACATAAATTAATGCTATAACAATGACAAATATTGGTGATACACCAACTTTTGGAATATACTCAGCGACTTGGCCTGCCTGATGGGCAGGGGCAACATGTACATTTATTACCATAGAAAAAAATTTAATTTTAGTTAGTGACCTAGGAAGAAATTAGGGATGAACATGAGCTTGTTCTTTAAATTGGTTTGTACTGTATGTATTTATACATACATTTATATACTACATCTGAGAATAACTAAGAACCACCTCAATGGATCATTACAGAAATGCAAAAAACTGTACAATAAGTACTTAAGTATATAATAATAATAATGAGACCCCCTGCCTCCCGGCTTGCCTTGATTGGCCGTCGGGGAGTGGAAGACGCAAGAGCTCAGTACCTAAGCTCCAGGGTGGAAGTGTTAAAGGGCATAACGCCGCTAGTACCGCTCAGAGAACGCGCAGCACACCTCTCGACACCCTAAGCCACTCACATCAATGTTGCCCTTCCGGCGCCATCTTAGGCTGCCTTTTGTGGAGGGCCCATTTAGTGAGTGGCAAGTCATCACCCGCTATAATTTTTATGAATGAGGCGGGTGCCGTTCCTCATACAATAGACCAGTTTAATTAAGTCAATTAACAACTCAACACAATAGCCTGTAACATTAATACCATTTCTGCAATAGTTATTTTATATACCTAACATCCTCTTTCTGTAATTTTGTACTTAATCTTAAGTATAGTATTGTAAAAGGCCTCTCAGTGTTGGCTACGTCCTTACTGATGCCTTAAAAATACCGGGTGTAAGGCCCGAGAGTCTGTGAAGGAATTAAAGATAATAATAATAATAAAAAAGTTTATTGGACACACAAATTCTTAAAATACTAACTTATTAATAATGTAACTTAAAATAGGGCATTTTAGAAAACAAAAGATATGTCGAGCAGCTTCTATGCTGAGAGAAAGTGGTCTCTCGTGCTGTAGCAGCTGATTCCTTCAGGGAAACATTTTTTCAAAAGGTTGGAAAACTCATCTTACAGAAACAAAGCTAATCAAAATTGAAATTAAGAAATAAAAAGAGAAATATTTAAAAAGCCTAAAATCATAGCCTAATTTTGTGTATTGTGTGAGTGTAGTGTGTGTATGTATGTATATAAATATAAAATATAGATTAGAACTTAAGTAGGTAAATGTAAACGCGTTGGTGAAAGAGTCATTTAGGCGGCTTGGTTTCGTACTCCGCAATTGTAAAGATTTTCATAGCCAGCACGTCATTAGATTACTTTTTAGCACTTTGGTGCGCAGCAAACTAGAATCCTCGATGTGTGTCTGGAATCCACATGAGAGCACATATGTATTGCCAATAGAAAAGGTGCAGAGAGCCTTTCTTAGGTACCTATATAAGCGTCTTTACGGATATTATCCGTTCATGTATCCTTCTGATTTTATATTGGGTTGCTTGGGCTATAACTCTTTGAAGGTCAGAAGAAATAAACACCAGCTGACTATCATGTGTAAGGTTATACGTGGAGATGTTGATGCACCAGACTTGCACGATAAGTTGTGTCAACTATTTGTACCGGACCAATATTTGCGTAGCAGGCGACGCAAGCTTTTGGTTGAGCCCCACTGCCGCACGGTGGCTCGGGCCGCCTTCCCACTCCCGCGCACTCTCGCCGCACTCAACGCGCTGCTCGCTGCCAACCCAACGTGTGATTTGTTTACGGACGGTTAGCCGGTTATTATGTTAGCGTGTTTGAGATTTTGCGAGCAGATGACTTAATGATTGTATAAATGACTTAGTTAGTATACTTAGAAATAGATTGATTTCACGATGTAAGATTAAGTGATTGTTATTTAAGTAAAATTAAGAAATTGTAAATATGAGACTTTTAAACCTTATAGAGACTTTTAAACTTTTGAATGGACTATACAACCTCCGGATACATCAAATTGGTTTATACAGACTAATCGTTGTGATCATAGCAGGGGACAAAACCAGACAATCAAGCGATGCTCTGCCAAAACTAACACAGGTCACCACATACTCAGCAACAGAGTGGTTCATAACTGGAACAGGTTGCCAAAAGAGGTGGTCAGTGCAACATCTGTAAACAACTTTAAGAACCGGCTTGATGACTGGTTAACTCTCAATTGGGCGCGCCTAAAAAGTTACATAAGCGGTCGCGTGGGGTGTTTGGCACCCCAGATTTAGGAAATTCAATAAAATACAAAATACATGCAAAATCAGACTTTTATTAATAAGAACATTTGAACTGACATATTAACCAACTTTTAATCGTATTTTTAACATAAAACTTTTAATTTGAAAAAGATTTTTTAACTAAACCTAGTTTTTTATCGTCACAATTTTGACAGACTACATTCGTAATGGTCATTGCACACATGTTTTTGACATTTCGAACATTCAGTCTTTGTTTTCCTGTCTTTACTTCTTGGACATACATAGCACCTTTTGTTTGATTGCGATCGGCTTGCTTCAGAAATAAATTCTTGGTCCTGTCACACAGTCACCTGGGGTGTCATGCACCCCAAACACGCTCTCCGAACCCAACCGTCCACAACAGAGTGTCGCTTGCAACTGAATCGTGTACGTTTTACGTGTTTACGAAGCTATCTAGAAGGCCAACGCGCTATATTCAAATTTTAAAAAGTTGTGAGCCTGGTGACTGCTCTGGGGTGCATGACACCCCACGCGACCAATTAAGGGTTAAGTAAATCCAAAAAATCTCTTGTTAACTTGTGATCGTTGCACCAGTGGACTGTTTAATTTTTTATCTCTTGTGTGGACTAAATAAAACAATTTTGACACAGTGTGATATGGGCACATCAGCAATTTGCTGCTCGCTCATTATTCAAATAAATAAATTAATTGTAATGTACCTACATACTTTATTTTGTATGGACTGATTATTATTTTACTTTTGACAACTTATTATATATATTTTAATTATTATATGACATTGTTAAGTGATTGAGTGAGTGAGTATGAAATAGTTAATGTAATTGGTTGGGACCGTTTTAATTATTATTAAATAAATAAAATAAATAAACTATTTCAAACAAATTTGATACAGTGTGATATAGGCACATTAGCAAACTCCTGCTTGCCTATAAATCATACAAACAAATATTAATTGATTTGATTGACTTACCAAAATACTTCTTTGCATGCTCCACATTTCATAGGAAGGAAATCTGCAAAGAAATATAATCTTAAGTAAATGATCAGAATTGCATAATCATTTCATTTGTGTGTACAACTAATCTTGTTTTCATGTTTTCAGCTGTGTAAAGACAAATTTTTGCTAAGATGATTAAAAATATACCTACAAGTTTAAAAAAGACATTTTATATACATACAAGAAGTAAATACTGAAGTAAATATTCTGGGACATTCACACAGCGCCAAATAGCCTCATATTAATTAAGCAAACACAAGTGTTTTGTGTACTAGATAATGGATATAATACATAACATCATAGGTACATAGAAACAACTAAGAGAATAGAATAATTTTAGCTTTCAATAATAAACCTATCATGGGTACAGATTAATCTCTTCTCTTCTTTTTTTTTACTCTGAATAATCACCCATAGTCATATTGAAATAATGTAAAGACCTTGTACACCCACCATGTACCTACCCACAATTTTTTTAAAAGTATGTTACATGAAACTTTGATAAATGAGTAGAATTTCTGAACTTTTTCCTTGTGACCTCGTTTTTTTGTTCTAAGTTAATCTAGACACATTACTTTACTTGATAACTTAAAAATAAATAACCGTAGGTCAAAGGATGTAGCATAAAGTAGGTGGTTTCATGGTCTTGGATGACGAAACTTTAACTAGAACAAAGTTTACGTAAGTATTGCATTTTGCTTTTACTGAATATTTGATACCACACGACTATTCAATTATTAAATGAATAAGAGTAGAGAAGAAATGTAAAATGCAGTTCTTGAGTCCAAAACGCAATAGAGTAACTCACCAAGTTTGTTGCAAGAAGTGTAGGAACAATTCTTTCCAATGTGTGGGAACTCCATAATTATTTACTTATTCTTGAACTATACGTGCGTATTCAAATCTTGAAGGGTTGTAAGATAAATGATGAAAAACTAGACGTAACACACTTATAAATCACCAAAACTTTCACGACAAAGTGAACAAGGCTCGTCATTCTACAATGAAATGTCGCTTTTGAAAGATTATTCTAGCCATTTCTAGCACATTTCAAGGATGTGCTGCCAGTTTAGTATAGTTTTCTATAATGAGCGATTCTTAAATGGCATATCAAAACAAGTAGGTACATCATGGTAGGTATGTATTATTATTTTAACATGTTGAACATACCTTATGTTACGCCTAGCATAAAATGGTAAAGTAGGCTCAGGCTCTGAGTTTTGTGTTAGTAATAGTAAAACAAGTTATTGGCATAAGCTGAGATTCGAACCGGGATCGTGAGATTGTGAGCCACACTTGCTTACTGATAGCCTACAAATATCGGAAAAACATATATTAAACAAAGGCTACCAGCTCGAGCACTACGGCCTCTCATGTTCAAGGAGTGCTGGTAGAATTAGCCGTCACGCTAGTCTGAACGACATCATTCGCCGGGCTTTTTCCACTGGCAATGTTGCAGCTATGCTCGAACCGAGCGGCCTAGCAAGTGATGATGGAAAAAGACCTGACAGTATGACTCTTGTGCCCTGGATGTTGGGTCGGCCCCTTGTGTGGAACCCATTTTGCGTCAACATATTGGTGCCGTCTCATCTGTCCTTGTTACGGTGTCGGGTTGGAGCGGCGGCTTTTATTGCCGAGCATCAAATGAGACGCAAATATGCTAACTTCGGGCGAGGTTACATATTTGAGCCTTTTGGAATCAAAACTTTGGGGCCGTGGGGTCCGAGAGCTCATACTATTTTCCAAAACCTCTCGGTGCACTTGGTTGACGCGACGCATGACAAAAATGCTGGCATTTTTTCTGGCTCAACGTAACAACATTGCCATCCAGCGTGGTAATGCAGCCAGTATGCTGGGCACACTGCTCTCTGGTAGTGATTATCTTTAGGCTTTTCTAAAGATTTTCTCAGTGCCCCTTTTTATGTTGTAGTTAGAAGTAGTATGTTTAGTTTGTTTTTCTTACCTTGTTTTTATATTTTATTATTGTAAATAAAGATATGTTTAACTAAAGCACTGTACATTGAATTGCCTTATCGCTTAAGTCGATTCATGTCAGGCAATTTCTTGGATAGATGGAACCCAATTTTTTTTAAATAGCGATAATATATATATTGTAGTATGGTATCACTAAGATATTTCTTTTAGTTATCAAAGTCAAACTATATCTAAATGTTACAGTCTATTTATTATTATTGTCATTGTCATTCATACTCGTGTCATATCATGTGTCAAGTTGTCAAACCAAATTTTCTGTTTTCCCTTTCGACCTTCGCAAGTTGGGGTCGGCATAACTAATAATTCCTTTTCTTTTGATTTCAACGGTTCAGTGGTCCTTATTTAGGATCACGGAATAAATCTGGGCTTCATTGAAGAAGTATTATCAAATATGAGTAAATTAATCCCCACCGCCGCTAAACTTTTCGGTGGAAACTCAATTTCGGTGGGTTAGGTTCAGTTCTTTTTTGCATTCAGTTTTCAGTTTCTACGTGTCTGTTGAATAAGTTCAAGTTTTTGTGATCAGTTTGGTGACGTGTGTTATTTGTTTGTAGAAAGTAGCCGCCCCGGCTGTGACCACGTCCAATGCGAAATACAGTACTAAGAATGAAGCGACATTTGAAATCAAGGTAATTTACGCCAATTTATAGTGTATTATTCTTCCTGTTTTATATATTTAGGTCCAGGTTCATAAGGTGTTTACTATTACATTGGCTTTAGATAGTTTATTTCAAGTTTTAATACAATGCTTAAGAATTATGTAACCTAACCTTCAAAGTGTCAAGTGTATAGCAGCTGTTTTTCTCAGGCTTGTAGAGGCATTGTACAGGAGATAAACGCACCGCAAACACATTAGAGATAGTTGCTAGAAATGCACACTAAAATGGCCTGTATCATCAAGTAATAAGGTTTACCTGTCACTTATTCCTATAATAGCTACAATGTTGTATCATGCTTTATTTACTGAAATATTTCTTGTGTACTGTACAGAGTTTGAAAATAACTTAAATTTTGGAAAATTAATTTAAGAGATTATAATAAACCAATTTATAAGATTATAAAGTAGGAAATATTTTGTTTACAATGCTAATCATCACCAATAAATTAGTCTTTTCATATGAATATCATATGTTCCAGCCATACAAACTCCATAAATTGGAGAAAGGCCCCGAGACAACAGCGTCGCTGACATCTGAAGATGCTCTGCAAATGTATCAGCAGCTCGCCGTGCTGCGGAGGATTGAGACTGCCGCCGGAAACTTGTACAAGGAGAAAATCATTAGAGGATTCTGTCACTTGTATTCAGGTAAATTAATTATTAACATTTTAGAGTTACTTCTAGAAATACTATTTCCTCAGAATTAATATCCTGTGTAAAAATATTCTTTTAGTGTGCTACATTGTTGACTACAGTGGACATATAGCAGGTTTTATTATGTAAACCTATGAATCATTAAAGAAAACAATCTGTTACTTTTAATTTCAAAAAAGAAGATTCTTTATTTGTCAATATAAAGCTAAATATATAAAGCAACAATAGTTTTTTTTAATTGTAAAATTAATTAAAGAGTACTCAGCAAACAGGATTATTAAATTATAATGACATTTTAGAGTACCTAGTCAACTTTCTAAAAAATCTTATCATAAATATCTCCCAAGATTTACATCTTATTATTTATCACACATTGTAGATAAAACTGTCTACACACAATGTAAACACTGATTTCTTATCAGACATCATGACATAGTTGATAATACTATTTATAAAGGAAAATGACTTAATGACGAAGACATAGTACATGATTCACCTTGACAATGTCATTTGAACACTTGACCAGCCTATTTATCATAAAAATTGTCTTAATTAATCCAATCAGTTACTTATTAATTAGAGTTTTTGTTGAAACACTCACCTTCACAATGTCATTTGCTAATTTAATAATTGTTAACAGTCACACAAAATACATATAAAGAAACTTAGACTAATTAAAAAACCCTTAACTTGACATTGCTAAAAAATAGGGAAAAATGGACAAACCACCAATAAGCTGGATTTTTTGTCCATAAATGATAAGTTCCTCTAAGTACATTGATTAAAAAATTTACAGACAGAGCTAACTCTCAAACACTAGAAAACTCTGTTTGACAACATATTTAAAATGTATCTATCTATACATATAATAAAGTTGAAGAGGGTCGAAAATCTGAACATAATTTTTTTTGGGTATACTTTAAATCTGTTGCAAAACACGTTTCAGCAGTTTTTAGAATTTTCGTCTGCTTATTTAAACACTCAAAACTCAACAACGGCTGAATGGATCATCATGATTTTTGGTATGTAGGTAGTTTGAGGTCTTGAAGTGTTATAGGCTACTTTTTATTTCAAAATATCGCGAGTGATGCAGCAGGCATCCCAACAAGTAGTATAAAAATACTGAATTGAATATACTGAACTGATTGAACTGTAACCTCCTTCCAGGCCAAGAAGCGGTAGCCGTGGGCATGCACGCCGCCATGCGCGACGTGGACTCTGTGATCACAGCGTACCGCTGCCATGGCTGGACACACCTCATGGGAGTCAGTATAGCGGGAGTGCTCAGCGAGCTCACCGGGCGCAGGACCGGCTGCAGCCGCGGCAAGGGGGGCTCCATGCACCTCTACGGGAACAACTTCTACGGAGGGAACGGGATTGTAGGCGCTCAGGTAGGGTAACTATTACTATCTCTGCAGCAAGTGATTTTTCTTAACTAGAACAGGTTTGCATTTGATCATAGTTTGCCCGATGGTAAGCAATAACTATGGTCTAAGATGGATCGTGCCGACAGGGAACTGGTTAACTCGCGCCTTAAAGATCGTTAGATTTTAGTTAATGGGGAACAGGGAGTCAGGTAGGATGATGATGATGCAGCAAGTTGTTATATTTTAGTGTTATTTATCCATTCAATCTGTCAGACGAACAGTAGAAAATTTGTGTATGTTTTAGTTCAAGTCAATTTATTTGAGAGGAAGAGAAATAAATAAATAAATAAATATTTCAGGACATAATATCACACAGCGCCATCTAGCCCCACACTAAGCAAACGCTTGTGTCGTGGGTACTAGATAACGGATATAATACTTATATACTTTTCTTTTGTAAATACATACTTATACATACAAACGACCAGACTCAACACAAGTAATTATAAATTTTAAAATACATAAATACTTGTGTCATGCGGGAATCGAACCCGCGACCTCTAGATTAGAAGGCAGAGCCACTACCAACTAAGCTAACAGGCCAGTCAAATATTTAAATTTTGTGAATGAGATAGTAAAAATTAAGAGACATATGAGGAAAGAAAAGAGATAACTTATTTCTATTCTATTTTATTGGTAGTAGAAAGCCATTAAGAGCACCATATGTATATTCTACTGTTTGTTACTTCTTCACACTCAGTGGCTGAACCAATTTGTATGAAATTAATTTTGGTATAGAAGTACATTAGACTTTTATTTACCACATTTTATGTAGAAATAACGCGAGGAACATAGCGGGGCAATTATGATGGTACCATGATGGGGTACTCTAGGGTTCTGAGAAGCTATTATTTCACCGTCGTAAGTTTAAAAAATATTATTGTCAATGTATGTTGCAGTCATTTCTTTGATATTTGCAAATACGGCTTTGCCAAACAGGGACAAAGAAAAAGAGATAGAGAGAGAGAGAGAGAGAGAGAGAGAGAGATTGAAAGAAGGATATAAGAGAGTGAGAAATTTGAAAAGTACTCAGACATCTAGCATATAATATTTCTTATTGATAATAATATTCCGGGACATTGCACACAGCGCCATCTAGCCCCACACTAAGCAAACGCTTGTGTTGTGGGTACTAGATAATGGATACAATTACATATATATACATATTTATTTATTTATTTAAGACACAAAAACAACTTACAAACTAAAACTTATAATAAAAAACAAACTCCGATGTAAAAAAATAAATAAATTTGTAAGTCTAACTATTGTGTACAGCTTTTTTTACAATATAATGTTGTACTCTCAAAGTTTATAGTAAACATCACTATTATAAGCGGTAATATTACATTTATTAAGTAAGTTTTTGAATTTAGTTAAGTTGTGATGAAATATATCTAGTTTAGTACTTTCTTTACTACTGAGTGTATTGTACAAATGACACATACGAAACAATGGGTTGTTATGACCAATGTTATTATAGAAAATAGGAATAGCAAATATGGTAGGCTTCCGAGTAGACAATTTCCGAGTTATAAATTTAACATCATTTAGCAGAGGTTCACAAAAACCCCATTTACAATCTTATGTAGGATACAAAGGTCAGAAACACAAAAGAAAAATCAGAAATATGTATGTACTTTATTTTGTAAATACATACTTGTTATACATAGAAATGACCAGACTCAACACAAGTAATGTCAAATCTTACAATTCATAATAACTTGTGTTATGCGGGAATCGAACCCGCGACCCTTTGATTAGAAGGCAGAGGCACTACCAACTAAGCTATCAGGCCAGTCAACTTAATATAATAATATCTTACTTAATATTCTGTCCGTCCCAGTCCCCGCTGGGCGCCGGCATAGCGTTCGCGCACAAGTACCGCGGCGACGGCGGCGTGTGCTTCGCGCTGTACGGGGACGGCGCCGCCAACCAGGGCCAGCTGTTCGAGGCATACAACATGGCCAAGCTGTGGGACCTGCCCTGCGTCTTCGTGTGCGAGAATAACGGATACGGTGAGAGGATGCTGGAGTAGTAGTATTGGCCGAGTGATAATAGCTCTAAGTCCAATGGCACTACTTTTTTTCTCCTTATCGTTGTCTATTGGTATTTCACACTTTAATATCTATACTAATATTATAAGGCTGAAGAGTTTGTTAGTTTGAACGCGCTAATCTCAGGAACTACTGGTGCGAATTGAAAAATTATTTTTGTGTTTAGTAGACCATTTATCGAGGAAGGCTTTAGGCTATATAACGTCACGCTGCAACTAACAGGAGCGAAGAAACAATGGAAAATGTAGAAAAATCGGGAAAAAATATTCATCTTTGAGGGCTTCTGTTGCGTGCGCTGCGAAAACAGACAGTTCAAGATATTAAAAAAATATGTATCAAAGAATTATTTATCTTGAAATGATCTAACAAAATGTATGCAACAGTATATGTCTATAGTAGGTTAACTCAATAAACCTGTTATTATGGTAATAACTATTCCACGCGGACGATGTCACGGTAACCAGCTAGTTGTATAATATGTAGC
The DNA here is from genome assembly GCA_927399415.1 of Macaria notata. Taxonomy (NCBI): domain Eukaryota; kingdom Metazoa; phylum Arthropoda; class Insecta; order Lepidoptera; family Geometridae; genus Macaria; species Macaria notata. The sequence continues at coordinate 10,912,014 of OV656738.1, read as the reverse complement.
GATACACAACTAAAATAGCGTTGCACCACTTTGAGCCATTTCATAATTAGAGTTCAATGAAATCGTGCATAATATTTTGTTGATTGTCGGGATTGCTTTAGGTAATGGTGATAAATGTGATCGCACTGTTTAAAACGTCTATTACAAATAGTGTAACTATTACGGTTTTTAATTCATGTAAAAATTAGCTTATGTTTTTTGCCAATGCAACAAATACAGTTTTCATACACCCAGGCCGTCACACAACGTCGCCGGGCTTCTGCAAGCGAATTCAATTTATAGATTCATACTCGTGATAATTATGTGATCACTGAATTTTGATTAATTTTATACAATAGAAAAACCTTTACAATAGATATACCTTTGTATTGGCCTGAACCGCGTGTCGCGTCCCCGCCTCGCGCCGACAAAGAGTATGAAATAATACTCTAAACTATGTATCAAAATTGTGTACTTGCGGTCAAGGCGATATCAGTCTAGCTGCTAAAGTAATGTTTGTTTTCCGTTACCCCAGGCATGGGCACGAGCGCGGACCGCTCGTCGGCCAGCACGGAGTACTACACGCGCGGGGACTACGTGCCCGGCCTGTGGGTGGACGGCATGGACGTGCTGGCCACCAGGGAGGCCACGCGCTACGCCATCGACTACTGCACGCAGGGGAAAGGTAACTCACTCACTGATTTAATGGTCGACTAAAATGACAGTTTAATTTTATTTATCCATGAATTTATTGGTTTGATTTCTAGTATTTGGTATATTTTTCACAACTTTTTGCACAAATATTTCAGCCCATATTTTATGAACATTGCAGGTCCCCTAGTAATGGAGATGGAGACGTACCGCTACTCGGGTCACTCCATGTCGGACCCGGGCACCTCGTACCGCACCCGGGACGAGGTGCAGGAGGTGCGCCAGACCAGGGACCCCATCACTAGCTTCAAGGAGAAACTGATCGCCAACAAGCTGGCCACGGCTGAACAACTCAAGGTTCGTCACTAGTCTAGTTAAGATAAAAAAAAAAAAAACTAGTCAAACATGGAAAGGACATTTGACTGCTCTGAAGCTTAGTTGATAGTGTCTCTACCTTCTAATCAAGGGGTGCGGGTTCGATTCCCGCATAACACAAGTCATTATGCATATTAAAATTTGTAATTACTTGTGTTGAGTCTGGTCGTTCCTATGTATAATAAGTATACATTTACAAAAAAAAAGTATATATGTATTGTATCCGTTATCTAGTACCCATGATACAAGCATAAGCTTATATAGTATGGGGCTAGATGGCGCTGTGTGATATGTCCTGAAATATTTATTTATTTATTATTTTATTTCATATCTTATTTAATCAGACATGAATAACTGATGGTAAGGACATCCCTAGTTTATTTAAACTTGTACATCGCAAGGTACATTACTAGTTTAGATAGAAAAATCTTGATTGCTTGAGTGGAATGCTTGTATCATGTCGTTCATTTTGGTATTTTAAGTTACTTTTGCAGTATTAAAAAACCTTCCTTTTTACCAATGATTTTGCTCCCTTATATCTCTCAAGAAAACTTTCCCAGGAAATAATCAAATTCCAAGGCGCGGAATATCATAATCAACGTTATTGTTCACCGTTTCCAGGAAATCGACGCGAAAGTCCGTCAGGAAGTAGATGAGGCAACGAAGGAAGCTAAGACGGAGCCCGAGATCCCCGTGGAGGAGCTCTCCGGGGACATCTACTACAACAACCTGGAGCCCTACATCCGGGGGATACACCCCGACGCACCGCTGCAGCACCGCGAGGTGGTGCCGCGCCACTAGTGGGGACTATGCTTAGGTCACTCATACCACAGTATAGGTGTCATTTGTATACACTATTTCAAATATAAATAAGTATTCCGGGATATTGCACACATCGCCATCTAGCCCCACACTAAGCAAACACTTATTATTTTATCTTATTTTACCACGACTTTTTACCAAAGCGGAGGATTTTTTATCGTGCAGAGTTTAATAATTAGAAACGTCTAACGACAGCATAAGAAAACCTTCAGAAGAATTAATAACTTCCAACTCGGAAGTCGGTAAAAACATAAAAAAACTTTCAGAAATCTTGAAACCCTCCTTTTTTTAAAGTCGGTTAGAATATAAAAAAAACTGTACACATTTTGAAATTAGAATCGGCAGCAGCACCCACGCATTGGTTGCGGTGAGATGTGTAAACTGTAAACTCTGCTGCTATTGGTCAAAGGTGGAGTGTGGCGGAACGATGCTACATTGTCATTCGTTCAATGCTCTATTTTATTTGAGAACTTGGACAATACAAAGAAAGAAATATGGCCCAAGAAGAAAAAAAAATGCACTTATTAGTACTGAATTTTAATAGTAATAGTACAATTTTTGTCCGTTATTTGTCTGTAATGTTAGAGATAAAATACTGTATGCAATAATACCTGCACTGTGGTAACTAGCGCCATCTATAATAGGTCTGCGGTCTGATGCAGTGTATCGCTGAATTTATATTGTAGCAAGAACTAAACTGAAATATGCACAAAAAGTTCAAACAGTTTGTCAATGTGTCGTGTTTCACATTGTATTGGAAAAAATGAATAAATAGTAATAGAAAAAATTTCTCGTTATGCTGATGATTTCTGGCCTCATTATTGGCTCGTTGAATTCTCAATTCAATGATTGAATTCTAAATGGAAAAACTACACATGTCTCTGTTATTCTCTACGTAAAAGACAAAGACAAGTGATCTATAAATATGATCTATAACATAAAAGATGAAGAGGAATCAATAAACAAAAAGCTTTGTACAAAAAGAAATAGAATTTTTCTTTGAATTATTTTACGATAAGCTGAGAATGAAAGCTAAACAATCTATCAGAAGGATTGCGAAACATTCTTTTTGAAGTCGGTTAAAAATACAATAGTTTTGCGCTAAAAATAGCTGAAACAAGTACTTCAAGTAGATGTTGTGAATCTGACGTTTGAATAGAATGAGAGAGTTCGGTGATATCAAATGTTAATTAATTAATTATTAAATTTAACGCTTTAGCTTACATACAATTTTTCTTATGCTTATGCCTTGTTTAAATGTATCGTTGATTCTATATTCTGTCTGATAGTTGTAGAATCAATGGTATTTTAATGCGGGAAAAATGTCCTCCAATCACAGTAGTCCAAAATGTTGTCATGTTATTATGGGCTTATTTTATTGGTGAACTTTTTTAGCAATATCGGCTATGGCAGTGTGTAAATTTGATTTTAAATTACTTTTTAAATAAAATAAATGAGATTTTGTGTCTCTGGAGATTATATTTCTTGCTTTGCTTCATGTCAAATGTTTCTATAAAAAGGCAATATATTGTTAAATATAGAATTTGGCTGAAGTGAAATAATCACAAATTCAGTGCGACACGATTTCGAAGACCACGCGTTTTTCACAGATTTATTTCTTTTTTTTTTAAAGTTACCCTAATGTTAGAATTATGCTAACAACGAGTTTATTGCAATTTTTTATAAATGTACATAAATGAAACGTCAGACGATATTTACAATTGGAATCTGTGGAAAATGTTAGCTTAACAATGTTAAAATTTAAATTATTTTAATCAGAATTTACTTAGCGTTTTATAGGATGTATCCATTTATATACTTTTTTGTATCATGTTCACTCTGCTATATATTTTATGTTATTTTTGTTCTCGTGTTAGTATATTATGTAGTGATAAGCACAAGTGATATTGCCGAAGCGAATACTGATCATTATGTTTCTTATTTATTACGAGGGTATGTATGAAATATTAAATATTTTAAAATACATACTTTTATTTTCTTTTTTCGGTTTTTTATTAATAGAAATTTGGTAATCGTATTTTACATCAGTATTTCTGATACTCGCTCTAAACCAAAATATAGTTTTTTGATAATCAATATGAAGACATGAGATAAACAGAAACGATGGGCTCAGTAACCGTTTTTTTTATTCAAACCTTACGATCAACTAGCGATCCTAGCGGCAAATTGGTGAGGTTTTCTAATTATTAAAACATTTTATACTTCACACAAACACACTAGCGCCTCTAGCGGTAACTCGCGGAAGCTTCTATTACATAAGTACATACATCTCAGACTAAAGAAGAAAGAAAGGACTCGGCATAACAAACAGTAGTTACTGACATATCGGCATCTCTTTTTATCTTATGAGGGCAATCATAATGTAAAAGAGCACAACAGTAGTTTTATCAATGGCTGATGACGTCACAAAATGTATCACTGCGGCCGGTCGCCATGTTTTATCACAGCCAACAACAAGTACATCAGTTGTCATCGTAACTTGTTTATTACAGAGTTTTGAAGAAAATTTAGTGATATTAAGCGAAAATTGTGCTTGTTTATAGTGTGTGAACTTGCAAAATACTGCATTTATTATGGGTAGGTGCAGTGTGTTAGGCTGCCGCATGAAAAGCAACACAAAACATCCCAAAATAACGTTGCACAGGTAAGTAAACGAATTCATTCAAAATATCTTGTCTTTTCTATTATTTTAAAATATTTTGCTGTTTGTGAGAAAGTTTATAAAGATAAACGTGCTTTTCTCTATTCATTTACTGTTTTACTAATAATATTAGGCGATTATTTAAGAAAATCATTCGTCATAGTAAATAGAGTTGCGGTACGGCATTTTCAATGTATCGATAACTTAGCGACAGGTGAATATTATCTAAACTCGATTTCTTTTATTTGATTTTAGATTGCCAACATGTAAAGAAAGAAAAGAACAGTGGCTGGATATACTTGGTATTGAAAATTTGAATACTACAACCAAACATATTTTTATTTGTTCCCTGCATTTTGAAGACAAATGTTTGAACCGAACTTTAAATGTAACAAGACTGCGCGATGATGCTTTACCTTCAAGTGAGTTGTTAGTAAGTTTTGAAAATAGACCAGATAAGTTTATAGTGTTTACCTACTTACTGACAAAGTAATCGAACTAAACCAGTTGATGACAAGGGACGAGAATCATGTCAGCAGCAGTAATTCTATATTGTTGAAATACTGATAAAAAGTTTCAGATTTAAATGTACATAGAACAAAATAGATAAATGTACCTGTGTTAAAATGCAAGTTATACAAATGTGTGCATGTGTTAGTGATTAAATTGGCAATGTAAATATTATTAAACATATAAGGTTTTTTTTGTGTAGATACCAGCGCAATTTGACAAGTTTGAGGAACTACAATCTGTTTCTTGCAGGGTGTTGGAACAGAAACCTGTCTGCAGCACTTCTAACTATGCAGGTGCAAGTGTTATATTTCATAATAATTATGTTCCTTAAGGTACTTATCATACAATCTTGATTTTTAATAACAAACACACTCAATATTAAAAAATATTGTTATTTTGCTTTACAGTTACCAGCCCAATTTAATGAATGCCAGGAACATCAATTTGTTTCTCACAAAGCACTGGAAGGGGAGCCTATCTGCAGCACTTCTAGCTATTCAGATGTAAGTATCCTTTTTACAATGTTAAGTATCGTACTTCATATTATACAATCTTGATTTTTAAAAACAAACACACTCAATATTAAAAATTATTGTTATATTGCTTTACAGTTACCAGCGCAATTGAATAAATGCCAGGAACATCAGTTTGTTTCTCACAAAGCACTGGAAGAGGAGCCTATCTGCAGCACTTCTAGCTATTCAGATGTAAGTCTTCTATTTTATGTTACTATAGGTACTGCGGGCAGCATAACTGGTAATTTAAAATAATTTAGGCCAAAAAACTTGTACGAAGTTGCAAAAAACTAGAAGTCAATGTGTTTTTTTTTTGTTTCAGGATAAAGCGCTTGAAATTATTCAAAAATTAAAATTAAAATGTGAAAATCAGAAAAAAAATAAAAAGATTAAATGAAAAAGTGAGAAGACAGAGTAAGAAAATAGCAGATTTTAAAACTGTAATGAAAGATTTAAAAGACAATAATTATGTGAATGATGATCATGCGGCTGTGTTGGAGCAGTGCGCAGGCCCCAAAGATTTTCTAAAAAGGCAAATTGCGAAATCGGTAGGAATGCCTTTGGAAAGACAATACAGCGAAGAAATTCGAAAATTTGCACTGACACTCCACTTTTTATCTCCAAAGGCCTATAACTTTGTTCGTCGTACGTACAGTTCCTGTTTGCCACATCCAAGAACTTTAAGTAGGTGGTATCAGAATGTAAACGCTGAACCTGGGTTTTGTACAGAGGCTTTTAATGCTTTGAAACACAAAGTTCAAACAAGTGAAATGCCAGTGATATGTGCTATGGTTTTGGATGAAATGGCTATTAGAAAGTCTCTTTGCTGGGATCCTCAAACTAAAACCTATTATGGACGAGTTAACGTTGGGATTGATTGCGATATGGACTCATTAGAAGTAGCCAATGAGTGTCTTGTGTTACTGCTGACCTGTATAAACGGTAGTTGGAAGTTACCTGTGGGATACTTTTTCATAACGGCTTTGTCTGGGGAACAAAAAGCAGTACTAGTTAAAACATGCATCCATAAATGTGAAGAAGTCGGCGTCAAAGTTGTGAGCTTGACCTGCGATGGTCCAGCTGCAAATTTAAGCATGTTTTCAGCATTAGGCTGTGATTTCAATTCAGGCCAGGTAACATTTACTTACAGTAACAGCATCATACACGCTTTTATTGATCCCTGTCATGCTATCAAACTAGTCCGAAATGCTTTCGGTGAATTGAGGGTGTTTTACGATATGCATGGCAGGAAAATAGATTACATCTACCTGGAACATCTACTAAATTTGCAGGAAGCCGCAGGACTGCACATGGCCACAAAATTAACAAAGGCCCACATACAATATCAAAAACAAAAAATGAAGGTACGACTTGCCACGCAGCTTCTTAGCGACTCGGTGGCAGATGCCTTGGAGCATTGTGCTGATTTAAAAATCCCGGAATTTCAAGGAGGTGAAGGCACAATTAACTTCATTATGTTAATAAACAGCGTTTTTGATGTCTTAAACAGCCGATCAATTAGACCACCGGGGTGGAAAAAGGCTATATTTTCGGGAAATGTTGGTCTGGTAGAAGCTTTATTCGAAGGTGCCACAACCTACCTTCAGAATCTGATACTGCCATCTGGGCAGAAACTCGTCGATTCCAGAAGAAGAACAGGCTTTGTAAGACTTATTGTGGACATGATCAGTGCAATTCAACTGTATAAATATTTGATTGCCGGTACCAAACTTTTACAGTACCTGCCACTGTACAAGGTCAGCCAGGACCACCTCGAGTTGTTTTTTTCTGCCATCCGAGCTCGAGGTGGCTTTAATAATAACCCTAATGCGGTTCAATTTAGGGCCGCTTTTAAAAGATTGTTAATAAGAGCTGAAATTAGGGATGCGGGCATTGGCAACTGCGTTCCTCTAGAGCAAATTAACATATTAACCTGCTCTAGTAAGACAAACCCAGTCACGGCCATAAACGAACTAACAGAAAGGAATTCATTTGTTGAATTGCCAGAGGATGATAGTGAGTTGTTCGAAGAATTTATACACTGCATGTACAATAACTTACCCAACTACTCCGAAAGCGTAGTTACTTATATTGCCGGTTTCATATCTAGAAAGTTGGCTCGCTCTGTAAAATGTGATATTTGCGCAAATTTGTTATTTGGAGATGCACAAAAAAGCTTAATAACTCTGAAAAATAGGGGTGGATTGGTTTACCCGTCAAAAGACGTGACGAATATTCTGATTAAAATTGAAAAAATCCTTAAAGGTATTTTTCAAAAGCAGCTTCGGTCTGAACAGTATTATCTGCATGCATTTCGATTTTTCATGGAACATTTTGATGAATCCAATTTGTTGAAATCGAATTCCGAACATGACACGACCTACAGACTTTTACTTATTAAATCTATAGTCCAAACTTACATGGATCTGAGGTTTAAATACTATGGTAAGAAAACCACAGAAAAGATTTCGTTTCGCAATTACTTTAACAAAATCATATTATTCCGTAATGAGTAAATTACTGGCAATTTTATTAGGGTCCGATATGCTCTTATTTGATTATTGTGTACCTATATTTGTATATAGTTTGTATTTTTAGAACTTGAAAATGACTGTGATTGAGGGTTCAACATGCTCATAGTTGATTAATGTGTATATTTGTATTTTTATTTACAACTTGAAAATGACTGTCATTGAGGGCTCAACATGGTCTTATTTGAAACACGATTTGAAACATATCCTTTGTATTTAAAAAATACAAATTTTACAGTTTTACAACTATTATAGTTTTTAATAAACCTGTGTGAAATGGTAATTTTCGTTTTATTATGAATGATCGTGCCAAGTTGTATAAATAAAGTATTAAGTAATTAATAAAATTAAGTATACTCTGCAAAACGAGAAAAAAATCTGTATTTAGTAAGTACCTATTTATTTATTCTTTTCTTTGGTAACTAATTACTTAAAGACCGTGTTGGTATTGAAGGCGTGGTATGCTGATCAGTAATAGTGATACTCAAGGCTCCTATACATATGCCCCGGCACGAGCCGCAGTAAGTGGCAGTCCGCACGAAACTCAATCTTAATTCCAATTTCGGTCGCATACTACGCCCACAGGTAAGATATAGGTACACGGCTATCACAAGGCTGCAGTTTTTATTCGTGATCGCAGCGGTGGAAACTGGGAGTAATTAATGGGATAAACATACCATAGTAAAATTCGTTTTATTATGAACATGTACAAGTACAGAATAAAGAGGATGTTCATTAAATTGCAGTGGCATCAGTACAGTATCCACGTGCCCTGCCATAAATAAAATGTCACTGAGCGTGTGCGTTTTTATAGGTCGCATTTCCACGTAAATAAAACTGAAGAAATGTAACCGAAACTCATTTTCGACAATTTTCAATTCTGCAAACACCGTGCAATTCAACTATCGATATTATAATGCGCGCATCCCTACGGCAAGCCGCCATCTTTGTGCCAGGCTCACGTTAGGTATGCACGTTTTTTTCGTAGGTATTTCATGTCCATTCTTTTCCTATTGTCTGTGACATACATACTGGCATACGTAGAAAAAAGTATACATTTGTCACTAGATGGCTCTATTTTAACTGTCAACTTCTCAGGGTATGATACCACCGATTTAGTTGTGGTAGTCGATGCGTTAGATTTTTTGTTAGAACTCAGTACGAGTTAGGTTGTTGTATGTTTTTGTTAAGTCTTTTATTTGAGCGGCTCGGCCGTTCCTAGTTGTTTCCTGGTTCCTGAGCTTTTGATCCTCAAATCCATTTATTACTCTGATATTAAATGTAAGTACATAAACTCCTTAGAACAACAAAACTGGAAGACACAAGGTGCGGTGTTGGTAACATCTTAAGAGCCACGGAGGCCACGTTGGTTAGGAGGTGAGGTGTGGCGGTGGTATATGGAGGAACACACCTAAAAACCATCAAGTTTGTTGTTTGATAGATAGATAGATAGATAAACTCTTTATTGTGACACACATTGACAAAAAAAAGACATACAGAAACACAAAAGACTTAAAAAAATAGTGACACAACTGGCGGCCTTATCGCTAATAGCGATTTCTTCCAGGCAACCGTAGGATGGACAGGAGTCGAAAGAAATATAAAGGATGGGGTGTTCAAAAAGAGAAAATATATACAAATAATAAAAATATTCAATAATACATATATATATATACATACAATAACAAATAACACACATTACATATACGTGCAAATAACTATAAATATATAACACATATACATATTATACCCATATACTATAACGACAAAAGGAGACAACTATAAACACACGAATTCAACAGCAGATTATTGAGCTACTGAGTTTAGGTACCAGTTTTTAAGTTTGATGTCGGTTAAGCAGTAACTTATCTTAAATTTTGTTTTTATTAATAGAATTCACTCCATATTCGCTATATACAGTACATTTCATGAATGTAATACGCACCGCCTACACTGAGACCGAGCTCTTGTGTTGTAGGAGTGCTTTCTCCTCAGGGTATATCATTTGTCATTATGTAACAGCTGTTTTCTGCTACGGTTGGCAGTATATAAGTATATGTACGGGTCACGTACAGGCAAACGATTTGCTTACTCCGCGACATACTTTACCTCATACATTTTATTGATTCATAATTCAGTTGACATTTACGCTACCGCGGATAAGCATCCTATCGAACTCTGTTAACTATATACAAATAAACTTTTGATAGTGATATCTGTGGTTTTGGTCAACTCACAACATAACAAACCTCTGGGCCCATACATCTCGTTTTGGTCCTTCCCGTACAGTATAGATAATCCTGTCAGAATTGTATAAACTGCAACAACCTTTGAGCGCATCTTTTAACATAAAGTTATTCATGTTTAGGTTCTATTTCCTTATAGCTATATATTCTTTTAGCTTTTAACAAAAACAAAGGCCCCTTTTTTGCCTTGAATAAGGCAGGATATCTATATATATATAAAACTCAAAGGTGACTGACTGACATAGTGATCTATCAACGCACAGCCCAAACCACTAGACGGATCGGGCTGAAATTTGGAATGAAGGTAGATGTTACGACGTCAGCATCCGCTGAGAAAGGATTTTTGGAAATACTATTTTTAAAGGGATGCAAGTTTTACTTCTTAATGCGAGCGAAGCCGCGAGCACCCACTAGTTACATATAATCGAGAATAATGCTTGTCATAAACAAGTAAAACAACAAATATATGTACATATATTTTTATTTTAACAAATACATAAAACTATACAATATTGTACATTTCACAATTTTTCTAACAGTTTATTACTTTCACTACAAAAATAGCAATTCACATAATCATCTACATAAATATTCGATGTAAAGTTAACAAAATAACTGCGCGTGGATAAATTTGGTACTAAAATGTTTTGACTGAGATTTGATTTTAAAGGTGAAGGTACAATAAATAGTGGAAGTGCTGCTATCAGACGCGCGCAGTGATATCTTGCATTTAAATAATTATTCTTGTTATTTCAGCTATTCAGGGTTACTTATGAAAGACGTAAAAATTTACGTTAGTACTTATTATTGTTTTTGCTGTGATTTATCATACTTTGTATTGCAATTTTATGGTAACAATACAGAAATTAGTGTGTGTAAATTATTGTGTATATAAAAATAAGTCGGGTTTTCCTTCCTGACGCTATAACTCCAGAACGCATGAACCGATTTCCACGGTTTTGCATTCGTTGGAAAGGTCTCGGGCTCCGTGAGGTTTATAGCTAAGAAAATTTAGGAAAAAATTCAACAGAAAAACGGGAAATCATTTTTCACATACAGCGCCATCTCTGATACATAACATGTACTACAAAACTGGCGAAACGGAGTTCGCCGGGTTTGTAGTACATGTATGGTCTATTGTAGTTGTATGTTAGGTCAAACTAGATTTTTTATTTATTTGTCGTTACATAAACAATCAAAATAGGTTATGTTGTGTACATAGGTCTATAATTAAGATATTTTACGTTTGTCGTAAGTTACCCTGTACATAAGTTAAAAAGCAAAAAAATAACTTAGATTTTCGTCTTTTTCCTACAATCTACAAAATGCTAAAGCAATATGCTTGATCGACCAACACATTTAAATTAAGTATTAGCAGAAGCATATTTAAACAAAGGTTCCATAGGTTGTCTACATATTATATAAAAATCGTTTAGGTATAGGAGACAATGTCAAAAATAAAACTTTCAGGAAACTTGATAACCGCCTTGTTATGAAGTCGGTTAAAATGTTTTTTTTAATTCGTAGGGTAGGTAATTTTGAACCATATCATACAGATAAAAAAAAAAAAAAAAATTTGTACAAATCGCTATTAAACTAGGTTAAATTAAAATTAAAACAAGATGGCAAAATAGGCGAAATTTTCACTTAGGAATTAAAACTAATATCTAAGGTCTTTTTAGGGGAATGTTTAGGGTAGGTTTACTTGGAACATAATGTAGGGAATGTATGGGCAAGGTTCTTACTTGGAAAAGGTAACCTAAGGTATGGTAGGTAACACAATCAGGTAAGTATATAGAGTTACTAATAATTTATACCTATAAATTATTTTTCAAATAAGTTAATATGTGAGTGCCTAACTCTGGAGTTAGAGTTTTCAAACCGCCCTCTTATATACGGCTTAACGGCTGCCGTAAAGTGATAAAAAGGTTAATGATCTTGTCATTTTTGTTCTAACTTTATTCTTTAAATGTTCTTACCAGTAAAACTGCAAATGAGAGTAAATTTATCTTAGGACATCTCAATATCGTATTTTTAGAACGAGGAACACAATTATACAATTCGAAAAGATTTTACGATAATTGCTAAACCTATTTGTTCAAAACAATTAATAAATCACCAAAAGGTGAACGTTACTTTGGTATTTATTCTTCTGTTCCGCAACGACATAATTTTTATACACGCAAGAGTTTGATCGTGGCCATATTTCGATTGATGGTAAGCGATTATTACGGTCAAGTTATTCATTTTTACCTCCCCTTAGACAAGAGGCGCGATTTAGTAAGCGTACTGACGCATACTCAGTGAATAGAAAGACCAATGTTGAAATTACGATGCGCTCTACGGAGCGAATTGTTACGTCATTACCATACACGCTTACTAAAATGTGCCTCTTGTCTGGGGGCAGATTTTAAATAGAATAGTGAATCACCAATTCGGTCATGATAGAGCGTAGAACTTTTTTTTTTTAACTTGAACGGGTTTGTTCTTGGCCATAGTTTACTTGATAGTAAGCAAAGGCTATGGCCTAAGATGGAGCGTGCTTACCCGATAAAAACCGATTCACTCTCGGTTTGAAGATCGCTGGATTATAGTTATTATATTAACTTTACTTATTCTTCATTCCCCTCGTTATTCTGCTCAGTCGTCTCCGGTTCCTGATGTTCCGTTTCATCTTCCTCTTCGATACCACATTGCAGTTCATACAACTTGGCGTATATTCCCTTGAGCGTCATGAGTTCGCGATGTGTTCCCATCTCTTTGATGACGCCGCGGTCTACGACACAGATGATGTCGGCGTTCTTGATGGTTGCGAGGCGGTGAGCTATGATGAGGCAGGTGCGGCCCTCGCTGGCACGGTCTAGAGCTTCTTGGACCACCTGGAGACACACTCACAATCAGTATACAAACAAACATAACGGAGCTGATTTAAAAAAATATAATACAATCTTCAGTATACAGGGTAATCGGTTAGTAGTACCTATATAACGCAAAAGCTTTAGTACGAGGCAAATAAGTTGTTATTTGCCGTTTTGCGTTTCAATTCTTCCTTTTGAATAAGCTATAAATATGAAATTTAAGCTCTTTGAGGCATAGTTAATTGTTATTATTGTTCTGTTAAAAGTTTCCAGATAAATATATTAGTTTTGATGTATGTATTAAAGTCGCTGAAACAAACCAAAACAATAAATAAACACACTCTACCGTCTTTACCGATGTTAATGGTTTGATTTTATTATAAGGTGGTATATATATTTCTTTTATCAAATTCATTCCGGAGAGTGTGCAGCGGAGCTATATGAACTGATTCCCTCAGTTGCTTTCTATAACCGAACAAGCAGAAAGTCCGCAGGTAGACACCGTTTTATGGTGGAAGTGCAGAAGTGTCGAACACAGCGCTTTGCCTCTACGTTTATTGTACGGGCGGCAAAGCTTTGGAACACTACCAGAAGCTGCGTTTCCTGCGAACTACAATCCAGGGGCCTTCAAATCTAGAGTTAATAGGTATCTTCTAGGTAAGCGTGTTACACCCTAGGCTGCAGCAATGCTTAACATCAGGCAGGCTGTGGTAAAGAGTAAACCTAACGCACGTAAAAAAAAAACATACCGTGGCGGCAGCATTGGAAATACGAAACTAAAATCTGTAGTGTTGGTAAAAAAGAGATCAATTAGTTCTATAAAACTACATACCTTCTCACTATGAGTGTCGAGTGCCGACGTGGCCTCGTCCAGCAGCAGTACGCGCGGGTTCCGCACGAGGGCGCGCGCGATGGCTATACGCTGCTTCTGTCCGCCCGACAGCTGCGAGGCGCGCGCGCCGATACGGGTGTCGTAGCCCTGGGAGATTAAAAATAAGTTTTAAATATTTAATAAATTATAGATCTGGATATTTGTAGAATCTTACTCTTAATTACTAAGAAATGCAGCATACAGATACTTACAGACTAATCTAAACGCTCCCACGAATATAAAATATTTAATATAACATAATTTATATGTAGTTTACTGACTTATTTCATAGTGGTTTCAGTTCCTCTGTATTAGATAGCATATCAATATTCAATTTCAAGTAAATGTAACCCATTTTTATAAAAAAAACAATACCCTGGCACGTTTTATTTCACGCCCCTTTTCAGTTCAAATCAAATCCAATTTGTTTATTGAGCAAAAAATAATAGTTTTCTACGTACGGTGTATTTTCCATGTTCGATACCTCGAGCCTTTACCGTTTATTTTGTACGTAGGGGGAACGCTGAAGTTAGTTATGGGTTAAGAACAGAATGCAAAAAAAAACTCACAGTAGGCAAAGCAGCAATAAACGTATGTATATTGGCCTTCTTAGCAGCCGAGACTATTTCTTCAATGGGCACTGTCCGCGTGTTGTCTCCGTACGCGATGTTGTCCTTTATTGAGCGGTCGAAGAGGACTGGCTCCTGAGAGACGATGCCGAGGTTGCAGCGGAGAGTGGTCAGGCGCATGTCCTGGGTTATACTGTAGTCGTCCAGGAACTGGGAAATAGAATAGATAGCCTTAATATACATGTTTAAATAAATAAATAATAAATAAATATTCTGGGACATTGCACACAGCGCCATCTAGCCCCACACTAAGCAAACGCTTGTGTCGTGGGTACTAGGTAACGGATATAATACTTATTATACTTTTCTTTTGTTATTTTCTTATTATACATACAAACGACCAGACCCAACACAAATAATGATAAATACTTGTTTCACGTGGGAATCGAACCCGCAACCCCTAGATTAGAAGGCAGAGACACTACCAACTTAGCTAACGGGCCAGTCAAAATGTGTCAAGTGTTTAAATAAGTCTAAAATGTCATATATTTCTCTTCATCTCCTAATTGAACAGTAACTAAACTAAACCGTAAATAAAGCAAACGTAACGTTTGCATAAATTATTTTAACGACATGAAAAAATATTTATTTTTTGGATAATACGAATGAAAGAGAAACAAAGACACAAAAGATCTTGGAAGAAAACTCTGGACCTTTCATTATTATGCGTATCACTTAGTCGATGCGGCCTATATTAAACCTTAAAATTTAAAACTGTCTTACTCATTCATAAGGCGATGATATTGTGCCATCATACAGTACCTAATAGGGCCTTCTTTCCAGGTGGATGTTGTTCTGGGAGGTAGCCATGCAGCTCAAGGACTGTAGTCTTTATATTGAGTTATTATGTCAAGTGCTAAACCCGCAATATGGTGGTTTAACTTTAACTTTTATTGGGAAATGAGCGAAAATAATGACGACGCGAATTTTCGCGCTTGGCAGTTATTAGACCGCAGCCTATTTGGTTAAGGAATCCTGAAACCTACCGCTCGTGATTATTTTCGCGCTTGGCAGTTATTAGACCGGAGCCTATTTGGTTAAGGAATCCTGAAACCTACCGCTCGTGATTATTTTCGCGCTTGGCAGTTATTAGACCGGAGCCTATTTGGTTAAGGAATCCTGAAACCTGCCGCTCGTGATTATTTTCGCGCTTGGCAGTTATTAGACCGGAGCCTATTTGGTTAAGGAATCCTGAAACCTACCGCTCGTGATTATTTTCGCGCTTGGCAGTTATTAGACCGGAGCCTATTTGGTTAAGGAATCCTGAAACCTGCCGCTCGTGATTATTTTCGCGCTTGGCAGTTATTAGACCGGAGCCTATTTGGTTAAGGAATCCTGAAACCTACCGCTCGTGATTATTTTCGCGCTTGGCAGTTATTAGACCGGAGCCTATTTGGTTAAGGAATCCTGAAACCTGCCGCTCGTGATTATTTTCGCGCTTGGCAGTTATTAGACCGGAGCCTATTTGGTTAAGGAATCCTGAAACCTACCGCTCGTGATTATTTTCGCGCTTGGCAGTTATTAGACCGGAGCCTATTTGGTTAAGGAATCCTGAAACCTGCCGCTCGTGATTATTTTCGCGCTTGGCAGTTATTAGACCGGAGCCTATTTGGTTAAGGAATCCTGAAACCTACCGCTCGTGATTATTTTCGCGCTTGGCAGTTATTAGACCGGAGCCTATTTGGTTAAGGAATCCTGAAACCTGCCGCTCGTGATTATTTTCGCGCTTGGCAGTTATTAGACCGGAGCCTATTTGGTTAAGGAATCCTGAAACCTACCGCTCGTGATTATTTTCGCGCTTGGCAGTTATTAGACCGGAGCCTATTTGGTTAAGGAATCCTGAAACCTGCCGCTCGTGATTATTTTCGCGCTTGGCAGTTATTAGACCGGAGCCTATTTGGTTAAGGAATCCTGAAACCTACCGCTCGTGATTATTTTCGCGCTTGGCAGTTATTAGACCGGAGCCTATTTGGTTAAGGAATCCTGAAACCTACCGCTCGTGATTATTTTCGCGCTTGGCAGTTATTAGACCGGAGCCTATTTGGTTAAGGAATCCTGAAACCTACCGCTCGTGATTATTTTCGCGCTTGGCAGTTATTAGACCGGAGCCTATTTGGTTAAGGAATCCTGAAACCTGCCGGTCGTGATTATTTTCGCGCTTGGCAGTTATTAGACCGGAGCCTATTTGGTTAAGGAATCCTGAAAACTGCCGCTCGTGATTATTTTCGCGCTTGGCAGTTATTAGACCGGAGCCTATTTGGTTAAGGAATCCTGAAACCTGCCGGTCGTGATTATTTTCGCGCTTGGCAGTTATTAGACCGGAGCCTATTTGGTTAAGGAATCCTGAAACCTGCCGCTCGTGATTATTTTCGCGCTTGGCAGTTATTAGACCGGAGCCTATTTGGTTAAGGAATCCTGAAACCTGCCGGTCGTGATTATTTTCTCTCATTTTTAAATAAAAGTTAAAGTTTTGATATTATTTCGAACGGCTGAATTTTTACTTACCACATTCCCATGGTCAGGGTCGTACAGCCGCTGCAGCAGCTGTATGAGCGTGGACTTGCCGCAGCCGCTCGGCCCGACGAGGGCGACACGCTTGCCGCTCGGGATGTTCAGCGACAGACCGCGCAGTACTTGCACCTCGCGCCGGGTCGGGTAGCGGAACTTTATCTTGTCGTATCTGATCTTGCCTTCGGCGATCTGTGAAGTTAATAAGTAGGTAACGTTTGTGAATACGGGTAGTATATCGCTAGCTACAGTTAAGTACTGCCGACGGGCAAAAGAAATTTGCCGTTACGCTCGCACCGGTAATGTGAGCAAATGAAACCATCATACATAAATGCCCACTGATAGTTCACAAAAAAAAATAACAAAAGTGTCTAAGGTTTGTTTTTGTACAGGTATATCTACCAATAATATTTTTCTATGACTTTTGTAAAAATCACATATATTTTTAAAGATTTATCGCATTTAAAGACTGAACGCCAACTTAACTTATTTTTTCTAAATAGATAGATAAAAAGAGTTATTTTATATTCATGAAAGGTACTTTAACATCGACTACAGTGTCGTTAGTGTGAGTGCAATAGTCTATCTGTAATAGATAATCAGTCAAATTTCTGACTGCTATATAAAAAAGTACAATTACATATTTCTCAGACACAGCAGGCGCTATAGTGCTGCTGACGAGTGGTTTCCTCTTCAGCAGAGACAGCACTCGCCCCGCCGCGCTCACTGCCGCTCCGAAATTCGGGGCGAATGCCAGAGCTTGACCCATCATCCACGAACCGAATACTAAGGCTTCCGATACCCTGAAATAAGATAAAGATAACTGTTATTAAGTTTGCGATTTAAGTAAATCTCTTTTTATACTTTGAATTAATACTTTGAAATACAAAAACAAATACAAATACAAAAGCTTTTATTGGGCCAAAAACAATATTACATCTAGGTAACTACAATAGGTACATAATTATGTATTAACGATACAAATGTTTTATTATCTGAACCTGTGTTGTGTTTGCACCTTGCAGTAAGTCTCATAAGAGCCTGAAGCGCAGGTGCATCCACTCCCGCATCACTCCCACATCACTCCCACATCACTCCCACATCACTCCCACATCACTCCCACATCACTCCCACATCACTCCCACATCACTCCCACATCACTCCCACATCACTCCCACATCACTCCCGGATCACTCCCACACTTTGTTAGACTTTATAATATACAGTTATTATGAAATACTAACCTCAAAATAATTGACATAAATTTTTGATAAAAAATTTTGGGTTAACATCTTATGAATCTAATTGATTAATTTTATTTTATTTTTGAAAAATGTTGTGGTAAAGCTTTAACTACCGAGAAATAACAGATATGTTGGTTAAAAAAGTTATATTCAGGAGAGAGAGAGAGAGAGAGAGAGAGATAGAAAGCGAATTCACCTATCGCCTATAAGAATCCACTGTTATACAAAAAAAAACATCTCTACTTACTACCTATATTACTCGCATATTCTTGTAATGCCCAGATGAAGCTTCATCACGAAAAAACCGCTTCACTAAGAAAGAGCTAATCTTAATTAAGGATGGAATGTTTTCTGCCGCCATATACTTAATACCTAGATGTCACGTTTAAGAATAATTAATACTTACTTAATGACGTTCTTGTAATGCGCTTCCTTATTGGCGACGAGTACGCCTCCGTACCACAGAGACAGCGCGTAGCCAGCCACCGGTGCTGTCTGGCCGAAGGAGAACACACAGCCTCGCCAGCGGATGGACTTGCGGGCTGTGGTACGAGCGTGCAAGCCAGCGTCGCGGTAACGTTTCATTGTATCTCTTTCACCACCTAAGTGAATAGAAAATAAAAAAAGAAATGTATCCCTGTGCCTGTAAACATATCGGCGATAACATTTAAAAAATAAACAATTTATTTGCCGGACTGCATCGCATCCGGGGGCGCATATATGTAAAGATAAAGATAAAAAGATAAAGAATCTTTATTGATAATGTAAAATTGTAACATACATAGGTATAAGTACTAATATCACAGAATATGCCACACAAATTACAATATCTCGTCAAATTGAATTTATAACATTTAACTTTTATAAAATTTTAGAAGTTACATAAGTATGTCTAGTTTTATTAATAAAATAATGAAAAATTTGTTATTAAAATCATGTCAAACATTATAATAGGTATGTAATCATACAATATGTCAACTTAAATAAATCTTGGTACTGTCACTTTAGCTGTATAGGGGCTAAAATGACAATTGGCATCACACTCCTTACCTAGTAGTTAATTACATAATTTCTAAGCAAGATTAGAATCAATTGGTAGTTGACTGTAGTCCTTTTCAAAGTATTCTTTAAAACTGTATAGTGTCTGATCTAACAATAATTGTTTGACGCTATTGCAAAATTGCTGATCATTATTCAAAGACTGAATGTGTGCGGGGAGTTTATTGAACAGTTTCTCTCCCATTATAGTGGGTAGTTTCTTAGTCATACACAGCCTAGGCACAGTTGGTTTTAACAATACTCTGTTTATATTGGTTCTATTTGAGTTATAAGTCTTAAGTTTAAACAAATGTGGTTTTTTTTTTACAAACTTTATAATCTTTAATATATATTGCGACACTGACGTCAAAATCTTCAACTCTTTGAAATGGGTTCTACAAGACTCTCTATATCTACCTCCTGTATGCAGATGATGTAGCCTGTATAGTGACCGGAAAGTCTTCCTCTGAATTGCAAGATTGCTTAAATAAGACAGCGAGTGAACTGGCGAAGTGTTTTAACCATAACGGCCTTGTGCTGAACCTAAAAAAGACCCATTTCATTTACTTTTCTGTATCAGGGCGATCTCAGGATAATCTGAAGGTGGTCATAGAAGGAAACAAGATAGACGAAGTAGACTCTACAACCTTTTTAGGTTTTGAATTAGATCGCGGGCTTACGTGGTCGTCGCACATTGATAAGCTCTGTACTAAGCTAGGCAGCGCCTGTTTCGCGTTGGGAAGACTTTCTAAAGTGGTTTCTGCCGATGTCGTTCGTACTTGCTATTTTGCTACAGTGCATTCTGTCTTGCAATACGGGACAGAACTCTGGGGGCACGCGGCCGACAGACTGCGTGCTTTCAGAATGCGGAAGCGGGCGATACGCGCAATATCGCAAGTGTCGCGTCGCACGTCGGCGAGACCACTTTTCAAGTCATTAGGTATTATGACTTTACCATCGATGGTAGTATATCAATGGGCTGTAGCGCGCATCCCAAACGTTAGCCCCTCGTCCCGTCCCCCCGCTGGGGAGCGCATGCGGCGCTCCGAGAGAATAAAAGTAAAACAGTCGCACGGAAACTAAGGAGCGCGCCGCCTGCGCTCTACGCGGCTCGCAGTGATATTATATTTTGTACCTAAATCTTTGTGACTATGAAACGCACGGACTATACTGTATTGTTTTATTGAGACGCTTCCGAAAATAAATGTTTGTAGTGGGACCCGGTGTCTTTTATTTTCGTATCATCGACGCCCCGCTCTAGGGCCCTATATGTTAGGCTTAATTTAAACTTGTTTAAGACGCGTGGAGACCAGTACTCAGGTACCATGGATCTCCGCTGCGCAGACAAGCTGGCCACGCCGCATGTGCGCCTCGCTCGCGCCGGGAATCTAACACACGTGAGAGGGTCGGAAGTGTATAATTGCCTTCCGGCTGAGATCACTAACACCAGCAGTGACAGCATATTTAAAAATAAGTTAAAGAACTGGCTCGTTTTACAATCTTTTTACACGATTGACGAATTTTTAAATACCAATAAAAGAAGCTACCTGAACATTAATGGTAGAATATGTGTGAAATAAGTGATACTATTATATTTTAAATCACAATAATTATTATTATAATTATTTTAAATTGGCATGTAATTGTACAAATTATTAATAAATTGTTTATCTTATCTTGTTTATCTTTGTAAACCAAAGATTACACGTCAATAAGAAATATTACAATTGTATATAACTTATATTAGACACAATATAACGTTACATAACTTATGACAATTAGTTATTTTACTAGATTAAGAACTCGTCTATGGAATAGTATGTTTCTTGAACGAGCCACTTTATTTTACTTATTGGCGATAGCTCACTTTGCCAACCATATACAGTAGGGTTTACGAATGGGACAGGGCATTAAATCAATAACAGGCGCACCGTCCACTCTCTTATTATTTGGTAGAGAGTGCTTGTCATGTTATCTTACAACTAGTGTTTTGATTTATTAAGAGTTGTTTGATTCTAACATCATTGTTAAAGATTTTCTCAAAACTGTTAACAGAAATAGAGCTATAAGAGTCAAGTACGTTTAGAAATAGACCTGCTTCTAACATAAAGCACAAATACTCACAAAAGGCCGAAACCGTCCTGATATTGGTGATAGCTTCAGTGGCAATAGTGGTTGCTCTATACGACGCCTCTCGTACAATTGCCAGTCCTTCAGACAACACCCTTCCCTCCAGTACCACGGCTCCAATGACCATCGGCACCGAGACCAGAGATACGAGCGTCATCTTCCAAGTTAGATACATGGAGACAGCGATGCCGATTAAAATGGTGGCTGAGGCTTGCATCAATGCGCCGATTCTGGTGCCTGTTGCCTGTGGTAATAACAATACTATTATTTATAATAAACGATTTTCCAGTACCAAATTAATTTTAGTAACAATTGTTGCTAAGAGATGGCATCACCTAGGTACATTTGTATTTGTAACCTGCATTCTGTATAAAATGAAAGATTTTTAATTTATATTCGGTGCGGATATTCTATCAAATAAGGCGATGGCTTGGTCATATTCTTCATTACACCTTCTGAAATTACGACCTTTTTCGTTTCCTTGCATGAAAATAATTAAAAACCCCTTACCCCTTGCACGGCGGCCGCGTCAGCGGCGAGGCGGGCACAGAGCGCGCCCACTCCGTTGCGAGGGTGGTCGAACCAACCTATCTCCTGAGCCAACATGTGCCGGAAGGCTGCTACCCTGGATGGACACAGGAAATAATTTATTTGATTTAAAAAATGATTCAATTACATTAACTCATAATAATGTGTAAAAGAGAAAGTATGTGTAGGAGAGTATAATGTATAGAGTGGAAAGCATTCCGTCACTGCAGCTAAGAAAAAAACTAACTAAATATTTTGTGTAATATGTTTGAAATATGTATGTATTTATTTATGTATTTTTTGAGTATGTATTGGTCTTTTAACTAATGTATGTATCTTATTATATTTTTTAGTACACCGCCTGTTTATAATTCTTAGTAATGTCCATCCAAAAGGTTGCCTGGAAGAAATCGCCTAAGGCGATAAGGCCACCCAATGTGCATCACTATATATTTAAGCTTATTTCCTGTTTTGTTATTTTTATGTTTTAGGGTGTACATTATAGATATATTCTATTCTATTCTATTCTAAGATGGAAGCCACATGGCAAAAATGACCGCTCTACCAAGAGAGTCGTTTTGTTGTTTTTGTTGTGTTGCTGTATAGTAACCGGTCCTAGGCGTAAAATACTCGAGGAATCCGTGAGTATCCAAAAGTAAATAAATAAAATACTCGGACATTTTGACACAGCGCCATCTAGTCCTAAACAAAGTAAACATTTACCTGAGTCGTGCAGTGAGCCTCACGCCCGTCAAGTTGAAGATGTAGATCTGGAAGAAGATGCCGAGCCCGGTCCCGACGCCGACGAGCAGGAAGCTGTACGCTATCTTCTCTGTCTCGCGCATCACCCACTTCTCGTCGGAACTTTGTAGCAGCTGTAAAAAGAAACAAAGAAAGAAAATCATTTATTGTAGCAAATAATAAGCAAATAAGTACAAACAGGAAATATACCTATAACAATGTATACAATATAATAGGTGTATTTATATAAAATATTATAAATAAATGATTTTTATTTTTATGACAAACTATAAAATACCTACGTAACTACCTACTAGATTGTAAAATGAAGAGATACAATATGATAATACACTTTTGTACCGTTTACTACAATTTAATCCAATTAATTAATAATCATCATCTAGCTATCACATTACCAATTAGGTAAGTAGGTAATTAGGTATACTCTCTTGAGTCGTATTCCTCATGACTGAGGGTCATGACTCCCCCGCAGAATTAATCCGCTAGGGGAGTTTTTCTTGGGCAGATACATCGTGGTGGGCGCCCAGGTCACGCCCACGGAAGACACATGTCCTCAGATATTGTGGTCCTCAAACATGTCGGTTTCCTCACGATGTTTTTCCTTCTCCGTTAAGCGAGTGCAAATCCACACATAACTTGAAAATACAAGTCATTAGTGTAGGGCCGGATTCGAACCAGGGTGCGTCTGAATGAAGAGCATACACTGGAACCGCTACGCCACACTCGCTTATTAGGAACATATACAAATCAATTAAATGTAAAGTTATGCTAAGAAGTATACGAAGATTTGTGTATTTTTCAAATGCAATACACATTTTTACAATTTTAGAAACTATTCTATAAAAGCCATGCGTAACCCTGTGGCTTGGTAAATTTAGGGCATGGGATGTGTAAGTAGCTACTTGAAATCTACAACTAAAAACTGTTTGAAGAAAGAAAGAAAGAAAACATTTATTGTAGGGGTGCGGGATCGATTCCCGCATAACACAAGTAATTAAGGATATTAAAATTTGTAATTACTAGTGTTGAGTCTGGTCGTTTCTATGTATAAAAAGTATGTATTTACAAAAGATAAGTATATATGTATTATATCTGTTATCTAGTACCCATGATACAAGCGTAAGCTTAGTGTGGGGCTTTGTAGCAGATTTATCAGAGAAACAAACACAAGTAAGAACTTGTTTAGTACTTACACCATAGGTTTCACCAAAGAGTATAGCAAACGTGGGAAAGGAGGATCCGACGAGTATGGCTGCGAGGATGCCCACCAACATCAGCCATTTCTCCGGTTTACACAGCTTCATGATCTGCCACGTCGTCGGAACTATTTCCTCCTCAACCTGTTTCGACTGGAACGGAAATTAAATTTTAGTATATTAACAAACTGTGGAACTCCTTGCCGGATTCTCTGTTTCTTTTGAACTAAGTATAATAAAATTGATGCATGAAAGTGCATCAATTTAATTACAGTCGTGAGTCTTGCATTAAGGCCAGGATTCAGTTTGGTCACATCGTCAGAGTATTAGTTCATTTAAGTTACTTGGAAATATGCGTTATTGGTTATACTTTTTATGAAGAATCTTAGTCAAAATGTAGCTTTTGTTTTGTTCCCGTTTTTTATTTATCTCGTAGGGCGTTAACAGGACAAAATATGATATGTATATTCTAAGCAACATGGGGTCAAATGATGATGATGATGTAAGAGTAAAGTATATATATGTATTATATTATCAGTTTTCTAGTACCCAAAATACAAGCGTAAGCTTAGTATGCGGCTAGATGGCGCTGTGTGATATGTCCTGAGATATTTATTTATTTTTATTTTAAATACTTACATTGTCCATCGGGTAATTACTGTTCAAAGACGTTTCCGACGTACTGCTCTTACTTTTGGCAGACTCTTCGGAAGCGACCCTCGTTAACTTTGGACGTTGAATTCTTGCGTCTGTGAAACAAAATGAATGATAAAACACCGATAAAGATATGGAAGCTCAATGGCGAGTAATTTTAGTGTAAAAAGGATAGTAAGTGTTAACAATAGTTTTTTTTACTGTGATAAAAGTCATAAAGACATATTTGCATAGCGTGATGAATGTTAGTGAAATTTGAACAAAACTTTCATTTATTATGTTAAAAATCACAGTGTGCAATTTCGATACCTAATTTAGGGTTTCCTCACGTATTTAGAATTTCACAACAACATTCTTTAAATCGTTGTTATGCAAATGAAAGCATATTAGGTTTTCAGGCCGAATAAATTAAAACCAATTTGTATTTATTTACATAAAAAAAAATATTGAACACATTCACCAAACCAACAACGTCACAAATGAATGTAATCATAGTAAATTTATTCACGATGAAAACAATATTGTAATTGTTCAACAACCCACACAAACATTAATTAAAATAATGATAAAAATACTTGTAATGATTAATGATATTGATATTAGGTTGTGCAATGAAAAATAAACCACACACAGAACAAAAGCCAAACACAAACACAGACAAACAGACACGTTAAACACATCTATAATAAGTCTTCTCTTACCAAATCTTTCTTCTTGCTCTTCTGTAATGTGAAAATAATAAATACATTTGACATTGTATGTACAATAAGTAGCTTCGTCGCGCTCTTTCGCTTTTATAAATCGTATACATCAATATTCTCATATTCAATTCACGATATTTACGAGATAATTTATAATTTTAAATTAGCTTAAATTTTGTATTGTATTCAATTGGCGAATATAAGCAATAAATTGTTTTATCTGAACATTGCAATTTGTCAGAATGTATGTCGCGCAACCGTAGACGTTCAACGGTCGGCAAAGTCAGTCTCAAAAAATACACCTCTTGTCTAAGGGGGCTGGATGAGGTCTGCAGTCTGCCCATGATCGACGCAGTTGTCACATACAAATTGAGGCCTATTCCCAGCACTGTGGATGATGATGTCTAGAGTGTTTTTTTATTTTTTCACACGGAATAAGCCAATGTTTGACTACAGCCTGCCTGATGTTAAGCACCACTGTAGTCTAAGATGTTGCATGTTTGCCTAGAAGAAACCCATTTAGTCTTTAGTGTCAGTTACTCACGTTTGGACATGACCTTGTCTGCATCATCAGTTTTGGACAAGTTGGGCTCGTTCTCCAGCACCAGGTTGTAGTACCTTCCTCGTGTCTTGAGGAGTTCCTCGTGAGTACCTTCCTCCACCACCTCGCCTTTCTCGATGAACACGATGCGGTTCGCGTTTAGTACTGTTGCTAATCTAAAGTTGATACAAGCGTAAGCTTAGTATAGGGCTAGATGGCGCTGTGTGATATGTCCTGAGCAATTTGTTTATTATATTCCGTTCTTGAATATTATCCATATGTACAGTTTAAATAAACACACATCAATTCACGATTAATTTTGATCAATGACCCCACATATATGTACTATACACACATAATACATACACATTTGTATTTTTTTACATCCTATGTAAAAAAATTAATAAACCAGTGACCAGTAAAGTCGCAAAAAATATATATACAAAAATCGGAGTTCTCTGTGATAATTAAGTAAAAAATATACTTACTCATTTTTTTACATGAGTTAGGCTCACGCTTGACCACAATTTGCCTGATGTTAAGCAACGTTATAATCTACGATCTACGACGATTATAAAAACTGACTTTTTCCTCTACTTTTCTGCCACCAAGTTTTTACGTCCATCCCTAGCATCCATAGATACCTATGTATCCGATACCTATAGATAGATAGATACCTGTGGCTCACCATGACGGTGGTCCTGCCATGTGCGGCGGCGTCCAGCGCTCGCTGCACCTTGGCCTCGCTGTTAGAGTCCAGAGCCGACGTGGCTTCGTCCAGTAGAAGTAACTTGGGTTTCCGCACCAACGCGCGAGCGATGGCTATGCGTTGTTTCTGACCGCCTGAGAGTTGGGCTCCTCGCTCGCCTATCATGGTGTCGTAGGCCTGAAATGTCAATAAAATAAGCTAAAATCCAATTCAATTCAAAGCGAGAGTGAATCGGTTCTTACTGGGTAAGCACGTACCATCCTACACCGTAATGATTGCTTACTATCAGGCAAATTACGGTCAAGTGCAAACCCATTCCTTGTAAAAATAATAATAAAATAAATATCCGACTCATTCACACAGAATTTACATCACTACTGTTAATTAACGCAAAATTTCTTAACACGTTATATATACAAGTATCAATACATTTTAGAAATTCATGAAAAGGAATTGATATTCTTTGCATTGAATACTAGTAGTTAAAAAAAAAACTTTCAGAAGACTTGATAAACTCCTTTTTTTGGAAGTCGGTTAACAAGTAACCAGCGTATACAGGGTAATTGGTAACTAACGCATAACCTTTTAAGGGTGACTTTAGTACAACTATACCAACAACTTTTGTTCTACAACTTTTGGAAATTCGTGAAAAAAAAATCAGCTGTTCCATACAAAAGTATGGAAAATTTTCGACAAAATGTATGGAACAGCTGATTTTTTTTCACGAATTTCCAAAAGTTGTAGAGCAAAATTTGTTGGTATAGATGTACTAAATTAAGCCACCCTTAAAAGGTTATGCGTTAGTAACCAGTTACCCTGTACATATACCATGTTATATTCACATTCTTCATACAAATCAGTCCTTACCTCGGGCAAGTTCTTGATGAAGTCGTGGCAGTACGCCTGCTTACAAGCCTCAATGATCTCAGCGTCTGTACAGCTGGGATTACTCATTCTACAAAAAGAAACAAACATATACATTGTAACATACAAAAATTACTGTATTTGTAAGTCAAAGCTGTTTAACTGTTTGTCTACAACTTCCTGATTAGTAGAGTACTGTTATAACCTGAGATGTAATAAACTATCTGGCAGCCAAGGCATACTATTGTTTGAAAATGTTTGTAAATGATAATGATTATACATAATAGATTTATTTTATATTCTGCGTTATTCTGATGTCTATCTTTGAGCCAAATGTTATATTTTGAAATGTTTTTAGTATTAGTAATGTAGTTAAGGAATAAGTTGACAATGCAATTACAATGTTATGGTGACATTCTTACATAAAATCTATATTTTTAATTTAATTTTCATTCTGTTCTTTGTAAATTGCACGCCCTATGGTAGGAGTATAGTGTTCTATTATATAAATATTTTACCAACTGTATTTACCTATATTCCGCAATAAATATATTTTGATTTGATTTAAGAGTCATCTATGAATTGGATTTGATAACCTTTGAGTTGAAATCTTCAAGAAACAGAACTCCTGGTAGAGTGTTCCAGCATTCCGTTATCCTTACAATTAAAGATTTTCTTAGCATGACGGTGGAGAAAATAATATTAAAAAAATCAGAAATTACCGAATATTTTCCTTAATAGTGCCAGCGAATAGCACCGGTTCTTGTCCCACCACAGCAATATGGTTCCTCCAATGTCGCACGTTCATGTTCCGCAGATCGTTGCCAGAAGCCAGCACGGCGCCCGAGTCTGGGTCGTACATCCTCTGCAGCAGCTGGAGGCAGGTGGACTTGCCACACCCGCTGGAACCGACCAGAGCGACTGTCTCGTTCTTGTAGATCTTCAAGTTGATGCCGTTTAGGACCTGCAGATTAAAAATAATATAAATAAATAAATATTCCGGGACATTGCACACAGCGCCATCTAGCCCCACAATAAGCAAACGCTATATATAAATAGATTTCTAAATATATAAAACTCAAAGGTGACTGACTGACTGACTGATATCGTGATCTATCAACGTACAGCCCAAGCCACTGGTCGGATTAGGCTGAAATTATGAATGAAGGTAGACGTTTTGACGTAGGCATCCGCTAAGAAAGGATTTTTGGAAATGCCACTTTTAAAGGGGTGATATAGGCGAAGCCGCGAGCAACCACTAGTCACGAATATATTAAAAAAAATATGTAAAAATATGGCAAGCGAAGTGTAGGAAGACTGTGCAACGGTGGCTGGATGATATTAGAAAGTTAGAAGGAAACACCTGGGCAGGAACAGCGCAAGACAGGGAGTATTGGCGTAAGTCGAGAGTAAACCGGTTTCTTCTAGGTAAGCGCGCAAGATCGTAGATTACAACCTTGCTTAACATCAGGCAAGGTGTTGTGAAGCGTGAGCGTATCTCATGTAAAAAAAGAGAGACGATGCTTATGCCCTGCAGTGGGTCTCATTAGGCTGATGATGATGAGATATACCTATATATTACCTCATTTTGACGTGACAACGTCTTATAAATCGATGGAGCCGGCTGCACGCACGAAAAAACATGACTCATGCGGCGTTACCTCGCTCTGAGGCGTTCCAAAGCGAGAGCGCGGAGTGAGCGACAAAGAGGCACAATCGGACGAACCGACAGATGTCGAACTCTGCCGAACTCCGCGTTCGGCAGAGTTCGACATCTGTCTCTCTCCTACTTGAGTGAGCGATGCGTCCGAGTCACAGCTGCTATACAATAATATATTTACATGTTCTCGTCAAGTACCTATGAAGTGCAGTGAAAAGTGAATGTGTTGCCAATTGTTTATAGCAAAACAAACGATTTGAAATCTGCAACCATGCAATCCCATCAGTATTTTCTTATGACGTTGTCACGTTCTACTATCGTCAGTAAACCGACTTTACAGACAACCGTTTTTTTGTTAATACTTTTCAATGTTATGATTAATTTTAAGTCCCAATTAGCTAGGTTCTAATTTCATTACAAACTAAAAAAAATGGCAATACCTTAATTAGGTAGATAACAGAACACGTTTTTAGAATTTAGGCCTTTCTTATCTTTTTATTTAAAGCTGAACGGATCACCATGATTTCTTTCTCTACTTTTGATCCTGAAATAATGCGTGCGAGCGAAGCCGCGGGCATCCACTAGTTGTTCATATTGCTATAAGACTTGTGGTCCAGCCAACCAACCCTAAACGGTTTCTTATCGACTGGGCAAGTCCCCAAAAATTGATTACATCAACGCGAATTACGTAGATTACGGATTTAAGGTGTAACACGGGAGAGTTCAATAATTTCACATTGGCCATTTCTGATAGCGTTAGTGTGTTTTAACGACATACGCCGCCATCTAGTTTTCGTATGATAAGGAAAAGTTTACGCGTGAGTCATTCAATGGACACATGTATAAATATCTACGTATATATATCATTACCATACAATGACGTAAGTAGAGGTCAAGCAAGATAACTCGCGCGCGGATAAAATTGGAAATAAAATGTTCTGATTGCAATTTGATCAGAGGCCAATTCTTGGGATAAGTGCTGCCGCCAGTCGCGCGCAAAGTTATGTTGTAGGTACGGACTCTATCACTATTTTGGTATGTTGACACTATTTCATTTCGTGGCTTGAAAACCGCTACTTAAATCTCTGTTAAAATAACGAGTACAACATGAGAAATGCTAATGTACATCGAAGCATGAGATCTGACATAATGTTTTAGCATAAAATTTATTTTAAAAAAATCAAAAACCGACTTTATGTGTTACTTAAAATTAAAAAAAATATTTATTTTAATTTATGCGACTTCAGAATTCAGAATTGGGAGTAATAAATCTATCAAATTATGGAAAATCACAATACTATAAGTATTCTTATTGAAATCCGTAATATTTGTTGAATGCTTTAGAATTTTTGAAATCAGTTCATAAATAACGGAGCAATCGCGTAACACCCGCAAAAAAAACTTTCAGAAGACTTGATAACCTGCTTTTTTAAAGTCGGTTAATAAGTCGCACAAATCAACTATAAACTATAAAACGAAATTTTGATCAAGTAAAGAAATGTCTTAAAATTTCTTCAAATATCGCCTTTAGAGAAACCCTCAGATGGTTGGCTAAAACACAATCTAAATAATATGTAAAACTCGAAGGTGACTGACTGACTGACATAGTGATCTATCAACGCACAGCCCAAACCACGGGGCGGATTGGGCTGAAATTTATAATATATAGATGTTATGATGTAGGCATCCGCTAATAAAGGATTTTTGGAAATACCACTTTAAAAGGGGTGGAAACAGGGGATGCAAGTTATACTTCTTAATGCGAGCAAAGTCGCGAGCACCTATTTGTGCTCTATATATGCTCTAAATACCTGAACATCGGCTCTAGCAGGATATCTGAAGTACACATCTTTAAGCTCCAGATCGCCGTCAAAGAGCGGCGTCTGGCCCGCCGTGGAGAGACTGTCGATGATTGGTTGCCGGTCCATGACTGAGAAGATGGCGCCGGCAGAGGAGCGCGCGTTGTTGATAGCCTCCATGTGAGGCGCGGTCAGACCAACGTTCTGAGCTCCTTGGAGGACGCTAAAGAATATCTGCAATGTAATAGTTGCAAAGGATTTGTAATTTATCCGAACATTTTATCTCCTCATGACTGAGGGTCGTGACTCTCCCGCAGAATTAATTCGTTAGAGGAGCTCTCTTGGGCAGATACACCGTGGTAAGGTCCTTCCACGGAAAACACATTCCCCCGGATATTGTGGTCTTCAAACATGTCGGTTTCCTCACGATGTTTTCCTTCACCGCTAAGCGAGTGCAAATCCACACATAACTTGAAATACAAGTTATTGGTCTAGGGCCGGGGATTATATTCGAACCAGGGTACGTCTGGATGAAAAGCAGACACTGGAACCGCTGTGTCACACTCGCTTTTTTAAACAACATTTTACACCGTTTTAGAAAGGTAAACGTTAGTGACAAATATGTTTGCTAAATTGGTTGGACTTTCTTTGAGGAAATTCGATACACAGATAGGTATATTACACCCATTGCTTTTATAAGGTTATTTAATTGATTACAAAAAACTTTTGATTTTAATCTAAATACATAAATAAAATTGAAAGTGAAGATTAATTTCCCACCTCAAGCCGCAAAATGTCAATGGATCACAGTTATTTATGTTATTTTCCAATAAAAGTTAAACAACCATAGTGCGGGTTCAGCACTTAATAAATTAACTCATAATTATTTTATGTTATTCCATATCACTATACAGAAAATCATGATGCGCTCTCGTTCCGTTCTTGTGGCGTGATAATGGAACAACTGATAAAAAAACACATTTGCTAGTTTATATAATAATACGATATAGATGATGTAGGTATAGACATTATACTGACTTACAATCATAAGCACAGCAGCAGTGTAGACCGGTACATCAAACTTCCTGCTGTCTAGAATAAGTCCCACTCCGTACCAGAACGCCAAGGCGTAGGTGGCGTATATGATGAGCCACATGACAGCACTGCCCAGACCGGAGTATATGCCCTTCTTTGCACCTGTCTTCTTGGCTGGATCTAAGCGGACTCTATACCTGGAAGCATAATGTAGACAATTTTGTATATATCTATTTGATTCGTATATCTTCTTGAAGGAGGGTCGTGACTCCCCGCAGAATTATTTGCTAAGGAAGCTATTAAATTCTCATTGAAGGTAAGTTAGAGACACGAAAAAGAAGAAGAAGACATAGAACATCATACATAGACCAAATAAAAGAGAATACAGGTGCCATGTCGTATAAGGGAATCAAGGAAATTGCAGGAAACCGTGACGAATAGCGCATATTCCACCGACAAAAGCCGAGATGAATGAATGGATGTTCTCTTGGGCAGATTTGGTCTGGATGAGGAGGCGCAAGTTCGTCCACGATATTATGATAAATATTGTATATGTAGACGAACAAAAACTAAAAGGATTAATATTATTCACCGATTGTATGAATAAACAATCAAACTGTGTAAGCAATATGTTTAGTCTAACATTGTTTCTATAGGCATCAATGTTGGAGAAATTATAGCCGGTTTGAAAACACCTTATTTATTTATTTTTATTTATTTTTATTTATTTTTATTTATTTTTTTATTTACCTGATTTTTGTGAGGAAATTTGTAAAAGTTGTTCGAATTGATGTACGAAAAGTCTTAAATATTATGTGTCAGTTACTAGTGATCTTGTATTAAAGCACAAGTAAGTTTGTTTTCTTATATTGAACCGAAGTATCCGAAGTGAACCCAAAGACAAATTATTTCAAAACAAGCTAAACAACCTTCTTCTAGTCACAGTATGTCCCTACAATGTAGATATTTTTTTAAATGTTGATCTCCAAAACAAAGCTTTATTTAAAATAGGTATAAGTCAAGTTAAATTGTATAGTAAAAAATATAAATTAGAGAATTAGATAATTAAGACGTCGTAAGAGTGTCGTTTGCTACGCCCTAATACTTAGGGGCACATGTTTTTTTTTGTGAAATTGTGTATATGCAAGCATGAATGATTGGTCGACGACATCGTCAAAGTCGAGGGTGCAACCTGGATGAGGTCTACACAAGATCGCCGCAGATGGCACATACAAAGGGAGGCACATACAAAGGGAGGCCTATACCCAGCAGTGGAATCCCAAGGGCTGAGGATGATAATGATGATGAAGCATAAATAAATATTTAGAATCATTGCGGGAAAAGAAAAGGTAAGAGCAATAAATCAGGTTGAGAAATAAGAAGAAATTTGATCGCACATTTTTTAAGCAATTCTTTGCAACCGCATTATTATTGCCGGGATAGCGCTGGTAATTCTTTCTTTTTGCTTTTTTTCATCCATAATAATATTTTACTTATAGGCACCCTGATCCCTGCGAGATTGGTTACCTTGAAGAGATCGCTTCGAGCGTAAGGTCGGCAATTAGGACACTAATTTTAAGTTTGTATGTTTCATTGTGTATTTTCCTGTTTTTGGTGTTTATATTACACACCTAAAAAACCATCAAGTTTGTTGTTTGATGTCGGTTAAGGAGCAGTCGCAGCG
The DNA here is from genome assembly GCA_927399415.1 of Macaria notata. NCBI lineage: Eukaryota > Metazoa > Arthropoda > Insecta > Lepidoptera > Geometridae > Macaria > Macaria notata. Next base: position 10,878,309 of record OV656738.1, on the reverse strand, counting down.
GAAGAACACTACATATTTCTCCAGAGTTTCATTTATATTAAAGTGTTTTCTATCTATGTACCTCTCGATCTCCTTCTCCTCCCCTCCGAAGGCGACCACGGTGCGGATTGAGGAAAGCACCTCCTCGGCCATGACGCCTGCAATGCTGTACGCCTTCAACTCCTGGGTTGTCAGGTTCGACTGGATCTGAAGAGAGGAACATTTGTTTTATTAGAAAATTAGTTAGTGGATTTGCTTCGCTCGTATTAGATACAAATCCAAAAAAAATACAAAATTCGTTTATTTGACGTCAATGTTGTACAATACAATGATATTCTGTACAATAAAGTGTGAATCCTCTGACCTCGCGGTAGCTATTAGACTGTGTTACGAGGCCAGAGACATCTCACAATATAATACTAGGTACTTAGGTAAATTTCGTCATAGTTGGATAGATAGCTATATAGATTATAATGCTTTATTGGACACACAAAAAATCATATTATTAAATAGTCGTATTATTTCAGGATAAAAAGTACCAAACATTATGATGATCCGTTCACCCGTTTTTGCGTGATGATCGTTTAAATAAACAGACAAATTGAGACACAGATAAATAGACGAAAATTTCTTGAAATTGCTGGAATGTGTTTTGCTATCGATTCGAAGTATCTCTAAACATTTTTTTAAAACATCTTTAATGTTTAGACTTCTGTCCCTCTTCAGCTTTATTATATTTATAGATTTGTCGCAAAACCTAGAATGAGCCATTCATTATTTTGGTAATAATCACAGTTGTAGAGAAATTACTATTACAAACTTATTATTGTATTTGTTAGTTATGCTCTAATTATCACAAAATCGATTAACTTATTTTCTCTTATCTATACATTAATGAGCATTGGTTTCAATGTTATTGGCAAGTTGTGAAACCAATTGATCGATATGTGTGTTTGTGAAACATGTTATATACTTACATGAATGTTGCCATGACGAGACCATGGGTCACACTATCCTTAAGTAATCAAAACATCTTTCTTCAAGCTCATTTGTGTACACGATTTGAATAAAGGTTTTTTTTACGTGGAATAGGTTTGCGTTTGAGAACAGTCTGCCTAATGTTAAGTATTTCTGCAGCCTAGGGTGTAACACGCTCAGAAGATACCTATTAACTCTAGTTTTGAAAATATACATATTTCATGGTACCGAACGAACCACGAAACATTGGAATTATAAGCCAAACGTTAACATCATAATATAGTTAAGTAGTCTCTTGTGCGGATGTCGTGTGTGTTGATTAGGCAGTCAAAAAGGTCCAGTGTAGAAATAGCTTTTCTTCGATATTATTGATTTTGGAAGAAAATAGTTTAAGGAAAGGCTTGGGTTGAGTCAAAAGACATTGGACATCCAACTATGAAACTACTTTTATGTACTTATGTATTATATATATATATATATATATTATATATATATACAAAAATATTTATATATATATATATATAAATATTTTTGTAAAACGAGACAATAGAATTACTAACTGTTAACTTTTAGTTCATAAATTAAACTTTTATTGGAAAATGAGCGAAAATAATCACGACCGGCAGGATTCGAACCTTGCAGGATTGGATTTCGTATTTCCTGCGTATTTTTTATATTTTTATTATTTCGTTGTTGATTTTAGTTCATAAGTTGAGTATTTCTATTGATGAATAAATGATTGTCTTATCTTATCTTAATTAAGACCATCCATCTTTTATAGGTTCCGAAATTCCTTGAGTGACTTCGGGATGAAAGTGATAATGAAACTCTGCATGTGCTCGTTTTACACGTACTTTGAAGTTATAAGCAACTATGCCTACTTTCTCACCTTAGCAACAATATAAGTAGTGAGCATGATGATGGGTGCGCAGGCAAGGATGACCAGTGTCAGCTCCCAGCCGTACCAGAACGAGATGACTACGGCGAACACGAACGAAGACACCAAGTAGATAAGCATCGGGACCTTCTCCCCGATACCCTCGCGGTACTTCTCTACGTCACTGAAATAACAAATAAGACTTCGGTTAAAATGAAACTGTGGACCATGTCCTACTTACTGTATTACTTGTGTTGAGTCTGGTCGTTTCTATGTATAATAAGTATGTATTTACAAAAGAAAAGTATATAAGTATTGTATCCGTTATCCGAGCTAGATGGCGCTGTGTGCAATGTCCCGGAATGTTTATTTATTTTTATTTATGTACTACTGCATTGCGAAGCCCCAGCTGAAACAAGAATCAAGCATGGAATTGTTCTATCAAATGAGGCAGACACTACGGCGAGTTTGTCGGTCTCAAAACACACCTGACGCAAATGGAAAGCAAGTAATATCCCAGCAACCCAAAGCCGTGCTCCGTTATTTCAGGGAGCTCGGTCGGTTGGAGTAGATCTGGTGAGGGGGAAATGCACGATAAGCCCCAAGCGGGTTGTCAGTGCAGGACTCATCGCCCCCACTACAAATTAGAATTAGAAGACTAGTTATAATTCGTAGCGCCGTCAATAACAAAGTAGTTGTACTATTTTTTAACTATGAGTTAATTTATTAAGTGCTAACCTGCACTATGGTTGTTTTAAATTAAACTTTTATTGGAAAATGAGCGAAAATAATCACGACCGGCAGGATTCGAACCTGCGTATGTCATATCAGGTGTCCATAGTACATCGATATGAGTGCTTGTTAGACATATTCTGACAGAACAAGTGGCGCCATCAGCCGCTCAGTCTGAAGTGTATGGAAATGAGTGTGGATTTTCGCGCCTGGCAGTTAGTAGACCGTAGCCTAGTGGTTAAGGCGTTCTGACGGTAGCAGAAATACGCAGGTTCGAATCCTGCCAGTCGTGATTATTTTCGCTCATTTTCCAATAAAAGTTTAATTTATTTTTTAACTTCAAAAAACAGGTGTCCAATACTTAGAAATGTTGTTTTTTTGTGGGTGTGTTATGCGATGCCTCTGTTATTTTAAAAAATAAAGCCAGATTCCCATCCATAACTCGTGCGTTTCATTTTGATTTTAAACTGGTAAGGTATGATGTACTTATGTAAAAACATAATATTTTGAGGAAGCTTCAATCAATAAATAAGTTGCATACAAGTGCTAAATCATATTATAACGTATTATAGGTAAATATATATGTGGTAGCGTTATTTATCCCAAAAACTCTTTTATATATTCTCTTTTTTATATATAATGTAGTGCTTATATAAGTAAAATAACCAGCGTACTTACTCAGAAACCTTGGTAGCAAAGTTCATGGTGGTGTTGAGGTCGTACCACATGATGTCCTGGCGCAGTACTGCCTGTAAGAATTTCTCCTTCACTCTGTCGATCTGGAAATCAAATTAATTTACTTTATATTAGATGATGGTACACTTGTATAAGTAGATAAATCATAAATACAAAATATAAGTAAACGTATGTATTGGTTTGATTGGTTCTTTTTTTTAACATGCTTACGTTTGACTACAGCCAGCCATCTAGGTCTATTACTCTACCACAGCAATGCAATAACGGATCATCGTGATATTTGTGGTATCATGGTCAAATAGTTTTAGCTTAGGTCCACAAGCTAACCCTATTTCGAAAGCCTATTTCTCAACCTAAGCTTATTCCGAAAAAACGCCAATGTTACCGAGCGCATTGGATAGTAATTTTTTTTTTTAAATTATCCTAGGCAATTTTTTGTAACATGGAAAATTAAGTTAAAATAAGTTCTTACGTTTAGGGGCTTCATACGTCTAGTAGTCATATATTCGAACAAATACGATCCAGAAAAACTTAAAACCAATACGAGTAGATCAACAAACCTAACAGCTCTAGCCTTTTCGAGACATCACCTGCCGGTCCCAAGGGAAGACCAGCGCTGGATGCTTGCATCCAGCACATGCTGAGTTGGGGCAGGATTGGGACACGAAACGTGTATCTATGTATTTCTATTTTATTGTGTTCTGTTATTGGTGTAGTTTTGTGTCTCAATATTATTTTCAAAAAATATAGTAAAGTATTTTTATTAGTAGGTTGGTACTCTACTTTTATCAGCGTTGCTCATCTTTTTCGATCAGGCGTTACACTTTTCATATTCAATTTTAGCCTACCTGTTTGAGTGCGGTGTAGTTGAACAGATCAACGCTGATGGCTCCCACGATGAACTGCAGCAGCGAGAACACAGTGCACCCGATACCGAAGGCCTGAGAGTCCTTAATCAGCTGTTCTCGGTTCTCTTCCTCGGAGGCATTCGTCCTGAAATAGATTTTATCCAAATCATATCCCCAGCTCCTAGTGCGGATTCGAAATACACATCGTTTTTTTTAAATCGTTTTTTGCGTATTTACTACAAAGGGCTCAATCGAATAACACGAAATTTGGTGTAGATATATTTTAGACTCTGAATTGACATATACTCGTAGGCTATGTTTTATAAAAAAAGCTCCTTCTTTGTTTAAGTAATCAAAAAATATTTTCTTTTTCTAACCCTACAGTATTAATATATATTATAAATAAATAACCTACAGTATTAATAATTTTCCTTCTACCAAACCACGCAATGGTGATAGTTTACCCAGAAGTCCCTGTTATATTAGCATAAGTATATAGAGAACGTTTTATTAAAGAAAACGCCAGAATAATCGCAGAGTCCTCTTCTTTGAAATTGGTTAAGAAAAAACTATTTTTTTTCCAAAATCTTACAGTATTTTCCCGCCACCAAACCAGGCCATGGTGATGGTTTCCCCCGAGGTGCCTGTCCTGACAGTCCTGTCTATGAGTAGAGACGTGAACTCTCCGTAGATGATGACTCCGGCCGGCACGAAGAGGCCGTTGATGCAGGCGAAGATCACGCCGATTAGAATTAGGATTATCTCCCATTTTGTAGCGAATCGGAACTGTGAGTGGAAAAAAATGTATTTATTTGGTAGATCTCTAATGTATGTCAAAGTTTTTATTACGTACAGATTTGACTGTAGTGTAGAGGGTTTTTTTTTTCGAAATATACCTATTAGGTACTTTGGTTTTTAGTATTTTCTTTTATTGTATTGTATTTTATAGATATAGCAATCCGAAGATATAGTATGATGATAAGCAAGTCATTTTTGGGATTGACTTCTGTAGAAATATTAAGTTTTTCTATTTCGTTACTATAATTTTTGTTGAATTTTTATTATTAGCAAAAGTTAATACTTACTAACTTAAACCAACAAACTGCGTCTCCTTGTGTTTCTGTTTCTCTGAAATTAATATTTTTATATTAAGCAAAATTCGCAACTTAAATATGAATAAATTAAAAGTACTTCAAGCATTTAAAGAAAGACTTTATATAATAGGGTCACATAAAAAGCAAGAAAAAGCACATAAAAGAATCACTAAATATATAGGAGAAGAAATCGTTAAATGAACAATGGAAGATAGCCAAAAAGCTGGTTCTCTACTAAGCCATGCTATTACCATTAAGTAAGCCTTCATTTATAAGATAAATAGACCACTGTTTTTATATTTAAAACAATATTTATAGTCCCAGATAATTTGTATGTCCCGTCAGTTAGTAACTTATTCCAACAATGCGTACAAAATGCATGCTACAGTCCTTTTCACGAAACCATTTTCCGCGGAAGTTATCGCTAGTATTGCGCTAAATTATTTTTTGTATCTTGGATAAATAGTAGACGATGTTAAACTGGGCTCTAGTTTATCTCCGTACCAAATTTCATTCAGATTAGTTCAGTTGTGTCAGTATGAAGAACAAACGTACCCATTTTCACACTTTCGCTTTAAAAATTAAAGATTCATATTTTGCTGGAGGAATTTGGGTTTGCATTGGACCATAATTCGCCTGATGGGCAGTTACATCGTGGTTGACATCCGTCCTTCCACGGAATATACATGTCCTCGGATATTGTGGTCCTAAAACATGTCGGTTTCGTCACAATGTCATCCTTCACCGTTAAATGAGTGCAAATCTACACTTAACTTAGAAATACAAGTCATTGGTGTAGGGCCGGATTCGAAACGGGGTGAGTTAGTCATCCTAATGCGCACGGCAGACGCTGAAACCGCTGAGCCACACTCGCTTACAGAACTCAGGTATCAGTTTCGTGCAAAGGACTCTACTTACAACTCCTTATTGAGAGCTTTCTCAGCCAAGTAAGCGGAGTTGTTGGCGAGTGCAGTGATAGTAATGGAGTTCTGCCGCCAGCCGAAGTTGAGCGCTGGAGTCTGGCCGCTGAGGCGGCGCTCGCGGGAGTACTGAGTCACGCTTCGCAACGATTCATCGCGTTTCATTCTCGGGTCAACCGATCTGGAATAAAAGATAAAGTTTATAAATTTCAGTGGACTTCAAAAAATGTTAAAGATCCTCCGTAGTCGAATTTCTTATTTTACTGAGTGTCATGACTCCTCCGTCGAGTTCATTCATTCAAGTTCTTTTGGGCAACCGAACGTGGGGGGCGTCAACATCTTTCCAAGGACATCTTTCGGTTTGATCACAATATTTCCTTCACCGTTAAGTGCAAATCCACATACCTATAATATAAATTAGGTTACAAGTCATTGGTGTTGGACAAGATTCAAATATACTCATGTGCCGGTTTAGTTATGTGTATGTTTGTGCACGGATTACACAAAAAATATAAGGAAAAGCGATACCCGTTTTAGTATAAGAATACAGTAAAAGTTTAACCGAAATCTATTTCTCAGAAAAGTCGTCAATTGTTGTTGTTTAATTTAACTTGTACTACATACCGACTACATCAAACGACATTGTTCACTAGACAACACGACACGATTACTCTAAAATTTCAGCTGAAAATCCACTCCAGTAATTTCACACATTATATTATTATCACAACATAATGTTGAACTTCAATTTCATGTATTATTGACAAATAGTCAGCTTGTCATGGGCGTAAATCATGCGCAACTTTTGACAGCAGATAAATGAATACAAAATAGAACCTTACGGGTCCAAAAAGTATTATTATCAGTTACTTTTGTTCTGCTGAACTGCGAGATAACTTAGCTATCTACTTTGTACCTGTATCAGTTTACCAAACCGTACATAGTCGAGTCCAACGCAAAATCATAGGTGATTTAAAACTAGAGAAACTTCGAGCAGCGCCCGCACTCGAGTGACGTAAGTCGACCACCGGTCCACATTCAACTTGAATTCCTGTATCTGGTGGAGATTCATTGTTTCTCTGAGTCTCATCACTCAACTACACACGTAAACAACACTTTCACGGTTCGTAAGCTCCTCGTCGCCAATGATTTATCCTTGATAAGGGATCTATGTTGTAGTCAAACGCCATTGTATTGAGACTGATTTATTTATATCGGGTAGATTATAAGCAACACTTAGTAACTACTTAAGGGGGTAGACACATAATACTATGACATCTGTCAATACGATATATAACTATTTATTTTTAGGGCGCAAAGATATCACGAGAAAGAATGAGCCAACGTAGCAATGCCACCACAAATGCCACAATGCTGAAAACATTTCCTACCGACTAAGGTTTTAATTTTTTATAGGCGTTTTCATTTATTATTTAAGTTTTTTTTAACAAGGAATGGTTTTGCATTTGACTGTAATTCGCCTAAATTAGCCTGATATATCGTTTTAGTTAATAAATAACTTTTATTTAGGTACTCGTAATAACTATATGTTGTTAGGGTCTAGTTAACAAGTGAGATATTTCTGCATGCAGACCATGCAAGATACCTATGTAATTTATTCACATTTATTTTGTAGAAAGAATAAGAGAGGCCTTTGCTCAGCAGTGGGCGATAACAGGCTGATGATGATGACGATGATTATGTAGAAAGTTATTTCTTCGTACACGAGTCCGACTAGCGCTTGGCCAGTTTTTAATCATAACTACATCGATAGGGCGCTTTGCTTAAATGCCGTCGCAATGCGGTAACTAAAAAGTGGCATGCGTGTATATTATCACGTATTTTACTGTTTTATTTTTGTTTGTTTTGATTTCTGCTTGGACTATTATTAGACATAAAAAACCGATAACAAACATACTAATTACTTACTCGTTGGGACTTCAACTACAAAGACGAACTTCGCTATTAAAGATAATAAACACTGGATTGCCGCATAGTAAAGGACTAACTGAAGGCAGTAAGAATTGGCTATAAACTTGCAATCGCAAGCATTCGCTAAGACAACTTTATCAAAAATGGACACAAAAAGATAATTTCATGGTAAAACCAATTTCTGAAAAAATCCTGTGCAAATATGAAATCAGCAACAATCAATTCTTAGTGTATGTGAAAATAAATTGTAAAAAGAGATCAGAAAAATTGTTAATTAATAACACTATGATGCAATATTACAATATCAATATCTAGTACCCATGATACAAGCGTAAGCTTAGTATAGGGCTAGATGGCGCTGTGTGATTTGTCTTAAAATATTTTTTATTTTTATTTATCAAACATCTTCGTAGTATTTTTGTAAAGTTTGTTTTAAGTGCTAGTTTAATAACGCGCATTATTAAATACCAGGTATAAAAACAATTACTATGATTGTTGTAATTAACACAGTTATTTTTACTTGAAAAACTAAAATCAAAGTTTACTGATTAAAAATAAAATCTTAACTAATTAAAAACTAACTTATAAACTAAAACTTATAATAAACTTAAAACACCTATAGTCTTTTAGACTAAATTATTTTTAGTCCTAAATTTAATTATGCCTTACGGGAACTACCTATATAATACGGTGACCTATAGTCTTTTATATTTCTTCGTAGTTAGGTTTAGGTTTAAATACAAGTCTAGCCTTATCTGTCAAACACCTAGCTTCAGATATCTATTCCTTGATTGCTATTTGAAGATGACGCTGCATCATGTGTTTGATTTGATTTTCAATTGATTGCTGGGTAAATAATAATATTATTTCCACGGTTAAATACATTTTATAAGGATTGTATTGTTCGGAACTTTTGTGTTTTAGCAGTAAGTATGTAACATGAAAATTTTAATAAAGTAATTTACTTAAGGTTTACTAATAATTTACTTTAAGGGATTTATGAGTAAGTAGGTACATAACTTCATCTCAAACTAATTGTCGAGAGTTTATCAAGCCGCCCCTAGGGCGTCTAACATGGCTTAACGACTGCCTAGTACGGCAGTACCTTAGACAAACAGCTGGGGCCTACAATTTAACGTGTAATTCGACCCACGGAAGCGACCAAAATGGAATGCCACTTTTCGGTCACCCATCCAACGACTGACCGCGTCGACTTGGTAACCGCAAGTTTGCCTCCGCTAGCTGAGCTACGAGCGCTTCAAACCACTTTATTAAAGCATTTATAAAAAAAAATCAGAACGTTACAGTATCGTTAAGTTACATTGTACGTTTGACAGCACCCATTTTGATGTTGGTCTACTGTAGTCTAAAATTTAGCTTACTAGCCTATAAGGAACCTGTTTGCTCTGGTTTTGAAGATTTGTTTCTCCCATTGATTTTACACAGTATCGAAATGTATAAAAAAGGTTAAGATTCAAATTTATTAAGAAGACCGAGCCATACACCAGCCTCCTTAGACAAGAGGCGTATTTCAGTGAGCGTACTGACGCATACTTATGGAAAAGAAAGACCAAGGTATGGGATTGATATCACTATGCGCTCCGTGGGGAAATTTTCACGACAATCTCATACATTGGTTTTTCTATTCCATAAGTATGCGTCAGTGCGCTCACTAACATACGCCTCTTGTCTGAGGTGCCTGAGCAGGTTACTGGCTATGGTTTATAAGTACAGAAAACCAAAAACGATGATAATGAATACAATTATGGGAGGAATAATTCAGCACAGTTAGTTGTCAGACGCTATATTTTCGATCATAATTAGATTTAGATCAAGGGCCAACATATGACCGGTTAAATTAGGATATTGTCATCGGCCAACAACGGTTGCCAGTACTATTATTATAATAATTTTATTACACAAATTTGCGCTCTATGTGGTGGTGATAGGGGTTTATTTTGTGGGTAGGAAGGGAATTCATTCAGACGTCTAGGAATGAGAGTATGCAGGTCAGGTGTAAAGTTATGCAATGCGAGTGGTGTTGTGACGTCAGAATGCGTCGCACCAGCTCCTACGTACGTCATAGATAGGTCTCGAATGCGAGGGCTGGTGAGAGTACGTGCATATTATTTGGCAGTTAGACAGTAGCTAAGAAGTAGAGTAAAATTACTTGTATAAAATCTATATATGTATATACCTAATAAAGCTGAAGTGGGTAAAAAATCTGTACATAGAAGATATTAGAAAATTAAATTTGGATATACTTTTAATCGATTATAAAACACGTTTCAGCAGATTTTTTTGTCTGTTTAGCTGAAAACGCAGAAACGGTTGAACACATCTTTATGATTTTTGGTATGTAGGTCTCGGGTGAGTCATAGGCTACTTTTTATCCCAAAATAACGCGAGCGAAGCCGCGGACGTCCACTACTAACTTATAACAGATAAACAATTTATTTGTAACCAAAAGCTTACACGTCAATAAGGAATTACAATTGTATATAGCATGAATTATTATATAAAAAATTACATATCTTATTCCAATTATTTATTGACAAGATTTCTACCATTAATATTTAGGTAGCTTTTTTATTTGTATTGAAGAACTCGTCTATGGAATAGAATGTTTCTCTCTCTCTCTATATATAATTACTTTTACGAAAGTAAAGTAAATAGCCATAAGGTATATTCGTTATCTAGTAAACATAACAAGAGTTTGCTTAGTGTTGAGCGAGGTGGCGCTAGTAGAGGATTGTCTATGTTCTAGATACTTATATTCAGGAAATCTTTTCGGTTGTAATTACTTGACATAAGGTTACTGGATGACGGGGTGCGATGATCGGACTACCTTCACGTTGGGTAAGCCCAACTAATTTCATCTCTCCATATGGGGATTTGGGGTTAGTTGGGGAAACCTGGTGCACCCCGTCCACAGGTTAGTAACTTCCACCTTCCGGTGGATCTTGCTAGCCTGTGTCCAAACGTTCGATCGAGTGGGGGCCCTCGCCTATACCTCCCCTTCGAGAGGGCTGGTTGTAGGGCCCGAGGCGTGGAGCTCGCTGCACCTCGCGGTGTAGGTGGAGCTGGGTGCTCTTTAAGAGCACCCGAGGTGGTCGCCGAGAGGCGAGAGGAGTTCGGTGTACCGGCCGAGTAGCGGCGACCCGGGAACCGAACTCCGTGCGCAGAGGGCGCATTGGAGGAGGGCGGTCGCTTTGGCGTGCGACTGCCTGACTCCTGGGGGCTCTGGGTGGCAGGTCGGGGAACCTGTTGCCCTGGAATGAGTCCCCACAGGATGCACGACGTGTCCCGTGTTCTGACACGTCGTCCATTGAGGGTTGAGCTGAAGCTCCCCGAGGCGGGGCCCGTTACCGGGCCAGCATCACCAGGGCTGCGGATGTATGCATCGCGCTCTCGTGGCCCTGGACCAACGATGCGGAGATGGAACACCCCAGGTTTTAGTGGGTATGCCGCCCTTATAGAGTGGGGCGGAGACTCCCACATAACCACCCGCCCCCCCCGGGGTTTTTTGGGTGGTACCTGTAATAGGTTTTCCTGGGCAACAAAAAAAAAAAAAAAAAAAAAAAGGTTACTGGATGATGGGCACAAATATTGTTGTATTGTGTATTACAAAAGCAAATAAACAAGTATAATTACAGAGCAAATATAGCATATACTTTAGGGTCGGGAGTAGTACAATATCCAAACTGTAATTTTTACAAATTTAGTACTCAACCGTTTTTTCTCACGTCAAAAAAGTCCACAAGTTACCCTACATACATATATATCGGCTCTAAATCCAGCCTTTAAAACATTACTTGCCGTGTTTGTTACTAGCTACTTATTATATTGATCTTGTGCGGCATTTTTTTTCACAGTCGGAGAATAGGCAGTAGAGGGAGGTTTGTGACGTCATAGCTTTGACCTTGTAAGCTTGTGCCTACGTAGAGCTTTCGTTAGGTAATGTTCAGCGAACGGTTAGCGTATTAGCTTAAGGGAAAAAGCTTTTATATAGATGGAAACATCCGCATGCCCTGTGTTATCATAATTGGTTAGTACTTACTTAGATTTCTAATGTTTTTTTTTCATTCTAAGCTACATAGATACTGTCCGGTAGAAATAAAATATATGACTTTCATACTATCAGATATTACTAATATCTGATGATATGAAAGTCACGTAAGTTTATGTTACGAGAGCTAATACTTGTTTAATACTAGTGGACGCCCGCGTCTTCACTGTGCTATTTTCATATGACACGTAACCGATGTATAAATATGTAGGTACATATCTGTATAACTGAAGACATTAGAATACAACTACCCCTGACCACAGAGTGGTTTGTCTTGTGTTGCTTGAGGTGAGACTCTGTTCAAATATCTGTATTGCTTAGTAGCATAAACATTATTCATGTTTGAGTTCAGCAATCTCTAATGCAATGTTGTAACCTTTTATGTAACTCGAATACCAAAAGTACCTAGTACATATTATTTTATAAAATAATAAGAGAACCTAAAACTACCTCAATCTATATTGTATATCCAAATATATAAAACTCAAAGGTGACTGACTGACTGATATAGTGATCTATCAACGCACAGCCTAAACCACTGGACGGATTAGGCTGAAATTTGGCATACAGGTTTTTTTTTTTACATGAAATAGGCTTACGCTTGACTACAACTTGCCTGATGTTAAGCAACGTTATAGTCTACGATGTAGCGCGCTTGCCTAGAAGCAACCGGTTTACTCTCGACTTGAAGACCGACAAATTATAGTTCAAGGGGAATAGATAAGGGGGGGTAGATGTTATAACGTAGACATCCGCTAAGAAAAGATTTTTGGAAATGCCACATTTAAAGGGGTGAAATAGGGGATGCAAGGTTTACTTCTTAAAGCGACCGAAGCCGCGAGCACCCACTAGTTAAAGAATAAAAGTATCTAGTACATATTATTTTGGCCCACATTTTGTTGCGCCTAAAGTTAAGCAACTCTGTAACCTTCGAACTAGCGCTAGATAAAATCGAACTCTACTCAAGATTCTACAATTTCCGGGCCCTCAATTTTGCGCATATGAAAGACAAGTCCTAGTTTTCCTTCCAAAGTGACACTAGTTTTTATATCAATGACCTGACTTGAACCACGTTATTACTGTAGGCTGTGCTATGGGGAACACATTATGGCGACTGTCTAGTCGATAAGGCGAGACATGCTGTTTTCTCTCATGGAAATACCCGGAGGAATAGTTAGGTTTATATGTTAATGGTTGTAGGTTATTCATTCATTCAAAATTTAAGAGCGATGATTTTGTCGGTGGAGTATGCGCCATTCTCCTCGATTTTTGGCCAATTCCTTGACCTCTTTATGCGACATGACACTTCATCTAGGTTATTATCAAAGTAATATTAATAGCCAAAATTAACGATTTTGTATATTATTTAAGAATCAAAGACCTCAAAAATTTGACTAGTAATAAAGTTTGCTAGTTTATTAAATTAGCTACACAAATGTACAGGTAAAATAGCTTTACTTCATGTATGATCAAAAAAGATGATGAATGCCGATGTATCTGCCCAAGAGAACTCCCCTAAAGAATTAATTCTGCGGGGGAGTCACGACCCCCAGTCATGAGGAAATAAGACTCAAAGAGAGAGAGATAAAAAATATGACTAAATACTGAATATCAGGACCTGGAAAGCATGAAGAAAAGCATATTATAGCCCGTAGTAAAAAAAACGTGTGTTAAAAAAACCTTTTTAACTGATGCCGACGTCTGCATTTTGGACCCTTCTTAACCCGATGGAAAAAATGGTTAAACATTCCCTGGTCTATTTTTCATAATTTTAATGCCGATTCCAACTTTATTAAATTCCATGCTTTAGTATTTTTAAAAGTCTTATACAGTTTCACTTAACAAACCTTATTTATCAAAATAAAAAATATATAAATGTTTGGTACCGGTTTACCAATAACAGAAACATCTTAACAAATGACGAATATGACGAATTAAGAATCTTCCCATTGTTCAGAAGTCGGTCAAACTAGTATAGCAACAGAAACAGACTCATGAATAAAGTGAGATTCCTCCGCGCCCCGACTGGCTGGCGCCGCCCTAACTCGCGGGGTTTATGATAGAAATATCCACCCATGAAGGTTTTATAACTCATAAAGTTAGACTAAAATTATGTCTCTTTAGTGGATGGTTTGGTTATTCAAGAAAAGGTTTGAAGAGTACCTTTTCAATATAGTAGGCTTTTGGATGATATGAACTCTCGACATTAGAGTTGGGCACTAAGTTATTTATGTAATTATTTGCAACTTGGTGTAGACAGTCAAGTAACAGTATTTGATCTATTATTTTTCTTTTAATGTTTCTCAATCTGGTTTGGTTGCGGAATTTGCATGGTTTTTATTTCCCTTATTTTTACGACTAAAAAACCATGCCTAATGTAGAAAATAGAAACTAAGCTGTATTGGTATATAGCATTAATGTAGTCAAACATATGTAAGCCAGTAAAGCGGTACAAAAAAGAAGCTAAAAATAGTTTTTTGATCTATTGTTACGGCTATCAAAATGTGCCATTTATTTCAGTATAATAAAGATAATTGCAGCACAAAATAGATTGGAAATCAGCCCACATCGACCCTTGACATTTTTTCGTAGCATCAAGAGCTACGATTTTTTTCTACGAAGTCGTCGCTACGCCGTAGAGGATATCGTAGACATTGCTACGGTCGCGGTTACCGAAACGTGCCGAAACTAAGTGTTTACCTCAGTCACCCTCAAATCCTCAATCTACTTAAAATTTTTACTAGCAACGCTCCGAGATTTTACCTAAGGTAACTTGGGATTAAAATTAGCCTCGTATCCTAGGTAGATATTTTTCTGCTTTTAAGAAACATTGATAAAAAAAGGATTAATAAAAAAGCTTGCATGCGTCGGTGTGCAATAAATAAATAAATAAAATTAATTTATAACAACGTACTTGGAAATGTAATCGCGTTATTTATTTATTCATTAGCGTTGTATAAAAATATATTAACTCCCACTGAATATTTTTTAAAAGTTAGTTATATCAGTCCAAAATAATAGTAGGTACTAACATATTGGTCCAAATTACATTACGCGCTAAATTAATATGTGTTGCAAACGAGAAATTGTATGAGTAACATACATGTATCGCGTATAACAAATAAATTAAACAATGGTGTGGAAAACTCTTAAATCTATGTACAACACTACACTCTTATCGTACTTTGCTACAGTTGTAGTTCTTATCAGATTTAGTATTTGGTCATTTACAATTAACTTTTAATTCAATTATTGCAGTCACAACTCGTTGCGTCCCGTTGCGTTACTCGTGCGAAACTAAAATAGTTTGAAGCCGTTGGTTTAGTTCCAATATTTAAACTGACTCCTCTCAGAGCCTCGCTCCCGCCAATAAATAATGTATCATTCGTAAATGATCAACCTAACATAGTGTTTCATAAATTCAGAAAGGTTTTACTTAAAAACGAAAAGCAAATCACAGAAGACCTTAGAACTTGTCAAGGTTTTCATATCTCTTTATAATATATTATCTTCTATAATTTGCGAATCTCTGACATAGATTAATATAATATGTATGTAATGTTTATTAGTGATATATTTTCCAAATTAAAAAAAAATATCCTTACAGTAGTTTTTTTAACTTGTTAGGCTCATGCTTGACTACAATTATTGGATGGGTGACCGATAAATGGCATTCCATTTTGGGCGCTTCCGTGGGTCGGATGACACGTTCAATTATAGTTCCCGGTTGTTTGGCTAGTACGGCAGTCGTAAAGCCATGTCAGAGGCTCTTAGGGCGGCTTGATAAACTCTCGACACCAGAGTTGGCCACTCTCATACGATAAGAAGAAGGCCAGAAGCGACATTTGTATGGGCACTGATAGAAGTCGGTTTCAACTTTCAAATTGTATTATTCTTAAAAATCTCTAGTTTGTAAGACAGTTCAGAAGCATCGCTTGTCTAAGGGTAGGTATGATGTCTCAAGATTACTTTCCCCGTCAGATAGGTGGGTACTGATTAGTGACCTCCACAGAGCTGGCATGTTGCCAAACTTTACTCGTGCTTCGCCAGAATTGGAGGAAAATCCATATACTTACTAGTAGTTCTGAGGGTTTGTATTTAAAAGCCTACGTTTGACCTATTTTCATAAAATAGCAAGATGGTGTTCAAGAAAAAGTAGTAGGTACTGATTAATTCGATTAAATAGTAGGCATGTACATCCTAATTGCACTGAAATAATGAAATAGGTTAAAGTGTTAATTGTTACATATTATTATGCGGTGTATGGAGTCAGGTATACATATATTAGACGATTTGATACAATTTGTTATAGCTTTTGGCATATAAAATGTTTCGGTTCGGTAAGAGAACTTAAAAAGCACACGATACCAAAAAGAAGATACTTAAAAACTTTGATTACTTGTAGGCACAATTGTATGTAATAAAATGTTGTACATGTTTAAGTAATCAGCAATCATCACACATTTATGAGCCGAAATATATACTAAATAAATAAATTCCGGGACATTGCACACAGCGCCATCTAGCCCCACACTAAGCAAACGCTTGTGTCGTGGGTACTAGATAACGGATATAATACTTATATACTTTTTTTTGTAAATACATAGGTACTTATTATACATACAAACGACCAGACTCAACACAAGTAATTATAAATTTTTAAAATACATGAATACTTGTGTCACGCGGGAATCGAACCCGCAACCTCTAGATTAGAAGGCAGAGCCACTACCAACTAAGCTAACAGGCCAGTCAAGAATATAGTAACGTGCAGTAGTTTGTATATGTAAGAAACTACTTTTAAACTTCAACCCTCGATTTTTGTTGAGTTAAGATACTACCAAGTCTCTCTCACAAGATCATACAAAACTAGATGTATATTTTTTGAAAGGTACCTTCATATTAACAGACAATAAAACAGACACGTCAAACTAATAACACCCCATTTTCAAGTTAAAAAACAAAAAAGAAATACTCACCGATTATTCTATAGAAATTGTTATCCAAGCAACACGCTAAACTGGTAAAAAAAAGACAAAGGGAACACGAAACGATTACTTTCTTCATAAGGACACTGGTGTTGTTAGGACGCTCCCGGAAAAGGCGGGAAAAGGCGGTGTGGGTGACGTCCGCCGCGGCCGGTGGTTGGAACTCGACTGGCGGCTCGAGGCTACTTGGCAACAGTCACCAACAGTATATATCATTCTAATCTTACGTAGGACATTTTTGGCGCTAGAATTTTTCTATATCTAGTTTTGGACAGGAAATATACCTTTTTTTTACGTGGGATAGGTGTACGTTTGACTACAGCCTGCCTGATGTTAAGCCTTGCTGCATCCTAGGTTAACACGTTTACCTAGAAGATACCTATTAACTCTAGATTTGAAAACCCCTGGATTGTAGTTCGCAGGAAACACAGCTTCTGGTAGTGTTCCAAAGCTTTGCCGCCCGTACAATAAACGTTGAGGCAAAGCGCTGTGTTCGATACTCCGGCACTTCCACCATAAAACGGTGTCTACCTGCGGACTTTCATTAAACCTAGTTACATTTTCTTCGTTATTGAGATCTGAAAGAGAGTTTGTAGAAACGGTTGTGCAGTAAGAAAATGGGAATTTATCAATCTAATGATAATATTTAGACCTAGATTTTTTCTATATTTAGTTTTGGACAGGAAATGTAGTCAAAGGCAAAAAAGGGATTACAATAGGCTATACATGACTAAACAACTCCTGGTAAAAACATTGTAATGGTTATAAACGGTCACATTTTGGCATGATTATTTTCAGAAAGAAACTGTGTCCAATTTATTATTCAAATTTTACACAAGTTTGTAGGTTTAAAATGTGATGGATTTAAGCTTTTTCTAAAAGCCATAGAACAAATGCTAAGCCACAGTAAAAGTTATAATAATATAGCCTGTATATGTGTTCAAGAAATCTGCGTATGTTGATAAAATATGAAAGATTTTACGTCGATAGCGGGCATTTTGCTTTGGGAATCATGGCATGGTAGACCTCGCGAATAATACTAGCTTGTCTCAATAACGCGACCTAGTACACATCTTTTGCATTTTTATGAATTGTCTATTGTTGCTTTTTTTATAAAACTAGCTTTTATCAGATTCCTATCTCAGTAGGTTAATAATACAAGAAAATGTAGCAATCATTACTTATTTATTTCCACTAGAAACTCTGAACTAGACAATTATTGCACTAAAATTAAAATTTATCAAATAATATGTTTATCCTAAACTCACAATTAAGATTTTTGGTGCGAAATAGAAGTAAGCGCGATAAAGCTTAGATAGCTATTCACGAAATTAATTCTTAAACTAATTTAGAGTGGGCTAGAGAATGTAATCATTATGTATAATATTTTACTTGCACCCTGATCCCTGCCAGATTGGTTACCTGGAAGAGATCGCTTTGAGCGATAAGGTCGCCAATTAGAACACTAATTTTAAGTTTTAGTATGTTTCATAGAATAGAATGGAAAATTCTTTATTGCAACACACGATAATAATTACAAAAAAATATATATACTAGTGCCACTCATTGTGTTTTTTCCTGTTTGTTGGAGTTTATAATAAAGTGTATTCTATCTATCTATTATATCTAATAATGTATTAAGTTCAATCTATATATATAAAACTCAAAGGTGACTAACTGATTGACTGACTGATTGATATAGTGATCTATCAACGCACAGCCCAAACCACTGGACGGATCGGGCTGAAATTTGGAATGAAGGTAGATGTTATGACGTAGGCATCCGCTAAGAAAGGAGTTTTGAAAATGTCTCTTTTAAAGGGGTGAAATAGGGGATGCAAATTTTACTTTCTAATGCGAGCGAAGCCGCGAGCACGCACTAGTTAATCATAAGTGTACGATTTGGCGTAGCTGTAAGGTGCACTTATTGTAATGGTATAAATAAATCAATGTTTCTGCCCAAAAGAACTCCCCTAACGAATTAATTCTGCGGGGGAGACACGACCCTCAGTCATGAGGAAAGACGACTCAAAGAGAAAGGGAGAATGTAATATACCTAGATCAGAGTAGATGATCTAAGGTAATATGATGTTTGTACGAGAGTGGACAACCTTAGTGTCAAGAGATCTGGTAACGATTTATTTCAAAGTGCTCGACCACTGTTATGAACTGGCAAGACCTACAATTTAGCATTCCATCCGATTCACGGATACATTCAGATGTAAAACTTTTTGTGTTACTCACAAAGGCCAACAAAATACGACAGTGATGGCTTAACTTTGCTGATCACGTAAAAATACCTGTTGAGTTTATGTAACTCTTTCATTAGCAATTCAATTCATTTTGTTGGGTACTCACTAAAATAAGTAAATGTTAATATCAGTTACTGATGTCAAAAGTATTCAAGCCACCTATACGGCCTCTAACTTGGTTCAACTGTAATTAACAAAAGTTGCTTACTATCCCGATAACAACTTGCTCATAACATTACATTCTCTAGACAACTCCATTGACATTTATAGTGAATTAAAACTACATTGTCTTGAACTACGACGTATTCAAAACTATATCCTAATAAAAATCACTATTTCCCAAATTATTTGGTAAATCATAAAAAAATATACATTACATACTATACTAGTAAACAATATTTACTCAGTGTACTTATTATTATAGATCCATAACAAATTATAGCGTGGTAAAGTTAGGTCTCGACACACGTAGAATTTTTTACATTGTGGACATACATTGCTTTCCTTGCAAAAATGACAGATTTTTTTTTAACTCCGCGATTAAATTTATTGATAACAAATTCATTTTTAATAATTTACAGTACTTTAACAGTTAAATTTATACAAAAAAACATGATTCATTACATTTTATATAGGTACTGACAACGGTTTAGCTGACCCATTTTCAAATATTTTGACTGATTTAAATTTAAGTATAATCTTTTTTAACTTATTTAATAGCCAAAAGTATAATGCTTAGAAATGTCAAATTAGTTAAGCAAGTTACCTGATATATGGGGTCGGAGTTTTATACCCATTTATTAATATTAAAAAAAACCTAACGAATTTTCCATATAAATGTACATCTATAACCAAACATTATAATTATTTTTACTTTATATAGAGAAAATAACTTAATCATTACCTGTTTTTAACAGAAATTATCATTTATTCATTAACGTGCAGTCGCCCGAAAGAATTTTCATACAAATTTTTGCATTAAGTTATAAATAAAAAAAACAGTCGAAATATACATAAATATTCGATATTTTTGGACAAACAGCATTAGACAATAGTTTTCATGTGAACAATATAACTAAATTCTTTAAAAAAAATTAACAGTTGATACAAAGAAAAATATATTACTTTTTTTATTACTCTTGGTTTTTGGAGCATCAAACTATTCAAATATTCGACAACAAATCTACGCGCTGCCATTGGTGGATTTCACATTTACATAAATTGATTAGCTTGGAGATTAAAACTGATTGTCGTTGTAGAAACTCGGATATTATGTTTGTCTTTATGCAAAAGTTTGCATGAAAATTAATTTAAGCTACTGCATTTACAACTAAACCTTATTTATATTTAACAAAAGCCTAAATTTAAAACATAGCCGTGTCATAAAATTGGAATGATTTTACGCCAATAACATTCGAGTTTAAAGCATTTCATACAGAGTTACTGACAACTAAACAAAAAAACACACATCATTTGTTAAACATTTTCAATATCATATTAATAAATAACTAATTCACTTTGTAGTCTTTTTGACATTTTAACAGGACACAAATTTTTAGATGTTTTTCGAAAAAGTCGGTTTTTTTAACTGGTAATCAAGACTGGAAAAAACTGATTGTTTTTTAAGTGTATATGACGATGTATAGACGATTTAAGTGTATAAGACGATGTAGGTGGTATTTTTTTTATTAATAAATGATGATTCAGTAGCCTGTAACTCTGTGTTTGATTTAGTTCATGGGATAAAAATGCCTTAAAATATTGCCTTTTTTGATACTTATCGACTTTGGAGTTACTTTCATACATACATCCATATAAAAAAATAGCACAAGAGCTTTAAAGCATTAAGATTTATCTACATGTAGATAGGTAAATTTGGTTACAGGTTATGAAGCAAAACCTTTTAAGGATAACTGTAGTACCTACTACAATACCACATTTTTCCTGCATTAAAAAAACCGCAAATTTGTAATAAAGCAATCCTTAAAAAGTTTTGCGTAATTAACGCAGTAGCCCTGTATATGAATTAACCATACAAAATGGCAATTCTACTGCAAAATTGTAAATGATTCATGTAAACTTCTCAACAAGATGAGATCCAACATTATGCAGGTGCATATAAATAGTGAAACATGTAACAGCACGACATATATCTGTCCCTTTCACTCACCGGTACTTGGCTTCTGAATGAGAGCGTAGAAGCGAGACAACCGTATATTACATCTTATACCTTGTCATATTGTGGTTTTGACATTTGTAAGTTTATGCTTTGCCCATTTGTCATCTAAATACATTTTGCAGCAAATATATATTTTTTTAACACGGGATAGGCCAACATTTGACTACAGCCTGCTTGATGTTAAGCACCACTGTAGTCTAAGATGTTGCATGTTTGCCTAGGAGAAACTTACTCGTATGTATAGAGATGACAACCGTAAAAAATATCATGCTATAATTGACATCTTATTATATCTTATGTCACATTTGACTGTGACATAAGTTGACAGCTGTCAAAACCAACAACCTTATAAAGACAAGGTATAGCCGCATTAGACGGTGTGTAAGTGGAACAACTCTATCAACAGTCGCAGTACACAGACCACAGACAGCTAAACATATACACGTCCTTGTCTGTCAGCAGCCCGGCGCGCAGGTGCGAGCGAGGCAGGTAGCGTCTAGTAGAAGAACAGCAGTCGCTCCTGGGCCGTCCCGGAGAGCAGGCGCCAGCCGCGCTTGATGTTCAGGTACTGGATGATGGCGCGCACGCAGATTAATATGCCTGGAAATAATAAATAAATAAATAAAATAAATATTCCGGGACATTGCACACAGCGCCATCTAGCCCCAAACTAAGCAAACGCTTGTGGCGTGGGTACACTAGATAATAAGGTCAATAATGTAAAAAATATTATGACCACTATAAATAAATTCCTTGTAAAGAAGTAATAATTCTAAATAACTTGCTGGTTAGCTTAAACTTTTATTGGAAAATGCGGGTAAAAATAAAAATAAAACTTGACAAAAATAACTCGTGACTTGTTGATTTTTTGTTGAGAATTACAAAACAATGCCATCGCTGTCATAGCCAAAATAACATAGTTTAAGACATACAGTGCCACCGTCTCATACAAAGTGTCAGAATGATTTTGATTGGTCAAATCTAGTCTGTGGTCATCTAACCACGAATTAATTACCTTATTTGTAATTCCGTAATATGTACATTTTGGTAAGAACGAACCTACGTTCATGTATCTTAACATAAGTCTTACCTTAGCATAACTTCACGATGATTTGACAATTTTTTTCTAATCTATCGACATAACATCTGTCGCAGGTCAAACCTGGATGAGGCTGGCTAAAGATTGAAGCCAGTGGCATATTAAGAAAGAGGCCTATACCTAACAGTGGGAAACGGCTGTAGATGATGATGATCTCCACTTACCGAATGCCATGATGAGCCACCGGAGCCATGAGATCTCGTGCGGGGCGAGCTCACGAGGAGCAGGAGGTACTCTATGCAGTTGGTTAGAAGAGCTAGGTTAGTGTAACTGTACCTTACATTGAGGCCATTTTGTTAATACTCCGTCTTGGAAAGAGTCCATTTGAGTGCAAGTCTTTCTTGGTATGAGTTCATCTGGGTATGAGTCTATCTTGTTAGGAATCCATCTTGGCATGAGTCAATCTTGGTATGAGTCCATTTTGGTATGAGTCTATTTTGGTATGAGTGCATCTTAGCATGACTATTTAAAAAACACACTTACCGAAAGCCATGATGAGCCACCAGAGCCACGAGTTCTCATGCGAGGCGAGCTCCGTGGAATGCTTGACAATGAGCGTCCATTTAGCCAGCGAGAGGCCGAAGCCGGCGAGCGCGCCGTACCGGCTCGCCACGGTGTGGCAGAAACACATGAGCAGCAGGAAACCTATCCAGTTGAATAGGAATGCCACTGGAAATAGAAAAAAAAAACATTACAGTAACGAGCATAAAAATTAAAAAAATAATTGTTCCATAAAATATGTCACCTCTCGAGTTATATTCTTGATTACTGATGGTCATGACTCCCCGCAGAAGTAAATAATTAGGGAAGTCTACTTCGTAAATAGGTTTGTATGTCAGTACTCAACCTTATGTGTTTGGTGTCAGAGTTTTTAAACCACCCTAGGGATCTCTGACATAGCTTTACAACTGCCATACTATCAGAAACAGCCGGACCTACAATTTAACATGTCATCTGACACATGGAAACTCCCAAATGGAATGCCATTTTTTATCCATCAATATTTGTTTAAACATGGATCTAGCTATGTCAATAAAAACACCATGTGGAAAGCCTTGGATTCTGTCTAAGATACCTACCGAAATACTAATATAAAAAAAAAATGATATAAAAAAAAACATGGGTGATTGCATGCAATTGCCTCCGACGAGTGAGCTACAAGCGCTTCAAAATGACTGTCTGAGAAACTTCCTTTACAAAAGCGAATGTTAAGATCTTACCGAAGAATGATGTGAGGAACATGATGTCAGTCCCGAGCAGGCTGTTCTCCGGGTCGAGTTGTTCCACGCCCGGCTCGGACCCCTCCACCGTCACGAAGGCAGTGAACGTCGCGTGCTGTGGCGGCATCTGGAAATAGGACAAATATTCAAATCAAATTCCTTTATTTATCCTTTCAAGGTGTGTGTACATTTCTATTTACATTTGTATTGCTGCAATTTGTGTTGTACGCTGAGGGTTTTCTGTACACAACACTATACATCTTTCGACTCTGTATTATGATGTACAGTTTCCAACATTATGTAGATACTAGTTATTAGTCCACTTGGTTGGTGGATATTCTGTTTAGGCTGGGCTCCTTGTATGTTATCTATACATATAATAAACCTGAAGAGGGTTGAAAGTCTGAATATAGAAGATGTTTAAAACATTGTTTGGGCATACTTTGAATTGATAGCATGTTCCAACCATTTTTAGAATTTTCTTTTACTTATGTCTGTTTATTAAACGGCTGAACGGATCATCATGATTTTTGGTATGTAGGTAGTATGAGGTCCCGGAAATGTCATAGGCTACTTTTTATCCCGAAATAACGCGAGGGAAGCCGTGGGCATCCACTAGTATAATGATAAATTTGTATGATTTATCAATAAAGTCTGCATATTTAGTATTATATTATATTATGAAAATAGATTAGACCCTAAATGGGCACAAAGGCTACTCTTGATTTTGATTAAAGCAGGTATCACCCCTAATAAAAATATGTAATTTTTTACTAAGCATATAAAATAGGTACATATAATATGCCTCCCATAGTTTAACCTCTTTCATATTGGTTGAAAAAGTTTGCTAGCAATATCAGTGATTCACAACCAATTCACGGAATTTTAGATCTAGTAGAGATAAGCATAAAATGGTATGTTACAAACCATAAACTCCACATACACATATGTAAGTATAGCACACACATACCTACATATGTTGCATACAAGATAAAGCCCTGATAAGAAACTATTTATGGTAACCGGGGTTAATGTTAGCAGTTCATTATCATGATTAGCTACAAATGGATAGATTAGGTGATATTGATGTGACACATGTTTGTCTGTATTTTTTTTGTAGGTACTAAGAACATCATGCCAAATAGATAAGCCTTTTTATGGTACAAAAATGTTTGACATTGGATGTTTTTATCAAGATATTATTTGTAAGTTATTACAATTACCTACCCAAGAGAACTCTCCTCGGTAGGAGAGTAATGATCCTCAGTAATGAGAAAGGAATATACGAAAAAAGTTGTGCCATGTCTATATCTATGTTCTCTCTAACTCATATTTTTGTAATTACTTATTTCACATTTAGATCAAGCTGTGTACACATGTTTTGGAATTTGTTCTGGATCGAAACCAGCTTAAAATGTATATTCAGTTCATTTGAACATGAACATGAACATAGGTACCGCACCCAGCCAGGACAAGCCTGCTCCGGTCAAACCGGCATACCGGGGGGCACGAGGTTGTGGAGCGTGGTTTTGTGCTAACGCTCCGGGATGGTAGTCGACCGGCTATGCAGCCAGACGCCGATTTGGAGAAGGTTGTTATTAGGGATAGGGATAAGCGTTAGTAAAAAATGGTATTCGTTGATTATTGAGTAGACCCATCTTGGGGTTTGTTAGTGTTTGGCTTTGCAAGCACTATCTTAATACGTTCGCTGTGTAATGTTGGTCCTATTGTGTGTAATCATAACCACGTCGGGTGTAGTAGGTGGATCTTAAATGTGGGTCGAATAGATCCTATGTCGCTAAGGGATTGTTCTTGTGTCATCTGACGGCCTTTCCTGGGGTATGGTTGGTGCCTGCCTGTTGGTATGTCTTTCTGTTTCCTCATCAGATTCGCTGTCGGTTTCTGCCATCTTATAGATCTCCCTGGCAGCTCTTATAAAGTCTCCTTTGTTTTTCGCCATGTCCTGCCAGTCAGATGTTTTCCTGGGGTCCATATCATGAGATAAAGAATCCTTCCACGTATAGTTAGGTCTACCAACTTTAAGATCTTCCGTTGTTTCGATCTCTTGCAAACGGCGCCGGCACTCTTTAAGTGTATTTCTAGCCTCTATATCTTGAGGGTGATGCTTATAATGGAACTTCGCCTTCTGTAGGTTTGTAATTGCCTCTTCTCTAGCCTTAGAGTACCTTCTTTCATGTTTGATAGTCTTATTGGCCGCCATCTTCATGACGTTTGTTATCACTTCCTACGATAGCGGGTCTTTTCGGTTTTCGCCGTTCCTGCTCTTTTTGGTTTCCTCTAATAAAGTTTCTTGGTTTTTTTTTTTTTTTTCGAGTGGTGTTACTTTGAAGCATCTCGTAGTTTAGGGTTTTGTAGTCAAACTCGTTCGCAACGTTGGCCCTGGTTAGTCTTATTGGAGGTCTCGTAGAGTCCCTATTGGAGTTTCACGTGAGGGCAGGGCGACCTAACTTTGAACAAAAACGCGCCACGCTATCAAAATACGTTCGCAGCGCAGCGTACGTTCGTAACCTACGCGCAAGCCAAATTGATATTTAACGTTTCGATTTACGGTTCATATTTCACTGCATACAGTTCGAGTCTCTCAAAGTTATCATGGTTGCCATTAGGAATGTAGATTTAGTACAATAATAAAATTGTATTATTTTAGTGTTTATACTGATGATTACATCAGTGAATTATATTTCCATAAATTAATACTTTATCAGTAATTATTTTTTATGTGTTATTATAACAAAGTATGTATTAACATTTTTTTTTTCTAAAATGTTTACTAAATTAATCCTGTTTTTCTCGAATTCAACTATAAATTGCTTATTTAAGTAGCTAGATATACCTATTGATACAATAAAAACAAATTTTTCATACTTTGGGGAGTGTTGTGCCGTTTGACCCACGACTGTCGATCGTACTTTACTGTGCCCTCCGCTCGCTGCGTGTTCGGAACAGGGAGATAGGTTTCTGTTGTATTATTTATTCTGTGGTGAGGGGCTTCAGGTTTCCCCATATGATTCTATGGTCAGATAGGATTGTTTTTTCACCTTTGATGTAATTAAAAATCTGGTTGTTTTTGGCATCTGTCATTATATGGTATATTTGCGATGTTTTGTTTCCCAATGTCCAAGTCAGTTTACAGCTGCGCCGGCCGAATGATGTGTCCAATCGGAGATTTTCCCGTTTCGTTACTTGTTTGGTGTGGGAGATTTTTGCCTCTTTGATTTTTATCGCGAAGTTCATGTGTATCTGTGAGTACTATGTGGGCGTTGAAGTCACCTAGTATGATTGTTATTGAGTTTCTTGGTTTGTTCTTGGTCAGTTGTAGTAGCCGAGTCGCGTCGTTTGCTGCTGGTGACGTTGAATTGGACCTGTTCGTTGTAGTAATGAATAGAGAGGCTCCACTGCTTGTATCTATTGAAGCAACCATATTGTTTGTGTTTGCTTTAGTCCAGTTCAGCCTTAGGCCGCTGCTTTTTCTTATGAGAATAGCTTGGCCTCTTCTGTTGTTGTTTCCGCTTAGGTGCCACGTATAGTGACTAGATTCGTAGGTCCCGGATTTTAAGTGAGTTTCCTGTAGGCAGGCAATATGGATAGATTTTCCGTCTAGAAACTCGTCAATCTCTCGTTTTTTAGTCAACGTTGCGGCGCCTCTAACATTCCATGTGGCAATGTTTATGTTTTTATTTACTACCTGTTTTTGTTGTTTGGTGTGGCCTGGGGCGGGCAAGTCTGTATCCGGACTCATCTGGTATTCTCCTCTGGGGTGCTGGTTCCAAGACTAAGGTCATTTTGCGTGGTGCTTGTACTTATTACTCCTAGGTGATTTTCAAAGCAATCAAAGTGGTTCCCCGTAATTATTAGACCTATGCTACCTGCGGTGTCGTTTGGTGCCTTAGGAGAGAAACATACTGTTTCTTGTAGCGGGGTTTTTTGAGAGATTTTGACGTTAATACTATAATATTCCGCTGCCGCTATAAGTATGTCTGTGCCGCCCCATATGCCATCTTGGTATTGTGATAGAATGTAGTTCCTGATTTGTTCGCTTTGTGCTGAACTATCTAGATTACTTCTGATCGCTAGGTACATTTGTGGATCGTTTTGGTTTTCCTCAACGTGGCGTGCGAGGTCTCGTCGAATGTGTTGGTGGTCAAAGGTTAGGCCGTTAAATACAAGTCGTTAATTTGGTAGGCTATAAGCGCGATACAAGCAGTTGCCGTCTCCTGGTATTTTTACGATAGGGTCCCTATTTCCATATCGGCTTTGTGCCTTACCGTGGCGGTATCGCAGAGGACGGGTTGTCGTGGCTAGCTCGTGATATCTTTCAGGTATGCGCGTGCTTGAGGCTGTGAAGGAAGCTTATATACTATGTATTACTTATTAGTTAACTGGTATATCATGCACTATACTAGTTCCCTTTTATCTTTAACGGAAAAGGGGAGTAAGTAGCACTCGAGTGAGTACTTGGGTCTCGTCTAACAACTCTAAATACTTGCACTTAATACCTGCTGTTTATTTGGAATAAGTCTATTAATTACGCTTTATGTACTAGTGTGTTATGTGTATAAAACAAACGTCTGGGCTTTATTGTACGTAGAAAAAATGACTACAATTAGAAGCAAATTTTGAGCTATGTTTAACAAAGGATGACCCACCCGACAATAGAGGCTCCCAGCTGTGGCGGGAATTAGCAGATGATTTTAAGAAGGGTTTTTTTGGTTGTATTGTTAATGGTCTGATTTATTGCTTAGTTTTACGACTCGGTATTTGTTTTGGGAATGGATAGCGTAATATTTCACGCGCCTTTTTAAAATCTTAAGTTATTGTCCAAACGGGTCTGCAGATGTGTGTAGTTTTTACTCGTATTTAGGCTTTTGTGTTTGCCTTGGGAAAGTAGATTGTCTGTGTTTTCGCATACGTTACGAGTAATTACGTCCGTGGTATGAGATCGCGTAATCTAGTATACCCTTGTAAATTTAGCAGGTTTTTACTGCAGTTTGTGTAAATATGTATTTTGAAATCGGATAAGCTAGTTACGCGTAGGTTTGATCTATAAGTAACCGATGTGACCGTACGGTGTTGGTTGCTGGTATGGGCTGCTTGAAAACAGACTTGTCCCTCGTGGCAGACGTCTAGACAATATCCTAGGATATTGAGGAAGGAGAGACCGAAGAAAAGGGGTTTAGACCACGTGTGGCTAATATGGAACAAGCTCACCGAGTTTTCCTTTTGTTGGAGTGGGTTTCCCCGCGCTGGGCGCTGGTACCGGTGGCCTCTGATGACGGGTCACGTACACTGGTTGTCACTCACTGATACATGTAAAGATTATAAACACGCGTTGCACGGCACTTGATTATAGTCACTTTTCGCGGGGCCAGTGAATTGATTTGCTCGCAGCCATTGCGCTAGCCGCTGGCAGATGTTGTGCCTATTGTTTACTGGATCAATTGTATTGACGAGGCTCTATTGACCGTTCCCGAAAGCGACCGCTCGTCACGGCGTCCAAGACGAGACTTCAAAATGTATATTCAGTTCATTTAAGAACATATTCTGTTTTGTGTGCCATTATAAAATAAATCATGTATAAGCACAAATAGAACAATTTGTAGAATAGAATATAACTTTGATGTACACCATAAAAACACAAAAATTACAAAACAGATATAAACATAAGTACTTAAATTGAAGTGTTGCACATTGGGTGGCCTTTTGTAGTGTTTTAATTAAAACTTATGTTAAACTGATAAAATTATTACAGGCGCAAGATGTTTGTTGGTCTGCTTGGTCTGTATTCACAACACTGTATCATATCATGATGTGTTTAGTGTGCATAGAGTTTTATAGACTACTTTTTGACATAATACAACAAACCATAGACATGTACTGCTCTTCCGTGCAGCATATTCTTCAATATTATGGTTAATTGGGTATTACATTGAGCGAGGACATTGAGATGAGAAAAAAATATCAAACAAATTCTTATGGCGAAGACACATTTTGATTTTGAGTTTTCTTTCATCATTAAATATTATTTTCTAATTTAATATTTACCTGTGGAGGTCCCTCCCCTTCCATCTGCTTTTCTCTCTGCACCTCCTCATAGGTGGGCAGCTTGGAGTTGGCCGCCACATCGTAGGGCGGAGGCGCCGAGAAGTCTGGCTGCGGCGGCGGGATGTCATGCATGTTGTCTGGAATGTTATATAGGTAAGTTAGGAGATATTATTAATTAATTAATACTTATAACAATAACAACTCATAAAAGACGGTGGAAAGGCCTTTGTCCAACAATGGGACAATACAGGCTTTTAATAATAACAATTTAATTAATGGGCAAGCATCTAATTGCTGATGTGTCCATATCACACTGTCATAATTTGTTTTATACAGTGGACACAAAGTTTATTTTTTATTTATTTATTAATTTAGGTAAAAACTACACATGGTTTTATACACTTATAAATGTTTAAAATTATACAGTCCACTATTCTAACTCCACTATGCCAATATTATATGTACAGTTCTATAATACATATATAGGTAGGAGATGGTGTGCAATACCATCTTATCCCATTCCACATCAAAAATGTACTATCCCAAAATTATAAAGGTAAAAGATTGTGTGTGTCTATAATTGTTACTTGTTTAAACTCAAATAAAAACCAATTTGGATGAAATTCACTGTTAAATATTTACATAGTACTTACAACATATAATTTATAAATATAATTCTGGCATACAGCCTTATCTGACCTGGCCTGAGTCAGCTATGTTTCCTTCAAAATAATTTGCATTGTTTTACATAACAAATGTGAGCAATTATTTAGGAATAGTAGTACTAAAATACTGATTACAATACTATTTACTAAAGTTATTACATAGTATTTCTCTGTACAATTTCCAGCAGAGTGGTCTGTGAGACAGTGTATCATATTTTCTAATTCACTGTCAACAATAACATCAGCTAAATGGACTAAAATTGTTCCAGATCAGGTGGTAATTAACCAAGCATATTGATAATTAATTACCTACTAATTTGTAGGCCAACAACCTCCACTTGGTATGTGAAATATTCTCATAAACTCACTGACCCTGTTTAAATGTCAACATTTGTTAGCACAAGCAAAATAACAAGGTGTATCCTTGTATTTTTGTTCTCAAGGAAATTCACAATAAAGTGACATTTAGATATACCTAACTAGTGAGTCATGAATTATCGGTGGTGAGCGTTCATTGAGTTCTCACGACATTATCAGAATCAATTTGCAACAATTGAATGTACCAAAGCACTGTAATTAGACATTTGTACGTACTTATGTCAATAAACGGCGGAGGCATGTTGGATTCCATTGAAGCTGGCAGGATCACCCTCAGATGTGTTGTCGTGGTCATGTTGTCGCCGCAAGGGAGGCTCTGCGAAAACATAACGTGGACTTTCACATATCGAACATCTACGCAATCAGTTACATAAATAAACAATAGAAAGAACGCTATAGAAAATGTCACCATCGTACCATGTTTACTGCTGGAGCCGACTAGAGTTGTCTTCCTTGATCTCCTTCGCTACGTCACAGTGTTTTCAACAAACCTAATGGTGTCACGAATACACAACTTACTTAGAATTCGATAATAGTACACAAATCGCACATCGTTCAAGGTTTTTTCAACAATTTATCAAAGGCGAGCAGGCGCACCCCCCAACAATCGGAGAGCAATGACATCTGTCAAAATTTGCTGGCTTGTTTGACAACGACATTTGCTTAATAGCATACCTAAACCATATGAATAAGCTCAATAAATTTCAAATAAGTTAATAGTAATTCCGCACCGATCAAATGTTAATTATTTTTACTGGCTAATCAGCAGTTGTCTCCCTTGTGACGTGACATTGGCGAAATTGCGGCGGTGCCGCAGAGTCCATTATTAAAAAAAAAAACCATATGAGTATTTGCCAATACACTTTATTTTTATATACACATTTCACAAATATATATTTTGGGGAAGCTTTTGATTATTTATAGGCTGATAAAAATAAATTAGGAGTTGCAAATTTGAGCACAATCTGAGCTTAGTGAAATGGTAAACAATAAAAAAAAACTAAAATTGATTTGTCATGTCATGTCATTGTCAAATTCAATCAATCAAATAATCAATGGATCTCAGATAAAGGAACCAATCTGAGCTCAGATAAAGGAACCAATTGGTTCCTTTATCTGCTCGGAGGAAAGACAAGCCTGGAGTCATAGTAATAAATTGAACGTGTTTTGTATGTCTGCACTCTTTCGACTTATGTGCGCACCAACGCTGAAGAAAGAGATAACTAGTTACTATATAGATCACCTTCAAATGACAGTGTAGCCGTTTTTTAATACCTCAATTTAGTGATGTGCCTACGACGTACGAAATAAAAAACCGAAACCGAACCGAAACTTACATTCTGTTCTGTCACGTTAACGATTATTCTAGTAGTTTCGCTAACTAAACCATATTAAAGTGACGTAATTGTAACATGTTTTCAAAATCGATCTTTTAGGCATAGTTAGAACTAGGTGAGAAAACCTGGAAAAGGATTGTGTAGTTCGAAATAAATAAAATAACTCAGATAACTTTTGTAGGTTTTTATTTACTGACCCTTAAACAATACAGTTTTATTTAAAAAATTACGTACTTTATCTTATGGTTGTATAAGTTGCTTAATCATATAATAAATTTTCGTTTTTTTACCCGATTTTAACCGAATTCAGAACAATTGTGCACAACACTATAAACCAAACTTTTGCGTATTTTTAACATATAATGGCAAAATTTAATTGTTTTCCTCCAAAATGAGGTTCTAAAAGAGTAGAAATTTGTTATATTTTAATATTTTGATTCAGTTTTGTATTGTTTTGTGGAAAATGATAAAAAACTCTAACCTGTGAAATGACAAGCTCTGGATTTCGTCACTTTTCTTCGAAGCATGGCTCTTACAGCCATAGGCAACGCACGCCATTTGTTCTTCAGTAGAAAACACTTCTCAAACAAACACATTTAACCAAATATTCCAAAGATTCACGGTATATTCGCCAAAAATCCAAATCCACAGCTAGTATCCAAATTGGTTACTCGAGCTAGAAAAACCGGCTTCACTAACGTAAAGGGCCGAACAGATTGTATATCGTTGTCTCTTTTTAGCAACATTCATTAAATAGAGAGGTTCCGATAGTGCGCCACACTTCAACTTATTACTATGTCTCCAGGCTTGTCCTTCCTCCGAGTTTATCTGAGACTTATAGTTAATTTCGCGTGCTTTTTGGGGGTTATGAAGTTTCCCCGTTTTTACTTGAGAACTGGCACAATACAAAGTTATGGCCAATTAAAAAAAAAAAAAAAAAATCAATGGATGGACGTCGCAACTCCCATTTGATGCGGCTTGTTTGCGGTTCTTGAAATAAAATAATATTTTTAAGGATTAGGTAATTACACTCGTATGAAGATTCCACATGTGTGTCTAGCAAGCTGTAAATCCATACCATCATGAAGACCGCATTGATGGTGGCTGAGAAGCCATCTTTAGCTCAGAACTTAGCTACAATCTTGAGCAATGGGAAATGCACTTCTGGTAAAAGTTGGTAGTCGAATTTTATATTTATTTTGCAATTACACTACTTTCTTCCTGTAAATAACCTTCTTGTGGTAATGGTTTGTACATTAATGATTTTTAACGATTATTTAATAAAAAAGTTTCACATAAATAACCATATTTATAGCACTTTACTAATTGGATAAGTATGTCTAAAAGTAAAATAAACTATATTTAGCTTATTATAATACTCAAATTTACTTCATAAACTTGGCTACTATACTAAGACATGAATAAACCTAGATAATTTTGTGTAAATATACATTTATATATAAACACAATAAAATGTGAGGTGTTAATGTTCATAGTGCACCTAACACTAATTAAGCAGTTTTCATTGCATAAACATACTGGTTTGTAAATCGAATACTAACATGTACATAATAGTATAGTTAAGATAATAAAATACATGTCCTAGCAAAATCAGAAAATTTTACTAAACATTTCATAGCTAGTAGCAACCTGCAGTATTACCCACATTATTCTGGGATAAAAATAGCCTATGTATTATCCAAGATCTGACCTACCTATCTCTACAAAATTTTATCCTACTAACACTCACATTCACATACCTTAAGTTGTAGGATAGGTAATTGTCACTTGTTCATTAAATTATAATTTGAAAACAACATTGTTTATTACACTTAACCTCTAGATAGATATAGAATACACTTACCACTACCCCAGTACTTACCATATTTACAGAGGCAAGCTTTTTATACATTTTGTTTTTGTTTTCTATTATTATCACACACATAATCATGATTACTAACTTCAATTGCTCAACAGCTTCCAACCAGTCTTGTGCCGTGCACGAATGGAACGGCACCTTCAAGAATGAGCCCGTCCATTTCAAGATGACATCTGTCTGCGGACATGTCATGAGTTTAGACTTCACCGGAAAATACAATAACTGGGATAAAGTAGATCCTGTGGAATTATTTTCTTGCCCGACTGAGAAGAAAGAGGCATTGCCTCGCCTGAAGATTCCAACGTTCTTGGCAAATGAAGGTAGAGGTGCTGATTACTTGATTCTGTGGCTGGATTGTGATAAAGAGGGAGAGAATATTTGTTTTGAGGTATGTATTATCAAAATTGACACTAATTGAGTTTCTTCTCTGTGATATAATTAATAACTGACTTCCAAACTTCAATGTAAAGGTGGCATCAGATGATGATGATGACATGATTATTGTAGCATCAACATTTTACCTTTCCTTCAACTTAAAATATCTCATACACAAATATCATTCTAGTTTTGCAAATGATTATGGAATATATATATATAAAAATCTATTCTATTTTATTTTTAAGATTTGGACAACTCAATATTCAAACTCATATCCATAGTTTCATTTTCCAGGTAATGAACTGTGTGCAAGGCTACATCAAGGGCGACGTGTACTCGCCCCACGTGACCTACCGAGCCAAGTTCTCAGCCATCACAGACAAGGACATCAAGGCAGCCATGTTGTCTCTGGGCCGGCCCAATGAGAATGAGTCTCGCAGTGTTGATGCCCGGCAGGAGCTGGACTTGAGGATTGGATGTGCTTTTACTAGGTTTCAGACTAAATATTTTCAAGGTGAGACCTAATTTAATTTATTGCACATAGTATTTTACATAGTTCTAAAATACAAGATA
Source organism: Macaria notata (assembly GCA_927399415.1). Lineage (NCBI taxonomy): Eukaryota > Metazoa > Arthropoda > Insecta > Lepidoptera > Geometridae > Macaria > Macaria notata. Next base: position 10,843,173 of record OV656738.1, on the reverse strand, counting down.
CATAACATATACATGATAAATTATTATTGACATGTTTTGAACACATTTACTGGACTGCTATTTGCCTGATTAAAAGTAGGTAACAAAACCTAATAAATGGCCTTTGAGAAAAACACCAAATGGTACCTATGCTTCTGCCTTTATTGTTTGTACTGCAAAGTTGTGTAACTCCCTTTTCCCCACGCACTATAATCCAGCGAACTTCAAAGCGAGAGTGAATTGGTTCTTATCGAGCAAGCACACTCCATCTTAGGCCATAGTCTTTACTTACTATCAGGCAAACTATGGCCAAGTGCAAACCCGTTCAAGTAAAAAAAAACAATTCTTACACCACCTGGTATCATATTCAGTCATTATGTTAAAATAAACCATGGTTTTCAATACTAGTATCTGTAAAAGTTGTGATATAAATCTGGATTATACATTTATCATTAATATTAGGTCTTTACCTATGAAATTGCCGATTTGTATGACGAAATTGAGAAAAATGATATTTCCATACAAACATTTTTAATGTTTGTTTGGAAATGTCTGAACAAATTTAGATGCAATTGATAACTATGGTTAGATGGAAAAAAAGCTATGCACTGCATATATCAATTTCTCAAGAGTATATGATAAAAATATACCTAGTTAAAGTAGTGAAAGCGACAACACATTGAAAGAGGTGTTTTCAATGACTTCCCTATAAGTAATATGCGCTAGTAATATATTTTTTTAATCTAAAATGTACATAATTCAACAATTGATACAATAAAAATTGTATTTGGAAAAATATAGCTGTACGTAAAAGTTACAAACAGATTAAAATGTAAGAAAAAACGGCAATTTCATAGGTAAAGACCTAATATAAACCTTACTTCTCAGGTAGATACGGTGACCTAGACGCCTCTCTGATATCCTATGGTCCGTGCCAGACCCCCACGCTGGGGTTCTGTGTCCAACGCCACGATGAGATACAGACATTCAAACCGGAGTCTTACTGGGTGCTGCGAGTCACTGCTAGCACTGCTGAAGGTACAGTAATATTGTAAAATATCTAACCTTAGGTACTATATTATAAATCTGGATTTGCACTTGCTTAACGGTGAAGGAAAACATCGTGAGGAAACCGACATGTTTGAGGACCACTATATCCGAGGACTTGAGTCTTCCTTGGAAGGACCTGGGCGCCCACCACCATGTATCTGCCCAAGAGAAATTCCCTAACAAATTAATTCTGTGTGGGAGTCAAGACCCTCAGTCATGAGGAATACCACTCAAGAGAGAGATATTATAAAAAGAAAGATTTGTTTGCAACAAATTGGCTTAAAAAGTACTGAATTGATTTGGATTAAATTTGGTATGGACTTGTTATCTGGAATTGACACAGGTGCCTATACGACACGATGTCTATACGACATACTCCTTATATCATCAAACAAACAGTTTAGGTACCTTTCCATACAATGATTGAAAAAGATTGTCGACACTTTAGGTCAACCTTTTTATTGAAATTATAATATCTGTAGTGCCTGGCATGTATATTTTAATACTACATGAGTATATAAACCTAGCACTAGTAGAATCTTCATTTTAACTCTTTAATTGAACTTCTCTCATGTATGTTAAAATAGTTGTTGTATATATGTAAGTATATTACATAAGTTTACACATTAAGAACTATACTTGATATTGTAATCTGACTTGCCCTATATGTTGCGATGCCATAAGGTTAATAAAGTTTTTATCTTTATCTTTTAAAGATACCTTATTGTAATGTAACTACTAAATAATTGTAAGCTTATTACATTACTCCTATGGCGCAGCGACCCGAAGTGAGAGTGGGTCTTGGCCTCCAGCACAAGAGAATGCCACCTTCGCCGGTCTTGGGCTGCTACTTGCCAGTCTGCAACTTCAAGTTCCTGCAAGTCAGCTTCCACAGCGTCTCCAGCCAGTCGTCGGCCAGCGGTATCTGGGTCGACCGACAGGGCGTCGACCACTTGGGATTCCAAGATACGCTTTTTTGGCGTGACGATCTTCCCCCGTTCTTTCTAGATGGCCCATCCAGCGAAGTCTCTGAGCCTTGAACTCCCCTATGATATATACTATATATTACATATTTTGATTTATTTTTCCAGGAAGGGAGCTACCGCTGGAGTGGAAGAGGGTGCGTGTGTTTGAGAAGGATGTGGCCAACATGTTCCTCATTGGAATCAAGGAGTTCAAGGAGGCTACGTAAGTTGTATTATATGTTTACTATATGTACCTACATAACACATATAGGATTAGTGGCAAAATGGCAACTAGCGCTTTTTTAAATGGTAGCTTTAGTCAACAGTATTTTAGGATTTATACAAAAGGAAGTTATAAATTTAATATGTATAGGTTAGGTTATAATAGATATTGTCAAGATTCGGAAAAAAAATAGTATGTTTAGCTTCTAACCGTTCGTACCAAAGTTCGTATGTTTGTATGTATACATATTTGTCGGAAACTGTAAGTGGTATCCATGTTTATTTATATACCAGGTTAGATATCTTTCAAATTAAGTAACAGTGAAAGATTCATCAATATCAGTTTAGTTTTTTTACTTATCCACTGATTATCATAAAGAAACACGTATAGGCGCTAAGAAATCGATAAATTAAATCGACTTGTATTCTTCTTCTTCTTATCAAATGAGAGTGGCTAACTCTGGTGTCGAGATTTTCTCATGTCGCCCTAAGGGCCTCTGAAATAGCTTATTTTTTTATCACGAAATTGGTTTACTTTTGACTGTAGCCGACTAAAACTAATGACTGCCGTACTAGAAAAACAGCCGGGACATACATTTTACGACTTGTTTCTAATTTTTCTATATTACTATTTGTTATATAGTTAGAAAGTTACAAGTAAGTTGTTGTCCCCAGTGTAGTGAGCATCCAAGCCAAGGAGAAGGTGAAGGCGCGGCCGGTGGCTCTCAACACGGTGGAGCTCATGCGGGTGGCCAGCTCGGGGCTCGGCATGGGGCCGCACCATGCCATGCAGGCTAGTAACATCATATATATCTTTACACTAAACTAAACGTGTTTTCTCATGACTGAGGGGCGTGACTCCTCCGCAGAATTAATTCGTTAGGGGAGTTCTCATGTGCAGATTCATCATGGTGATAGAGAGTGGAAGATGCATAGGTAGATATTCTAGGATTTCATGGTCCTCAAACATGTCGGTTTCCTCACGATTATCGATATTTAATTATCCGTCACTATTCAACGAGTGCAATATCCACACAACTTTAAAAACAAGTCATTGGTGAAAGGCCGGATTCGAACCAAGGTGCGTCAGGATGAAAAGCAGACGCTTAAACCGCCTTGCCATACTCGCTTACCTATAAGAACTAACGAAACATTTTTACGACATAAGTTTCTTTGTTATATTCCAGATCGCAGAGCGCCTGTACACGAGCGGTTACATCTCGTACCCGCGAACTGAAACTACCAGCTACCCGGAAAACTACGATCTCATGTGAGTTTGTACAATTAATTTGGAATTACATGATCTCACTTACATAATATATATGTATGTAAAAGTGCTGATGCAAATAAGTTATAAAGTTTGAATGGATTCTTACCGAGTAAGAATGCTTAATGTTACCCCACTATTATTGCTTACACTATACAAAAAATGTTGTCAAGTGCATACTTATCTATACTAATATTATAAAGCTGAAGGGTTTGTTTGTTTGTTTGAACGCGCTAATCTCAGAAACTACTGGTGCGAATTGTTTTTTTTTTGTGTTTAGTAGACCATTTATCGAGGAAGGCTTTAGGCCATGTAACATCACGCTGCAACTATAGGAGCGAAAAAACAAAATGTGGAAAAAACGGGGAAAATTATTCATCTTTGAGAGCTACCGTTGAGTGCGCTGAGAAAACGGTTCAAGATATGAAAAAAATATGTATTAAAGAATTATTTCTCTTGAAATGATCTAACAAAATGTCCACAACAGTATATGTCTATCATTTAAGGTTAACTCAATCGACCTCCACGCGAACGAAGTCGCGGGAACCAGCTAGTTTTAATAATAAAATACCCAATTTTGTTCAGCGTATGTAGCTCCTCTTTGCCAAGAATCCTGCTGATAGTATCAAAGCTAGGCGATAGTCTGTCGACGCGATCATTGTACATGAATATAATATAATATAATTATTTGTTTATTTGACCAAAAACTTACGTTTACGTACATTTAGTTGGACATTTATGTACACACTACTAAAACTAAACTCGGAAATCACATCAGATTGCAACATGGCCAAAAAATGAAAAACAAATTGATTATAATAAAATAATAAAAAAACAACATTTATAAAATAGGTATACAACATTTGTAGCCTATATTAATATTGTCTTTAAAAATTTGTACATTTTATTTGTGCATTGAATAGAATAGAACCGGTTCTTCGGAACCAAGCAAGATTGCTTGTGTCTCAAATTGGCTTTTTTTTAACTTGAATGGGTTTGTACTTGGCCATAGTTTACCTGATAGCAAGCAAAGGCTATGGCCTAAGATGGAGCGTGCTTACCCGATAAGAACCGATTCACTCTTTCTTTGAAGATCGCTGGATTATAGTGCGTGGGGAACAGAGAGTCAGGCAGGGAGTTCCACAACCTTGCGATACGAACAATAAAGGTAGAAGCGTACCGTTTCGTGCGGGTCTTAGTAACTAACTAACTTCTTTTATAAAACTCATCGTATTCTCGTATTGCAGGGGCACTCTCCGCCAGCAACAGAACTCGTCTAAATGGGGCAGCGAGGTGCGCGCTATCATCGCGGCCGGCATCAATAAACCTAAGAAGGGAGTGGACAAGGGAGATCACCCTCCCATCACACCCCAACGATCTGCTTGTGAGTATAACATTATAGTGTATGTATGTCCATGGCTTCTTAGAGGCAAACACAGATAGGAAAACGAAACTGATAATGAAAAATACACACGAGTAAGAAAAGATGTTAAAAAAGTGCATATGGTATTTTATCATGGTAGGATAAGTAAAAGCAGCAAGTACCTATTATATTGATTTAAAACTAGTAATAATTGGACTCGATTTCGTCGCTAACTAAGATATTTTTAAATAAGAATGATTAAATACATTTAGATATAATAAATACGTGTATCACATTGGTTAGCACTTATGTAAAAAAATACGCCGAATAAAATGTTTCGGAACGCTATCTAAATTTTATTATGTTTGCGGGTACTTTATTACGAGATAACTTGATTCTAAAATCATACAGCTAGACTTACCATTTGTAAAAACTACATCTGGATACTCTTGTATAGCTGACAAAGATTTCAAGGTGACATTTTATCACAAGTGTCTTTCTTTGCTGTGTTTTATTATCTCAAAGCTAGTGTTTAGTCCAAATTGAATAGGCAATATTTTCATTACATTAATTTATCGTTTCAAGATAGGTAAATTAATGAAGTGAAAATATTGCATACCTTTTAATGTATGCCTAAGAAGGTTAAAAGAAAACATCTGTATGCAATAACAGCGCAAGATAGGGATTATGACGTAAAAGAGAGGATTACGCCCAACAGTGGGCTCTAATGAGCTGATGATGAAAATGATGAATTTATCATTCCAGCTGAATCGGAACTGGACGGCGACTCGTGGCGCATCTACGACTACATCACGCGGCACTTCATAGCGACCCTCTCCCGCGACTGTCGCTACCTCAGCACGAGCATCACGTTCAGCATCGGCGGCGAGACGTTCAGCTACACGGGGAACACGCTCGTGGACCCGGGGTACACTGAGCTCATGCACTGGCAGGTGTGTGGCTCTGCTTGCTACTTTATGTGTCTTATTAGTGTTATTTATATAATCATCTAGCTTTTTCTATATTCTGTTTGTCCATTTTGTTACCAAAACGTACACTGCCTTACCAAAATGTCCATCGTGTTACCAAAATATACATCGTGTTACCAAAATGTCCACCATGTTACCCACATGTCCACCTCGTTCCGGCCATGTTAGTTGTCGGCAGTCATTTTGGCACCAAAATGTCCAATTTGTTGCCAAAATGACCACTTTGTAACTAAAATGACTGCTGCGTTACCAAAATGTCCTTTTCGTTACCAAAATATCCACCCCAGCCCACCTCGACTGCCATGTTAGTTGTCTAGGTAAATAGCGACCCTGTCTCGTGACTGTTGCTACCTCAACAAGATTATCACGCTCAATATTGGCACCGGCACGCTATATTTTTCAATTATTATTATTATCTACATACTTCATTATTTATAGCTCACTAAAATCCTAAAATTATTCTGGTATAAGTTTTGTAATGTTGTATATACATTTGTTTAATCAAGTAATCTGTAAAATTGCAGGCATTCGGCAAGGACGAGTTCATCCCCGCGCTGGCGGCGGACGACGTGCTGAAGGCGCACGACCACAGGCTGGTGGAGTGCCAGACCTCGCCGCCCGACTACCTCACTGAGGCGGAGGTAACTTGTTATTGCTGCATAGTAACTGATGATACGGTCTAATATGCTATTTGTGATTAGACATATTATGCTCCTAACGAGTAATGATAAAATAAATCTACGTTAATATTGTAATAGTTCCTATAACTACGTGTCCTACTGAATGCGTCTAGTTTTTACCTGTTGATTCGCACGCATTATTATATATAAACTTTCCCCTTAATCACTTTATTTATTAAAAATATGCATCAGAATCCGTTGTAGCTTTAAAGAGCCAAGCATACATACATAGATGTTAGGGGCCGTCCATAAATCACGTGTTGTTTTTTTTGGCATTGTTCAACCCCCCCTCCCCCGTGGTGATACATGGTGATGTTTATGATTAAAACCCCCTTCCCCCCACGTATCACGTGTATATTTGGACCTATAAAAAATCTTAATTTTCTACTTTTATTCAAATTGAATATTACAATAATGCCTAGCGGTAAATAGAAAGGTTACAGTACCTGCAGATTGTTATGGCTTTTCGCGCGTAAGTCTAAAAAATAAATACACGTGATATGTCACTACACCCCCCCCCCCCCTTGTGATATTTCGTGACTTTTATAGACCCCCCCTTTCGAGCCTCACGTGATTAATGGACGACCCCTTACAGACAGACGCGGGAAGAGACTTTGCTTTGTACTATGTGTGATACTACTGATAAGATATACATGAAAGTTGCACAGATGTTTATGCTGGAAAATACCATGTTACTAAACTTATGAAACGTTATTATTATTTGGTATTAATTTGAATTATTATTGGCATTCCGTGTCCGCTAATTTCTCTAATATATAAGTTCCGGTTATAGCGGGAATTTCTGTTATTACTAAGTGGAATATGTTTTCTACTAGTACTTCCCATTTATACATCGAATAATTATTATATACTACATTCCAAGGTGATCACCCTGATGGAGAAGCACGGTATAGGCACGGACGCGTCCATCCCGGTGCACATCAACAACATCTGCCAGCGGAACTACGTGAGCGTCGGCAACGGCAGGAAGCTGATACCCACCAACCTGGGGATCGTACTCGTGCACGGATATCAGAAGGTAACACACACACACACACATACATACATACACACACAACACACACGCACACGCACACACACACATACACACACACAGACACACTCACTCACTCACTAACTCATTCAATCACTCACACACACACATATTCAAACCACACATACTAGACTGGTTGAAACAAAAAAGTTATGTACATGGAATGTCACAGTATAAAAACAAACTAATTAATAGTAAGTATAAAATCGAGATGGCCACGACCCAACATGGCGGCTTCAGTAAATCTTATGTGAAAAATATCGCTGAAAAAACTATCCCCATTGATGGTAGAAATCGAGTTGGTCACGATCAAACATGGAGGACGAAATGTCGGCCTCATTGGTCGTAGAAAATCAAGATAGCCACGCTCAAACATGGCGGCTTCAGAAAGTCTTGAGGTTAGAAACTCCTTGCCAGCCGATAGATATCGGCACAGACGCGTCGATTCCATATTTTTTGTACTAATGTTTTTTGTTAAAGATTTATTATTTCTTTCCCATTTAAATTATTTACAGATAGATCCCGAGCTCGTCCTGCCCACCATGCGTTCAGCCTTGGAGGAGCAGTTGAATCTCATCGCTATCGGTCGAGTCGACTTCCACGCAGTACTCACTCATACTACCGAGATATTTAGGAGGAAGTTCCAGTATTTTGTCAGGTAAAATATAAAAGTAAAACTGTGTTTTCTAGTCTGTTCGTTTTCAATTGCAATGGAGCGGAGGATTATCGTGATCTTTGGCATGGTCGTCGTCTGAGATTAACAAAGGAGTCTTTTTAATGCAATCTAAGCCGCGGACATTCACTAGCACTAAAATAAAAGGTGTGGGAATATACCTAACAAGTTCATATTATAGTGTTTCGCGAATAAACGTCAAAACTGATTTGGATCAATTTCTGTATGGAATCGGCTGAGACCCCAGAACTAATAATAATAATAATATTTACTTTATTTACACAAAAATCCTTAGACTAGTATACATCATTTGTACTTAAAGAAAATTGGATCAGAAAGGCTATATAAAAATAAATGGGTAAAGATGTTGACTGTGATCCCCACACTAGGTTTCCCTGTGTCGTGGGAATCATGCTCAACTAATATAAGACACGTAATAAAATATCTGTCGTATTAGAGAATGAAACAGTTTCTTTTTTTATTATTTAAAACCTGTACGCAAGATATTAGTTTCTATAAAGCAACCTAATTAACTACCTAAAAGCACAGAATAAATAATACAACAGAAACCTATCTCCCTGCTTCGAACACGCAGCGAGCGGAGGGCACAGTAAGTACGCTCGACACTCGTGTGTCAAACGGCACATCAATCGCTCGCTGGCTGCGTCGCCTAAGTAAAAAAATGAATTCGAATTGTATCGGTAACTAGATCTAAGTACTTAAATAAGCAATTTAGAGTCGAATTCGAGAGAAAAAGGCTTAATTTAGTAAAAATCCAAGAAAAATATTTTGTTATAATAACACGTACAAAACAATTACTGATAAAGTATTAATTTATCAAAAAATAATTCACCGTTGATTGAGTATAACACTAAAATAATACAATTTTATTGTTGTACTTAAGAAAGAAAGAAAGAAAGAAAATTATTTATTGTAGCAAATAATAAACAAACGAGCACAAACAAGAAATACATTTATAGTATAACTAATTAAATAAGATACATATTTGCCACAATATAACCCCAACTCAGCATAATGCTGGCTGCATAGCAACCAGCGCTGGTCTTCCGTTGGGGTTGGTGATGACGTCACGCACGTGTACATGGGATTAAAGTGTTTTAACAGAAACAACAAAGACATAACAACATAACAAATACCAAAGACAAATATGATGGGCGATAGAAAAAAATAAAACAATAAAAACTATTTTTAACAAAAACGAGTATAAACTATAATCTATATTACGTATACAGTTCAATTTAAATAGCTCTGGTGTCATTGACTAATGAAGCTTGCCTTTTCTGGTGTTCCAAAATAAAATTCTTGAGTTTTATTTTAAAACTATACCTATATATTAAATTAAAGCCACATTCATAATGGCAACCATGATAGTTTTGAGAGAATCGAACTGTATGCAGTCAAATATGAACTGTAAACTCGAAACGTTAAGTATCAATTTGGCTTGCGCGTGGGTCAAGAACGTCCGCTGCGAACGTATTTCGATAGCGTGGCGCGTTTTTGTTTAAAGATAGAATGTCCTGTTAAAAGGCTAATAACAGGTTCAGTATCTTATAAATGTAAGAATTACACACTTTTCCCTATATTATTGCAGGTCTATAGAAGCCATGGACCAGCTGTTTGAGGTGAACTTCTCATCCCTCAAAGCGAGCGGCAAGGCTCTCTCCAGGTGTGGGAAGTGCAGGCGGTACATGAGATATATACAGGTACTTGATATACATAAATAAATAATAAAATAAATAAATAAATATTTCGGGACATTGCACACAGCGCCATCTAGCCCCACACTAAGCAAACGCTTGTGTCGTGGGTACTAGATAACGGATATAATACTTATATACTTTTCTTTTGTAAATACATACTTATTATACATACAAACAACCAGACTCAACACAAGAAATTATACATTTTTAAAATGCATAAATACTTGTGTCAGGCGGGAATCGAACCCGCAACCCCTAGATTAGAAGGCAGAGCCACTACCAACTAAGCTAACAGGTCAGTCAGTCACATATACTAGTGTTTACTCACCTACTTTATTATAAACTCATAGGAAATCAGTGTATAGCTTGTCAAAATATCTTATCATAGCCTATGTACAGAGTAGATTGAATTAGTTTTATGCTGTGTTTTAGTTTCAGTAACAATTATTAATGTATTTTCCAATCATAAAAGCCCAAAATGCTGTCTGTCGTCCCCAGGAAGTCGTAGCTAGAATATGGTGTGGTGACTATATTATTTTATTTTTACATGTTTCTTGACAGATTACCTGCTCTTTTTATGGCTGTTAGTCTGGTAACGCATTAAAATTTAAACAGTATAACAGTCGTTATCATCTCAATATATAAAACTCAAAGGTGACTGACTGACTGACTGACATAGTGATTAGTGATCTATCAACGCACAGCCCAAATCACTAGACGGATCGGACTGAAATTTGGCATGCAGGTAGATGTTATGACGTAGTCTAAGAAAGGATTTTTGGAAATGCCACTTTTAAAGAGGTGAAATAGGGGATGCAAGTCTTCTAAATGCGAGCAAAGCCGCGAACATCCACTAGTAATACATTAAAATTTCCATAATTTATCAACAAACATCTATAAGCTATAAAAGGCTATACAATCGTTTTGAAAACTTTACACTAGAGTAGTCCGCTCTCGTACGGTAATAAGAAAAAAAATACTTAGATATAAACTAGTTTGTACCTCCTTCCAGGCCAAGCCGGCGCGCCTGCACTGCTCGCACTGCGACGACACGTACGGCCTGCCGCAGCACGGCACGGTGCGCATCTACCGCGAACTCAAGTGTCCGCTGGACGAGTTCGAACTGCTCTCCTGGTCCTCCGGGAACAAGGGCAAGAGCTTCCCTCTCTGCCCTTACTGTTATAACCACCCTCCTTTCAGGTGAGTCGGTTAATTTAGATAAGTTTCTATTTACTTAGAATCATACTCCTTCCTATACTATTTGCTAATTAATGTATTTCATAGAATGAGTATTATTTGAAATTGGCACCGTGCAAGAAAACTTTGTGGCATCTGTTTACTTGACTAGTAAAACACTGATACTAATAGCCGGGTTGCTACACACGGAGAATTTTTTCATTGTCATCATGATTGACAAAAATGTTTGTAGTTTTGTCAATGTCTTTTTGTCACTGTATTAGTAAGAAAGGACATAAACATATTTATTGCAAAAACTTTACATTGTTCATAGAATTAAGGCTCTGCCTTCTGCTTTAGTTAACAACTGTGTTGCAGAAGGCAACGTCTTCCAGTGGAACATTACTTAGATGTTTTCCAATATATACTTTGCTATTAATATATTATAATGAACCTTAAAAAAAAGTTAAAACAACATTCAAAAGTTTGTATTTTTAAAGGTTTGTATATTGCCCATGTTTGTGAAATATAGTTGTTGTGTATTATGTATGTATGTATAATAATGTATGCGTGCGTGTATATGTGTGTGTGTGTATGTGTGTGTGCGTACGTGCGTGCGTGGGATTATGAATGCTATGATACATAAACAAATCTTAGACTTTATACAATTTTGCGTCTTTAATTGGGAGCAGGGACATGAAGAAAGGATTCGGCTGCAACTCGTGCACGCACCCCACGTGTGCGTACGGAGTCAACTCTACGGGCGTGTCGGGGTGCGTGGAGTGCGAGGCGGGCGTGCTGGTGCTGGACCCCTCCATCGCACCCAAGTGGAAGCTGGCTTGTAACAGGTATACACATCGACATCTGGCAATTTCTTACCTTAATTCTCTAAATAAATAAATAAATATTTCGGGACTTGCACACAGCGCCATCTAGCCCCACACTAAGCAAACGCTTGTGTCGTGGGTACTAGGTAACGGATATTATACTTATATACTTTTCTTTTGTATATAAATACTTATTATACATACAAACGACCAGACTCAACACAAGTAATTATAAATTTTTAAAGTACATAAATACTTGTGTCACGCGGGAATCGAACCCGCGACCTCTAGATTAGAAGGCAGAGCCACTACCAACTAAGCTAACAGGCCAGTCAAACTCTCTGACCTTGAAAAAAGTCTCTGACCTTGAAGTTTCTTTAACGTTGTTTTAGCGGCAGTTGTATTGAAACGAAACGCAGGAATCGTAAATTTTATGTATTTATCATCTGATTTTCCAAAAATCGCCGTGAGGTGAAGTATTGTTGTCAGCCATCTAAAAAGACATCAATAATCGAAAATTCTAAATATTCATACATTTTTATAGTAATCTCTACTCTGTCTACAGAACAAAGGTATGTTTTAAGAGACAGTAAGACCTAGACCATACATGCGACCAAAATATCGTGACTGTCAAGTGCAAAACAGATTCTTATAATTGTCTTATAGTTTCACGAAAATAAGAATAATTCTGTGTGAATGTTTTACACTGACATGCTAATTAAATCAATCCAATTGTTTTTTCCAGATGTGACGTCATAATCAATATATTCGAGGACGCGTGTCGCGTGCAAGTCTCCGAGGTGTGCTGCCCTGTGTGCGGCGCGCAACAAGTCACGGTGGAGTACAAGGGAGAGAAGACACGCCTCCCCGCCGCACTCACTGAGATGACAGCCTGCCTCTACTGTGAACCTGCATTCAGTGCACTGGTGGGTATAGCTTTGTGAATCAACTCATAGATGGCGCTGTATGATAATGGTGCGGCCATCTTGAATGTCGTAGAGAAATCTAAATGGCCGCTATGTCATAGATAAAAATGCCGATATCATGACGTGTGGCGTGAATATCTAGCATATCTACATAAAAGAGGATGATAATAGTCTAAAGCCTAGCCTCCCCACCGCACTCACTGAAATGACAGCCTGCCTCTACCGTGAACCTGCCTTCAGTGCACTGGTGGGTATAGCTTTGTGAATCAACTCATAGATGGCGCTGTATGTTAATGGTGCGGCCATCTTGAATGTCGTAGAGAAATCTAAATGGCCGCTATGTCATAGATAAAAATGCCGATATCATGACGTGTGGCGTGAATATCTAGCATATCTACATAAAAGAGGATGATAATAGTCTAAAGCCTAGCCTCCCCACCGCACTCACTGAAATGACAGCCTGCTTCTACTGTGAACCTGCCTTGAGTGCACTGGTTGGTATAGTTGTGTGGATCTACTCATAGTTGGCGCTGTAAAGTAATAAAAGTCCTGTGATAATCTTTTTCTTGTTATCGAATGAGAGTGGCCAAATCTGGTGTCGAGAGTTTATCAAGACACCCTAAGGGCACAATGATCTCAAATGTCTGAGGAGGTAAAACAAGCAAACCTTCATAAATGATAATTGCCTTGCAGGTAGAGAAGCACCGCGCGGTGGCGTCCCGCGCGCCCATCCCGCGGAACCGCGGCCCGCGCGCCAGACCCGCCAAGAACAGGAACAAGCAACCCAAGGACAAGATGGCACAACTCGCCGCTTACTTTGTTTAGTGAGGTAATACGTACACAACATAGTTTTCCTTCTTTAAAAAACACATTAAATGTACTATAATAAAAGTTTGGTTGGAAAAGGATGATGATTCTTTTCGCCGCCCTCTTAACAGTCACGTTTAATGAACTAGGATAAATGAGCAATTTTAAAAATACCAGATTTTAAAAAAATAGTCCTAAATGCTACCTAGATGGCGCTCATCGCTCCGAGAAAATCTTCTTGAAAAAATGTTTGTAATATTTCGGAAATAGATAAGTTTCACAAACATAAGATTGTTTTTGTTTTGATTGAGAGAATATTACAAAAGAGTTGATGCATGCACCTATGTATACATATATGATGCATGTCACATTCAATTTAAAATTTCTTACAATTATAGAAATTGAACTTAGTTAACGCTGGCGCCATCTCTTGGCAACAGAAAATACTAAAATAATCTTGGTACTAAAAATCGTTCATTATACACAAGGAATGTATGTAACCAGTGTATTGGTATCGAGTTCGAATATTCTTAGATGTATTAAACTATTGTATGTAGGCTTTATTCGAGTGAAAGTGATTTCTGTTGCATGTTTAAATGAAATAAGAAACTCTTGCGGAAGTTTAATAATACTATATAATTTAAATTATATTGATTGCAATCAGCATTAACTTTCTGCTAAAATGATAGTTGATTTTTATTACCTATAGCGTAGTAGGTATATTTATTTATCTGTACATTAAATTCAAATAATTATGTATTTATTTATTGGATTTTTTATATGTATTGTAATAAAGCAATTAACTACAAATGTACGTATTTTTTATTATGACAACGAGTAGTGATATGGTTGAATTTAGTATGACTATAGATTTAGACTTTGGATACACACAGGCTACTTTTTAATCCTGGATTAAATTAAGTATCATCGCGGAGTGTTGCTAGTTTAGGTACCATCATATCGTTATATTAAAGGGTAAGTATGTTTGTTTAGCCACTAGACCAAATTTACGTTACGTATTATCGATATTTTGTATTGTTGATTCCAAGACTGACATAGAACTCTTTTAATTACGGAAAAACAAGGGCAAGTCGTGACTGGCCACTAGTATATACTTAAGTAGGCCACGTTTAAATAGGATCTTGAAATAAAGTTAGACATTGTTAGACATTATCTGACAGCACAAGTGGCGCCATCAGCCGTAAAGTCTAAAGTGTTTTTGTTGATTTCGCGCATGGTAGTTAGTAGACCATAGCCTAGTTGGTTAAGGCGTTCTGATGGTAACAAAAATACGTAGGTTCGAATCCTACCGGTTGTGATTATTTTAGCTCGTTTTCTAATAAGTTTAAGTTAAACAACTACGGCGGGTTTAGCACTTGTCAAAATAACTTATATTAAAATAAAGCAATTATAAGAGTGGCAAATTTTAGTGTCAGAGTTTATAAACCGCCCTAGGGGCCCGAGGATTACCAAATAAAACAAACAAATTATTGAAGTCTTCATTTTATTGTGAAGGGTCTCACCTTATATAATGTATAAGTACAATATGACATAAGCTTATTTATAGTATTACTGTATTTCGGTACAAGTCGGATGAACGCGCGGGGACGGTGGAAACAAGCTGTTTTATGTCAATTAATATATTTGACATTCTGTTGAAATGTCACAAAAATGAACTAATACATTTTTAATTTTCCTTCATGATTTGACAAACTATAGCTAAAACAAGATCTTCCAGTGATTCGTTCAAAATTTAAGAACTTAAAAAGACTGTAACACAAAGTTTAATTAATAATAACGCAATCTATTTCCATCCCCATACAAGTTTAACTGTCCCAATATCAAGCGGTTGTAAGTAATATCATAAAAACAATATGACATTTGTTTGACATATTTACAAAAGTAATTTTATAGAATGTCATGAATAAAATCACTTTCGTTGTTAAATGTCAATAAAGATAAAATGATTTTTCTCAATAAGGGCTGGATTCTATTCGAAATAAAAGCGATTTTGTGCCAATTTTTCTATTAGATATCACAGTTAAGCCAATAAATGAAGTGCTTCAGTATTTTACATTTGTATTTATAAATATTTACAATACATACAGGCGTTAGGTGATAGGTTTTAATGTGGGTGAATGTGCAGTCGAAACTAAAATAAAATGTCTCTGTAAAACTTTATGTGTCTAGTGTATCTATTTGCAAACAATCGGTTGTAGAGTAAGAATCCATAACTAAGAAAGATTAAGGGATGAATTACACCTCAAACTGTCTAAACAAACCAACCACACAGATTTCATGATTTTGTAGTTGTATCGAACAATTCTATTCAATTGAAATTGAATTGTATTGAACAGTATTTGCCATATAATGAGGTTTTTTAGAAAACTACCATACAAGTTATATGACTGGTTTTCTAGAGGCAAGCTGTTTGTTTATATTTCTAGTATAATTCATGGTTAAAACATCACTCGGTGTATCTTATTTATGAGATTTACTATACAACAGTTTGAATCAAAAAGCAATCTGACTACTGACACTGATCTACATTTTTATAGAAGGCATTAAAATGACATATTGGCTATATAACGTATTTGTCATTGATTTGACATTATGAAATAATGATAACCAGTGTCAAAGTTAAGCCTTATATATATTTGATGTTGTATTATAGTATATTTTGTAGCTATCAAACTTTTTATATAATTTGACAATTGAACTATTGAAAGTAAATGATTAGCAGTTTTCAGCAAGAAAAGAATGCTTGCTGCTAAAGAAGTGTTAAGTTTGGTCACATGGAGAATAAATGTACCTACACAATCTATTTTTAAGTCATCTAAGTGCCTTTCTTATGATTCCTACTTGCGTGACTATGTTTCTCGTTAAATAAAAAAAAAAAAAAAAATCGAGACATTGCACACAGCGCCATCTAGCCCCACACTAAGCAAACGCTTGTGTCGTGGGTACTAGATAACGGATATAATACCTACTTATATACTTTTCTTTTGTAAATACATACTTATTATACATACAAACAACCAGACTCAACACAAGAAATTATACATTTTTAAAATGCATAAATACTTGTGTCAGGCGGGAATCGAACCCGCAACCAAATAATGACAAAATCAAGATAGAAAAGTTATACGCTTACAAAAATAACAAAGTTTTAGCATTAAGTCAAAAACAACACACGAAATTGGTGTCTCATAAATTTCAACTAACAATTCAATGTTTTAATATGAAATTTGATTCGATTATTTACTTCAGCTAAGATGATAAATAATATAATATGTCAGTTTATGACATCTTTAAAGGGATATAAAATAATTGACACCATGAAATAAATAATTACATATAGATATACGTAGTTTCTGCGGGGTAGTCACGACCCTCAGTCATGAGGAAATACGACTCATAGAGAGAAAGGATATTTATTACTATGCTCTATTATTTCATTGATTACAAATAGGAAAAAATATGTGTGTTTTTGACTTTACACTACTATCACTCCGACCGCCCTGATATGCTTCAAACTTCACAACTCCAATCCAAAATTCATTTAACGTCCCGCGGACTTAGTAAATATTCCAAATAATTATATAATTTATACGAAATAATCTTACATTACAAATTATCTGTAGAATAATTTCCAAAATGGGATGGCTAGCTGAACGGTATTCTGTTAAATAAAAACTCAAGTCGAAATCAACTCTAATATGTTTTTTGTTAATTTTTAGATATTTATTTATATATTTTCTTTGGGCACATTAACTTTTGTATCGCAACAGTTGCATCGATATATCTTTGTATATTTGTTGTTCAAGAATTTTTTGTACATGTATTTATTTATCTAATAAGAAGAAACGAAATCTAATTAGAATAAAACATGTATTATTTTTAAAAGCATGTAATGTTTTACTATGTAGGTGTAGGAATATCGGGATGTCTATGCGGATTTTCAAATATTATTTATGGTTGTGCAAAGTTATGTTCGTAATGGGATTTGATTGACAAACCAGTGGTGTTTGACATTAATGCTATGAATGACATAATCATTTGTCAAACATAATAATTGGTCAAACTTTAGGTGTAAGTGAGTCAAGTTCTGTAACGGTTGACATATTCATGACATAATGTGACAGATGTCATATGTCACAAAATAGCCCCCAATCATTGTATGTGTGAGTGTTGTTCCTTATGTCTCTCTATTCACTACTTTTTCATTATACCTAGTTCTGCGTCAACTACTAGTGAAAACGCACAATCACGCATTCTCTGACAATTTAATATTTTCCTTCTAAACTGAGATTCATTCCTTAGAAAATATTAAATACCCAGTCGTGTTCATTACATTTAATAAATATTCGCTAGAACTAATATAATTATTTTAATCTCACTGATTCATCTTGATAACATAATTATATTCTAATAGCTTCAATTCTTAACGCGATTATATGTACATCACTAAATACTTTCCCAACGTTAATTATAATATAATAATTGTGTAATATATTCAATTTTATCGTCAAAAGCAATGCTATCATTTGTTGAAGTCCCATTTACTTATCGAATGTCTACAATATTCATAGTATCTATTAAGAGTAAGCCCAAATCTTTTTCTACGCCTTTACGCAAATAAGTTGGCAGTTGTACATCTTATATATTACAATAAATAATAAGTTTGAATGATATATTTTCGAAATATTGCAGGACTTTATCATATATAGCGTAGTTGGGGGATACTGTATATATATAACCTATCTATGTAACCTTAAACAACTAAGTGAATGTAAAAATTCGTTATTTTGCTTATAACATAGACTAGCATATATTTTATATAAACACCACAAAGTGCAAGCTGCGATTTAAACTTTTAGAATGCGATTAAATTATTTTTAGGTATTATTTGATCTGATATGGTTATATATTTCAATATTTTAAATTAATAGAGAGGTGTATTTTTTATTGGAATTAACGTTTGAATAGCTTTATATTATGTTTCTGCCAAATTCTAAACACATCAGGATTTCTAAAACATGAGTTTATACAATACTTTGTAATTTTCCCATAGTTTTTGCAGTACAATCTAATGAGAAAAAAGTTCGGATGTTATTAAGTTTTTACTAACAAAACTGGATCTATTTTAGTTGTCCAATAAAGAAATTTTATTATTATTATATTTTTTTTAAAAACGTTTGTTGTTCTCGAAATTTTAACTGACTTTCCGTCATTTAAATGAAAACCACGGGCCTAGGCCAAGTGGAGATCACTTTGAGTGTTATTTTCAGAAGCATCGTCCTGCAAGAACTTCCTCACGATCCTGCAAGTATTCAACACTGCTGCTTTTTGCATCGTCATGTAAATGTTTATGTCTAGGTCTATTTGTTTCAGGTAGTGGAGTAGGTGATTTATTATTATTATTAAAATTTTGTAGGTCTAAAGTACTATTTTCCTTATCAATGATGCTTATCTTGAGTGGTTCCTAGTTACATCTTTATATTCCTTTTTTTGGTAACCAATGTAATTAATATTAGCGTACGAAATATAGAATTTATAACAAAATAATTACTATAAGAGGCCAGCTCATTCAATTTGTAAAAAACAAACAATAAATGGCAATATATGCTATAGAATGAATATGAATGTATACCAAAATCCAAAACCAAAATAACTGTTTCAAGCTGCGAGATATACAATGATTTATAATAAAGGAAAGCTAAATGACGTCACTGCTATATTCATTTTATTGTCATAGAATATATTCTTTATCAGAATAATATATTTATATATTGTACCCTAATTATTTTGGTCTTGGATTACGGTACTATATGAGTAAAGGCTATCTATCTTAAGTTATGTAAAGAGTAATATTACAATATATTCGGTAAGTATACATGAATGATAGATTAAATAAGCTATGGAGAGCTTATACAATATTGAGCTTCTGAAGTATATATTATATTTAAATTTTTCACTATTTAAAGCTCTTAGATTTCATGTCACGCGAGTTGTCTATGTTCGCATCAAATACTAACGCCGGTTGCGAACTAAACTGTTCTTATAGATCTCATAACTTCACCATCTTCTATGCTCATACAAGCATACTAAATGGAGATTTAATTACGCAAATCTATACAAGACAGTTGAATCACGCCGCGGCAACGAAGTTAAGATAATTATTGAGATACCAACTAATAAATCGGTACGACCTGACTAGAATAGGTATATTAAAAACAAAAGCTTTGCTTTTGGCAATTAGTCACTTGTATGCCGCAACGTGGGAGGTACAGCATCAACACTCCGCCCAGAGTCAGGAAGGACACTTGAATATAGTCACTGCACAATGCCCTATGATAATATCCAAAGTTCAGAATCTTCACTACATCATAAGATTACATGCCAGCACTAACAATCATCAGGCCTATAATATACCAGCAACGAAACTTCTACACTCCGACCATCAGGTAAGATACAGATTATATTACAATTTACTCGTTTAAATGGTCCAAACTTGAACTTTTTCTGCTACGACGCACCAGCTGGCCTGGTCGTAGTATGAAGATACCACGTGCAGGCTTTCTACGTACTTCTCAATGAGTTGGTCGAGCTCGCCTCGCTTGAAGACGTGGTAGTATCGGTGGTAGGTGACTGCGCCGCCTTCTGAAGGGAGACTGTCCGAGCCGTCGCTTAGGGAAGGTAATAAAGGAGCGTGGGGTATAGCTCGAGCTGGAACAGCCGGAACAGTAGCAGTATCTTCCGATGACGATCTAGTTTCCAGCTTCCTGTCCTTAGAACACTCGCTGTACGACGGCAAGGAAGCTAAACTGGCGCAACCTAGAGACGCCGTGCTGCCAGTCTTGTCTCTACGACTCCAGTCACTACCAGCCGACGTGTCGCTAGATTCGATCGAAAAGCCAGATTTGAGGGGTGCTGTGCTGTTGCTTGAACGAGATGTAAGAGACTCTGGACTAATCTCCATTTTCTCCAAGTCGCTGGAGTCTGTCGATTGACCGACTTTTAGAGATGACCTCTTATCCGTACTGGTACAGAGGGAGTCGACGCTTATTTCCGATTCCAGTGAATATCCAGTTTCGAGCGATTGGCTTGTATCGTAGGTACCAGAGTCTATTGTGATTTCAGGGTTTCCGTTACTCGAACAAATTGCGCTGTCATCGTCAGGGTTTTTGATGTCGCATTCAGGTAGTTTCTCGTCTGTAATCGGTTTAGCAGTGTATTGTGCATTAACACAGTTATTCAGGAGCAAATCTTCGTCGCTTGACACTTTCATGGATTTCTTCAACTCTCTGTACTTGTTTATGATGGGATCCACGTCTTTTGATCTCTTTTTGCTCTTGGACTTTGTGCTGCATTTAGGGAACAATTTGTTGATGTCTGTTTCTTGTACATCATTGAGGGATGCGATGTATTTGTTTCGTTCTTGTATTTCGTGGCTGAGTTTGCTTAGTCCCTGCATTTCTGTGCTGATTTTGCTAATGTACGGGTCTTCTAAATGTTGCAAGCTATCTGAGAGCTCGTCCAAGATTTTTTGTGTATTTCTGTCTTCTTCTTCACGTTTTAATCGGAGAGAGATGCTCTTCTCACTGCTGCTACTGCTCGGTAAGTCAAAGTCTTCTTCATTTATTCTCTTGGAGTACTGATCGATTTCTTGTAAAAGCTTCTCGCTGAGTTTTTCTGCAAATTCGGTAAGATGCTGATTACGTTCTTGGTCTGGCGGCCAATCATCCTCTTTTGCTAACATGTCTGATTTGCAGGTGATAAGTGGTTCATTTTGTATCCTGTTGAAACTTTCAGATTTTGAAATAGATTTGTCTGAATCTGTACTCGATATTGAGATCGAGTCATATGGTAGTCTAGTTGGACTTTTGTGACTTTTGCTTATGTTATCATCGAGCGAGCGCCCTTCGGGTCTATTTGGCGATAACCGGTTTAAGCTCCATGACGAGTTGCTTATACTTCCGAGTTTAGGCGATCTATCTTTTGACCTTCTGCCTGGCGACAGCCGTTCAAGGCTTGATGAGCTACCACTTGAACTGGTGTGAGATTGTGACCTAGACCTGTCTTCTAATATTCTCAAGTCACCTGGAGATAGTTTATTTAGACTCCAGTTACTGCTACTGCTGCTACTAGAAGCTCCTTGCACGATGGCGATTGCCTCAGCACTTTCAAGTTTCTCGAGATGTCTTCTTTTCGACCTCGGACTAGACTGAATGACAGTCTCGCAGGTCTCGTCCAGAGAATGTGCAACTTCAGCTACTGCTTCTATTAACGTCTGTGGTGGTGGAACTGGCGAATGGCATTTCTCAATTACAGGCTCTTCCTTCTTCTCTTCAATTAACACCGTTGGTAAATCTGTTGACAATACAAAGAAATCATAAGTTTAAATTGTTTTATCCTGTATTGGTATATTTATTATTTCCTGAAATATTTAATAATTCACTGTATTATAGTTCCCGTAAGGCATGATTAAATTTAGTTGTATTAACCGGCTAGCACTTACGTCAAAAATTACGTCGAAAAATTAGCTCGACAAGTTTCGGAAACCTCAGATTTCCGAAACTTGTCGAGCTAATTTTTCGACGTAATTTTTGACGTAAGTGCTAGCCGGTTAATACAACTATATTTAATAATTGTTTATTATAGTACTGAACATACCTTTCTCGAAAGCTGTTTTCTTCAATTCTTCAGGAACAACACTAATTACGCTGTCCACTGAATCTGGTGACGAGACGCCGCTAGAGTCGCTGTCCATGTCATCTGTTGCTGGATTGAAGAGCTCTAACGACATCAATGTGGGGCGACTCTTGATGACTGGGTCTGCTTTACTTGTACTACGAACAAGAGGGAATGGAGGCCTTCTACCAAAACTCACGTTAGGCATGCCTTTATTTAACATTTCTTTTATCTGTCGTATTCGCTCCTTCCTCTTACGCTCTGCAGCTTTGGCGTCTAATGTATCAGTAAATAGAGTTTTCTGAGATTTATGTGATTCTTTAGGCTTGAATTGTGGTATTTCAGGCAACTCTGCAACTGTTTGCAATGTTATTTTGGGATAAGGTTTAACATCCTGCAGTACCCGGGGTTTCATCTGATTCGTCTCGGCCGTGAGTTTGTGTATTTCTTCTATGTCCTTGTTTATTTCAGCCAGAAGTTCTTTCGTCACATCAGCTTCTGTATCCCTTACGGCTTCTTCTTCTTCCTCCTTGATTGGTGGAATCGGGTCGATTTCTTCGAATACTTCTATTGATATATTTCTGTTCAATATAGGAAGTGGCACAGGCTTTAGCGGTGCTTTGTCATCTGACTCAGATTTAGGCGGAGAGTTCGGCTGACTTTTTGATTGAGGTTTAATGGGTACGGTAGCTATAGTATTGGTTGTAGAGTAGTTCTTTAAACTGTATTGTGCCACAAGTATTTTTCCAGTAGTAGGAGCTTGCACTGAATTTGGTGATCCAGGTGGCCTTATCAATGGGAATGCTTGTTTTATTCTAGGAGATGGGAGACCAGGAGAGCTTTTCATCCTCGGAGATGTAGGGACCGAGGATACTTTTAATCTAGGTGAAGTTGGTCCAGGTGATAACGGTGTCGGTGATAAGGGATCCCCTGATCCATCGGCTTTCGGTACGTATATCACAGATGCAAAACTATCCTCTGAATCTACACTTGTATCGCTTTGTAAGCTACTATCTTTAGATGAATCAGACCCGTCTTCTTTAGAATGTCGTCGTTCTGGGTAACTTTTGTCACTTCCAGTGTTATTGTCACTCGGCGTAGGCACCTCGGGCACAGGACCTTGGCTCTTCCAGCCTTGCAGCATCCTTACAAAGACTGTTACTTTATCTATATTCGTTGTCGACGTTTTGAACTTGCTAGTGAGGCCATTCTTTAGCGACTGGAACTTCTTGGCAGTGGTTGCAGACGTGGAGAATATTGAGTCTCGTATCGAGTCGAGAGCGCCTGGTCTGCGGTAAAGATACTCTTCGTTCAGAGAAGCTTGCTTCTGAATATTTTTCCGTAACCGTTCTTTCTCTCTAAGTCTTTCTACGGACATTAGTTCCTCATTTAGAGAAGTCTGTTTAAATACTCCTGGCCTTTTTGAAGACAGTCTGTGTGTATGAATTTTAAAGTTTGGCATTTCTTCTACCATACTTTTCATATCCGTAGGTTTGTCTAAGTCTTCTTCGGCGTCGTCTTCGTTTATAGATTTTTTCTGTTTAACGAGTCGCGGTTTCTTCCGTGGCTCGCAAATTTCTGGAATTCTAGGGGGTTCTTGTGGCGGCGGTTCACATTCCTCTACTCCGAGACTAGGTAAACTAGATCGAGATCTCACTAGAGCATGTCGTTCTATGTCTGCAATGTCTGTGAGACTTCGAGATTTTAACGTTGATGCGTCTGAGTGTTGGGTGACCAGTCTAGGTGGAACCGCTTCGTCTAGTCGACGTAGTTCTATTGGAAGGTCAGCAGCTGGTGGTTCAGGGCGGATGCAGGGTCTCTGTGGTACTCGTGGCCCGATGCCCCAAGACGGCAGGAAGGACCGGCGTCCCGCCAGGCGCTGGAGAGCTCGACGTACGAAGGAGTAGCAAGTTTCGTTAGGGGACGATAGTGAGGACGAGCCAGGTGAACCGTCGCGACTTTTCCATGGCTCCGTGCTGCTGAAACGAAGTGGAACATTTTTTAGAACAGTACGATATAGGATGGAGTTTTGCAGCATTTGTTTATGCTTATGTATACCTACCGACTATGTTTTTGTGTTTTATAAGGCTTTATTAGTTCAGAAGTAAGATTTATTTCTTTCGAATTATAGTGAGATGGCAAAATAAAATGGTGTCAAGGAAACTTACTGTTCGTAGTCAACTGAGAGGAACCTCGGAGTCTGCGTGGGCGGACACAGCGTGGCGGGCCGGTGCCACGGGATCAACACGTCCTGGAAAAATACGTAATATTGAATTAGTCGAAATGAATGTATGAAGATATAATGTGTGTTGAAGATCTTACCGGTGTATAGGAATTCTCACGCAGCGGCGCGTTTGAGGTGAGTTTCCAAATTGGAAGCGAGAATCGCCACAGCTTTTATGCTGGCTGTTGTATTGGCTGTTGGTTGGGAAACCCACCCATTGGTCTGTTGCTTATGTTATTATGTTGGTAGCTTTGTTATACAGTGATGCTTCAACAATGTGTAGACATAGTACAGTATTCAGAAAATTTGTTCAGTTCTTGTGGATGTTCTTATCAATAAAACAGTTATTTTGGCTTATAATCGGCACGCAGACCAGCCTACGAGCTATTCACGAGCTTCATTAATCCAACCAAACAATCTATTCCGACACTCTTTATCAATTGTAACGTTCATAATTGCATAAATCTCTGTGTTTCTGGCTAAGTATTTCAGTAACTCATTTAGGTAGGTATTTACTATACAACATAACATTTATTTTCAAGTTTAGTGTGGATTTCCACTCGCTTAACGGTGTAGGAAAAAATTATGAGGAAACCGAGATGTTTGAGGACCACGGTATCCGAAGACATGTGTCTCCCGTGGAAGGACCTGGACGCCCACCACGTTGTATATGTCCAAGAGAACTCCCACTAACGAAATTCTGTGGGGGAGTCACGACCCTCAGTCATGAGGAAATATGACTCAAGATAATCTTTACAGGGCCGAACTGCGACACAGGTGCGGGACGGAAATTGCGGAGGAGTATTGTTCGGTTGCCAGCGAATCCCGTCCTTGCCGAGATGAAGGGACATCTGGTAGGTTTCGTCAAGTCGGTAGTGGAGTCTCGTTAGCTCCGAGCCCGACATACCCCGTTGCCCTCCGGGGAGTGTGCGGGGATGCGTAAATGCATTTCCTACACGAAAAAAAGGGGTGCTTATAAAGCTTATACTTTCTACTTACTTGTGAGTGAAAGTTCCTTCCCTCGTGCTCCATGGCCCACACAGTGAGCAGCAGCCTGCCTCCGATCCTGGTGACCCGCGCCAGCTCCCGCAGCGCCATGGCGCGCCGCTCCACCGTGGCGAAGTGGTGAACTACCGCGATGGACAGCACGGCGTCGAACGACTCGTCGCGGAATGGGAGGCATAGGTTGTCAGTTATTACCACCTGGAATGTACACAAATAGGAATTAGTTTTAAACATAGTACGATGCAAGTAGAAACTGCGACTCTTCACCAGACCATCGACACAATTACTATTGATGTGTAAAGGCATTCTTTTCCTCAGATCGTCTCATTCAAGTGTCATAATTAAGCTCGCACAGTGTAAAAACTTACTGGTTTCAAATCAGTTAGAGATTTTAATTTATTTACTAGTGAACGCCCGCGGCTTCGCTTTGAGATAAAATTAGCTGACACTTCTGAGACTTCATAATACCAACATACCTAAAATCATGATGATTCGTGCAGCCGTTTTTGCGCTATGAGCGTAAATAAACATTCGAAAAACTCCTGAAACGTGTTCTGTTATGAATTTAAAATATACACATTAAAAAAAAAACATTTTTATAATATTTTTTTTTCTAATATCTTCTATGTTCGGATCTTTTACCCTAGTTAGCTTTAGTATATGTAGAGATCACTGTAGAGTAAGAATATTTTTGTGGTATTATGTACCTCGTTATCATGATGCCTGGCCTGCGCCGCGAGGCGGGTGCACCGGTCGCCGCCCACCGAGTACACTGACGGGTTCACATTCAGGTACTTGCCGTTACCGCACCCTGCAATACACACAGACACACACATTAATACATTGTATTATATGGTTTTGCTTATGAAGTAAACTGGGGGTCGATTTTGGACGACTCTTTGTGTAAGGAAAATATTTGTCTTATTGGCCGCATACTCTCTCAGAGTCTCTCGCAGAAAGAATTCAAGTACTAGGCTGGCTTGCACAACGATTCATAAAAGTATAATGATTAACCGAATTTTACGCTAATGTTTAAAAAAAATAATTTTATTATTGTTTAAATATTACACAACACATCAGGTCTGCTAAACGGCATATTTATAGCATGCAAATATGTGTCTTGACTTTAATTATATCTATACTAATATTATAAAGCTGAAGAGTTTGTTTGTTTGTTTGAACGCGCTAATCTCAGGAACTACATACTGGTGCGAATTGAAAAACTCTTTTTGTGTTGAATAGACCATTTATCGAGGAAGGCTTTAGGCTATATATAACATCACGCTGCAACTATCAGGAGCGAAAAAACAATGGAAAATGTAAAAAAAACGGGGAAAAGTATTCTTATTTGAGAGCTTCGTGCGTTGCGAAAACGGTTCAAGATATCAAAAAAAAAGTGTATGAAAGAATTATTACTTTTTATACGATCTAACAAAATGTCCGCAACAATATATGTCTATCTTTTAAGATTAACTCACTAGAACCGTTTTTATGATAATAACTATTCCACGCGGACGAAGTTGCTGGCACAGCTAGTAAAGCACATAATCATTTATTAATATTTTGTTTCAGGTTCTAATATAATACATTATTTATAAGTTGATTAAAAGATTGTCTCTCTTGAGTCGTATTTCCTCATAACTGAGGGTCGTGACTCCCCCGCAGAATAAATTCGTTAGATGAGTTCTCTTGGGCGGATACTTCGTGGTAGACGCCCAGGTTCTTCCACGGAAGGCACATGTGATGAGTAAAAGATTATTTAATCCAAATTAATCCCAAAACCCATAATTACACTAACATAGCAGCATATTCTTACAGTTTGCTAATTCTACGTTAAACTTATTAGAGGTTACAGCAACAAGGTTTAACTCCCACTCATTGGCATTTAACGTCTTCAGCTATTCTGTGCATTCGGATCTACCTACAGGGAGCTGGCTATTGCGGATAGTAGACCTCGCAAACATGATTAAGCTTTTTGGAGACAGTTTTATATAAAACGGCGACAGTTTCAACTAACATAATTTCTTAATAAGATCTATAACTATTTACGTGTTCATTTATTTACAACTGTTATATTATTTTACACTATATGTAATTATTCAAAAAGAATATCCTTAAAAAACTTAAAACTTGTGGTGTCGCCAGCAGCGGGGCTGTACTCAGTCATTAAAAATTTACTGCAGTTATTAATACATTAATAAAAGTTAAATTGAATTGGTAAAAAGTCGGTATGATTTCTGATATCGACAAGATAGGTACAAAACTATACCTATCCGAATAATCTGCTCGAGTACTTACGCGACCACAAAAAAAGAAAGAAGATCATTTTATTTTAGAAAAGTTATTCTTTTTGATTCATTCCTTCATAACAAATTTAGATTTAGGAAAATGTTACCGTGCGATTAGTATTGATATAATATATTATACAACAGAAGTAACATAGCTACCTCGTCATTTAGATGAACGAATATTGCACACAGCGCCATCTAGTCCCACACTAAGCAAACGATAATAATAATAGATGGACAACAGAAAAAAAAAACCACCTCGTGCAATAGACAAGTTACATTAGAACAACTAACAGCGCAACAAAATAGTCTAAACGTATACCATGCCTGCAATAGAAATACATTTATACATATACATCATTTTTTCTGTATATGTTACTTATTATTAAGTATTTAATTGTAAAGGGCCTCTCAGTCCTCTCAGTGTTGGCTGCGGCCCCACTGATGTCCTAAAAATACCGAGCGTAAAGCTCGAGAGGAATTTAACCGCAATAGATGGACAAAATAATTCGTTCTTATGATGGAAAGTGCTTTCACCTGCTTCGTTCGCTCAGTGAACTAATTATACTGTCATGTTTACGCAGAATTTACATCAATGTGGGCAGGAATTACTTCTTGCAAGACAATAACAGCAAAACGGTCCCAAAGGATACCACTATGTATGTACACTGCTCTATGATAATACTATCTACGAAATTATAGAAAGTGGTCGACTTTTTAAGTATTGTAGCTTTCTTTGTTGAAAAGAAAGATATTGTGACAAAATTGAAACGACAAATATCAAAAACTTTGAACACATATACATGGCAGTTTACTAATCAATAGGAATTTTTAATTCATTTTGTTCGGGGAACTGGAACTTCTTAAAACAAATACGACTGACAAGAATTTAAATAATTTAGACCCATATAATATTATTAGCCAATAGGTATAATTACTTACGTAACTATTCACATAGATGGTTTTTCGTTGGAAATCTCAGCTTTTGCTTTTCATATTCGGCATTACGCGATTCCGATATGATTGCTAAAAGTCTCTGCGCTATGTGGTCTAAAGATAACAATAAAGAGAATTCGGTATCTGGCATAGTTTTTATTGTATTTTATGGACGCGTGGGTGCTAGATACAACCATCCTCCTACGCGACACTGCTTCTAGGAATAAAATATAATACCTAGGTATAGCAAGTTTTTAGGCTTCTCCGTTTTTATAGAAACTTGTAAGTACTTGGTTTTAGTATATCCTTGACAGTACGGAATATGAGAGTGTAAATAATTTCTAAGAATAAATAAATAAAGATTATCGAGATGAGATGCGATAGTTGCTTGTTTTTTTATGTGATCGGCTTTGAAACTAAATAGTACCTACTATGCTAAGCTGCGTGCGCTGAAAATAGTAGGTATATTATTGCACCCTGTGGATCATTGATATCACACATCATATTAGTGTTTATAATTTATGATATCTGACTGACTAAGCTAGAGTTCTCAGTAAAACAACCTGAGTTGTTGTCAAAAACCCTTTTCTTTTTGATGAATAGTTTTCTACAGTATTTAAGTTTTGCTGTTTTTCTAATGACTATTGCCGTCATCTGCGCCCGCTTGTTTAATAATTAACATCATGTATGTACGCTCGCTCTACAAGAAGCAGTACTTTGGTACAGAGACGTTGACTCACCGACGTCGCACACAAGACTGCCCGGCTCCAGCTCCGACAGGAAGGAGCGCACCGCGGGCGCGGGGGCTCGAGGAGCCTCGTCGTCTGCGCCCGCCTGCTCGTACACATCATGCACGTAGGCCCGCTCGAGCGCGGCGCCTCGCGCGGCGGCGTCGTGCGCCCCCTCCGCCTCGCCCGCGCCAGCGCCCGGGCACCCATCCGCCATCACCGCACACCCATCGTACAGCGCTGAAACAAACATTCAAAACTACATTAGTACCTATGTAGTTCACAAATAGCTTATAGAGAGGCCTATTCCCAGCAGGTTGATGACAATGTACGAATTTACATACTTTATGTGCTTTATGTATTGATTTTGAAAACAGGGGAAAAACTTGTACTTACTAAAATAAATCTGTGACTGTGATGTTATTATAGTATTATATATTATAGTCTATATTTTATTTTTTTAAATACGATTAAGTATAACACGCAATACATAATACAAATTAAAGAATAAATCCAAACACATCCTTTTTGAACAAAAGAAAAATACATATTAGGTACTTATGTAATAATGGCACAAAAATTGTTTCAAATCAAATCCTATACAGAAGGCACATTGTTTTCTATGCTTTTTGTTGTCTTACGTACAATAATTACTATTGAAAATACTCTTTTAATCATGTAATATATAAGATAAACTCGATTCAATAAATAATATAACTTTCATACCATCTTATTTATACTCCAACCCCTATAGGAGTATAGCGTTCCATTATGTACCTAATATTTAATCAACTGTATTAACCCATATTCCGCAATATATATTTTGAATTTGAATTTGATTTTTTTAACTTATTTGCCAGCACCACCGGTTGCAGGCCGGCGGCGGCGGTCTCGCGCCGGTGCCGGCAGACGACCGAGGTCATCGGGTCACGCAGGGTCTTCTATTGTCTAAATTTTTGGCCTTAGAATTAATTTGTTTGCAGTCTTAGGTACTTGATAACCTGATCCAATGACTGATCGCTTAGTTTGAATAAACAAATTATGCTAGGTACCTATCAATTCATTACGTTACTTTCGTTTTTTAGGGTTCCGTACCTCAAAAGGAAAAAACGGAACCCTTATAGGATCACTTTGTTGTCCGTCTGTCCATCCGTCCGTCCGTCTGTCAAGACCCTTTTTCTCAGGAACGCGTAGAGGTATGAAGCTGAAATTTATATCAATTACTCAGGTCTACTGTCCCTTGAAGCTGTGAAAAAATCAAACTTCTAAGCCAACGCAATCAAAAGATACAGCCATTTATGCCGCAAATTTTCGACACTTTCAAGGGAATCAAAACCTACAGGGTGCTTCCCGTGAACTCAGAATCTTGAAATTTGGTACGAAGCAACGTCTTATAGCATAGATAAAGGAAAAATTACGAAAACCATAAATTTTACGGAACCCTCGGTGCGCGAGTCCGACTCGCACTTGGCCGGTTTTTTTAAAACCCGCCAAAAGCTTCCATACATATACTTGTACTTACGTTGATAGTGGTCAATTGCACTGTGAGCGACTAAATTTGGTTTTACGAGCCATATACGGGCTCATAGCTGTAGATAACACAGATAAGTAGTCAAAATTCGTCATTGGCAGATACGCCAAGGAAGACTATATTAGGTATATATGTACATTCGGTTTATTTGTAAGAAGTACGTATGGTTTTACAGCTATTATTTGAATAGAATAAAATTAACATGTTTAAACCCGTGTTTATGTATAATTCCTATATTTTTGTAAATTAAAATAGTGCATTATTTCTTCAAGCATATTTTAAGTATGTGTACTTTTACGCAAAATTAAATAAGTACATTATAAATACACCATACGTCTCAAACCTCCCTGTTTAGAAAGAGCTTAGTAGGTCCGAAGCAAACTGAAATTCAGCGAAGTTACTTCATAAAAAGTCGGGTTCCAACGTACCTACAGATGCTATTCATCCCCAACCGTGGGGTTACGACCCTTACTTTTGCATTTTGGGCAATAAAATTATATTGTTTTGCTTACCATTATATGTTAGGGTATTCTGTATTGTTTTTTTACCTTTCGCACAGTAATTTTGCTTTTAAAACCTTTCGTTCCGGTCATGGATTCTTGGTTTTGATTGTTCTATTTTATGGATTTGAACAAACTATAAAAATAAGTTTGTTCATAAAGATGTATGTTTGTTTACGAATTTCTTAATACCTTTAAGTATCGCAGAAAATAAGTGTATGGATGTAATGTATGTGAGTGTATATAAATAAAGTAATTGTGGTTAAGTATGTATTTATTGTTTATGTAAGTATATAAATGCAATTTATACAACCTATGCATTACACGAAAACATACGATTGTCTGTGCTCAAATTTCTCAGAAACTATCATAAATTGCTAGGTATTTGTTTAAAGCCAAATACTGTTTCATAATTTTTTTCCTGTTGAGCATCATAACTAAAATAAAGTTTGTTTATTTATAGTTACTATGACGTTAATTTTGTCTCAAACAAAAATGTATTTATTCATTATGAGTAATATTACGTGATCGAAGACTAACTTACTCAGTAGTTTTTTCTTAGAAAGCATTCCCCTGAGTATACCATAGTAAGTAATATACTTATATATATAACAGAGTGAGTGTAGTATGCTTTGCAGTGGATTGCATTAGAGGCTGGAGGTCTCTGGGTGACCCGGTTTCGCCCAGATGCGTTGCCTGGCGACCGAGCCGCGGGAGGGGCTCGGTCTACTAGCGGGTAGCTTGGGCTTCTCTGCGTAAATTTACTATTATTTAATAGTACCCTCTAATGCAATCCACAGCAAGGCGTACTACACTGACACTATGGTACGCTATTTATTTTGCGAATATGTACTTTTGTTAGATTACAACAATGTTTAGTGACAAAAAACACATACCTACTTAGTAAAAAAAGCTACTTGACTGAACAATTAAAAGTCAGTGTGAAGATTTATGTATCAAATTGTAGATATATAAACAAAGGTCTCGTCTTTAAACCCAACCACATAAAATATATGATAGTGTTTGTAAAAAAAAATGTATGAAAAACATGTCTTATCGTAAAACTTTTAAAACTACACAAACCTGTGACTTGCAACGTTTATAGTTTAGGAAAAAACCTTAACGTTTTTTTTTTGTTTTTACTATACAGTAATTTAACTGGGATAGAAAGGCATTTTTTTTATTACATCAGTATGTATGAAAATCCGCTATCCGCTAGGTGGCGCCACCCACACTAGTTTCTTATTAAAGTGCTCCCGTATCTAAATTCGTAAAAAAATAGTTTTATCGGTTAATTGATCGTAAAAACGTTTAGAATCAGTGTTTCAGAGCTTTAACATTTCAGGAATAATATAAAATACCAACTTAAAGCTTTAACTGAGAAATAAACACTCACGGAAGAAATATTGGCCCAAAGTGAACTATCCCAATTGGTTC
This sequence comes from Macaria notata, assembly GCA_927399415.1. Lineage (NCBI taxonomy): Eukaryota > Metazoa > Arthropoda > Insecta > Lepidoptera > Geometridae > Macaria > Macaria notata. The sequence continues at coordinate 10,810,131 of OV656738.1, read as the reverse complement.
CAAAACACTGGGTAATTGAGAACTCGGAGACAATCCCAAGTGAGTCGTACACATAATTAATCACAAGACACAGTCAATTAACTAACATTTAAACAGAAAAATATTGTGAAAACTAGTTTGTTTACAAATCGCTGAGTAACGGCTACTATTCAAAACTGCATAGACACAAGTGTCAATCAAATTGAGTGTTTACGTCAATCAGAATAAACACATAGAAAGAAAGTAGCGACATCTATTGACGTGGCTTTAAACAAAATAGTGTCGCCATCTGTTAATAGCACGAGACATTACTACGTCAGTTATTCGACCAAGAATCAACTCCAAGTTGTAGTCTAGCTGATCGAAGATAGAGGGCGCATCGAATAAATTGGCTACTACTAGATAGAGGGCGCAACTAATAAAAATGTCCGACCAACTGGCACTTGCTGAAATGTTTGGCGCCTTACGAATGCAAATCAAGGAAGATACTGATGCACGGCTTACACAGGTGGAAGATAATATAACCCGTAATTTATCTCAAAAGATTGAAGAAAAATTCTCAGAATATGAGATATATTTATCTAAAATTCAGAAAAAACAGGAAGAACAGGATAAACGAATGGATGAATTTGATCGAAAATTAAGGCAAAAAAATGTAATCTTTTTCGGTATATCCGAGGAAGAAAAAAGCTATTCTGAACTAGAAGATATAGTACTACAAATCATAAATATACAAATGGATATAGAAATAGATAAAAGGGACATAGAGTTTGTTGGTAGGATGGGAAAAAAAGGGAGTAAGCCGCGACCTATAAGGCTCACTTTGTGTACTTTTGGGAAAAAACTAAACATTCTCCAACGAAAGTCAACATTAGATGGCACTGGTTCCTACGTAAAGGAAGATTTTCCTAAAAATATTTTAGAAATAAGGAAATCATTAATACCTAAGTTAAACGAATATAAGGAACAGGGGATACCAGCCGTCCTGAGATATGACCGCATAATTGTTAAAGAAAAAAACAGTAACAAGCGACCACTCTCTCTTACTCCGCCAGGGAAGTCAGACAAAAATACTTCTCTCTCCAACAAAACTGCACAGTCTAATAAAAAATCTAAACCGAGTACCGCACCTGTTACATCTAGTAATCATAACAGAAATAACACGAGTGCTAAACCTAGCACAAGTTCGAGCCCATCGATAACGACATTCTTGAAGAAAACATCGCAAACTGGAAAACAAACAACTACAAATCAATCAAAGGAATAGCAACTATCTCGGGCACCCAAACACTACCAAGCTACCTTTCGGAACAACAGCACTCCTTCCCAGAAGTATCTTAATCAAGAACATAATCTACAGCTCCCAGTACCGCTGGTCACGGTGGGAGTTTCAGACCTTAACCCTTCTTGCGACTCTACAATACAACAAGAACAAACTATTTTAACAAACACTAGAAGAATGCACCATAACAGCTTGAAATTATGCACATATAATGTTCGCTCGTTAAAAGCTAGTAATAGGTTAATTGAACTGGAAAACGCACTACAAAATATCAAATATGACGTCATAGGACTTTCCGAAGTAAAAATAAACGATGAAAAGATAATAGAAAAACCAAATTACTTACTTATGTACAAAGGGGATAAAAAAGGACGGAACGGCGTGGGATTTATTGTGGCTTCTCATTTAAAAAAATATATCGTTGACTTTCAAACTTTTTCTGATAGAGTTATTCGAATCGACTTACAAATTGAGAGTTCTATAATAAATATTATACAAGTATATGCTCCTACAAACACAAACAAGACAAAAGAAACTGAGGTTCTGAATTTCTACAAGGACATATTGAAAGCTTTGATATCGACCGGTAAAAATACTATCATAATGGGAGACTTTAACTCAAAAATAGGGACCCCTTTAGATGAAGAAAGAGATATATGTGGCCCATTTGGATATGGAGAAAGAAACGCTAGAGGAGAAACTTTACTAAGCTTTTGCCAGGAATATAGATTTGCCATAGCAAACACGTTATTTAAAAAACGTCCGAAGCGGAAATGGACTTGGCAATCTCCAGATGGACATACGCGTAACGAATTAGATTTCATTCTAGTAAAGCAGAAGCAAAATGTGTCCAATCTGGAAGTCTTCTCTACGAAATTCCCGACGGACCACAGACTTGTAAGAATGACTTATAAATTTAACAACATTCCCAAAACGCGTAGTAAAATCGTACATAGAAATAGAAATTACACACCGATTGAAGAAGAGTCACTGAAAAACCTCATAGCTCTACAACTACCGGACATGCAAAACAAAACCACCAACGATTTCTATGACGCTACTATAACAGCAATAAAATCGTGCGTTACAAAGCTGCCACAAATAAATAAAGAGCCTGATGGTGAAATAATTACTCCGACATTGAAAGTGTTAATAACGGAACGAGAGACATTAAAAAACGTTTATCCAAGAACGAAAGTACAGAAAAAACGACTCAAGCAACTCTACAAAAAAATCAGTAAAACAATTATAGAAAATAAAAAGAAACTTAAACAAAAAAGTCTTGAAATAGAAATAGAAAACCGGAGCTCTATAAAACAAACAAGGAAAAAGTTTGACCAAAACAAAGAATGGATCAAAACTATAAACAACTGTTTGAATGAAAAACTTACAAATAGGAGAGACATATTACAATCTGCAACCGAATTTTATTCAAACCTTTACTCAAATCACGATAAAGAGAGCATATCATACTTCACAAGCGAAGGAAATGACGAAACAATACCGCCCCTTCTGAATTCGGAGGTAGAGCGAGCAATTCGCCGTTTAAAAAGAAATAAGGCTCCTGGCGAAGACGGTGTTACTAATGACACAATTCAGGCTATGCTAGAACCATTAGTATCTCCACTAACAATTCTGTTTAACCAAATCATCGAAACAGAAGAGATCCCAACGGACTGGGAGTACTCTATTATAACTCTATTATACAAAAAGGGGGACGCTAAAAATATGGATAACTACAGACCTATAAGTCTATTGCCGACTCTCTACAAATTGTTTTCGTCTATAATACTATATAGAGTCACCAGAGCGTTAGACGAACAACAGCCCCGTGAGCAAGCTGGCTTTAGAACAGGGTACTCTACGGTCGACCATATGTTTACACTCATGCAATGTATAGAGCGATGCAAAGAGTATAACAAAATTCTATATCTGGCTTACGTCGATTATACCAAAGCTTTTGACTCTATATCACACAATCATTTATGGATAAGTTTGAGAGAGCAAGGTATAAATAATAAATACATATCTATACTCAGAATAATATACAGCAGATATAAGGCAAAAATAAGAACAGAAGCCATTGGACCACCGTTTAACATAAAAAGAGGAGTAAAACAAGGGGATCCAGTGTCCCCAAAAATGTTTGCAGCCATCTTAGAGTCCATGTTCCGCAAACTTGATTGGTCTATGTATGGTTTGAACATAAACGGAGAGAAGCTCACACATCTACGGTTTGCGGATGATATTATAATCATGGCTGAAACACCGGAAATCCTAGAGCATATGCTGAATAAATTGGATAGCGAGAGCAAAAATATTGGTCTTCATATGAACCTTTCTAAAACAAAAATAATGACAAACGGTACTCAGACTCCTATAAAACTTCAAGACACATTCATCGAGTATGTAAGCGAATACATATACCTGGGACGTATTATTTCCTTTCAAGATGCAGATAGCAAAGAAATTGACAGAAGGACAGCCACAGCATGGAGAAAATACTGGGCTAACATGGATGTCTTCAAGAGCCGTATGCCTATATACTTGAAAAAACGACTAATGGACAATACAATCCTGCCTTCTTTGCTGTATGGATGCCAAACATGGGCGCTAACACAAGACTCTGTTGACAAAATTGCCAAGTTCCAAAGAGCAGCCGAGCGTTCTATGCTTGGACTCACCCTCATGGACAAAGTAAGGAACACAGAAATAAGACAGCGGACCAAAGTTATAGACGCAGTGACGATGTTGTGCCGCTTAAAATGGAAGTGGGCGGGACACCTAGCCCGCTCTACCGACGGCAGATGGAGCGAGCGCATCGTGCACTGGTGCCCGCGGGACGCCACGCGCACGCGCGGCCGACAGAAGAAGAGGTGGAGAGACGACATCGTGGAGGTGGCTGGAGTCACGTGGACCAGACTAGCCCAGGACCGCAACGCCTGGGCCAGCAAGGAGGAGGCCTTTACCCGCTTTTGGGTGCCCTAATATCAACTATAAAAATCTTCATAATTAAAATTCAATATTAAACAGAATTTGAAACAACCTAATTAAGAAGTGAATGAAATGTAATTTTATAAAGAACGAGGGAAATAAAGGCTATTTTATTTTATTTTATTTTATTTTATTTTATTTATTTTATTATGTATGAAAAACCCTTCGGGACACTACGTACCCTACATACGTTAAGTTATAAATAAGTAGACATAGCATACGCCATATACCTACTTATTTATACCAAGAAAAAGAGCAAAGGTCACATCGTTTAAAGAGGTCAACGCAACTGGCACTTTGGCATTTTCATTCCATCGATATCTTCGAGTATCTGTAGACATCGATCCCTGAATACCAGGGTGTTAGAGATTATAGCAAGCGGGTTTTACGCTATCATATTATATTATATATCATAAGAAAGTATATGAAAATGTTACCATTATCTATTATATGGTTTTAATTAGAAGCGTTGCGAAAATAGTGCAATTTGTGAAATTTTAAACATACATTACTTTCAGTTCTAGCTTTTTTATACCTTTACTACAGTACCTATGTACCTGTATTATTGTATGTAAGTTCAAATTACAAAAGTTAAAAGTATTTATGTACCAGTATAACCAGCAATATCTATTTTAAATAATTTGAAATAATCTAAGTATACATATCTATACTAATCTATACCTACTAATTTATACTAATCTATACTAATATATAAAGCTGAAGAGTTTGTTTGTTTGTTTGAACGCGCTAATCTCAGGAACTACTGGTGCGAATTGAAAAAATCTTTTTGTGTTTAGTAGACCATTTATCGAGGAAGGCTTTAGGCTATATAACATCACGCTGCAACTAATAGGAGCGAAGAAACAATGGAAAATGTGGAAAAAACGGGGAAAATTATTCATCTTCATAGGGCTTCTATTTTCAACACAACAGTTCAAGATATAAAAAAATATGTATTAAAGAATTATTTCTCTTGAAATGATCTAACAAAATGTCTGCAACAACTCAATAAAACCGTTTTTATGGTAATAACTATTCCACGCGGACGAAGTCGCGGGAACCAGCTAGTCTAAATATATAAAACTCAAAGGTGACTGACAGACTGATATAGTGATCTATCAACGCACAGCCCAAACCACTGGACGGATCGGGCTGAAATGTGGCATGCAGATAGATGTTATGACGTAGGCATCCGCTAAGAAAGGATTTTTGGAAACGCCGCTTTTAAAGGGGTGAAATAATGCAAGTTTTACTTCTTAATGCGAGCGAAGCCGCGAGCATCCACCAGTAAGATATAAAGTAGGTACATCTCATATGTATGCTTTTATAAAATATGTATATGTTTAAGTTACTATTGCAATAATAGCTCTGTAATTGTTTGGACTATTACAGTTTAAAATATAAAAAAGAGGTAGTAGTTTTTTAAGTCTTACGAGACTCTTAAGTAGGAGTTAAGTCTTTTTAATCATAAATAAATGACGTATTTGCCAAATACCTAAGTCAGGCCGCAGTATTGTACCTATAGACTAATATCCGAAGCAGAGCAACTTGAACATAATATAATATCTCCTGTAACATCGCCATGGTATCTGCAAAGCGCTGCAGTGCTACTGCTGGCTATTCTGTGCGCCTGGTAGGTCACGGGGCCAACGGCCTGAGGCTCAATATCCGCTTTTATGTACTCCTGGTATCACTACCTCATATCATTATATAAAACTAGCTTAAGGACACGGCTTCACACGCGTTACCACACATATAAAGCTTCCTCTTAAATCACTCTATCTAAAAAACCTGCATCAAAATCCGTTGTGTAGTTTTAAAGATCAAAGCAAACTAAACTTTTATTTAATAAAAAAAAAGCAAACATACATACGAGCTTGCTTTATACTATGTAGTGGTTATTGTACTAATATAATATTATAATAACCGAAAGTTTGTATGTATGTTCGTTACTCATGGAAAAAAGAAATAGCTATTCGCTACGTCTCTACAGTCTAACGGCTGAACCGATTGGTATAAGATTTGACATGGAGATAAACGATAGACATCCCGATTCAGGCTCTATATCCGCTCCTTATTTTTATGTACCTCTGGTATCACAACCTCATACCATTATAAAGAATTTACAATGATAATACAGAAAAATAATATATAAAGGGGCACTTAAAAAATCTTTAGAAAAGCCTAAGAAAGATAGCCTAAGTACTCCAGCACACTGCCCGCTGCTCAACTAATTAATAGTTACTTAGATAGTTTGTTGATGTTTGTTCATCTCTACCACTGGTATCACTCCTTCATAATATTATAGAAAAATATTTTAATTAATATTTTAAAGTGGAAAGTTTGTGAACAACTGAACCGATTAATATGACATGTGTCATGGAGATATCAACTAATACATCGACGAGGCTAACACATTGGCTACCATTAGCAGTGCTAATCTTAATTTTTTTAATAAAATAACCACGGTGCTAATTTAGTACCGTGGTTATAATTTTCACAAAGTTTTCGTAGTTAGTCGCAGTTAGTAAATAAATACAGCCTGGAGACAGACAGACAGACAGCGGAGTCTTAGTAATAGGGTCCCGTTTTACCTTTTAGGTAAGGCATCCCTAATAACCTACGTTGTCTTGACTTATTGTTGAAATATTTTTTAATAAAAAAAACTATTTTTGTGAAATATTCAGGAAAATAACAAAATTTTACTGAACATCGATCAGGCAAACTATGGTGAATTGCAAATCTGTTTTAGTTAAAAAATAACGAGTGCTACAAGTGGCGCCACCATTATTTCCAACACTTTTACCTGCCTGTACATAAACGGAGCACTTATTTTCGAGTCGTAGTTTATGTTATAGTGCTTGTAATGCCAAACTTGCAGAGTGTTTTGGGACAGCATTCGAGTGCATTTTCTTTTTTGTCGTAAACGCCGCTTTTAGGTTGAAAGGGGCTTATTTTGTATTTTTAAGAAAATATGGTACAGGTATGCCATCAATGATAAACCTTGTGTTTGATGGCAAACTACTAACCTGTGTTTTATGATACAACTAGTGGACGCCCGCAGCTTTGCTCGAATTAAAAAGTAAAATTTGCATCCCCTATTTCACCCCTTTAAAAGTGGCATTTACAGAAATCCTTTCTCCGCGGATGCCTACGCCATAACATCTACCTTCATTCCAAATTTCAGCCCAATCGTGGTTTGGGCAACACGTTGATAGATAACTACATAATATATCAGTCAGTCACCTTTGAGTTTTATAAATATAGGTAGATTATATGATAGTTTTTTTATTTACCTACTTAAAGAGATTATAGCTCATTATCAAAATTAAAGTGTTTAAACGTATTTTAAGCCTTTTTATTTTGTTTTGTTTGCCACGTGTAAGATATATAAGACTCCATTTTAGTCATCATGTTGCTAAATGAAGAGACTATTTTAATATTCACTTTTTACATTGTGTTTGTAACGCATTCGTATAGTGTGCAATATACAAATACATATAAGTACGAATTATTTGGTAAGATGTGCTCTAACCACTATTTTTACGAAAGCTACTCAAATACCCACAAATCATTTTGTTTTCCTTATAAAACAGAATCTTGGCAACACTTCACCAGATTGCACAGTCTAAAATTGAATATGGTAAGCTCTTTGGGAGTTTCCACAGACATCATACGTAAGAGACAGGCAAATAAACATATTGTACGCACCATTTTTTGAAACGAAAGTATGTTTGTTGGTTGTTTGGTCTGTTTATTTTGTCTTTCACGTTGGAACGGACCCGGATAACGGCTGGAGATATACATATTTTGGCTATATTAGGCTCTTTTTTAACCCTAAACAATGCGAGTAAACCCGCTGGTATTCACTAGTGCTTCATAAATTCTAATGATTGGAAGGACAGGCAAATAATTGTACCTATATTAAGCAACATTTCTGCTGGCTGATTGGTCCGTTACCATGGTCACTTGATAATTTAAAATGGTGATTGGTCCAGAATATAACTAACCTACAAAGGGTATTTTAATAGAATTGAAAGTTAGGTAAAAATTTAGGAGTCTGTAGATCAAATAATCTATGTTCTATAGCATTTTGCAGATTCGAAAGTTGAACGAACGAAGCGGCCGCGTCGACCAATGGGGCGAGGGGACGCGCAATGCGACGACCTGATTGGACAGTGCATTTATAACGGGCCACGTGACTTTTTAGAACAACCGTAGGTTATTTATTGCCGTCTGTTACAGACTTTGTACTATAATGTTTTGTACTTATGTGTGTTATATACGAAACTATTTATGTATACCTATATATTAATAGATAATTACATAGGTCAGTCAGTTAATAAGTTGAGATGTTTTTTTTAACAATTATCAAAGTCAAATTTTTATCATAATTGGCGCAGTCGCACGGTTACTAATTATTAAAGAATTAAATAATACCTACAAGAATATTGTAGGCATAGTGTGCGTAATTAATTAGGTACATACAAAATATTGTATAGCGAGACTCTAAATCTATGAAAGAAATAATAAACACAACTTGTCTCTAGAAAATCAATCATAAGAGTGTTGTTGTTCATTCACAAAATACGTTCAAAAGCCTCTTAACATGAAATGACTCATTGATCAGAATCAGAATCTATATATTTAAAACTCAAAGGTGACTGACTGATTGACTGACTGATATAGTGATCTATCAACGCACAGCCCAAACTAATGGACGGATTGGGCTGAAATTTGGAATGAAGGTAGATGTTATGACGTAGGCATCCGCTAAGAAAGGATTTTTGGAAATGCCACTTTTAAGGGGGTGAAATAGGGGATGCAAGTTTTACTTCTTAATGCGAGCGAAGCCGCGAGCATCCACTAGTATAGAATATTATCAGTAATTTATTAGATAAAAATCTAGATAAATAAAATAAATAAAAATCTAAGATTGCTTACCATCAGGCGAATTACTATCAAGTGCAACCCCATTCCTTGTAAAAAAATGTGCAGAAACTCTTATTTGTTTTTATTTACCACAGTTAAGTTATTCGAGTTTAAATGAAAAAATAAACATAAATGTAGGTCAAGTTACTACTCAGTAGCCAAACTTATACATTAAGGGCCTTATTACAAAACGTGTTTTAAATATAAGTCTGGACTGAGTCCGTTTTAGTTGTTCGAAAATTGGCTGTCTTCTGTCATAATTATCAAACTGTCAAAATGTACCAATGTTAAATCAAAGTTCCAATTTTTGTTGACATTTTGATTGCTTGTATGTTATGTCTGAACAACAAGAACCCACTTTTTATTTTCAAAGTCCTGGACTAATAATTTAAACCACGTTTTGTAATAAGACGGAAAGGGCCTTATTATAAAACGTGGTTTAAATATAAGTTTTGACCAAGTCCGTTTTAGTAGTTCGAAAATTGACTGTCTACTGTCATAATTATCTAACTGTCAATTTGTACCAATGTTGAATTAAAGTTCAAATTTTTTTTGACAGTTTGATGGCTTGTATGTGATGTCTGAACAACAAGAACCCACTTTTTATTTTCAAAGTCCTGGACTAATATTTAAACCACGTTTTGTAATAAGACGGAAAGAGTTTATTACAAGTACGCAGCGACATGTTTTGGCAACCGCCCGCAACCTAAATACGAATCAGTAACTCATTCGCAAAATTTAAAATATGAACAGAAACTTTAAATATTAACGGAAAGTTTTTTGCAACGTTGCTGCAGCTGTGGATTTTACAAGAAAAGTTTCTGTTGGAACTGTTAAACTTACATACTCGTATAGCCGGATAGACAAATTATCTATTGTATAAAGACAAAAACAAAAGAGCAGGTACCATCTATCTATCTAAATTTTCCTCAACATATTTATACCTACACTAGCTGTGCGCGCGACTTCGTCCGCGTGGAATAGTTATTTTTGCAAACGGAAGCCCTCAAAGATGAATAATTATCCCCGTTTTTTTCACATTTTCCGTTGTTTCTTCGGTCCTATTAGTTGCAGCGTGATGTTATATAGCCTAAAGCTTTCATCGATAAATGGTCTATTCAACACAAAAAGAATTTTTAAATTCGCACCAGTAGTTCCTGAGATTAGCACGTTCAAACAAACAAACAAACTCTTCAGCTTTATAATATTAGTATAGATGTGAATATACAACTATACACAATCTTCGAGATGAATAAAAGCGTATATTATTTAATGGTCCATTTCTATGAGCACGTAAAAGAAGGACGGTGTATTATAGTTTTGCATAGATAAGGTAAGGTGTAGTATGGGCGGTTATAATAGTAAGTCGCATTTGCAGAAAGACTATCTACTTTAATCGAAAGGAGGGAACTTTATTATTTACATTCAAAGCATCATATTGCATCACAACGATACCTAGATGCATTTAATGACTAAATCAACTTCAATTTTTATTGGAAAATGAAAGAAAATAATCACTACTAGCTGGATTCGAAATTTCTTTTTCGGCGTTTTCCAATAAAAGTTTAAGTTAAATAATCATAGTGCGAGTTTAGCACTTGACAAAAACATTTCATACTAAATTAAGTATACATTTTTAAAATAATGTCTAAATGTGGTTGAGTCGTTGTGCAAGAGGGTCTTAAGTCTAGGCTAAAAACTGCATTCGTATAGTGTAAATTGCACAAGTAAGCCTAAAGTTGCAAGCCCTGGTTCTGATATTTAGGTCAGTTCCATTGTGTGCAGCTGATAATGTTGTTACGTATAACTTCACTAGCTGATAAGAAATAATGACAATACATGATAGGATGCATTAAATGATATAATGATGATGATATAATATGATATAATGATTAGTATGTACCATATAATTAAGAAAAATGTAAATTGACTTGCCCAATGTAACGAGATGTTATAAGGTGAATAAATTTCTATTATTCTATTATTATTCTAAATTACAATTACATGTAATGTAACTACTCTGTCTCTCTCTCTCTCTGAGTCGTATTTCCTCATGGCTGCGGGTCGTGACTCCCCCGCTGAATTAATTCGATAGTTCGATAGTTTCGGGGAGTTCTCTTAGGCAGGCACATCGTGGTGGGCGCCCAGCTCCTTCCACGGAAGACACGTCCTCGGATATTGTAATCCTCAAACATTCCTCACGATGTTTTCCTTCAAATTGAATTTAATATTGTTTTATATGGTTAAACTGTATTATTTTTATTGACATGTAACGATAATGTTATCACCAATAAATGGTGTGTATGTTAAATGTATTATTTTTCTATTTATTATCTCTCCAATAAAAATCAAACCTTGTTTGTGTACCCCATAAATAATGTTCCCAAAATTTTCAATGTTAATGATCAAGTTACGTTTATTTCATAAAAATATGTGTCAAATAAGTTTATTAAGTAAATTGGAATATATTATACGAAGCTGATTCAAACACATTGTATATAAATTCCCAGAAATAAAGTAGGTCAAATTGATTTGAGGTTTTTGTACAAAGATCACAGGTCATGCCCGGATAAAATTAGGTTCAAATTGGGTCGTTGAAAGCGCTCCTAGTTTAGCGGGCTGGGGTATTCGTACGCAGTCATTGAAGTCAGTAATTCAATTAGATAGATAAAGGTGCAAAAGAACTTCCATGGAAGGATCTAGGCTACCACGGATTCCTTGCCCAAGAAAATTTACCCGATGAATCAATTCTGCGGAGAGGTCACGACCATTCAGTATGGAGAAATACGACGCGAGGAGGAGAAGTTAAAATTAGCACGATCCATTCCACTAATATTTTAGCACGGAATAGTTATACGGAGTATTTAACGTTCGACTACAGCTCGTCTGATGTTTAGCAGTGCTGTTGTCTAAGATTAGCACGCTTGCCTAGAGGAAAACTATTTACTTCGGATTTCAAAAGTCCCTGTATTGTAATTTGTAGGAAACAAAAAAAAACATTACAGTAAACCGGTTTCTTCTAGGCAAGCGCGCTAGATCGTAGATTATAACGTTGCTTAACATCAGGCAAGTAGCAGTCAAGCGTAAGCCTATATCAGGTAAAAAAACAGGGCTTCTGATAGTGTACCACAGTGTCATTGCACTATGAAAAGCATAAAGACAAAACCGATTTAGATTTAATATGGTGTGTAAGTAGATTGGGTCCGGAAGGAACACTTCGATTTTATCCCTGATTAATTCAGTTAGTAATAGTGTTTACCATTAGTTACCGCTAGTTTGAAAGTAATATGTCATTACTGTATATTTGACTGGCCTGTTAGCTTAGTTGGTAGTGGCTCTGCCTTCTAATCTAAGGGTTGCGGGTTCGATTCCCGCGTGACACAAGTATTTATGCATTTTAAAAATTTATAATTACTTGTGTTGAGTCTGGTCGTTTGTATGTATAATAATCAAATCAAATCAAATCAAATCAAAAATTCTTTATTGTACACCAATATAGCAAGAGAACACAAGTATAAAGAAAAAAAAAACCATAATATTGGGACAGAGGGCGGCCTTATCACTTAGAGTGATCTCTTCCAGGCAACCTAGTTTGGAAAACAACGATAGGAAAACAGTAAAGCTGGCGTACCTAATAAAACTAATACAACTTAATAATAATTTAACAAAAAGAACAACTAAAAACCTAAAAACATGTAAAATGCCTACATTTATATCTATTACAAACAGAGAAAGGAAAACAACACATAATAAACCTACTCAAAAAGAAGGAAAAAAAAAACACAAATTAGTCATGCATATAATAATTATGAACCAAGCTCTGAAAAATAGGAAGGGATTTGGCCTGCCTAATATGAAGTGGCAGATCATTCCATAAGCGAATAGCTTGCATGTAATAAGTATGTATTTACAAAAGAAAAAGTATATAAGTATTATATCCGTTACCTAGTACCCACGACACAAGTGTTTGCTTAGTGTGGGGCTAGATGGCGCTGTGTGCAATGTCCCGGAATATTTATATATTTATTTATTTTATTTCTTAGTATCAAAAATTTCGTGAGACATTTTATCAATATGTTAACTAAACGGTGAAGATGGATGTCATAACATTCGAAACGCGTAAACAACATACGCGAATTACACGTAAGTGAAAACCGTTTAGTTAACATATTATATATTTCTTTAAAAAAAACAAAAACTATTGAACAAATTATAACTTTGTACCTCAGCACAGAGTCACGTGCAGCTATCTGACGTCATCTACATTGATTTCCCATCGGCAACCCTTTCAGGCCATCCTCGGCTTCTATTTATATCCAGACTTATACTCCTGCTTGACACGCGCAACCATCCACGCGAACTTTCCTTTCCGATTGCGGTATTGGTTGGAGACAGCTGATTTCAACAACATTGCAAGAAATAAAATAATTAAATTAAGAAAGTAACATCGAAACATAAATAAGTAGGTTTGTTGCAAAATTAGATCTTACACATACATATCTTTAGTTTTTTTATATCTCAATATATCTAAAATATAAAACTCAAAGGTAACTCAGACCAACCCAAACCACTAGGCATCCGTTAAGAAAGGATTTTTGGAAATGCTACTTTTAAGACGACGCAGTGGCGAACTATAAATCTGAAATTGTAGGTCCAAGCGCCCTGCACCGCCGAATGGTTTTGGTCGTTTATTTCAAAAACTACGAATTTGTTTCAAATAATCTATTCACAAATCAAAGTAATTGTGTTAATTAACATGTGTGGAAAATTTTAATGCTCTAATCCAAAACCAACGCCGACAAAATCGATATACTCAACTTTATAGAGATCTTTTTGATTAATTATTTTGTGTTACAAAAATTGGCCGTTGGTGTTATGATATTCGTAAAATATAGTAATTGAAATGATGAATCTTGAACATAAAATTTTAGTTTAGTTGCTTTTGTCCATGTCGAGTAAATTACGAATTCTTGCTACCAGATTCTCAGGGCGTCCTCTTAAAGGGGTGAAATAGGGGATGTAAGTTTTACTTCTTAATGCGAGCGAAACCGCGTGCACCCACTAGTTTTGTCAATAAATGTCTATTTGATCTTTGTTCTAATAAGCGAAGGCAAATTGGAATATGTGTAAACCACCTTGCTTATAACACATTTTTCATTGATCAAACCAATGATAGACATAGATAGATGGACCAAGTGGAGACAAAACAAACAAACATGTTTGTTTGTTTGTTTCCACTTATTAGAATAAAGATCAAGTAGAAATTTACTGACAAAACTAGTGGGTGCACGCGGCTTCGCTCGCATTATGATACTAGTTTAGTCTGCAATTTTTATATACGAGTATAGGTGCATAAAACCTATGAAATACCGGTTTAAGTTTACTGCTTGACCTTTTGAAAAGGTTTTTGTCTTTACTTGTTAGCAACACTACAAATTAGGGGGTAGAAAAAAATCTCAATTTAAGCAATTGCAGTGCAAGTGATAACTTTGTATTTATTTTGTAATTTAGATCATAGAAACACACTGGCTGGAGCACTTAGACTATCTTTAGGCTTTTAAAGATTTTCTAAGTGCCCCCATTTTATTTTGTTGTAGATAGAAGTAGTATGTTTAGATGTTCTTCTCTAGTTTTACGTAATATTATTATCTATACTTCTATACTAATATTATAAAGCTGAAGAGTTTGTATGTTTGTTTGAACGCGCTAATCTCAGGAACTACTGGTGCGAATTGAAAACTTATTGTTGTGTTGAATAGACCATCTATCGAGGAAGGCTCTAGGCTTTATAACATCACGCTGCAACTAATATGAGCGAAAGAACAATGGAAAATGTGGAAAAAAACGGAGAAATTGTTTGAGGGCTTCCGTTGCGTGTGCTGTGAAAACGGTTTAAGTCGTGGGTAACAGCTATAATTCATAAAGCCGAAGAGGTTGTTTGCAAAAATAAATATGATGGACAAAATAACTATTCCACGCGGACGAAGTCGCAGGGCACAGCTAGTTGTAAATAAATGTATCTAGAAAAATATATTATTGTCTTGGGTTAGTTTTAGAAGCTTGTTTGAAAATAGTCGTGTGAATTGAACTATAAAGACTTATTTAGACGACCTTGGGGCCCTGCAGTTACTCACTGATAGGCGATGTCGCCGGCAGCCGCACGTATATATTATAACTGTACAAGGTAACTAATACCAAAAATATTAATAAAAAAGCATAAAATGAATTTCATGTGCATAATCTGTGCTGTGTTGGGGCTGACTTTATTTATTTATTGTATATACCTATGTGTGTGTATGTCTTGTAGTCTGTCGCAATAAATGTTTTTCTTTCTTTCTTTCTTTCTAATCTCTTACATTTTCAAATACCCACAAATAAAAAACTTAGGGGAAAACAGGTGTTGTAAATATTTATCTACTGAAGAGTGAGAATTATCACTTCGGCATAATAAACCTAGTATAATATGTATAAATTTATTTCTTTCTTTCTTTCTTTCTATGGATATTTTGTACGTAATATTAGTCAATTTAATTTGACAAAGAATTAAAATTTCAACTATAATTCGAATACTGAAATCTGACATAACCCTGTTTATGAAGCAAGTACCGATAGAGGAAGACAACTCTTTCAATTCTGAGTCAAAAGCGTTTGAACGTAAACCAAAAATGAGTCAAGTTAAATTAATGAGTACTTGACGTACTTATTTACTAAAACAATTATTTTTTTAACATACAATCTAAAAAAAGCGCATTGATTTCAAAGATCTTCTTCTTCTTATCGAATGAGAGCGGCCAAGTCTGGTGTCGAGAGGTTTTCAAGCAGCCCTTAGGGCATCTGACATGGCTTAACAATTGCCGTACTAGACAAAATTAATCAGTAATAAGTTAATTAATATCAGTTTCGTTAAGTTCAAATACAAAATTTACATAATTGCTTAAAAATAAGTAACAAATGTAACCTAATTTTCTTTTTAAAAACATGTAGTACCTACATGAAAGCGCGTTCATCTGTTATTAGAAAAACAAATGTAAGGATGCCCAAGATACAGGCTTAAGCCTAGTTTGGGGTCCACTATTATTGCACTCTGCGCGTGATATGTAAATTCAACATAACTTTATAGTCACAATGCTATGGTTAAAGTAATCAACGCTGCATGTTATTGTATACTTATTTCCTAAATCACAGCTACTTAAATGAATTTAAAACTAATCTATAACCTGAATAATTCTTTCATATTTTACTTATAAATGCACCAATGTATTTAATGTTTCCATGGTAAATAAATATATTATTGATTTTTTTGATTTGATGCTGGAGCCCGAGCGGGTCTTTGTGACACAGTTACGGAATTAGACATATCCTCCTACTTATGTCATACTAGTGAATGCTAGTGGGTATTTTTTTTTTTTACGTGAGATAGGTTTACGTTTGACTACAGCCTGCCTGATGTTAAGCATTGCTGCATTTATGCCCGTGTTTTTTTATTTCAGAATATAAGTAACCTTTGAAAGTCTTAGGAACCTACTTAATACTATCACTATACGAGTATCTGTCGCGCTGATAGGACGTGAAAGCGAAACCAACAATTAATAACAATATTATCATCATCATCAGCCAGGTATCGCCCACTGCTGAGCATAAGCCTCTCTTTTTGTACGCCACTCGTCCCGGTCCTGGGCCGATTGAGGTTATAAGGTTTAAAATTAATGTTATAAGGTTTAATAAGAATATCTATAAGAAGTATCAATCAAAGCTTCATAAAATTTTGCAACCCCCACTTCATCAAAAATGGAATTCAAAAGTGGAATTTTTAAAAATCTGCATACTATATCGATGGAGTGGATTAGGGAAGTGAGTGTGGCTTAGCGGTTCCAGTGTCTTGTTTTTTATTCAGACGCACCCTGGTTCGAATCCGGCCCTACACCAATGACTTGTATTTTCAAGTTATGTGTGGATTTGCACTCGCTTAACGGAGAAAGAAAACATCGTGAGGAAACCGACATGTTTAAGAACCACAATATTCGATGACATGTGTTTTCCGTCTAAGGACCTGGGCGCCTACCACGATGTGTCTGCCCAAGAAAACTCCCCTAACGGATTAATTCTGCGGGGGAGTCATGACCCTCAGTCATGAGGAACACGACTCAATTAATTTGTAAGCCATTCCAATAAAGACCATTTCAATTCCATCACGTCATGTCACAATGCACCGCTTCATACAACTCTGCGAGACAAAGGGTCTAGATGACCTAAGCAGTGACGTCACCGACCTCTCAATAGACCTGGTAATTGCTCGCCGACACGGCTGACAAATCGACCGATATCCTATTCGATTCCAATCTGAATACATAGACTATGGGTACTAGAGACTCCTAACTTTCTATTTAATTTATACTTACCTTACTTACTCGGTTTTTTCAATGACGTACGTAAATAGGTTGTCAATATTGGGTCATTTATCAATGCTATAAGCAATCTAAATTAAAGTTCAGTGCTTGTTGCTTTCTTCTAACCAGTATTATGCTGAGTTGGAGCCGTGATTTAATTGTAATTCTAGATTTCGTCCTCGGTAGTGCCGTAATACTCTGTAGTAACGCTCCAGGTTTCGCCATCTAGCTATATTTGAGACGGTACATCCCTATCTTTAATACTTTTTTTTGAAGAGTCTACATACGGTAGCCAAATAAATTCATATATCCCGTAGATTTATTTGAGCATATGACTAACAGAATTCACCAAAATGACGCATCTATTGATTGTGACGTCGTTGTTTGTATATTATTGATGACAATTGAATGGGCCCCTGTCTGGTGAGTTCATGACGTGCTACCTACGTGTATATAGTTACTGGGAATTTACGCAAAACCTGTTAATGCCTTTAGTGTGTGTGTTTTAAAAAAATGTAAATGAAGTAGGTAAGCAAGTTTGCATGAAAGTGGTCAACTTTGATGTCAAGAGATTTCCAACCTCCCTATGGGGCTTTGACGTGGCTTAACGACTCTTGAAATATGACTAACAGTCGATAGATAACGTGTCATCCAATCCAAGCCACAGAAGCGCCCAAATGGAGTTCTATCTTTTGACAGACCGGATCGACATTGCTTAACATTGGTAATCACATGCGGTTGCCTCCGCTAGCTGAGCTACAGGCGCTATTTTAGTTGACTATTATACTATAGGCATAGTTTGCTGTAAAAAAAATCACAAAATATTATTTGCTTGCTTTGACTATGTTTTTTTTACAAGAAATGGGTTGGCACTTTACTGTAATTTGCCTGATGGTAAGCAATCATTAGGGTCTAGAATGGAACGTGCTTACCCAGTAAGAACCGATTTACTCTCGCTTTGAAGATCGCAAGGTTATATTCCGCGGGGAACAGGGAGTCAGGCAGGGAGTTCCATTTAGTTTATTTTTAGTTTTATATGCATATATATAGGTACAAATAGCACAACGTTCAACAATGCAATTCAATTTCACAGATCATTTGGTAGCGGCGGCGAGTTGTCAAAGTTCCAAGTAGCACTGGCAGCTTTACCGACACTAATATTGGAAGCTTTTGGCCGAGCTATGCAGGGTGAGCTTTTTATGGTCAATTTTAGTTTTTTTATTATCATCTTTGGTGTAGGTACACCACTTCCTAAATTTTTGCTTGCTTACGCTTTTCCAACCAACGATTGCCAGGAAGATATCGCTTATAACATTAAGCCTGCCATAGTTAGCAGCCTCCACTATATAAATAAATCAAAGAAAATAGATAGGCAGCCTTTTTCATATAGTTTGTTTGACAGGAATAAAACTTTATTAATTTACTAGTAGACGCTCGCGGCTTCTCTCGCATTATTTCAGGATAAAAAGTAGCCTAACTACAATACTCCTTAGACCTCATACTACCTACATTTCAAAAGTTATGATGATCCGCTCAGCGTTTTGTGTGATAAACGTTTAAATAAACAGACAAATAGATAAACAGAGACATAGATAAGTAGAAAAATAGATTAAAAGACAAAAGTTATAAGAACTGCTAAAACGTATTTATTATTTATTTAAAGAAAACCCAAAATTTTTTTTTGCTAATACATATCTTCTATGTTCAGATTTTCCACCCTCTTTAGCTTTATTAAGTACTTATACATGTTATGTATACGTTATAATAATATACTTACGGAAATTGAATTTCATTTTAGCAGGCCATATTGCATTTTCGACCACAAGCAACCACAACGTCGTTTATATGGTCACTTTATATGATAAGATAAGATATTTCTTTTATGCACACCAAAAAAATTACACGATGAAAGAAATTTAAAAACTAATTTAATGCACATTGGGCGGCCTTATCGCTTTAGGCGATTTATTCCAGGTAACCTTTGGATGGACAGGATTTAGAATTCTGATCTGTTGTAAAATACCTATATTACTGTAAAATGCAAAGAACAGGCTTACCTTTATCATTTTGTAGAGACAGCTTGTAGCCTTTCGGAAGCCTTTGTCATTTCAAGCTGCGCATACGCCATCTTGATTTCACGTTCATTTTGAAAATGGAACGTTACTTGCTAGTCCAAATTTTGAACACAGTTTGATTTTCACCAATAGGAACGTATAGTTTGAGTTATATTCATTTGTTACACTTGTTTATTTTTGTAATTGTTTTCACTGTTGCATATATTTCTGTAAAAAAACGTTAAAATAAATTTCACGCGTAAGTGGCGCTGCAGGCTTTTGTGGAATGATGTATGAGTGGAAGTCGAAGTAAAATCTATCAAGTTTTGACGAAAAACCTGATGAAAACAAAAGAAACTTATCAAAAACAAGAACGGTAAGTTATTATTAAAATAAATAATTTCGTAATTGGACAAAATTCATAGTAATTAATAATAATAGTAAGTAATTAGTAGTAAGTGCTAGCCGGTTAATACAACTAAAAATTCATAGTATTTGCCATTCATTAATAAATAATATTTTTATAATGAGACACTTATTTGGTTATATGTGTAACTTAAATTCGTATTTACTTTCAATGTAAATACATATATACAAAAGTTTTAAAACAATTGTTGCATAATGGGTAAGGTTTTTATAATAAATGTTATATTTGAATGAACGTAAATTTTATATCTCAAAATCAAAATCAATAATAATATTAATAGATAACAAAAGATTTAAAAAATCGATTCTCTTTATATAGTATTTTAAATCGATCTTCTTCTTTGATTCATAAACATAACCTGTTATGCAGAAATTTGCCGTTGAATAAACTTCTAGTAATGGTCAAAAATGTTTTTGAAATTTTGTTACAAAACATGCATCCAATGTCATATAAACAGCTTGGCTTTTATTAATTCAAGTAATAATTAAATATATATAAATACAGCACTTAAATCTAATGGCTGCTACACTTTATGATATCTAATAATCTGCTAAATCAGGTATATTAGAATTTGAGTACTTACATGGCTAGGAATCAACAACATTTAGTAGCCTCTAAGTTAACAAAGACTAGCTCTATAGTTACAAGACACCAACTAGTGTTGTCCCCGCATAGTGACGTCCATCGATATCGACGTAAATATCCGACTAAGGCTGCGATCTAAAAATAATAGCGGGCGCCGTGTGTTGTGCACGTTATCAAAGAGATATTAGCGTGTACACGTCACGTCATTCATGTTCGATCGGGCCCCCCGCCCGCGCCTCTCCCCGCCACACCCGACACATCTACACACACGAAACACACAAAACACACCAATTCTCACACTAAACATCTCCTACGGAACACCAAACGAGTGTACAAACGCCCAGACTTCCACTCAGCCGTCGTCCACCATCTTAAATTCATTCACAAAAATCGCTATTCCACTTCGGCTATTTGTTTACCGTTTCACGCCTCCCTGACCACAGTTGGACACTCGATTTGGTTAAAATTACGTGTTTTAACGTTCTATGATTAGTTTTGCACTAGATTTCAGGTTGGAAACGCGATTTTGACTCGTTTTTGTTGGTGATTCGGACGAGAATCGAGCGCGCGGGTGGACACCCTGTCGACGCGGCAGGCTGTGTGCAACTGAAGAATGGTGGTAGGACTGCAGACGATAGGGGCCGCGCATGCGCCTTGGAACCCGCCAAAACACATCTACGCGCATGTATGGGACCACGATGAGCTGGGACTGTCGGTCTCTTTTCAATCTGCCACAGATTAGCAATTTTTAGGTCATCGTTGTTTTGGGAATAGTGACGAAACATGTGAGTCACTGCATTTCTCGAAACCTATTCAAAACCTCTTTACACACCTATGGAACATATAAAACCTTTTAAGTTCATGCGAAAAATTTTCGCGAGCATTTGTCCAGCTACGCCGTAGAGGTGCTACGAAGTCCTACGGCGTAGTAAGCTACGGTTAGGAAGATAAATGCGTACTTGTGCCGAGTTATTTTTAGAGCGAGTTAGGGATGCTTGTAAATACCACCATAAAGGTAGAAATAAGGAATTCTTTATTTTTTATTAATAATAGTAATAATAAACATACTTGCTTTACTGTACATTAAATACATTAAAAAATACGAAAATTTAAATCAAATAAAAACTGAAATGACATGCTTGGAATGGTCCTACAACTACAAATATACATTGTTTATAGATCTAGGTATAGGTAATTGGTAAGAAGTCTTAAAAATGACGTCAAACAAGTCTTCAATCGCTTATTTTTTTTAATAAATAACATATTTTATACAAATCAATTTATTGCTCATATGAATTGTCCTGTTTGCTTCATGGAATAAAAATATTTCGTAAATGTTTTACAAACGGTCGATTGTTAGTTTGTTCCAACGATACATAAAAAATACTCATAACTGCTTATTTCCAAATTATCGCTATAAATAGGGAAGTGGTGTAAGTTTTAACGGCACCGATAAAGTTGTAGTCATACACAAAATGCTACAGAGACTCCTAAATAACTGTATCTTACCAACCAGCATCAAGACTTATCACGTGGATACGTCGAAGGGCCAATCAGAATGTAAATACATTGCGTGATATTTATTTGATAGAAGTGGCCTTAACTGCTTGCGTAAATTTCATTGAATAAATTTCTTCTGTGTTAATTCATGGCGTATTAACTTATTTCCATATTGAACTTAATTTTTTTACACTACATTTTCCGGCACTAAAGTCATCTTCACAAGCATTATTGTGGCCTAGATTGGAACACACCTTTACTTATATAGAACCGGCAATTAACTCGAAGATGAAAAGTAATATAAAGATTCAGATGAACACAGAACCTCCTCTTTTATTCGTAGTCGGTTAAAAATACACTGAACAACTCATGTTTACTTTTATATTATGAGTTTAATGCGCCCGTAGCTCAGCTAGCGGAGGCAATCGCAGGTGATTACCAATGGTCGATGCGGTCATTCCTTGGATAGGTGACCAAAAAGTGGCATTCCATTTTGGACGCTTCCGTGGATCGGATGACACGTTAAATTGTAGGTCCTGGCTGTTTGTCTAGTACGACAGTCGTTAAGCCATGTCAGAGGCTCTTAGGGCGGCTTGATAAACTTTCGACACCAGAGTTGGCCTCTCTCATTCGATATGATGATGATGATGACCAGTGTGGTGTCTAATTAGTTTATTGTCGTTGTTCGTAGGCTTAGAGCCAGTTATTAATGAGTTAGTTATGTCCCAGCCGAAGACTTATTGATAAAGATAAAAGAT
Source organism: Macaria notata (assembly GCA_927399415.1). Lineage (NCBI taxonomy): Eukaryota > Metazoa > Arthropoda > Insecta > Lepidoptera > Geometridae > Macaria > Macaria notata. The sequence continues at coordinate 10,787,233 of OV656738.1, read as the reverse complement.
AAAGATAAAGATAAAAACTTTATTAACCTTATGGTATCGCACCATATAGGGCAAGTCATAATACAATTTTCCTTAAGTATCTATAGTTCTTAATGTGTAAACTTATGTAATAATTATATAATTATCAACTATTTTAACATACACGAGAGAAGTTCAATTAAAGAGTTGAAATGAAGATTCTACTAGTGCTCGGTTCATAAATTCTTTTAGACTATAAAATGGATTATCTTCAAAGTATTGTTTTAATGATCTCCTGAATTTCGTGGTTGACAATTCGATGACTTTTGTCGGAAGCTTATTAAACATACATATTTTATTGTACAATCCTTGTTTTTTTGCTTTTACTAATCGATTGCATGGTTTCTTTAAATGATTCTTTTTTCTTGTATAATATTTTGGGTTTGTAGCCAGTAGGATCTTTTCGTCATACATTTCCAACAAGCAGTTAAATATATATAATGATACAACGGTCATAATTTTATTATTTTTGAAGTGTTGTTTAACAGAGGTCCTTTTCTTTAGTCCTAACATAGTTCTCAAGGCTTGTTTCTGTGCTCTCATTACTTTAATGATATCTGTTGCATTTCCCCACACGGTAATCGCGTATCTCAATCGGGCCTGTATATAGGCATGATAAACTGTTAAAATAGTTTTTTTGTCCACTAACCTCTTAAGTTTCAATAATGCATAACTAGCACTGGCTAAGCTTTTACATAACTTAGTAATGTGTGCAGAATGACTGAGTGTATAGTCAACTGTATACCCTAAAAATGTGTTTTCCTTTACAGTAGCATCTCCTTTGCATCCCTTCTTTGAGTAATAATGCATTACAACACTCTTATCGGCGTTGAGAATAATCCCATTTGCGCAGAACCAGTCCTTTAAAATATTTTTTGCTTCTAGTATCTTCTTATCTAAATTTACTTTGTCCTTATCACTTATTCCCACATGTGTGTCGTCTGCAAACAAACTAACATATGTCCAATCTGGCATTGCATTCACTATGTCATTAACGTATATTAAGAATAGTACAGGCCCCAGTACCGAACCTTGCGGTACACCTATATCCATATGACATGTGGATGATCTTACATCATTTACGGATACCACTTGATTTCGGTTACTTAAATAGGTTCTCATCATACTCAGTTCTGGCCCTTCAAATCCATAATATTCCAATTTTCTAATTAATATATCGTGCCGTAAACAATCGAATGCCTTCGATAAATCGCAATATATACTTGCACATTTTTTCCTTTTGTCTAGAGATTCGATTATGTAATAAATTACCTTTCTTATTGCCATTTCAGTGGAACGTCTTGACCGAAACCCAAATTGAGAGTTTGTAAATAAATCATATTTCTCGAAATGGCTTATTATTCTCTTTTTAATAATAGTCTCCAGTATTTTTGACACTGTAGGCAGTATACAAACGGGTCTATAATTTCCTAGTTCTGTATGTTCGCCTTTTTTGTACAAAGGAATAACTTTTGCAGGTTTTAAGCAGTCAGGAAATGTGCCTTCTTCTAAACAGCCATTAATTACTAGGTGTAATAGTTCTATTAGATAATTATTCGATAGGATGAGTTCTCTTAATGTCTTAGAATTAATTTCAAAAATGTCAGGTGATGTCTTCTGTTTCATGTTTTTTACAATTGTCACTAGTTCTTGTACGTCTACTGAGTCAAAATTTATCTTATTTATTGTTTTAGGCTTCAAGTTCAAATATTCTAGGCATTTTTCCATATTTACATTAATATTTCCTGTCAGTTTTTTTGCAATGTTAACAAAAAAGGTATTAAAAGTGTCTGCTATATCTTTATAATTATCTATTTCTTGACCATTTTCAGTTTTTATCTTCTTTATCTCTTTCTTTTTCTCCTTCTTTTTGTTATATTTCACTTGTTCATTTACTATGTTCCAACTTTCCTTTATTTTGTTTTGTGACTTTTTGATTCTCTGTCTGTATTGTAGGCTTTTTGCCTATTATATATATTGAAATGAACAAACAATATGAAGCGCTCGTAACTTAGCTAGCGGAGGCACTCGCACGCGATTACCGAAGTTATGTGGCTGTTGACACGGTCAGTCCTTAGATGAGTTACTAAAAAGTGACATACCATATGGGCGCTTCCGTGCGTCGCATGGTAAGTTAAATGTAGGCTTTGCTGTTTTTTAATACGGTCGTTAAGATATAGCTAGGTTTGTAGGTTTGAAAACTCTGTACACTAGAGTTGCTCACTCTCATATCCTATCTTTTTTAATTGGTGAGTTGATTGAAAGTATTCTTAGATTGTTGTTGATCAGAATTGGTTTATTGGTTGGTGGTAACTCTCTCTTAGATGATGAAAATATAAAAAAGTTCTAAAAATGTAAAAAAAAAAACTAAAACCTTAACATTAACCACTAATATTGAGCAACCCAGTAATTTTCCATAGATATATTACAGATTAGATTTTTTGTATATTTCTTTCTATACCTACCTCTTTTTTCTACAAACAAAACCATGGAAAAAAACTTCACTCTTCCATGGATAAATGGCTATAATCGAAGGTTGCGCGAATTCAGTAGAACTCAATAGGAATGACGTCATCATGCACTACGCTGTAAAGAAAGTGCGAAAGAAACCGTCTATTGACGTAAATGTCAATACTATTGTGCAAACGAATTCGATGTGACGTTTGAGTAGAATAAAAGAATAGGTTGAAGCAAAAATGTTTTAGTTTTTTGTAGAATATTTTCATAAAAAATCTAGAAAATAGACCTAGTAAAAAATTGGCTAAATATGTTATAATATTGACTAAATGTACAAGTGAGTTTAGTTTTAACACTAAAATTAAAGCATTCTTACGCTTTCAAGGTTCGAATCCTGCCGGTCCTGACTATTTTTCCTCATTGACAAATTTATGGTTAAAAAATTAGTTTTATAAGAGTAGTTTCAGGAGTCTTCAAACTATGGTAACAGCGAGACTTGCTTAGTAATAAACTATTTCCACAAGTACGCCTTTCGGCTTGCAAGCAATGTGTAAGAATACTTCACAATTAATACACATCTATTGCAAATGTAAATAAAACTAGATCCATAATAGAACTACAGTTTTAACATGAAATTTTTTGGTTTCAACACTTTCGTAAGTGAAGAACGACAATTTTTAACGTGTTACAGCAGCCCCATTTTGATAGAGTTTTTATTGAGTACATGAAGAGTAGCAGGTATGGTATTTCCACGAAATTTGGATTTAGATTTATGTCAAGTTAAAAAATCCCGTTCCTAATATGTTTTGAGATACTACACAGATTTATCGGATAGGACATTTATGGGTAAAGATTATAGTTTGTTCTTTTTAACAGCTATTTTTGTCTAAACTAGGCATGTTTTTTCTGTGAGCCCATCTCGAGACAAGCGGAGGACGAGCAAGGTTTGACGTCAGAGTCTGCATTGGCAGAGACACTCCGGCGCCGAGGGCAGACGGCGCTCAGACGGGGCCAAAACAACTCTCATTCATGGGGTTACGTAACTGTAGTAGAAGGGGAGACAGTAGTTAACTTACAAATAATAAAAAAAGTTAAGAAAATCCTAAGAATTTTTTAAGAAAATAGAAAGCTCAAACTCAAGTCACAAGATAACAATCCAAAAGAATCAATCGAGAGTCAAGGCCCTCAGTTAAGAGAAGCACTGCTCAAGAAGGAGAAGCTCTAGATAAGAAGAGAAGGTTTGATGTCAGAGTCTGCATTGACTGACACAGAGTCAATAGAAAGCCACAAGAGAACTTCCCCAAGAATCAATAAAAGAGTCACGGACATTAGTGCGGTGGAAAACATGAACTGGAGAGTTACTACGAAAAAAAAACTCACATATCTGCATGGTAGTGAGTAGTTCATTTGTCAGTTACCATTCTCAAATATACTCATTATATCTGTAGCCAAGCGCCTAAGTGTGTGTCTCGTTCGAGACTCAGTACCATTTTAGTACAAGGCATATTTTAGACCCAGTGGCGCTTGGTCGGATGTCGCTTCAGGTGACTTTTTGGATAAATGTTTAACTTTCCAGTGTAAAATAGTACACATCCTGTTTTAATATTCAATAATTTATTTTCTTTATCATTCATTAATATATATTGTTACTGTACTAAAATGAAGACACAGGAAGGGACTAACCGACATGGCACGGGTGTACCCTCACCTAGTTTGTAGGGTTAATATCTAAGAAAGAAGTACAAAAATTATGAATAAATGATTTTTTAATTTGAATTGAATCCTTATGTAAACAGCCTGCTAACGAAACACAGTACATAAAACAAGCGTGTCAATTGAAAACCGAACCTGAATCTTCAAGTTTTATTTTTACTCCAATTCTCAGATAAAATAAATATGGCAGACAGTTATTTGCCAACGTTTAGTACGCCATTAGCTTTTTTTTAAATCTAGCTATATGATAAGCGCTTCAATGTATAGACAGCATAATGCAAAACACGTACCTAACTTAATGACCTAAAAGCACTTCAATGTACAAATAACATCAAGACTAAATTTCTAACATTGTACAAAGCCAAGGTACTGCCCCATCTCAGTCTACTGCGTCCAGGACTCCCTAGGTCTCTGCCAAATGTCTGCGTGGGCTTTCTATGGTGCTATGATTTACGATGCTGTAGTCATTTCGGGTGATGGGTGTGCGATGGGCGAAAGTAGACTGATCCTGGAAAGTTATTTATTTCGCATTTTTATGTAATGGATATAGTTAGGTATGAGATCTGGGTGATTTATTATGAAGACTTTTTTGTGTTTTACTGTAGATTGATTTATGCTTTATTAAGACACTTGTACAATAGAGAACTTTACATGAAATACAAAAATTTTGTCTAAATGTCGTAACTGGCGACCTTATCACTAACAGCGTCATCAGGCACATTCTCAACTAGTTCTCTGAGTTTTAGATTAGAGACATTTACATCACATACAACTTACTTATCGTCCATTATGAGAATCGAGTCTGATCTGAATGATTTTTAGTATGTTATAGATTGGAGGTACAACGGTTCTAACTCACAAGCGTAAAGATTCTTAAACGCATTTATGGACAAAGTTACCTGGTACAAATACCTAATTGCGTTTAACATAGAACATTCTTATGGTAAATCAAGGCCACAAACCTGTATACATTTTAGTATAATATAGAGATTTTTTTACTCAGAGATAAACAAGACAAAATTACCTGTAAAATTGTGTTTCTGTAAGCTATTGTGCAAGCGAACAAAAATTATGAGTAGGTATTTATTTTTATGTAAACTGTATAATCGTGTCGTGAACATCTTCAAAGACAGTTAGAGATAAGTAAAGATTGTGAATAGAAAGTGACACTTAGTATACAATAGAAAGTACACAGTACTTATACATATAATAAAACTATCAATGCTTAGAAGTTGTATAGTTAAGTGTCTGTGTTACGCTTCGATATTTTTAACAAAAATATACAGACAAACTTTAGTTATAATTTACCCAGCAACTAGCCGTTTTTTTACAAGTGAGGGTTTATGTCTAAAAAGCTTCTGAATGCCTCTAATGCCATTCAAAATCTGTTCTTCCCACAGTTCCACACAAAACATCACAAATCTATAGGAAGAAGACATTCAAGAAGGCAAAGGTATATAGACTTTATTCTTATGACATATAAGGAGCAATATTGTGCTGCGTACCGAATGCCGGTAAAAACCTCAATTATATTTACAAAGTTTCTATCAAAGTAAGTTATTAAAGTATTGATCGAAGTATGTACCAGAAATAGCCGATGCGTAAATATAATATTTTAGTCTTATTTTCCTGTAATATCTCAAACTACGCATTAGAAAACTAGAACAACCCCCTGCGATCATGGCGCCGACACATTTATACTCCTAACACCATAAATAACCAGTAAACACTTTTATAGCTTCATTTATTGTCCGGTCAAATCTATTTACTAACAAAACAAAACTGTAAAATATATCAATATGGTATTCCTCGTCGTATAGATAAACTGGCTACGCAAGCGACGCCTACGGAGTGAATTTCGTAGCATTCATATACGCGAGAACGAGACACGCTATCACATCTACGCGTATTTTTTACGGGTTGGAAAGAGATGGAGATGGTTATCGATCGACTTGCGTCACACAGAAAGCGTGGGCGCGATGACGTCACGCGGCGCCGGCCAATGGCATGCGGTGGAAAAGGCGCCAGGAGTCATAGAAACTAGTGGAAATTATTCGAGTTTACAATTTTTCCGAGACGTTCTTATTTTGTTCGGTGAGGGTTTCCGTTGGCTCGCTATTTTATTGGTTCGATATTGGTGGGTGTTTTATACTTTAAGTTATTTCTGTCACAACATTGCGACATCATAAATTATGTCTAGTGTGGTGTACAGAAAACCCTCAGCGTACAACACAAATTGCAGCAATACAAATGTAAATAGAAATGTACGTACACCTTCAAAGGACAAATAAAGGAATTTTGAATTTGAATGGAATATAGTATGTATAATCTTTTGCGACAATATTTTTACAACGATTTCCTAGTTTCTAAAAATAAGGGTAATATGGATGAAAAATATAATGTTTTGTACCTATATCACTTAAATTCTTTTGCAATTATTCTTTCAGCACATAACAATACATTTTTAGTGATTAGCAATTGATATTCATGATAAAAACAACATAGGACGTACGATGAAACCACATTTTGTAGCAACTAATATTTTTTATTGGCTTCCCTTATACATTAATATTTTCTTACTTCCAAAATAATGTGGGCTAAAGATGATGGACAAGGAGAAAAATAATTCGATAGCATAAAATCAAATAAAAGTGGAAATATTGTCCATAATGCCATCTTTTAGCAACCCATATACAACTACATTATTAAAAGTTGTTAACAGCGCCATCTAGTGAATTTTATGAATGCTTGAAAACCTGACTCTGCTTGAAAGTAATGGTTGTCGTGGGTGTGTAATCCGACTTTAGCAGTATATAAAACTTGAACTAGATGGCGTTGTTATAAGTTTGGCTAAAGAGAACATTTTATTGACACAAGCACAAACTGAGAGGTAAAAAATGCATTGTATTGTAGTATACTAATTTAAATTCACATAAATATTAATAACGCCCCTTTAAACTTTAATAAAGGTAGAAAAAGTTTATTTTAGTCCAATAAGTAAAAGTAATAATCCACTACTCTGGTGTAAATTTTAATTTCTTACATAATTTTTCGTAGATTTATAATTTCTTTTATAGATATGTTCTTATCCAGTTTCTTAATTTATATTCAAACGTTGTCAACGAGGGCACTGATCCTATGTTTGTATTGGCTTATAAAATATAGAATATTTACAATGAGAAGTTATAGCACCATCACTTAAACTTCCCGCGCGTCCTGTGAACGCGCCGAATGAAAGCAACGATTTGAATGGTCCAATGACAGCGACTCCCGCGGCGTCGCTTGTAAATTCACCGGACCCCGCGCGAGTCGAGTCAGTTATGTTAGAGTCAGAACGCCAAGCTCGCAAGCGCATGGTAAAAAAACCCATGCGCTATGCTGATTATATTATATAGTTTAGTGATAAGATTCGGGCCAAGAGGCCCTGGCGCCCAAGTTTGTAAATTATAGTGTGTGTGAATAAACATTAAGGATGTACTACTACCTATATTGTGTTTTCATTCATAGATGCTAAAGTGGCTGCCCAACTTTGGGGCATGTGTTTGTTGTGCAGTGAAGTATAGTATAATCGTCAATAATGCCGCGTGCACGACGCCAAACACGCCGTCAATCTGAGTTTTACGATGCCGACGAGGCGGACGAGTCCGCCCCGGCGTCGGCCTCCGCCGGCGTGCCCTTGAGCGACGTTGCCTCGCTTATGGCGTCGCTCCAGCAGTCTCAGACTGAGGCCCTCGAACGCATAATGACTCGTGTGCTCGGGCCTCGTCTCGACTCACCGCATGAATTCAACCAGACCTTCTCCGCGCCCTCGGGACACTTCGCTGCGTGCAAGGCGCGCTTCAGCGGAGCGTCGGGCGAGGCGGTCGAGGTATTCATCGACGCCATGCAAGCGTACCGGGAGTGCAGTAACATCTCTGAAGAGAACGCGATGCGCGGCCTCTCGATGCTGCTGACGGGAGACGCGGCAGTATGGTGGCAAGGCACCAGGCATGACGTAACCAGTTTCGACGAAGCTATCGTAGCGCTTCAAAATGCATTCGGGGAACGACGCCCTCCGCATAAGCTATACAGAGAGCTTTTTAACAATCCACAACAACACGACCAGAAAACTGAGATTTTCACGGCTAGAGCTAGAGCCTTACTGGCGAAGTTACCGAGGGGTGATATAAGTGAGAGAGCAGAGCTTGATATGATCTTTGGCCTCCTTCATCACAAAATCAGGTCACGCCTTCGGCGCGATGAATTTAATACCTACGGTGAATTACTGTCAAAAGTACGAGAGATTGAAGAAACCTATGAGGATGAATTCAAGCATCAGAAGCGAAGTATGCCACCTGCTGCCTCCGCCGCCATTGCGCGCGCCCCGGCCGCTGCCGTGCACGCTCTACCGACCGCCGCCGCGCACGCTCTGCCGACCGCCGCCGCGCACGCGTCGCCCGCTGCCGCGCACACTTCGCCCGCCGCCGGCGCTTATGCATCTACCGCGCGTGCTGCACCTGCCGCCGCACGCTCTGCTGTCGCCGCGCATCAACATGTTCAAGCCGAACCGAAGCTGTACTGCCTCTACTGCCGCTCCCGCGGCCATACTAGAGACACTTGCATTAAGTTAAAGAATAAGGCTAATATTGGCAATGATATTGTACCATCATGTTATCAATGTGGAGAAAAGGGTGTCACTCGTAGTCAGTGCTCTAAGTGCGCTAATACATGTGTAATGTCATTGGATCTTTCTCACTCGGTTGCATTGGTTGACAGCTGTATAGATTCATACCCACAGAAACACCACAATGACAATGATGGTAAGGTTGAGACGGCAACTCCCACGCCTAATCCCACGGACTACCAGGTAATATTTTCTTATTATTGTAGTAATGAACAAAAGAGCCTTCGACCCATTCTTGGTGTGTCAGTGCTTAATAAAAAAGATAATGGCTTACTTGATACAGGGTCTAAGAGAACCATTATTGGATCTTTACTGTACAAACACCTTCGAGAGATCAACCATGCTTTCAAGGAAACCACCAGACAGGTGCGACTGGCTGATGGTTCAGTCCAAGTTCGACCAGTCCTACTGACTGATGTTAACTTTGAAATTGTTGAAAATAGAAGCATCCAACTCGAATGTATTGTGTTCCCAGACAGCTCTAACGATACACTATTGGGGATTGATTTCATTAAAGCAGCTGGGATGTTGCTTGACTTTGATAAATCTGTTTGGACACTTTCAAACAGCCAACATGTTTATAAATTACAGTTTGAAGCGGACAACTCCAGCGTGGTATCTGCAGCCTGCCTTCGTGACGATGAGGGGCTGATGTTGAGTGGAGAGCAGAGACAGCAGCTGGCCGACCTTCTGTGGAAGAACCAAGACATCTTCCAAGCAGGGGGAGAGCCTACTCCTTTTGCGCAACATCACATTGATACCGTCGACTTCCCGCACACCACTGCCGCTGACCTCCGAGCTGCCCAGATGGAAGACTCAGACGTGCGCAAAATCATCGAGGCTCTTGAGGGTGCTGAGCAACTTCCAGTCGCCCAATGGTCAGAGCGCGGATATATCGTATCACAGGGAGTACTGTATCGATATGACCCTGACGGTGAGTTCGAGGAGGTACAGCTGGTGTTGCCATCATCTATGAGAGGGGAAGTAATGAGACAATTACATGATTCATCCACGGCTGGTCACCAAGGTATCGAGAGAACGTTATATCGGCTGCGAGAGCGGTACTATTTCCCCGGCATGCGGCGGTTTGTTACCGAATATTTGAAACAATGCGCTGACTGCCTTAGATATAAGCCATCCAACCAAAAGCCAGCAGGTCTCTTGCAGACTCCTGTATTGCAGCAGAGAGGAGAGGTTCTAGCTATCGACCTTTTTGGCCCTCTGCCACCAGGAGATCAGGGGGAGCGCTGGGTACTTCTCGTGGAGGACGTCGCCACCAGGTGGGTCGAGCTGTTTAGTCTCGCCGACGCCACTTCCGAGGCATGCGCGCGTAAGCTACTAGAAGAATACTTCCTAAGGTATGGCGTGCCCCGTCGCATCATCTCTGACAATGGCGTACAATTTATATCGGCAGTTATGCAGCAGTGCATGCATTTGCTTGATGTAAAACAAGAACTAATTCCCGTTTATCACCCTGAGGCAAACCCAGCTGAGAGGAAAAATAGAGACATGAAAACTCAGCTGGCCATACTAGTTAAAAAGGTTCATACTAAGTGGCCCGATTACCTAGCGCATGTACGTTTTGCCATGAACAGCGCGGTATGTACGACCACTGGCAGAACACCTGCCTATTTGAATTTTGCTCGTGAGTTACGAACCCCTTTTGACGCGTCCCACGATCTACGCTCTGTTCTTACAAAAGATAATTTTGTTCCGCAGATCACTCCTTATTTGAAGTCCTTCGTGAACACACTACGTGATATCAGGGAGAGCGTTGAACAGCAGCAGGACCGGCGCAAGGCTACCGCCGACGACGCCCGTCGCCCCTTTCCTGTACTTCAACCGGGAGATGCAGTCCTTGTTAGCGTGAAAAATATTAGCGATGCAAGCAAGGGAATAACGTCAAAATTCATGCCCAAACGGGACGGCCCTTACTTTATCCAAAAGGTTGTTAGTCCTACTACTTTCTTATTGGTTGACTCCAAGGGCCATCCAATAGGAAAGTATCACAGTACGGATCTTACTCCAGTCAATAATAATTTTAATACCGGCCCTCCCGTTTTACCAAAACGACCCCGAGGTAGACCTTGCAATCCCAGGTCGGAAACGAGACGTTCTTCCAACCTGGAGGGGGAGTATATAGCACCATCACTTAAACTTCCCGCGCGTCCTGTGAACGCGCCGAATGAAAGCAACGATTTGAATGGTCCAATGACAGCGACTCCCGCGGCGTCGCTTGTAAATTCACCGGACCCCGCGCGAGTCGAGTCAGTTATGTTAGAGTCAGAACGCCAAGCTCGCAAGCGCATGGTAAAAAAACCCATGCGCTATGCTGATTATATTATATAGTTTAGTGATAAGATTCGGGCCAAGAGGCCCTGGCGCCCAAGTTTGTAAATTATAGTGTGTGTGAATAAACATTAAGGATGTACTACTACCTATATTGTGTTTTCATTCATAGATGCTAAAAAGTTCAATAACCTCTTATATTTTATTAACTTGCAAAAAGCTCTGGCGAATCAAGTATTTTTTTATGGAAAGAGGTTATAAAACAAATAAAAAACATGAAATATCCTATGTTATGTCTGTAATAGGTTACATTGACCTTATAATAGGATTTTTTGTGTCGAAGACCTCATTTTTAAGACGGATCTGTGGTACAGATTATATCATACTAGGTAGTTCTTTTCATGGTAAGTATTGTGATCTTGTGGTTTTAAATTATTTTTTGCAAAGTAAGGCAAGTTTAATATATATTTATTTATTTTTTAGCCGGAGCACTGAATACAGAATACAAAAGAGTTAACATGTCTAAAGCACTGCGATTAACTGAATTGTCTGATCCAATTTATTTTTTGCAACACATGAATAAATACTCAATAACACAAATTTTATATAATGTATATATTTATTTCAAAACAACAAAAATTAATAGTAACACTTCCAAATAATAATAAAAAATAAACATTATATAATATACATCATAAAAAAAAACTAATCTTCATATATAATTTGTTCATATTTTTTATATTATCTTTTATTTGGTTAATCTAGTTTAACTCATCAAAATAATAACCCCGCTAATTACATTTGGATTTCAGCGGCTAATGTATACTTCTTCATGGCTTTAGTTTACTTTCTTTATCCCCTGTATGTATTATTATGGAATGCTTTGCCTCTTTCTATACGTAAGTCTAAATCCCTATTAATTTTTCAAAATCAAATTTTCCACCATTTTTTGACTTTGGCAAATTTGTTATTAATTATTCTGTATGTAAACAAGTAGTGTATGTGTTATAATGACTTAACTTTATTTTTTCATAAAAATTTTTATTTTCTTGATTGTGTAGGTATTTGTTGTTGTAGTTAGGATTTTTTTTGTATTTATTTATAAATTCCTTATATTTGTTTTAGTACACCTCTGACCCTTTTCTTCTCAGCTAATCGTGTCCATCCAAAGGTTGCCTGGAAGAAATCGCTTAAGGCGATAAGGCCGCCCATATGTACGTCATCATAAATTTATCCTTTCATGTAATTCTTTCATGTTGGTGTGCAATAAAGACATATTATTATTGTTATTGTATACAACAATAAGGTTTTATTTAACTCTTAGTCTAGTTTTACTTATCAATTATCACCTGGTTAAATAAATTAGAATTTCGGGGGCTAATTTACTCGTATACCTAATTATAAACATGCAAGTAAGTTTATTCTATTCTTAACGTAAATATATATTCAAATAGGCATGGTTTTTGTTTATTTTAAAATCCCCTGTATACCTAATATAATACAACTATAAGGTTTTATTTAACTTTTTGCCACACCGTGCCTTACCATGGTATGATTCACTGACCACAATGCCATGACCTCATGCAGTCAATGATGGAGAGGATATCATGTTTTGTCTGTTAGTTTTTCGACACGTTTTTGTGATTTTATGCCTTTTTTGTTGTCGGTTCGGTAAAAACTTAAAGTTTAGGTTGTATTCAGCTTACTTGTATTTAAATGAATTATCAGGTGTTGCGGTTAATTAAGAAAATATACCTTAAAGGTTTGGATGATATTTAATTGGAATTAATTTAGTATTCCAGTAGTTGGTATTACCTAAGTCAATTTTTAAATAAATTGTTGCAATTGGTTATGAAAAATAGACTTTAAATGGGTTTGAGTGTTATTAAAGTAAGTTAATTAATTAAGTAGGTAATTAATTGCTCACGAGGTACATAATGACAACTGACGACGTTTAAAGTGACCCGGATTCTCCTCCTTGAGTCGTACTCCTCAGCACTGAGGGTCGTTTGTTTTTTCTGTTCCGTGGTCGTGATTCTTCCGCAAAACTGATTCATTACATAGTAGATTGATAGATAGAATAGAAAACACTTTATTATAAACACCAACAAACAGGAAAAAACACAATGAAACAATCAAAACTTAAAATTAGTGTCCTAATTGGCGACCTTATCGCTCTAAGCGATCTCTTCCAGGATCTTTTTCTTCATTTGGAGAGTTCACGCGTGTTTTTTTTACTTGGGATTGGGATAGGTAATAGGTTTGCGTTTGACTAAAGCCTGCTAAGCATTGCTGCAGCCTAGGGTGTATATAAAGTATTTGGGTTTATTACGTTTCATCGCGATATTTTCCCACACTGTTAAGCAAGTAAAAATCTACACTTAACACGAAAAATAAGAAGACATTACTATTTTCGTAGCGTACCAGTCAGAAAGAGAACTGGATCACAAACAAGGTTGCTTATTCACACCTTTATTGTACGCCACATGAATATAAGAACAATTTATTTGTTTTTAGTGTTTTTAGATCGTCGGTCTATTTGCCACTTTTTTATAAAACAAAATAATTTCTTCTTGTTTTAATTTCTTATTTTTGTGCACCTGAATTCAATCTGTGCAAGACCAGGACGAGTAAGGTACTAGAGCAGAGGTCTATGCTCAGCAGTGGGCGATAACGGGCTGATGATGATGATTTTTTCTGGGTTTCCTATAATAGTAGCTTAGTTACTGTAACTGGTATAAAAAATTAATAACTTTGCAAATAAAAAGCGAGTGTGGCTTAGCGGTTCTAGTGTCTGCTTTTCATCCAGATGCACCTTGGTTCGAATCCAGCCCTACACTAATGACTTGTGTTTTCAAGTTATGTGTGGATTTGCACTCGCTTAGCGGTGAAGGAACACATCGTGAGGAAACCGACATGTTTGAGGACCACAATATCCGAGGTCTTGTGTCTTCTGTGGAAGGACCTGGGCGCCTCCACGATGTATCTGCCCAAGAAAACTCCCCTAGCGAATGAATTCTGCGGGGCAGTCACGACCCTCAGTCATGAGGAATACGACTCAAGTGAGAACTTCGCAAATTCTATAGGTTTCTTATGTTACATGCGCCTTATTCATAATTCAAATTCGCAATGTTTGTACAGAATCTTTTCATATGTAACAAGCCGTTGTTAATTAATACCTATGATTCACACGAGAGAAAGTTGTGATGTATTATCTCAACTGTTGTTAACTCAATTAGAAGTAATTATCACCGCTTACTCATAGACAATCGTGAATTGAATAAAAATAATAATGAAGAGATTGGTAAGATAACTGTTTTAATAAATAGTTATATTAGGTTATTATACGAATTTAGAATGGATACCTAACTAATATTTGTTCATTTTTTTTGTTTCCAAACACTTTATTTTAAAGTAAAGCGGATCCGTGCCGGGGACAGCGACACGCTAAAAAAGGGTTACTTCCCGTTGTCCCCGGAGCCATGAGCCGTACCGGGGACAACGGGGACACGTCCACCGGGGCAACGGGAAGGAACCAAATATATCATAGATATTTATTCAAGCACTTCAGCAGATACTTAAAAATATAAACATAAACAATATTAAACTGATTCTGAACTAAGCCACAGAATAATGACTAAGCTCATATTATTACAACTAGTGCGTGCTCGCGGCTGGACTCGCATTAAGAAGTAAAACTTGCATCCCCTATTTCACCCCTTTAAAAGCGGCGTTTCCAAAAATCCTTTCTTAGTGGATGCCTACGTCATAACATCTATCTGCATGCCAAATTTCAGCCCGTTCCGTCCTGTGGTTTGGGCTGTGCGTTGATAGATTACTATATCAGTCAGTCACCTTTGAGTTTTTTATATTTATTTCATTCCAAATCATTAAAAGATATACGTTTAAAATAACGCTTCGCTTACATACTTAGTTCAACATTATAATTAAATAAATAATACAATAATAATATTATGTTCCGGGACATTATGCACAGCGCCATCTAGCCCCACAATAAGCAAACACTTGTGACATGGGTACTTGATAACGGATATGATACCGGTCTACCTATATACTTTTATTTTTGTAAATACTTATCTACTTATTATACATAGATACTAAATTCTTACCTATGTATTTTATTTTAATGCACAAGGTTCCAAAGACTCGCACCAAGCGTTTTGCTTCGACTTTCATCGTGCGAACAGCCAAGCTGTGGAACTCCTTGCCCGAATCTCTATTCCCCTTGAACTATAATTTGTCGGTCTTCATGTCGAGGGTAAACCGGTTTCTTCTAGGCAAGCGCGCTAGATAATAATAATAATAATAATATGTCTTTATTGCACACCAACATGAAAGAAATACATGAAAGGATAAATTTATGATGACGTACATATGGGCGGCCTTATCGCCTTAAGATCGATAGATTAGATCGTAGATTACAACGTTGCTTAACATCAGGAGAGTTGTAGTCAAGCGTAAGCCTATATCATGTAAAAAAAAACAAGTTTTACTCTAACAAGACTTATTCAATAAAATAATATGATTCTGATGAGTCCAACAAATTCAAAATGGACATAAAACAGATCAACATTACAAAACTAGTTTATTTATGATATCCTGGAATGTGGCCACAAAGCCACGTTTTTGCAAAGGTCAATATTTTCACAAATTCACATTTTATGGTCTGGTTAGTATTTATGGGTCCGTTGGCCTTGGACTAGACGGTGTTTATAGAAAGGAATTTGTTTATGATAATATTACGTAATCTTATATAAATAATTTTAATGTGGAGAAAAAAAGCCTTTGAGAGAAGTATTATTCCAAAAAAAGGAGGTTATCAATTCTTCTGAAAGTTTTTTTTTTAATTTCAATTCCTCTACATTTACACTTACTCAGGGTAAATTTACCTGTTCACGAGGGAATTAGAGCGTAGCTAAACTTAAAACAATTACTAATTATAAACAACATATACTTAACACCTTTTTAACACCTACTTTTTTATATATCCAGAACTTCTCGGCTATAATAAAATATAAAAACAAGTGAAGGAAAACTAAACATACCTACTACTTCTAACTACTACAAAAAGGGGCACTTAGAAAATCTTTAGAAAAGCCTAAAGATAATCTAAGTGCTCCAGCCCACTACCAGAGGGCAGCGTGCCCAGCATGCTGGCCGCATTACCACGCTGGATGGCAATGCTGATACGTTGAGCCAGAAAAAGGCCAGCATTTTGGTCATGCGTCGCGTCAACCAAGAAATAATTAAATTTAGGTATAATTAATATAACATAATAAATAAATTAAATTTAGGTATTTTTATTAAAAACCTGTACCAACTTTTATACAGATATAAGACATTCTTTGAATCTTTATTACGTATTTATATTGTGTACAATAATTTCGCGTGAGTTACCTACATCTTCGGTAGTATAGTGGTCAGTATCCCCGCCTGTCACGCGGGAGACCGGGGTTCGATTCCCCGCCGGAGAGTTCTATTTTTGCCATGTTATTTCTCAAAACTATTATGTATTTACTTTTATTTTTATACCTTGCTTGATATTGATATCTGAAATTCACACTTTAAAAGACTACACTCATAGAGTATAATACTATTCTACACTATAACCTCATACGTCACACCATTGCCACAGATAAGATATCAGTTTTCAGACCGTTTCACGAGAGAGTTCCCTCAGTAAAGGCGCCATAACCGCATGATTTAATCATCTAATAACTATAAAATGTTAGTTCCAAACTTTTCCGTGGGACTTATTTCGTGAAACACTCGCTGCACTCGCTACAAATCTCTGCGCTCGGATAAAAGCGGAACTAAAGTTAAGACCAAATTAAGTTCGTGCACGTAAAAAGTGCTGCCACCACTCGCACATTACAATCTATCTTTGCAAATTTGTACTACGCATTGGTGATATGGGTATAAATGGAACAGTCGTGATATGTCAACTTGACATTAGAGGGCCCTTTGGTATTGCTACAAAGGAAATGTTTGGGTCACGGACCTTGCACTTTTTAAGTAATCTATTATATTTGTAAACTCATGTTGGATACTTACTAATAATTTTAAGCTTGATTTTGACCTATTGATAAGATTAAGGCAAATTATGGTGTCTTATATCTTTTTTATATCCTTCACCCTTCAGAAAGCGGTGTAAGATTAACATTAGATAAAAAGAAACTAATTCAGTAGCGTATAATGTAAAAATGACTCACAAAGAACAATTAAGTTTATTAAATGGATAAAATAATGGAATATCTATTGCAACGTGTAACTGTGTACTGAAGATAATTAAAATAAAACTAGATTATCTGCCGTTTTCACAATCACATTATACATAGTAGTTAATATAATGTATATATATTTTTTGGCAGGCTGTAGTCAAACGTAATCCTAGACCACGTAAAAAAAAAACTTATAAACCAATCACTTGTATTATGTATTCTGTGCAATCACTTAGTACAATTTTATTCTATTTTGGGTTGAAATACATGGTTGACTATATTCGAACACGATCGCAGCCGCCTCCGTGGCGCAATTGGTTAGCGCGTTCGGCTGTTAACCGAAAGGTTGGTGGTTCAAGCCCACCCGGGGGCGTAATCTTTTTGCAGTTTTACAATATACAATTTACTAAATATCCAAATGTTCTGTGGGATTGGAGTGCTCAAATTATTTATTTCATAGATCATCTTTATTTTTTTTACATGATATTGCCTGCTTTTGCAACTTGCCTGATGTGAAATCACTAGTCAAGCGGAAGCTGTATTTTTATTTTCATATAGGTAACTTTAATGTTATAATCATATCATACAAAATAAATTAATATGTTTTGTTACCAAGCGATGCAAGCTACAAATTATTTTATGTATATCTCAAAAATGGGGATGATAGGGAAAAGGATGCCCGAGGTTCTTATTTTGTCATAACCTAGTTCAGAGAACAAGATATAGATGGCGCTGTTCAACAATATTATTTGTCACGATAACACAAGAATGAATATAAACCCTGTTATTCTGTTATTTGTGCTGTCATGATAGAAATGTTATGAACAAATTTTGTTTTCAAGTCATTTGTAGCACAAATATTTCGAAACATTTGATATATAAATGATTAATGGTGTATTTGTCTATTTTGACTGTGCCTTCATACCCTTCGATAGCTCAGTTGGTAGAGCGGTGGACTGTAGAGGTTATTTGATGCTGTTATCCATAGGTCGCTGGTTCAAATCCGGCTCGAAGGAATCTTTTGCATATTTCATTTCAATTTTTGATATTTATTATTGGTAAGGTAGAATGTAAAAAACCTGCTATTTGCATCCCAGCAACAATTAAAAGTTTTTATTTGTAAAGTTTATCTATTATACTAAAATTAAATACCTATTCCACATTACGGATATACACAAAAAATACATAAATAATCAAAAATAAACGTAAAAATACGTAAGTAGATTTAATCTATTCAAAGGTAATCGATTTTTAATCTCAAATTAGACTAAAATCATAGTAAAGTCTCTAATTTATTGTGTGAATAATTACTTTTAGCATGTGAATTGTGCCTACGAATGATTATTATATTATGTGAAACAAACTTGTTTGCCTCGACCGAAACTGTATCCGTTCTGATAAAGTTAAGTTAACGCAAATTAAATGGACCTCGATAACTTATTTTTAATTTATTGACCACAGGGTTAAATTATACAAAATAATTTTAAATCAATATTCGTCGACATTGTACTTAAAAAGTCTAATAAAATTGCTTCAAATCAATTGTGTTTCACTTTTCAACTAAGCATATTTACAACTAGCGGACGCACGGGTGTTTCGCTCGCATTATATTTATATTAAAAATACTAATAAGGCCTCATACTACCTACAAACTAAAAATCATGACGATCCGTTCAACCGTTTTTGCTTGATGAGCGTTTAGGTAAATATACAGACATACAATCTAAAATGAAACGTTTTCTGTTAAGTATAGATTTTAAGTACCTATACCCAATTTTTTTATATCTTCTTATGTTCACAGTTTTGACCCTCTTCAGCTTTATTACATATATAGATAGATAAATAAATCAATTTTTGCATATCGTCCAAGGACAAATATGATTTCCTATGTCCAAATAGATAACATATCCTCAACAAATCAGCCGAAACAACCGTAACCCGATTCATTCGACATCTCAGTGTTATCTATTCGCCTTGAATTCAATCCAATTCCTTTCTAAATATGCTTAACAATATTATTTGCATACGAAACGCGTGTGAATTTTGTGTCAGCCATTTTTTGTACGACATGATAGATTAATTCATGTTTCTTGGTTATTAACGTTACTATAGTCTAACCAAAAAATGTAGAAAACGTGGTGGCGCCACTTGTAGTAGGCAAATAGATACCAGATAGATAAATAAAACTCTTTATTGTTACACACATAATATGTTCACTTGGAAAAAATAAGAACAGAAACACAAAAAACTTAAAAATAGTGCCACAACTGACGGCCTTATCGCTTAAGCAAAAAAGTAGTTACTTACTAAACATGTTTGCTTGCAATGATGTCTTTTCTGAGTGTTGTGTGTGTGCTATTAAAAATATTAGTCCTTTTCCTGACGATTACACTATTGTGAACAGGAAAAGAAAGTTGTACAAAGATGTACAATTATTATGATTAAGATAAGATAAGATAAGATAAGATATTTCTTCAATGCACATCAAAAAAATTAAATGATGAAAGAAATTTAAAAACTATTTTAATGCACATTGGGCGGCCTTATCGCCTTAGGCAATTTCTTCCAGGCAACCTTTGGATGATTAATTTTTATTAAACACTTTACTTTGTGACAACATTCATGATAATTTTTGTATAAAAAAATAATGAAGAAATTAGTTTCTATTCTACAATTCTTTGTTTCACTATAGATTAATTCATGTGTCTTGGTTATTAACGTTATTAGATCAGGGTCGGATATTTTAGATTTGTGGCTTAATTGTTTTGTACCGGATATGCCTTGGCTTTTGTAGAATTTAGAGTTTATACTAAAGTCAATATGGTCATACAAATAATATACACAGTAGGTACTTAACGGCAGTCATATTCAGTGACGTCACTAATCTATATAGGTATATAAAACTCAAAGGTGACTGACTAATTGACTGACTGACTGACTGATATAGTGATCTATTAACGCACAGCCCAAACCACTGGACGGATCGAGCTGAAATTTGGAATGAAGGTAGATGTAATGGCGCAGGCATCCGCTAAGAAAGGATTTTTGGAAATGCCACTTTTAAAGGGGTGGAAAAGAGGATGCAAGTTTTACTTCTTAATGCGAGCGTAGCCGCGAGCACCCACTTGTTGCTTATAAAGATCGTGACTATATTTATGAGGATAATGGTTATCTGTAAACGGGGGAAATGGAGTATACTCAGTCACAGTCCCTGAAATAAGAATGAAGTTATGAATTTCATGATACCAAATAATCATTTATTAACTCAAATAAGAAGACATTAGTATAACATATGCTCTAATAAGTATATTAACTAAATCAAAATTTACCTGAGTATACAGATCCCTGGCTTCTGCTGTAGGATTCCCTGTGTCGCTGAGTTCAGGGTTCTTCCGAATGTCATCATCACAAGTTTAAATTTAGCAATGAGCAGATAATAGCCATAATAAGTTTATATATTAAAATAGAAAAACTTTGTATAAGATCAGTAACATACAAAGTATATCTCATGAAACCCTAATCTACCATTCGTATCTTTCAAACAAAATAGCCGAGGTGATTAAATCCTCATTACGTCAAAAGAGTTCTAATAAGCTGCAATAAAGTTATCTAGGCTATACAGTATGCATGATTCTGAAATACCTACGAAGTGGCAACATTGTAAAAAGTCGCAATTTCAATTATTCGCGGTTTTATAACAAGAATTCACTTGTATGTACTTACCTCGTCATCATATGTAACAGAGTAATTTGGATAACTTATGCAATTCATACAGGTATCAGTGGAAAGATTATATTTCTTCTTCTTTTCGAATGAGAGTGGCCATCCCAGGTGTCAAGAGTTTGTCAAGATCATACTAAAAGAGAATCAAATGACCATTCAAGTAAATTAACCCGTTCGTTACAAACACAACTTTATCATTTGCTGTAATGGTTTTTATTTCGATTATAATTCAGATACACAGAAGGAATTAAACGTAAAAACATGCCTTATTTTGAATAATTCGGTAACTGAATTGTACAAAAGAATTTATTGCTTATTTTGTGCCCGTGAAACACAAACTATAAAAATTAAGAGAGAAGAGAACTAATATCATAAAATATGCTACACAAATTACAATATCTCGTCAAATTGAATTTATAACTTTTAGTTTTAACAAAATTTTAGAAGTTAGAATATCTATATATATAAGGCAAAAGAAAACTATTTAAAATACTTTTGTCATCCATATTATTCGCTGATACTATTCAACAATTGCAGATAACAGTATAGTAGATTTATGTAGGTCTATGAAAGTAGCTATAATATAATTCTGGAATCTGGAAAGTTATCACCCATGGAAGGGCTAATCCTGAAGACCTCACGTCCTACTCAGTACTGTGACAAAGTACAAAGCCCAAAAGAAACTAATAAAATCAAAAGAAAACACCTTAAAAACACATCGGAATCTGCGGGCACCTTGTTGTATATATGTTGTATATATTTTAGATTATATTATAGTTGTTAATTTATAGTATTTTAAGTTTATTATAAGGTTTAGTTTTTAATAACTTACTATTATTTCCCTATGTGTTTTGTAATTTGTTTTGAATAAACATTTATTTATAGCAATTAAAATTCTTTTATTATATTAAATTAAAGAAAACAGAGCAATCTGCTGTAACCTTGTATGTAATACATATATTCAGTTCACCAAGATGTTCATCCAAATAAGGGCACGAGGCCTCGATCTTGATATTTCAGGTTTACAGTTGTTACGATATGACCTGACCATGGGCACTCTGAAGCAAGGTGATGTAAAACCACAGGGAGCGTATTGTTTTTTTCTTGTTGCAATTTCGCCTGATTTTTAAATAAAATCACATAATATAATGTTTATAGATGAAAGTTTGTGCGTGTGTGAGTTTTTTTTTTTTTTTTACTTTTGACTACAGCCTGCCTGATGTTAAGCATTGCTGCAGCCTAGGGTGTAACACGTTTACCTAGAAGATACCTATTAACTCTAGATTTGAAAACCCCTGGATTGTAGTTCGCAGGAAACACAGCTTCTGGTAAAGTGTTCCAGAGCTTTGCCGTCCGTACAATAAACGTAGAAGCAAAGCGCTGTGTTCGACACTTCGGCACTTCCACCATAAAACGATGTCTACCTGCGGACTTTCTGCTTGTTCGGTAATAAAAAATGTTTGAAATGTATGTTTGATAAATAGATAGGTTCGAAATAAAATAAAACATAATACAAAAAAGAGAACATTTAATCTAATGCCACAAACGGCGGCATTATCGCTGAAAGCGATCTCTTCCAGGCAACCGTAGGATGGAGAGGAAATAATAAAAAAGACTAGACGGGGTGTACAATAAAGATCACAGGAAATTTAACTGTTAGAACTTAAACAATTAAAAGTAATAATAAACTATGTACTTAAACCACAGAAATCTAAATAAACAGGTAATATTTAGATTTCTGTGACTTAAACCCATTATGAACGCTGCCATTTGCTACTTTATCAAGCACAAACGCTGAAATTTGAATGAAATTTGGTATGGAGTTAGGTTAGATCCTGGTCACAAACTATTTTTATCACTTGAAAGCAGATAACACTGTGAAGATTAATTTTCAAAGCACTTACAATTAAAATAAAAAATACCTTTTCTCGATTGCAATATTTTTTAAGATAAATTATTATTAAATTATAAATTATGCCTCATCGATGTCCGTGCGGCCAGAACGTGGACATGTCCGGACGACACGGGTTGGCCTGTGTGAAGAGTGCTGGCAGACTTTATCGTCACTGGGTGCTCAATGATTTAGTCAGGCGGGCACTCTCCACCGCTGGCATGCCTTCGGTGCTTGAGCCGAGTGGGCTCTCACGTGATGACGGCAAGAGGCCAGACGGCGCTACTTTAGTACCGTGGTGTCTCGGCCGTCCTTTGGTCTGGGACGTCACGTGTGTAGACACCTTAGCGCCGTCTCACGTCAGTGCCACCGCTCGTAGCGTCGGGGCTGCAGCACTACAGGCCCAACTCGGGAAACAACGAAAATACTCGCAGATTAGCGCAAATTATGATTTTTTTGCGCTATCTGTTGAGACGTTGGGCCCGTGGTCTCCGGACACAAAATTATTTGTGAAACAGGTTAGCAAGCGTTTGGTCCTTGCCACAGGAGATCTCAGGGCTGGCAGCTATTTTTCTCAACGTTTGAGTCTTTGCAAAGAGGAAATACTGCCAGCATCCTGGGTTCCCTGCCGCACAGCGACAACATGGACGGTGTGCTGAACTTTTTGTAAATATCTGTTTTGTATAAGTTTTCTGTATTTTTAAGTCATTTTTGTATATACCTAGATAAATTATATGCCAGTCGCAGAATTGCTACTTAATAGATGATACAGTTTAATATCAAGGCCAAATCTTCGAGCAGCCGGCTTCCGAACGCTATTAAACCTAAATTAGTTTACAAATGGATAGATTTAGTAATTCTGCTCAGGATTTGCATATATTTTGGCAGAGATTATTACAAATGCAATATATTTATGAGAGTCTTTGATAAAATCCTTTTAGTGGATTGTAAATTGGATTTTTCTTGATTTAGATGAGGTAGGTCAAGGTATAGGTCTTTTTTCGTCTTAATGTTGTCAGCGATCAGCAGTAATTAAGGCATTTCGAAATAAAACGGTTTGATAGGACACTAGATTTGACCTGTGTACCAGTTACTTACGTATTTTACCTATAAACTTATCTTACAAATTCTTTAAACTCTTTTTAGGATTCTATATTTACATAACAATTCATATATATTGTAAGTTTTATCTCTGTCTTATTAACATTTTGTTATCCTTAATAGAGAAGGATCTGGTTTCCGAGACACAGATAATCTTCAAGTTCGGAAGCTAGAGACTTTGAAACATTTTGTGTCTTGGGTATATTTTTGTCAATAAAGAACTGATTGATTGATTGATTGATTGATTGTGTTTTGTCGATTTTAGCTTCAATGATTAACTGATATTGGAATTATAATCTCTAAAGTGAGGCTTATCCTGAAGTCCAGTAATTTTTTCGAAAACACTTTCGAATTAAAACACAGCAGTACTTTCTAGCAAAATATTATGAAGATATTATTATTATAAGGTCAGAGGCTTCATAACTTATTGCAACTTTTTTTTATGTGAGGTTGGTTTACGTTTGACTACAGCCTGCCTGAAGTTAAGCATTGCTGCAGTCTAGGGTGTAACACGTTTACCTTTAAGATAATAAAAACTAAAATATTAACTGTTTATTATTTCAATTAAAGGAATTCCGTATTACTGCTTAGCAGCGGAATGACTGGCTAAAACCTATCACAATAAAATTGGCCAACAAGTGATATATAACTTTCAACTGCTGATTTATATCTTAAATTCTATTACACCTTTCAAAAGAAGAAGCTCACCTTGCACCGTCACAGCTAAATACATCATCTAATACACTATCATAATAATATTCATAGACTAAAGAGACCAAGACGCATAACTATCTGACTCACATAAAATCATAACCAATAGACCAATCAGCATTCAAGTTAATCATGAGTCCTTCATCAGATTCATCACCATCATTGTTGGCTGAATTTTATCATTAAAAGATCTACTATCTACTTATTTTAGATACGGTAATATATAATACAATTGTGTCTGAACAAGCCACTTGTGGTGTAACGCCAGATCACGCAACCTTAGCGACAGAAAAATAGCATACATAATACGTAGATTTATACTTACAATTATATTGTGATTTTTAACTAACTTATTGTAATTAGCCGCTTAGTCTGAAGTGTTTGGAAATGAGTGTGGATTTTCGCGCCTGGCAGTTAGTAGACCGTAGCCTAGCTGGTTAAGGCGTTCTGGACGGTGATCAGAAATACGCAGGTTCGAATCCTGCCGGTCTATTTTCGCTCATTTTCCAATTAAAGTTTAAGTTTAACTTATTGCAAACTTTTTCAACAGTTCTGCGGGGGAGTCACTACTCTCGGATATGAAAAACACAACGCGAGGAGGATCGTGATTGTATTTGGTATTTATTTTTATTACATTTGACCATAAGTAGACATCTATTAATACAATTGTCGTTGTTATTAATAAATACCTGCCCGCTGAATTATAACACAAAGCGGCTCGTTTATCCGACAGATGCATCGTTGAACTCATTCATAGAAGCTAATGTACTATAACTATGTTGTGTAATGATGTTTTCAAGTGGTTCTGTAAGTTATTTAGAAGTGCTGGTGAAAGATTTACCGTTTTATTACAAAACGTGGTTTAAATATTAGTCCAGGAATTTGAAAATAAAAAATGTGTTCTTGTTGTACAAACAATCAAAATGTCAACAAAAATTGGAACTTTGGTTTAACATCAGACAATTTTCGAACAAATAAAACGGACTTGGTCTAGACTTATATTTAAACCACGTTTTGTAATAAGGCCCTGTGATTTGGTTTTGTGAGATTATTTTTTATTTGCAGACTTTTCTATGCATATTTTGGTATGAGTTTGCCTTTGAGTTTATGGTCTTGGATTTTTCTTCCTTCTCTTATTATTTCTTTTTATCTACAGAAACTATATAATACACAGAGAAGAAATTAATAAAAAGTATTTTTGTCCTATAAGTTATATAATAATGATTTGCCAGACATTTGAACATTGAACTGCAAATCAATCAATAAGGAGGAATTTTGTGTATGTTTTTGTTTGCGATTTTACTAAAGTCATAGAATACAATTTGTTGACATTGGTGAGAATTCCTCAATTATTACTTTAATTGTAAAGTCTCACCTTGATTATATAGTCCATGAAACATATTTTCAAGCTTCTGAGCTAAGAAAGCTCAAGAAAAGTTCGCGCAAAATATTTAACAGAAACGGGAAAAGCCAAGTCATATACAACCAAGCTTCCATTACATATATGTATGTATGTATATAGCGTAAACCAACCAACGCAATATCCTATCTGAGTAAACCCTAACAACCTAATCTATGAAACTTAGAACTTGTCTCTCGTTTATACCCTAACAACCTAATCTATGAAACTTAGAACTTGTCTCTCGTTTATACCCTAACAACCTAATCTATGAAACTTAGAACTTGTCTCTCGTTTATACCCTAACAACCTAATCTATGAAACTTAGAACTTGTCTCTCGTTTATACCCTAACAACCTAATCTATGAAACTTAGAACTTGTCTCTCGTTTATACCCTAACAACCTAATCTATGAAACTTAGAACTTGTCTCTCGTTTATACCCTAACAACCTAATCTATGAAACTTAGAACTTGTCTCTCGTTTATACCCTAACAACCTAATCTATGAAACTTAGAACTTGTCTCTCGTTTATTGGAATACAGGATTACAATAAATTTACGCGAAATATTAGCGTAGTTATATAGGGAGTAGACCATAGAGTAATATAATATACTAGGAGTGAACCTACTAGGTAGGTGTACACTTTAGACCGTAGCAATGCGTGGCAATGCTTAACATCAAGTAGGTTAGGTTAGATCTAATGGAAGCTATATACTACTAAAAATAACTCTTAAATAGGGGTTTTTGTGTTGTAGGATTTGTGTAAGAGAATTTGTTGATATTACCTATGTCTCTTTATAACATAGCGTTTAAACCACGAACAATTTCAAACCCTGGATTAAAGCAGGTAAAATACTTCTCACTAATATTGTGATGGCAAAAGTTTTTGCTCGTGAGTGTGTGATATGCCTTTACTTCTCAACGCTCAAAATTTATTATGGACTAGCTGGTGCGTGCGACTTCGTCCGCGTGGAATAGTTATTAGCATAAAAACGGTTCTAGTGAGTTAACCTTAAAAGGTAGACATATTATAATGTTGCGGTCATTTTGTTAGATCATTTAAAGAGGAATAATTCTTTCATACATTTTTTTTGATATCTTGAACCGTTTCGCAGCGCACGCAACGGAAGCATAATTTATAATTAATAATTTTCCCCGTTTTTTCTACATTTTCTTTTGTTTCTTCGCTCCTATTAGTAGCATCGTGATGTTATATAACCTAAAGCCTTCCTCGATAAATGGTCTCTTCAACACAAAAATATTTTTTCAAATCAGACCAGTAGTTCCTGAGATTTGCGCTTTCAAACAAACAAACAAACAAACTCTTCAGCTTTATAATATTAGTATAGATATAGATTCGAGTTTGGATTAACAAACAGGCAATTTTTAATGCGGGTAAAACTGCATAACATCGCTAGTAATGTAGCATAGTGTAAAATAGATAGACATCGTCCAGTTCTAGTATTGTGCAAGTAACAAGGCCAGATATTAAGCTCTGTCTGTGGTAACTTTAGAAATGGAGTAGCCGTAATTGTATATGGACTGATGGAATATATGGGGAACTAATTTTGGAGTCTGAATAATTTAGTTTCTAGTTAAAATACTACTAAATGTTTCGTTTGGACTTCATTTTTTTATTTCCATCAGGTATGGAAAAACAAGAAGATAATTTGTATTTAGACTAAAATAAAAAGTTGAATGACATTACTAGAGACAAGAACGCTGGCTGGTTCCTTGCGCAAAGGATTTCTATAGCAATCCAGGGTGGGAATGCAGCCAGCGTTCTTGGCTCCATACCACATGTGGATATTTTAAATTTAGGTTACATGTACATACTCTTTTTTAGTTGTATTGGTATTATTGGTATATGTTTATATATTATTAAAAAATATGCTAATAGATTAAAAAGTAAAATACAAGTAACAGCATGGTGATAAGACTAAACCTATAGTTTAATTAAGTCTGTATTCAACACACATGCCTGATATATGGACATATACAAATACAAATAATGTATGTAAGTAAGTAATTCTATTTATAATTAGCTAGTGGGTGCTCGCGGCTTCGCTCGCATTAAGAAGTAAAACTTGCATCCCCTATTTCACCCCTTTAAAATTGGCATTTCCAAAAATCCTTTCTTAGCGGATGCCTAAGTCATAACATCTACCTTCATTCCAAATTTCAGCCCGATCCGTCCAGTGGTTTGGGCTATACGTTGATAGATCACTATATCAGTCAGTCAATCAGTCAGTCAGTCACCTTTGAGTTTTATATATTTAGATAAGTAAAAGATAATAATATATTCTAGTAATTATAAGATGCCATATTACTTATACTTAGTCTATAAGTACTTCTAAAATGACTAGGTCTGTGTAGTTGCAAGTTATTTTTTACAATTAATAGGCTTCCCGCTACAACTCGTCTGATGTTAAGCAACGTTGTAATCTAAAATTTCAAACAAATAACATAGTTTATCTCGTATGTATGTACATATATCTTGGCATGAAACATATATCTCGTTTCTCAGCTAGCAAATCAAACTTAATTGAACAAGGCTTGTCTATGAAAAACTGTTATAAAAACTGGATAGAGATGTCCATTTACTCCAATCAGATGACCATACATTATGCATGAAACCATTTTTGTTTCCCAGAACTTAATTTAATCAGCAATCGATT
Source organism: Macaria notata (assembly GCA_927399415.1). Taxonomy (NCBI): domain Eukaryota; kingdom Metazoa; phylum Arthropoda; class Insecta; order Lepidoptera; family Geometridae; genus Macaria; species Macaria notata. The sequence continues at coordinate 10,758,346 of OV656738.1, read as the reverse complement.
TTTTATTCGAATTATTATACAGAAGATACGTTACTTCAATCCATTATCCATATACGATGCGGTTGTTTATCATTTTAATCGATACACATTGCTTGCTAAGTATAAAGAAAAATGATAAATAATTCAATGCTTAGATGAAAAGCAGCAATGCATGTGAAATAAGTGATTGGCATTAGTAGATGCATCGACATTGAAGAAGAATAATGTAAATGGACTAGTCTAAGAGCAGCATATCATAATGGAAACCCATATACAACTCTTATACCGTCTTATTACAAAACGCGATTTAGTCCAGGACTTTAAAAATAAAAATTCGGTTCTTGTTGTTCAAAATTTACATATACACAATCAAATGTCAACTTCAAATTGGTGCGTTAATTTATCATTGGTTGCATTTTGACAGTATGATTATTATTACAATATGCAGACAAATTTCGAACAGCAAAAACGAACTGCATATTTTCAAAGTTCTGGACTAATAGTTAAACCTTGCTCCTTAATAAGGACCTTAGTTTCGAAAATCTGTGAGTAAAAATAACCTTCTGGTTTCGATACCTATCCGTTTTTGGATAGTGCTTCCTCATAAATATAATGTCAAGAATAATATATATTTACTAAAATTTCACGACAAAGCAAAAGCCTTTGACATTGCTTTCCAAAAGTATTGTAAGTATAAATAGCCAAAACCTACAACTTTACAAGTCATCCCTTAGGAAATCACCCAAAAGAAATGACACTTTAGTCACCAATTAAAAATAATACTTTCCCTAGCTGAGCTATGTAAATAAACAAAAAGTTTATTTGACTATTTACAATAATCAATTTAAGAAACCTAACATTAGGTTTTAAATTGACTAATTAATCAATTAAACTTAAATAATTGTGATTTACAATCTGGTATGCGCACTAGTTAGAAAACTGTAAGCGCTTAAATGAAGTACTAATCTAAAGTATTAATAAAAGAAAAAAGTATGTTCAAGACCTATCTTTTAGTCTATGTCGTTTATAAGTTGCCCTGAATTGACCGGGCTTGGGGGAACGAACGCTCGCTCGCATATTCTTGCAGTCGCCGCTTACGCCCGCCCGACGTCGCACGCGAGCGGCCGCGATATCCAGTACTTACAGAATACCTCCGAGAAAGTGTCGTGAAACGGTGCTGCCGTATCGATAAGGATTGTATCGAATTGAGCTTCGAATACATCGTCTACCTTTACGGTGAGCGATTTTTTTATAGTAAATTTTAGGGTTTTTGCTTCCTTATTGAAAACATTTGTTTTTTTTTGGATTTACATTGTCATTTTCAGCGACAATATAATAATTTATTATTAACATATGTTACAAGTCAATTCAAATACAAAAATTTGAAAATTTGAAAACTTTATGCAATTTTATTTTTTCGTATCGAAATTATTATGCATTTAGATCTAATATCATATAATTTTACTAAAAAATAAAGTAGAAGTAAAAAACTAGCAAATTGTAATTTTAAATTAGCTTCCTTATAAAAAAATATACTTACTTACATAATTGTTTCTTTTGGGTCGCTAAGCAAGCAAAGTATTTTTTTACTTTAATCAACAAATAAATTGTACTAAAACTATAACAATACGTAAAAATATCGACTTATAAAATTGGTTTTCACCGTTTTGTCTTATAAATTAAACTTGTAAAAAAATAAACGAATAGCTTATGTTGATTTTAATTTATAAGTAAAACGTTTAACTGGCAAGACTTTATCTTAATATTTATTATTATATCTAGAGAGAAACGAGCGGGATTTCACACTCACTTGCTTGGACTAATTAATAAATCCCAGCAATTATTTTGAAGATAAAAGCGATGATAAAATGGCGTGACTACGTAATGATATCAATGCGGTTTCGTTTTCTGTTGCGTTGACATTTGAAATTGTAAATCTTGTTAATAGCAAGCCAACAGCGGTTTTACGTGAGAACTGCGTAAGTACAATTATAAGCAATAATAAGCATTCTCGATTCATGACAATAGATCGAGAGGCATTGTCCGATCGAGCAAAAAAATTATGCTTTTTACAAATGAAGGTGGTTATTACAGAGTCACTGTATATCTAGTACTGCGCTAATCAAATTACTATATAACAAATAACTCTGTTGTCGAGACTATATCAAGCCGCCCTAAGGGCCTTGTACTGGACAAACAGCTGGGATCTAGAATTAAACGTGTCATCCGACCCACGGAAGCGCCGAAATGGAATGCCACTATACCAATTTTCGGTCACCCATCCATGGACTGACCGCGACGACCTATGCTTAACATTGGTAATCGCATGCGATTGCCTCCGCTAGCCGAGCTATGGGCGCTACATTAATATAACTGAATAAGAAGAATAAAAGACCTTTATTGAGACACGAAACAATATTAAAAAGTGAACTTAATAAAATATAATAATATTGACGCGACGCATGACCAAAATGCTGGCCTTTTTCTGGCTCAACGTATCAGCATTGCCATCCAGCGTGGTAATGCGGCCAGTATGCTGGGCATGCTGCCCTCTGGTAGTGGGCTAGAGCACTTAGATTATCTTTAGGCTTTTCTAAAGATTTTCTAAGTGCCCCTTTTTTGTAGTAGTAGGTTTAGTTTTTCTTTCCTTGTTTTTATATTTTATTATTGTAAATAAAGATAATAGATATATGTACATTATACATATACTAAGTTTCGTGTCACAACCCGGCATGTCGTTTTATTAATGCGACATTGTTTTTTATCTGTTTGATTCTTGCTTACTCCGGAACAAAGCGATGCATCAGCCTAATTTCTGATATGATCGAAGTATAGGGTTTCAAAAATTACTATTATTAATTTCACCTCAACGCGGATAAAGCCAACGTTATTAATTATTTTCATAACTTTTATTTTTTTTTGAATATGTTATATTATTTTGCAACACAATAAAAAAGCAGTAAAAATTAAATAATTCCAATTTAATTGTTTATAATTAAAAATGATTAGGTAAGCAATTTTGCATAAAAAGAAAACAAAGCATTACGTTCAGACGGAAATCGTCATTTACCGGTGATTTAACTTTGATTTGAATAAAATTCGTATTTATATTTTTCCGTTGATCTATTTTTGTGAAGTATACGAGTACTTCCTTCTTAGAGCAGACTTATTAGATAACTAGTTCTTTAATGAAATATAAACTTTAGCATATAAAGAACTAAGTGATTTTTATAACAAGATATATGTAATTGAAATTTTATTGGAATTAATTATTTTTGCTCATTTTCCAATAAAAGTTTAAGTTAAGCAACCATAGTGCGGATTTAGCACTTAATAAAAATAACTCAAGATGTAATTGAAAATTAAATTTTTATTTAATTCGAAAAAAAATGATTTTAGTCATATAAAAATTTGCTGACATAACATAAATTCTCAGTCAAGATGACATTTTTTTGATACTAGCAACAAAATTTAAAAATCTTTAACAATTTCAAAAATGGAATAAGCATGCGCTCGCGCACAAAACGTCCATATAAAAGACATCAACGGCCGTCCGAGCGAGTTACACAACTGTTACACTTACAACTATGTGCATATGTGTATGTGTGTGTGTATATGTGTGTAACTGGAACGTTACGCTCGCGTTACGTTCTTCAACTAGTTTAGATTTCGTTATGTAAATAAATAAACAAACAAATGTTTCCGGGACTAAATATATTTGTTGATTGATTTTGTTCGCGTAAATTATTATTTCTTTAAAACTTATTTAATTTCAAAAATCTTAGGAAAATCAACCTTCTTAACAACAGGAAAGTTAAATTTATTAAAATAATAAGAAACAATATTTACACATATTAACACTAATAGAACTAAAAAAGAGTATTTACATCTAAACTAAATTTAAACAATCTACATGTGGTATGGAGCCAAGAACGCTGGCTGCATTCCCACGCTGGATTGCTATAGAAATCCTTTGCGCAAGGAACCAGCCAGCATTCTTGTCTCTAGTGATGTCAAAAAAAAAAGTAAAAACAAGTTAAAAAAAACAGTTAGGAAAAACAGTTTTAAAATACTTTATTTTTAATCGAAATAAATATATTTTTAAGTCATTATCATCAGCATAATGGGACCCACTGCAGGGCATAGGCCTCCGCCCTCTTACGCCAATACTCCCTGTCTTGCTCTGTTCTTGCCTAGATGTTTCTTTCTAACTTTCTTACATCATCCAGCCACCGTTGCACAGGTCTTCCTACACTTCGCTTACCTAGCCGTGGGTACCATGCAGTTATTGCTTTGCTCCATCTACCGTCAGTACGTCTTGCCAAGTGCCCATTTAATTTAAATTATATTAATTATATTTAAGTATCACATGATTATATCATTTATTAAATGTCAAATAACAAATTATATCATTGCATAATTAGAAATTGGAATAAGTGTTCAAGAATTGCTGACAGTCAATATTTACCAATTAAATTCCACAAATTATGATATTTATCTAATTGATTGGTATTTTATGCGTGTATTGGTCTAGATATAAAGCAGGATTAATAAATGTATCCGCTTAGAGACCAGAATATTTACTTGACCTTTTTTAGCTTGGGTTAGATAGATAGATATACACTTTATTAAAACACCAGCACAATACAGAAATTTACAAAAATTATATTAAAACTTAAGTCTAGTGTCTTAACTGGCGACCTTATCGCTAAAAGCGATCTCTTCCAGGCAACCAATCTGGCAGGGATAAGACGCAAGTATAATGGTAGACGAGGTGTTTTAAATGTATGTGAAATTACATAAATACATAGGTATCATAAAATAAACATACATAAATAGCAAAATTAACAAATACACTAATACATACTTCAATACATATGATGATAAGTAATACTTGGGTTTCTAGTTGTTTATTAGTTTCATGCCTACTTTAAGTCACACAAATACTGCAGATGTTGGTTTATTGATTTTGGTATATATTTTTAGTAGATTATGTTTCTTTTATACTTTAATACATATATTTTATATTTTAATACAATTTAGTTTTTGACTTGTAAATGTACATATATTAAATAGTACTGTAATTATTATCTAGTATTTACAACTATACAATGTGACGTGTAAAATGGCTTTATGAATAAATGATGATTATGATTATGATTATTATGATTTTTAATGAGAATTAAGCGATTAACTACACGAGTATCATGTTTTTTACAATACCAGTGTTCAAAGTGAATCCAGTTATTGTATAAATTTGACTATAAAACCTCTTTAATTGTAATCTCATTGACCGTGTTTTCTCGTATGAAAAAAAGAATTATGTATATAATTTAGAAAGAAACAAAGAATAATACAGCACATTTATTATTAAAAATGTTCATTTTTTATCTATTGCAATACAGCATGCTCAAAATTTATAAAATACAACTACATTAAAATATAAGTTAAATAAATTAGGTAAATAAAGTAGTACATCTGAAAAATAATTAAAATTCGTTTACAAGATGAACGTGAAATCCGGATCTTAAATATAAAACCATCAAACACAAAGAATATGATGCAACAATTTAAGACTGCCATTAAATTTTATGAGTATTTAACATTTTACTCTTATGAAAACGTCGAAACGTCTAGCTGAAAACTTAAGCAGAAACTATCTTAACAGCGATTAGTTAATTATTTACACTAGAGTTTGCCACTATCGTAGACATTGTACATACATATAGGTAGTACTATTAGTAGTATGTACTTATATAAATAGTTTAATTTTAACTACAAGATCATTTCTAAATAATTAATAAGTAGGCAAATATATATTTTCGACGTAATTTTTTGACGTAAGTGTTAGCCGGTTAATACAACTAAATCAAATATATATTGTTCAAACTCTGTACAGTTATCTTGATATCGCATAAGAACTTTCTTTTAATAATCTGAGGTCCTGCTATACAGGCTGTGCGAGCAGACCTAGTGCAGGACCCAGAGGCCTACCGAGGTACGTGAAAGCATGAATTGTAAATATAATTAATGAAAAACTAAATGTACCTATTAGTAAGAATTTATGAAATAAATAACTTTTTTTTTTTAGTTGAGACCATATTTTTCGCAGTAATTACACCTTGGACACAAAGTTTTTGCATTGATGTATGAATTTAAACAACATACCTATAACATTTAAATGGGCACAACAGTTACCAGTGACCGTCAAAATTATGGAAAGTCGATTTAACTTTATTGAACTTTCAAAGATTTAAATAACAACTTGAGCGCTAAAATATAATATGTAAAACCTGTCAGTTTTATGACTCCTTAAATTTTATTCTCGAAAGCTTTTGGCATTGGTTTGTCCATATTAAAAATGCATACGTCATTTTATTTCTTGCTTTTGTTGTGTATAAAAGTCTTTCTAATAATAAATAATAAAATAAATAAATATTCCGGGACATTACACACAACGCCATCTAGCCCCACACTAAGCAAACGCTTGCAAATTATGAAATGAAAGATTTATTTTCAGATGCTAATATAATTATGGACTTAGTTTTTTTAAATTAAAAAATGTGTAAACTTTTATGTGAATATTTCATGAAATTTATTCTGCCATTTATGAGTTTCTTTTCAAAACAACGCTCTTATGTTAGAACTTTTAAATAAAATACCGAATTCATTTACACAACGATACAATTCCAACAGGATATTACTCTAGTGTTAATAGCAACCGAGTTTTTAAATAAAAACTCACAGATCATAAATTAAAACGAGTTGCAAAAAGAAGATCTGACGATAGGTATCACTTATGTAATTATAACCTCATTTATTTAGCCTTTTGCTTGTTGGCAAGGCTCTCGCTATAAAACTATACACGCCCAGTTTTTATCAGGTTTGCTTGCTTGAGTCATCGACTGATCTGGTAAATTTTATATTTCTACACGATTCTAGTTTGCTATATCAATGTTGAAAACATAAGAATGCACGACGTAAAGGGGTAAAGCGTTTCATATGTAATCTTGTAACCAACTGTGTGGATTGGAACGAACATACATAATATAGCCACAAACTATCCCTTTTTTCCTAATTAATGTGATTGCGTGAAAATAAATAATATATTGCACACATCGCCATCTAGTCCCACACTAAGCAAACGCTTGTGTCGTGGGTACCTGCTAGGTAACGGATATAATACTTATATACTTCTCTTTTGTAAATACATACTTATTATACATAGAAACGACCAGACTCAACACAAGTAATAACAAATTTTAAAGTTCATAAATACTTACTTATGTCATGAGGGAATTGAACCCGCAACCCCTAGATTAGAAGGCAGAGCCACTACCAACTAAGCTAACAGAGCAGTGATGTATGGGACCACAGAGCTTTGAAGTCCATGCTTGTCGCCCTCGCGCGCGGGGACGATGTGGCCCGATCGTTGTTCTGTGTATGGGACTCTTTATGACTCCTTTCATTTTACACTTATTGATTTCACTTTCAGTCGAAGTAGAGTGAATGACAACAATCTTAATGTAGATAATAATAAAACGCTATAAGTCGAATTGATCCGATTTGGATCAACCGAAATGGCAACTTTCGTTGCTCCAAAACCAATTACAGGCAAATTGATATTTCCTAGAAACAAAGTCAGATTTTCCTATTGAAGAATGTTGATAAACTTGTTTTTTTTTTGTTTTTCCGTATTTTACTTAATGCTATTGGAAATGACATTGGCTCTGTGCCTTTCGAATACGTGTGTGGTTTTTAAATAAAATTTGCAACTATATCTAAATCTAGTGAAATTATTTAGATTTCCATCATAAATCACATAATCATAATATATGTAAAAACGTATAAAAACGCAACTCCTCTATATCATAGTCCATTTACCAACACCTAAACATTACTTGGAATTCCTCACACACCTCGAACGATCAAAATCTTTGCTTCAACAACCATTGCCGGCTTTATTCTGTTCCTTTGTAATCCACACCTCAATTAGCCACAAATGTATGGTGAACAATACTAATGAGTGTTACTACAAGAAAACTTTCTAAAGCAAAAAGTTGCGGAACCGGACAACCGGAAATCGTGTGTGTTGGAGCGTGCTCTAATGTAAATAAATAATTATCTGCTTATGTATGAGGATTTGGTGGATTATATACTTGAGACTTTAGTGGGTTGTGATTCCTGTGTGATAGAGAAGAACAGACGTTTATCTGTTTGTTATTAATGATTGTGATGTTTATTTTCTGCAGTAGTTTTAGATCTTTTTCTTCTAAAAACGACTGCATATTACTTGTTTCCAATATAATACGCTGCCCTCTGGTAGTGGGTGATAAGGCCGCCCACTTGTGCATTCTTTTATAGTTTAAGTTCATTTCATATTGTAATTTATTTTTGGTGTGCATAATAAAGTTATATTGTATTGTATTGTAGTGGGCTGGAGCACACAGATCTTTAGGCTTTTCTAAAGATTTTCTCAGTGACACTTTTTATGTTGTAGTCAGAAGTAGTATGTTTAGATTTTCATACATTGTTTTCATGTATTATTATTGTACATAAATAAAGATTAATGCCACCAATATAATCGTTTGATAATTCTGTAATGTATATATATATTTATTTGCTCCCAAGTGTACATAGGTATGTGGCGAATACTCATACAAAAAAATAATAGTTTGTCGCGTAGAATATGAGAAATTAGCTATTTTTATATCTAAGATTCAGATAAAGGTGCTATTGATTAGTGTACAGCCAAAAAACACACCAAACTTGGCCAATTTTAACGTACTCATATTTCAGCCCGACTACTTTTGTTTAAAAAAAATCAATCAATCAACCATCTCCTACATATAACCTCATCTGTCCCAACTCCCATTACAGATCTATTACACATCTCAAGGTTGTTAAACAATACAACCTGTACTCCCACACTGACAGACAATGCTTGATAACATCTAAAATTGTGATATATGAGAAATATTAGTTTATGGCCCTCCTTCGCATGTTTCTTCATTCTATGTTGCCTTTATGGATTCTTAATTTTACAGCTAATACAAAATATGTACATCCCTGCTTGACTCCCTGTTCCCAGGCACTATAATCCAGCTATTTTCAAAGAGAGAGTGAATCGGTTCTTATCTGGTAAGCACGCTCCGTTTTAGGCCATAGTCTTTGCTTACCATCAGGCAAACTATGGCCAAGTGCAAACCAGTATTATGTAGTTAAAAAAATACATGAAAAAAATTCATACATATTCTTATGACTCATGATAATTCTGAAGGAAAATAAATGAATAAAGTAAATCAAAACTACTATATTGTGTATGTTACATTGATTTAATTACCTAATATATTCTTAATACGGAAGAGTATAATGGACTACACTAGAATGTAATAGAGTACAAATTAGTACACAAATGATTTAATAATAATTTTATTATTAAATCATTTGTGTACTAATTTGTACTGTATATGCGTTTTTGTACTGCCAAAGGCTATAAATATGCAAAGATTTTCAGATCGAAACGATTTATTAATAAAATATAATTTAATAAATTTTTACACATATACCATCTTCTTCTTGAGTCGTATTTCCTCATGACTGAGGGTCGTGACTCCCCCGCAGAATTAATTCGTTAGGGGAGTTTTCTTGGGCAGATACATCGTGGTGGGCGCCCAGGTCCTTCCACGGAAGACACATGTCCTCGGATATTGTGGTCCTCAAACATGTCGGTTTCCTCACGATGTTTTCCTTCACCGTTAAGCGAGTGCAAATCCACACATAACTTGAAAATACAAGTCATTGGTGTAGGGTCGGATTCGAACCAGGGTGCGTCTAAATGAAAAGCAGACACTGGAACCACTGAGCCACACTCGCTTCAACACTCGCTCGCACATATACCATAAGTATATACAAAAATGACTTAAAAATACCAAAAACTTATACAAAACAGATAATCAAACGATTTATTTGTATTACTTGTGACCAAATAAATGCATCATTTAAACCTTATGCAAAGTTAAAACTACTATGTTTTCTTATTATGTTTACTTGCAATTAAAATGTTATGTCGGTGTGAATTACGCCTTCCATCCTTTCGTATCGATAAGTGATAAATTATTTTCCCGGGAAGTGTTGTAACTTACCCTATCAAGATCGACTAGCCTTGATCGGTAAAATATTTAAAATATTATGATAATTTTAATGTACGAATAGTCACGTATATTTTTATGTATTTTTATGACTATCCGGGATGGGTAAATCGTATAAGTTGTGATGTTTTTTTTATTCTTTTCTGTGTGGTCAGGTATTCTTTTTAATATTGTAATTAGTGTAATTTGTACATATTTCATTTTATAGGAACAATTTATGTGTTATTGACAGGAACTTTCTGATAGGCACTGAATAAATTTCATGGGTACATGAAATTTAAAATGATGTATTTACTATAAATACGGAATAGACACGATAAAAATATTTCTATATACTTTATAGTAGGTAGTATATTTATACTCGCAGCAAACCTGTCACAAATGTGTCTAGGCACCGAACATATATAAATACTGCAGTTTTGGTTTCTCTCTCTTTGAGTCGTATTTCGTCATGACTGAGGGTCGTGACTCCCCCGCAGAATTAATTCGTTGGGGGAGTTTTCTTGGGCAGATACATCGTGGTGGGCGCCCAGGTCCTTCCACGGAAGACGCATGTCTTCTGACGGTCCTCAAACATGTCGGTTTCCTCACGATGTTTTCCTTCACCGCTAAGCGAGTGCAAATCTACACATAACTTGAAAATACAAGTCATTGGTGTAGGGCGGATTCGAACCAGGGTGCGTCTGGGTGAAAAGCAGACACTGGAACCGCTGAGCCACACTCGCTTATTTGCTTTTGGTTTATGAATGCCCAAAATCCAATTGCAACATTATCAAACGCAAAACAGGTATCATCTCTCATATATGAAACTTAGCCAATAGATGATGATGATGATGAATGAGAAGTTAAACGCTATCTCAGCATAACAACACCTCATAATTATAATTAACAACATAAAAGAGGTTCTGTTAAGTTAAGAGGTTTTCTTTTGCAATACCATTCAGACCTCATTAAGTACATGTAACTAATTAAAGGAGTATTGCGTTTCAAGGTCAAAGCAACTGCGTAAATGGAGGGTCTTAATTATGCATTTAGTATCTTCTGGGTCAGGTTCAAGGTAATTGTGATTAGTAATTAACGAGGACATGTGCATACGACGTTTTAATTAGACTGTTTGTGAGAGCAATGTTGTTTTCGTCTTGATATAAAAGTTACCAGTAAATTGCGTCACAATAACTGTTGAGCTATGACAGAGACTCATAGGCCTGCTTGAAAACTCTTGACCCCAAAGCTGGCCACTTTTATTTGATAAGAAAGAAATGTACATTAATAGCATATTTTATTAACTAAACAAAACATGAAATAAAAAAAAAATATTCATTACATTTTTAATTAGTAAACTTTATGTTTTGTAAGTTTGTTCTGTTCCTAGACTATTTAAATTAATAAAATAAGTAACTTTCATGATAGGCAAAAGTGATACTGAAAATTGTTGTGAATGCTCAATTAAAGAAGACATATATCATATGATTGTGGAACGTGTTCGGAACGAAGCCGAAAGAGTTCAGTTTCAAATGGTTACGGGATTTAATGTAAAAGAACTTGGTGTGTGTAATAGCATTCTGGCTGAGCCCATATCGGACTCGGCCATATTGCTATATCAATTAGTATTAGTAGGTATTAAGCGTAGATTATAAGTAAGGCCCAATAGGGGTGACATGGTCATGTCTGACCAAACCCTTTATAAAAAAAAATAAAAAAAAAAAAAAATAAGTAACTGTTACAAATTGAAATTACAAAATCATTACGACTAATGATAATAAAATGATGTGTTCTTCCAACATTTGTATGTTTTAGTATTCTAAATGAAGTAGCGAAGTATAATAACGAAGAACGAGTTTCCTGCACGTGAACTACAACCCAGGGGTCTTCAAATCTAGAGTTAATGGGTATCTTCTAGGTAAGCGTGTTGCATCCTAGGCTGCAGCAATGCTTATCATCAGGCAGGCTGTAGTCAAACGTAAACCTACCCCACATAAAAAAAAAAACTTTGATATGATTTTAAACACATTCCGTCTTATTACAAAACGCGGTTTAAATTTTAGTCCAGGACTTTGAAAATAAAAAGTGGGTTCTTGTTGTTCAGACAGCACTTACAAACAATCAAAATGTCAACCAAAAATTGGATCTTCGATTTTACATTGGTACATTTTGACAATTATTAATTATTATTTGATAATTATGACAGTAGACAGACAATTTTCGATCAATTAAAACGGACTTGGTCTAGACTTATAATTAAAACACATTTTGTAATAAGGACCATTGTGTTTAGCTTTACTAACACAAAATGGGTGAATAACAACAACAAATATATGTGTGTGTACATAATAATATGCACACGTGGGTTTAAAAATTATTTTGCACATTTTAATATAATCTCATTAGTATTTTGATTGAGTGATCGCATCCGGGTGCACTTTCTATGCATAACAAGTTAGCAACTTTAAGTTGAAACAAGTTGTAACAACACGCTCTGGCGCTAAATTATTCGCTTAGATAAAGATAATTGAGGCGTAGAGTGCAATAATTTGGTGAGCGGATAAAATGTGTACTAAAAAGGTTTGCTATAAAATGTCAATTTGTGGTAAAAGTGCTGCCAGTAATAGCAACATATCTAACGTGGCTTATAGAAACACTTTTACTAAGACCGACGACCGGTTTGGGCTGTTTGGTGTTTAGTACATTTGTTTGTGAGAAACTATGTATAATCTTCCTCCTCCTCAAATCGTGTTACTCATTACTGAGGGTTGAGACTCCTCCGTAATATTTTGTTTGTTGAAATTTCCCTTTCACGCAAGACAAACGTTCTGAAAACCGTTGGACGTAATTTACTGTAATAAATACAATATAATAAATCCAATACACCTTTAGCGGGTCGCGATGATTTAAGCAGGGTGATGAAACGTAAACTTTTTTATATCATCTGCGTCACAAGTTTTGATCTTCAAAACCCAATTACCTTGTCTCAAGCTAGTATTTCATAAACATACAACTAGCTCATCAAGCCCGGCCGGTATTCAGACGTCCCCATTCCAACTTAGCAATATCCGCCGCAGACTTACATTATATACATTGATAATATAACTCAGAGACAGCTAACTAGCTTGTAGTAATATCAATATTATCGCCATGTGGCAGGTATATTGATTGGACAACTCTCTACCTGGAGCCCTGTTCCCAGAAAATTATAACCCAGGGGTCTTCAAATCTAGAGTAAATAGGTTTCTGCTAGGCAAGCGTGCTACATCTTAGACTATAGTGGTGCTTAACATCAGGCAGGCTATAGTCAAACGTAAGCCTATTAATGTAAAAAAAGACAATTAAATCAAAATATTTGATAAACAAACTAATTATCCACCTAAAAAATATTAAGAGTAAGACAACAGCTTAAGTTAAGCTGTGTATTTTTTTTCAGTCTGATTGTAATAATTTCGATGTATTTCTTTGTTTTGCCGCAAAAAACGGTAAATTTCGAAGCGTTTATTTGCATTGAATTTTCCTTGTCTTTTTCCTTGTTTTTTTTACAAAAATTAGTTAGCTCGCGTTGAAGTTATAAAAGTCCTATCACGCGACAATTTGACGACCCAATTACCACTAAGATTTATTGCATGACATTTTTATATCACATATTGCATGGAATTGACATATGAGTTTCGAAATTTCTATAATAAGACGTCTAAATATTTATATGTCGTTGTTACATAAAATATATATACCTATATATACGTTATGTATTCGTTTTAATGAAAGTGGTCAAACTGCCGTTCATTTTGTAGCAAAACGTGAGCCTGCACGTGAGATTTATTACAATTTGATTTGACCTTTAGTTAATAGTAATATGAAATCAATATTATTATCGCAATCTTTATTATTTTAAAAATAAAGTAACGCCTGGACTTGTTATTCTTTTGTGTGTTGAATGTGCAATAATAACGATAATAAAAATAGATCTCAGGGCTGGCAGCTATTTTTCTCAACGATTGAGTCTTTCCATTCAAAGAGGAAATACTGCCAACATCCTGGGATCCTGCCGCACAGTGACAACATGGACGGTGTGCTGTTTTTTTTGTAAATATCTGTTTTTTGTAAGTTTTTCTGTATGTTTAAGTCATTTTTGTATATACTTCTGGAATATATGTAAATATTAGAATAATAACTACTTATCTGGCTATTATTACAACTAAAGAATAATGTTGTACCGATTCAAGTAAATTCTAGAAATAGGGAATATGCATATTACATACATATTTGTAATGTCTGAAACCACTTTGAGTAGCTTTAAACAATTTATATTTGTGATAAATAAAGGTGTACGTCATTTTTTATACTACATGGTTGTAATTCAAAATGTTAATAGTTGTAAATAATAGTAGGTCTCCACCTATTCTTCACTTATTACACATTTGGAAACTGTACATACCTATGCTAAAATGCAATACATATATTAATTTATTTAACTAACCAATGTTTATATTTATAAAGTAAATTTATAATAATAATATAATATTATATATATTATATTATTATTATAAATTTATTTTAAAATTGACATGTAATTAATTGTACAAATTATTATTAAACAAACTGATGCGCGCGACTTCGTCCGCGTGGAATAGTTATTACCATAAAAACGGTTCTAGTGAGTTAACCTTAAAATATAGACATATACTGTTGCAGACATTTTGTTAGATTATTTCAAGAGAAATAATTCTTTCATACACATTTTGTGATATCTTGAACCGTTTTCGCAGCGCATGCAACGGAAGCCCTCAAAGATGAATAATTTTCCCCGTTTTTTTCCACATTTTCTATTGTTTCTTCGCTCCTATTAGTTGCAGCGTGACGTTATATAGCCTAAAGCCTTCCTCGATAAATGGTCTATTAAACACAAAAATATTTTTTAATTCGCACCAGCAGTTCCTGAGATTAGCGCGTTCAAACAAACATACAAACTCTTCAGCTTTATAATATTAGTATTGATTGTTCATTTTCTTTAACAAGCTTTAAAGATCGAACAAAAACCTAATCCAATTAAACTCTTAAAACTCTTATTTAATCGCAATAACTATCAATCAATTATCGCATTCCAAGAGCATCAAAGCTAATATTATACTCTCCAATAAGTATATAGTTCGGTAATCTCAGAGCAATTATCGAAAAAGTTTCTTAAACGGGTTTGTAAGAGATTATCTGTTAAGTTGATTGGATCGTGATTTGTGGGTGTCGTTATTAGTTTATTACGTGTTGGTATAAAGTGATCTTAATTTTAATGAGATTGTTCAAGCTTTTGGTCATAGTCGTGAATTAAATTTAAGCTAACTCAAAGTGGTGGCTACGGTAAAATTTTGTGAAGAAGATCTTCCAATTTTTGGTTTATAAGATAACATTGAAATATTATTTTATCTACACTAATGTTGTAACATTCTACTTATGTTTCCAATACTTGACTTATAATTACTACTGTTATAGCACAGACAACAAAACACTCAATTTAAGCAATTTCACATGATGTTATAATATCCACATCGATATCGTAATAGCTCATTATAACATCGAAAAAGCGTGACCAACCTGATTGCAGGGCCAATCAGGTTGGTCGCGCTGCACTCTCGTTGGTTAGATTTTAATGGCGGCAAAATCACTGTGACAATACACGTACGCGTGAATTTAATTTAATAAATTATCAATGCATTAGTGAAGATAAACTCGTTACTATACTCCTTGCCCGAATCTCTATTCCCCTTGAACGATAATTTGTCGGTCTTCAAGTCGAGAGTAAACCGGTTTCTTCTAGGCAAGCGCGCTACATCGTAGACTATAACGTTGCTTAACATCAGGCAAGTTGTAGTCAAGCGTAAGCCTATTTCATGTTAAAAAAAAAATATATTAACTATATAAACTCACACTCGTGTTTTAATACCCTTAATTATATTACAGTTGCATAAACTACTATTAGTCAAGCTTAATAACTTTAATAATAACTTGACTCCTTTTGGTGTCATATTTAGGTACATAAATAGTGGGTAGAAGAGTTGTCACCAGTGGGTAAAAGTATAAAAGAAATATTTAAACGGTAACGTAGATCGACTTGTAATCGTATTATTATTAATCGTATTAATGTGTATGTATGTACATAAAAATAAAGAAAGCTTTAGTACCGCAGGACAACCACATTCCTACCAAACTAGAAACAGGGATAAGTTGGTACAACCCACAAGTCGGTATACGTGGGAGGACCGACTTTATAATAATCACTTGCCCGAAAATATCAAGAACGCAGCTTCCTACAATATATTCAAAACAAAATTGAAGTTGTTACTTTTCAGTAACACAATCTACTCAGCAGATGAATTTTTAAAATCTATTAAATTAAACACATTTATATGACATTGACCTGTAAATTGACATTTATTAATAAATTATTTGTATTTGTATTATAGGATCATAGTTTGATTTGTTTGATATATTTATCAAAGTATTTGAGTAAATGTATGATCACTATCACTACATAGTATAAAGTCACTTCCCGTGTCTGGCCATCTACATATATACATATATGCTTAGTCTTTTAAAACTACATAACGGATTTTGATGTAGTTTTTTTTAATAGGTATATACAAGGTGTAACAGAAGGGTGTGACAATATTAAAGAGTATACATATATATCATGTAAGGAGTCATATACCAAAATATGAAAAATTAAATCGCATATATTTTTTACCATACAAAAATTAGACAATATTTTTCACTTGATTTCGTGGCAGCCCTAGCGAGTGACGAAACCGAAATGAGCACACATTCTTTCATCCCGTTCTAGCATTAGTTTTAACGCAACGTATTCTCTCTCTCTCGCGCTCTCAGAGAGACACCGCCGCGCCGTGTCATTTGTCAATGAAAGAAAAGTCAATGAACGCTCAAAATGATAAGATGTAGGGTTGCAAGTCTTAAAGTTTTAATGAAAGTTCAACTTATGATTACTCGAAATCTATGACACTTAGAATTTTGAAACCCAGTGGGCTGTATTCTATATATACATAGGTATGTATAGTATAAGTATTGTCACACCCTTCTGCTACACCTTGTATATTCGAAAGGAAAGTTTTTACCTATATTAACGGTGCAAAGCCACGGACAAAAGCTAGTTTTGCTATTAAATCCACTAGATAGAGTGATTCAAGAGAAACGTTTATACTTACTTATATGATGCGAAGTCAAGGGAAAAAACTAGTTTTGTTATTAAAGCCAATTATCAACACCAAGTATTACATGTATAGTTATGTGCTCATAGTTTTATAGCGCTAATAAAACTTTAAGCAAACAAACATAGATTGGTCAAGTCAATAAACTTACAAAAAGTCAACTTTATTGAGTAACTACAACAATTATCAACTTCCTTATAGCAATACGAGAGTGCGTATTTGAAGCGAACAAATAATGTATGTAACATAATGTATAAAAATGCATCATTCATTCAATTCATTTAAAATAAAAATGCCTTTATTTTCTATTACTCCTTAAATGAACTTTATACATCCATGCATGTTTAAAAATTTAGAAGTTATCAGTATAAGAAATTGTTAGTATGAGTATACTTTAGACTTCACTTAACATTTACATATTTTCAAATATTAAGTAAATAGATAAATAATATATGTAATCTGGATTTTTTAATATCCATTACATAAAAATTCATCGCTCATACAAAAAGCAAGCTAATATTTTTGCGTCAATTTTCATATGCAAGACAATTTTTTTGTCCTTTTTTTTGATTTGGTCAAAAAATCATCATAAAACTGAGATTATCACAAATTAATTCAGCGTTTTGGGGAAAAACGTCCGTCAATTCGTATGTTTTCAATATTATTAAATTGTTATTAGCTTTTTACAAGCATGCGGTTTCCGTATCCTGGTATTGGTAGGCAAAAGTCAAGGCTAAACACTTTTCGATATATTTTAGTTTATATTCTTTACTTTAGTTATGAGTGTTTTGACCATGGATTTCTATAGGTTATTGATAGGCCATAAGAATTGTTCATAATGGAATAATAGATGTGTCACGCAGAGTTATAAGGAGTTATCAGGCAGGCTAAATCTCTGTCGATTTTCCAGAGTATGGTATACAACCATTACATCTCTACGTTGTAAACTGTCAATCGCGTTTATTGGTGTTAAATGTGTGTGTTCATAGTTTATTAATATTATTATTTGTAACATGTCAATTAAATTGATTTTCTTTTATTTTCTCTGTTTAGATATAGGTTTTATTTTTAAGTATTATTTATTTATTTGTACGCCACCGACCAAACTGATTTCTTACACCGTTTTCTTGCTGAGGTTGCCTGGAAGAGATCACTCAAGGTGATAAGGCTGCCCATTTGTACATGTATTTATAGTTTAAGTCCATTTCATATTGTAACTTATTGTGGTGTGCAATAAAGTGAGTGACTGTATTGTATTGTATTATAAAGTATTCATTGAAAATATAGCTCAATCAAATAGAAAACATAGTTTAATCTTGAAACGGAACGATTGGTGCAGTGGTAGTTAAATTTAAATAGGTATTAGGGTCATATTATACTTCTAATGATAAGATTTAAGGCAAGTTTATTTACAGGCTACAGCAGCACTTCAAATATCCGGGAAGCTGTAGCATATAAAGCGTTATATACTAGTGCATCCAGAATTGTATATCAATGCGTCCACCTACAAAGGAAAAAAAATATGTTTTTACTAATTTAAATAATGTTTGTCTTACAAGTGTAGTATCAGTCCACAGAAACTTTTATTCCTTGGTTATGTTGAAATAGATTTCGTGATACAGATTATAAAATGCACTGCGATCACGATACAGATAGATTGTTATGGTTGTACTCAAGAATTTAAAGGAGCTACTACGCGGAGGTACCTATTCATATGCAACTAGCAAACCCCGCGAACTCCGTTTCGCCAGGTTATAGTACATGCTATGTGTCAGAGATGGCGCTGTATGTGAAAAATGATTTTCCCTATTTTCCCGCTTTTCTGTTGAAACTTTTCCTGAGTATTCTTTGCTATAAACCTCACGGAGCCCAAGACCTTTCCAACGTATGCAAATCCGAGGAAATCAGTCAGCGCGTTCTCGAGTTATAGCCTCAGGAAGGCAAACCCGACCTTTTTATATATAGTAGAAAAAGATTATCATGGTGCAACTGTCGATGCGGTCAGTCTTTGGATGGGTGACAAAAAAAATTGCATTGCATTTTGTGCGATTCCGTAGGTTGTTATACTTGTTAAATTGTAGTTCAAGGCCCTTAGTGCGGCCGTTATTTTGATTCTAAGATTTAAGTCCTTAGTAAAAGTCTATAAAAAATCACAAGTAAATATTTTTGTATTTTTCTTTTTTTGTATGTATGAAATTTACCCTCAATCATACGATAAAAAAGAAGTTTTGTAAAAATAAGTGGCAGAATATTATTAATATGTTTTTTTTTTTATTTAAATTATATCAATAGTATCTGTCAGAACAGAACAATTTTATAATGTGAAGGATTTATAACAGATTTGCAGGAACAAAGGAAATAAATTAATTGCTACGATGATAGGTATTATATTATAAAGGTCAATGTTTAACGGCCATGATATAATCTATAGCTGTACTGATAGTTTAATAAACTATTGAATAAAGGGAAGGTAAAAATAAATACTATCTTATGATAGTTCCGGCAGGGATCTTATATTGTCTTTTAGACCAAAAAGTAAACTTACACTAATATTATAATTAATTAGTTTGTTTTAGTTGTAAGCGAGTGTGGCTCAGCGGTTCCAGTGTCTGCTTTTCTTCCAGACGCACCCTGGTTCGAATCCGCCCTACACCAATGACTTGTATTTTAAAGTTATGTGTGGATTTGCACTCGCTTAACGGTGAAGGAAAACATCGTGAGGCAACCGACATGTTTGAGGACCACAATATCCGAGGACATGTGTCTTCCGTGGAAGGACCTGGGCGCCACCACGATGTATCTGCCCAAGAAAACTCCCCTAACGAATTAATTCTGCGGGGGAGTCACGACCCTCAGTCATGAGGAAATACGACTCAAAGAGAGAGAGAGTTGTAAAGATCTGTTTGTACTGACAGTTATCAGTATCATTTTCTTAGATTACAATGTGACAAAACGAATTGCAAACTTATCAAAATTCTGCCTTTGATCATCTATCTATTTATATAAAACTCAAAGGTGACGGACTGATTGACTGACTGTTATAGTGATCTATCAACGCACAGCCCAAACCACTGGACGGATTGGGCTGAAATTTGGAATGAAGGTGTGTGATGTGCATCTGCTAAGAAAGGGTTTTTGGAAATGCCACTTTTATAGGGGTGAAATAGGGGATGCAAATTTTTCTTCTTAATGCGAGCGAAGCCGCGAGCACCCACTAGTTATACATAAGTCTCAAAAAGTAGTATCATTTATACACAGATACACGCAAATATATCATAAGAATTACGGTCAAGTGCAAACCCATTTCTTGTAAAAAAAAGATGGCGTCTCATAAATTCCTTCGCCATAAATAGTAATGCTTTTTATACAAAATCTGGCAGATTTATATATATTCTGTCAACTGCCTACCAACACGCGAAGGTGTGACCAAAACACATACATCTTTGTAAATATATGAGCGTATTACATTTCATTTCACACTAGCTGCGCTCCGCGGTGTTACCTACTTTAAATATTGTTTCACATTTTGACTAGTTCTTTTAACAAGGAGAGGGCATTTATTCTTTTAACACTCATTAAGAAGCGTGCAATGTTTTGCGTACAAGTATGTATAAAAAAATAGTTTCTTCTCTTTTATGATAATACTATAAGTTTTTGAGAAACGCGTACTTTATTTGAATATCTTCAATTTGACCATAAGATAAAAAATATATAATACTTTATTTACAATAATAAAATATAAAAACAAGTGAAGGAAAACTAAACATACTACTTCTAACTACTACAAAAAAGGGGCACTTCAATCTTTACAAAAGCCTAAAGATAAGGCCTAAAATGTTTAGTTTTTCTTCTCTCGTTTTTATATTTTATTATTGTAAATAAACTTTTATCACATTTCATATATCACTTAGATTGCTTGTGATCGAGTATTGTTTTACATATAGGTCGTAATAGAGGCATTATGGTGCATATATTTACTTTAGGTATTCGCACACTGGATGCCAGTTTTTGCCTATTTGCATATTGTGATTTGCTTGTTTAACGGGAGTTGGAGAGGTAGCGGATCTTAGATGTAAGGTCTTTAAGTTGCATCATCATCATCATCATCATCACAAATTTAAGGGGAGCCCCTTGTCTGTGGAGCATGCGCCATCCTTCCCGATCTTCTGCCAATTCCTTGACCTCTTTAAGTTGCAGTCACCCAAAAACTCAGACAACACTCAAAAACTAAGAATATACATATGGTTTATATGTCAAATTGTTGATATGTAAAGAGATCTCGCCTTAAGGAAACCAAAGACATAGGGTTTGTATTGGTTGTTTACCGAGTGTTTTATGAATGCAAGATATGAACAATCGAACTGAACTGAATCGACTAGCTGAATTTAAATTCACGTTGTAGTATAAGATTTTTTTTCTTAGAATTCCTACTAGGTTAATCATACATAAAAAAATATTTTAATTAAATAAATTTATAAATATATTAATTATTGTTTTATTAAATATATTTATAGTATATTATGTTTTCTTTCTTTCTTTTTACATAATAAACAGCATAAGAATAACAATGACTTATATATACTCGTTAGAGACCGGTATTTGATAAAACTGTAGCCTGAAGCGATATCTGCATAAGCAACACTGCAATCAACATTTGTACTTACATCATGTAATTTATCAAATTATAATAATATCTAATGAATGGATAGGTTCTGGTGCAACGGATAGCTGTTGCCATTCAGCGCGGAAACGCAGCGAGCTTGATGGGCACATTTGCACCGGGAACGATTAGGGGCAGGTTATTTAGATTAGTTTTGTTTCATTTTTCATATAAATATATAATATTTGACAATCGAAATAAAATATATCTAAATTTTCATACCTAATGAAACATGTAAGTACAAAAATATTAAATCCAAACTTTCAAACAAAAAACAGATATTTTTCATGGAAAATTTTGGAACCAGATGATATTAATCCTATTTTAAGAGTAATTGTATGCCCACTGGTCTCTTTGCCTATAAACCCGTGTACACAATCCTTATGAATGGTGGGTAAACACACGAGTGTGAAAGTAGCTTTGTTCAACTAAATAACATCGGCCATTGAATGTACAATTAACGGTATATTTGCAAATACTATTAGGAGGTTAAATAATGTGAATATGAGCCGAGTAAATATGTAAATACTAGGTATGTTTGTGGTGGGAAAATATTTAATTTTACATTTTTTTGTGGTCGATTTGTCTGTAGATGGTAGCTAAAATAACGGTTGTTTAAGATTATTGAACTCAGATTATAGTTGAAAAAATGGCCAAGCGTGATGCTTTGTGTGTGTGTCTGGTGTGGAGAGTTTTCAAACCACCCTCAAGGTCTCTTAAATGACTTAACAACTGCTATTCTGTGGTGAGCAGCCGTCAAACAAAAAAACATTAAGTTAAAATAGATTTGGGTAAACCCTTGTTAATTGTGGTACGAGTACATACATTGATTGTTTAATCAATTTAATATGCCTAGTTGTTTTAGTACCAAATCCAATTTTTGCAAATGTACGAAGTATTATTTCTTTAAATTTTATGCATGATATAGGCTTACGCTTGACTACAACTTGCCTGATGTTAAGCAACGTTAAAATCTACGATGTAGCGCGCTTGCCTAGAAGAAACCGGTTTACTCTCGACTTGAAGACCGACAAATTATAGTTCAGAAAACAAATACCTATTACAAAAAAGCACGTCATAAGGTTTAAAGGCCAAAGAAAAAGCCCAATCTCATTGCATATGCATAAAGTGAAAGTTATTTAAAATTTTGTGGTAAATATACAGAAGAGATTAGCTCTCTTTATACTCAGAGCTAGAGGCTATACAAATACGTATCTGATTTCACACCGACGATCAAGCAATGAACTTGTGTGGATTAAACGTTTGCAATAAGGATTAGAATGCAAACTCTTTCTTGTATAATTCTTGAATCTGTGGTTTGAATAGTTCCATTAATAAACTAGTTTAAACACATACAAGATCGCGCTGTGTGAAATGTCACAGAATATTTCTTTATTAGGTTAGCTGCACCATATTCTCTTGTTTCGTTCAAATTTGATATAATAATATTAATTTATATTTCTGAAGCTGCAAATAATGCGTACTTACTTCTATCTTTCTTTTCTATCGGCTCCTCTCCATCCTACGGGCGCCTGGAAGAAAACGCTGTTAGCGATAGGGCCTCCAGTTGTGGCACTATTTTTTAAGTCTTTTGTGATTCTGTTTGTTTATAAAAAGTTTAATATATCTTATTAATTAAAAAAAAAACATAAGTCTTATAAATTGAAAGACCGCGCAAACGAAACATTTCCTACATGTTGTTTGCTAAAACACGAGTACATATCAACAGAATAACATGTAAAAAGTAAAACTCCGTGTAAGCAACAAAGAAAACGATCATAATCGGCTCAGCAGCAAGTAATAGCTCTATTGTAGAGGCAATGGCATTGTTACCTGACTGAGCGAGTGAAGTGAGCACAACGTGACTGCAACTCCTTCTACATTGTAAACGAGTGTTGTTAACAAATTTAAATAAGACATTTTTCTCTCTATTTTGACGAATAATTAATTTAACTTTATACTCTGTGAATAAATAGTTATGGGCACCCCCAGTGCCCAACCATTATAAGATATAATAATTATATAATAGCCTGGTATCAAAGCAATTGTAGCATTATACAACCATCTACATAGTCCTTTCAGAACACCTGATTATTATGCTGCCAGCCAAATTGTACTCCGATAGTACCTACCAGAATGGCAGTTTTATATATAACGTTTAAAAATGGTTTCCGTTACCTCTGGAACAAAAAGCACAAAATTACTTATTTATTAATTCAACAGGTTTGTTTGTAAATACTAGAAATTGTAATAACAACAGTGTGGGACTATGTAGCAGTATCTTGGCTTCACCTACTTCGGACGAGGCCAAGATTCTGCTAGATATACCTATATATAGTAATTTTATGGATAGTATGTAATTGTATATTAAATTAATGTAATTGTGTATTGTATAAGCCTTATGGGAGTGACATAGTCGGCTTCGACAAAACTCCCTCCTAAAATAAAGATAAAAAAAAAATTCAACAGGTGTACAGTTCACATTACGCCTAGTATAATATATCAGTGCATTGGCTTGAATGTCGCAGTAATCACGTTACTCGCATCTTCGGCTTATCTGGCGAAGAAAGCATTTATTTCCACTTGCCACATGGTTGTCACTCTGATGTCACCATAGCCAGAAAAATGCATTAAAGTTATTAATATCTATATAATACAACAATACCTAAAAGAGGGAGATGAAAGTCCTTGGAAAATTACGACTTACTTGGAAAATTAGGGTAAAGAACTTTGGTATATGGGACAGGCGTCATAAAAAAACAAATACGTGTATTTTAATTATATTATATGATATGGACATGAATAACGAAAATAGTCAATTAGTATAAAAAAATGTAAAACATTTTTTATTTTAATATATACATAAATTAAAGGAACATGGCCTAGTTATAGAAGGAATTTGCAGGCAAAAAAAAAGCGCTCACAAATTGTTCTTGAATATTGTCTGTCGATACATGTATATATGTCGTAGGATAATTCGATACTTCGAATCTTCGCGGAAATCCTAGGGGTTTTGCGAAAACGCGGATAATTAGACATAGGCGAAAAATTATCTGTCCTGTTGTAGTGCTAGTGTTGGACTCGAAGTCACTTGTCTGTGACAGAAGGTAGATTAGGTTCGTTAGGTTGCTTTCTACCACGCACATGCGACGACGAGCAAAGCGAGGAGGAGCCAAGTCCTGTTGTAGTGCTAGTGGTGGGGCAAAAATCCTGACTTTGTCCAGTAAGATTTGATAATTTTTCGCCTATGTCTAATTATCCGCGTTTTCGCAAAACCCCTAGGATTTCCGCGAAGATTCGAAGTATCGAATTATCCTACGACATATATATATCATGAACTATGCCTCTAGCATTTAATTTTTTTTAAAGTAAGTTTCATTAATATAATACAAAACTTACAAAACAAATTTTACTAATTAAAAATAACAACTTAACTAATTAATAACTAACTAATAATAAACTTAATACACCTATAAAAAATGTATATCTGTAGGCATCGTTCCCAGCATGCTGGCGGCATTGCCACGTTGGATGGCAATGGCACTTTTGCGCCAAGAATGCGCCAGCATTGCTGCTCACGGGTTGCCTGAACTATCTGTTCTACTAAAAATTTATATATTTTATGGGCTCCTGCTCCAGTTTCATTACATTTAGATTACTAGAACTACTTACAAACATATCAACCCTAGTCCGTTAATACGGTTAACAATGTCGTGCACCGAACGACAAATAAAATCGAAAGTGCAGAGAAACGTTGTTTAGCCGCTTGTGACGCAACGCTTTGTTGTTCATCAATAGTATTAGTTGTTATGGTGTTTGTAGGAAACATACGGATTTGGAGATAAGTATTATTTATGAAGTCAAAATTTAAAAAAAACCCATGTATTATCTATACACTACAACACACATGACATGTATTGGTGTATTTAATTATATCACATCGAAGTTTGATCTTGAAGAAAATTGTAGCATTACATTACAATAAGTTTATTTCCACAGTAAAATGTTGAATATGTTAGCTATTTATAGAAGTAATTTAATTCAAAACAACAAAAATTAATAGTTACACTTACAAATAATATATATATATATATATATATTAACAAACTAATCTACTTTTTCAAAAGGCAGCGTACCCAAAATGCTGGCTGCATTGCCCCGTTGAATAGCTAGACTAATCTTTTGGGCAAAGTACAAGCCAGCATGTACAAGTTAGCATTACATGTAGTTTGTAATGATGTTTTTCGTACTAAAACGGGTTCAAAGATATTGTGATTAAATCAAGAAATAAATTATTAGAAAAAAAACTAACTATTTATTGTAGTTTGATTATTTATCACATCAATGATTGGTCTTACAGAGAATTTAGTGATTGAGTAACTACTTTTTATTATTTCAAAAAAGAGATTTTTTTATGTATGCTTATGATAAAAGAAAGGTATTGTGACTTTAAAAAAGTATTTACATCGTACATCTGAATATGTTTAATACATAGCACGAACGAACAGCGAGCTTGATGGGCACATTTGCACCGGGAACGATTAAGGACAGATTATTTAGTTAATTTGACATTTAGTTAAGTATTGTATATTATTTGGTATATAAAATAACGCTTTACATATTAAATTATTAGTACTTTATTACTTATTATATTTTAAAGTAAACAGGTCTCATCCATTTTTATTCAAATTGTTTAATACAAACATTGTATTTTCCTATATTGTAAACATCAGATCTTAGATTAGTATGATGCTCGTTGTAGCGGTTTAACATAATAAGTTCCTCATTAGACTGCATAAGTAATCAAACTGTGTCAACACACGGAGCAGAATGTGCTGGAAAATATTTAATATTTTATACTGGGTAAAAGAACCTGAGTATAAAATGATAAACCTCAATATAATTTATCGAAATATTACTTATTTTATCGAGAGCAACAAAGGAAAAGATTAGAAGCAGATACATAGATATATGAACTCTTTACGGGACGAACTCTTTTATAGAAACAAAGGTTAGCCCCAAAAAGTAAGGTTTTCTCTAAAAAGAAGCGAATTCTGTACAGTAGAGCAACTGCAAGAAGTAAAAAATCTCTGTATGTACCTAATGTCTATTTTTATACTAGTAACTAGTGAGTGGTCGCGGCTTCGCTCGCATTAACAAGTTAACTTGCACTCGCTACTTCACCCCTTTAAAAGTGGCATTTCCTAAAATCCTTCTTAGCGGATGCCTACGTCGTAACATCTACCTGCATGTCAAATTTCAGCTCAATCCGTCCAGTGGTTTGAAATGTGCGTTGATAGATCACTATGTCGATAAGTCAGTCTTTTGAGTTATATCAATAGCAACTACAGAAGTAACTGGTTGCTTTAAACCATTTTTTTACACAAACCGTTGAATTTTCCTAGCAACTTTTCAAGTAACTGTAACACAGTAGACTTGCGTGCTAAACCACAATGAAGTATGCGAGGATGTCCCCTCTCGTTCGGCCGTCGCAGCGCATTACATGAATGATAAGATAACATACGTCTATTACTCGGATAATGATGCACTTATATACTAACAGACGTAAATTAAAATTGCTATCTTTGTATATGGGGTGTTTTTCATATGAGCATAGGAAAAATGAAAAGTATTTTTCCTTTTTTTGTGTATTTGGTGTTTTGTAAATAAACTAAACGTATACTACTTACTTCTCATTACTCAAAATAAAAAAGGCATTTAAAATATCTTTAGGGAAATCAAAAGTGATCCTACAGTCTATGTGCTCTGCAAATCAATAAATTTGCAATTTATGTCATTATGTTAAC
The DNA here is from genome assembly GCA_927399415.1 of Macaria notata. Taxonomy (NCBI): domain Eukaryota; kingdom Metazoa; phylum Arthropoda; class Insecta; order Lepidoptera; family Geometridae; genus Macaria; species Macaria notata. Next base: position 10,730,547 of record OV656738.1, on the reverse strand, counting down.
TAAACGGTTTTCACTCACGTGTAATTCGCTTATGTTGCAATTGATGTTTCAGAAATCACATAGCATGTTGCTAATGCTTCAGGCCTGATAAAGTAAATATTGTTATTGTCTAGCCTTTGCTTACCATCAAGCAAGCTGTGGGCAAGTGCAGATCATATTTCTTTTTAATAGTAATCAGACAGCTTTTTAACTTAACATGACCGTTTAATGCCCACACTTATACATATTACAATATCAGAGAATATAATCATTTCAAGATCATCACCTGTTATTTAAATGACAATTTGTATTCATATCATTCATTATGCTACAATGCAACAAAGAGCATCTTGACAATGAACTTAAAGTTAAGGTCACCATTAAGTACCGTAGGCTGTATCGTTAAGTTTCATGATGTTTATAAATATTATTGTGCTAAATGGAAAAGAGGGATAATAATAAATTATGACATAAAATAGCTATATGTTGTGTGTCATATAAAGCATTTATCAATAAATCAATCACATTTTTTTAATAGAAGGAGACTCATAGTTTGTAATCCAACAATTTGATATAAGATTTACCCTTACCCCTACCCTTGATCGTACCCTTTGCCGCTTGTGATGTTAAGAAGGCTCTTGAATCGATATCTTCAAATGCTGTCGGCAGTGACGGCATAAGTCGCAAAATGCTGCTACTAGTCATTGATGAGATTACCCCTGTCGTTCAGTTTATCTTTAATTTATCCGTTTCATCGGGTAGTTTCCCTACTGTATGGAAAGATGCTCAGATTATCCCTCTTCCTAAGAAATCCAATCCTAAAACCTTCACTGAGTACCGTCCTATTTCAATCCTTTCTTTCCTATCTAAGGCTCTGGAAAAGTTGATCCATCAACAGCTCTCCTTCTTCCTTTCAAAAAACCATCTTTTTAATCCTCTCCAATCTGGCTTCCGACCCGGTCACAGCACCGCTACTGCCTTGATTAAAATCACGGACGATATTAGGAATGGCATGGGTAATTATCATCTCACTGTTCTTTGTCTACTAGATTTCAGCAACGCATTTTTAAATGTTGATTTTGATATCCTCCTCAGCATTCTCTCCTCTCTTAACATATCTCCAACGGCAATAGGGTGGTTTCGTACATACCTGTTTGGTCGCCGGCAGCGTGTTCGCCGCGACGATCAATACTCGTCTTGGTGCAGTACTGTAGCTGGCGTACCACAGGGCGGCGTGCTATCACCTCTTCTGTTTGCTATTTTTATAAATTCAATATCTCATAACCTTTCTTCTTCCTATCACCTCTATGCAGACGATTTGCAAATATACGCCCAAGCATCTCTAGACCGCCTAGATGAAGCAATTGCAACAATTAACATTGACCTGCAACGGATTCGAGATTGGAGTCGATCTTATGGACTGCTGATAAACCCGTCTAAGACACAAGTTATAGTAATTGGTAGTTCACGCTTAGTTTCTAGAATAGACTGGTCATGCCTCCAGTCAGTTATGTTTGACGGTGTTCCCATTAAATTTAGTGACTCAGTAAAAAATCTCGGTATTATGTTCGATAGTCAACTTACGTGGGCACCTCAATTAGCAGAAGTCAGTCGTAAAATTTTTGCTTCATCTGCTTCTCTGAGGAGATTGCGTAATTTTCTGCCTAATACTACCAAGATAGCCCTTGTTCAATCCCTTCTTTTACCTATACTCGACTATGCAGACGCTTGCTACCTAGACGTAACCAATGAGCAGCTCGTTAAACTCGAGCGTCTTCAAAATTTCTGCATTAGGTTTATATTTGGTTTGCGTAAATATGACCACATTTCTGAGTTTCGAAAAAAGCTCAAATGGTTACCAATCCGTCTTCGCCGTAATGCACACATCCTCTCACTCTTGTACAAAATCCTCTTCAATCCTTACACTCCTCTGTACCTAAAAGAAAGGTTTTCCTTTGTCACTGCCTCCCATTCCGATTCTCAGCGCTCTTCTCGTTTCCTTCACTTGAAATTTCCTGAGTTTAGCCATCCCAATCTCTACTATCACTCCTCTTTCACTGTGCAAGCTGTTCGCTTGTGGAATGACCTGCCACTTAATATCAAGCAGGCTAAATCCTTGCCCATATTTCAGAGCTTGGTTTTTAATCATTACATTTCTACTTTGTGATGTTAGTTGGTGTGTGTAAGTCTTTTTACTTGAAATATGTTCTGCTTTCTTTTATTTTTGTGTGATTTCCTTCAATGTATATATTTCCTTTAAATATCAATAATATGTAGTTTTGTGTGTAAGTAGGTAGGTATGTTTGTATGTTGTTTGCTTTGAATGTTATATTTGTCATTGTGTTTTATTTTTAAATTATTTAATATTGTGTTAAGTACGCCAGCTTTACGGATTTCCTCCAGTGTTGTCCAAACTAGGTTACCTGGAAGAGATCACTTTAGTGATAAGGTCGCCCAATGTCCCTGGTTACCTTCCACCTTTATGTTAAATATGTTCTTTTTTATTTTGGTGTACAATAAAGTATATTTGAATTGAATTGAATTGAATTGAAGATTTAAAATTTAATTGATTGACGTCAAACTGAAGTTTAGTAAAGTTTCAGCATAACTTAGCTGTAAAATATATCTAGTATTTTTGTTGTTTATTTTACTGAGGAGTGCCTTTATTGGTAAAAAAACTAAATAGACCACTTTTATAAAACTAGTGGGCTACAAAATAATTATAAAACAAAGTGAAACATTTTAAGAAAACCCTCAAGATAGTCCAATCGCAGTGGAGGCTGGCATATACCTAATAATTTGATCAATTATTGACACATTTTACTCCGACCCTGTAAATTATAATAAAATTTTAAAGTACATAAGCGTATATGAGTTAACCCAATGCCAAATGTTTAGCTTAAAAAATAGCAAAAACAAGTATTTTGACATATTCCGAGCATATGAAGACAACATGCCCTTTTGAGTGGTCGGAAATGGGGTCAAATGCAGAAATATGGCGAGATCATTAATTATACCATCTTTTTATGGAAAGGTTACCGGTTCTTTATGAAGTAACTGCTTATTGTAATAAGATATCAATCGCGAAAATATAATTTTGAGAATATAAATTATTTTTTGTTTTAATTTGAAAATAATGAAATAAAATGGAATTGTTTTAATCATGACTAGAATCAACCAATAGCATTTGCTTTTGATTTTCACAAATATATCTACTTATTTCTTTTTCATTACCTTTTTTGAGCCTGAAAAATGTTGGAATTTCATAATGATTTACAAATTCCAATTGACAATAATCTTTCAGTTTATGTACAACTACACTACCTATGTGCATACATAAAATAAATAATATCGATTACTTATTATAATTTACTGCAAACAGTGTACTCATAAAACACCAATTTATTTATGTGTTTACTTTATCACAACTTAACATTTCGTCGTCAGAAAGTGCAAGTATAGTAACCGGTCTAAGTTGACCCATATTTGCGTAAACCTGCTTAAATAAACTTAGTGCAACTTAATATATGTTATTTTGTAGCTTTTAAAGTACAGTCATGGAAAAATCATATTATATTGATTGTGCTTCTTCCTTAGTTATCAATCGTATTAAGGTGAAAAATGATTGCTGAAATTTAGATAAATCCGAGATTTCTATAAAAAGACTTAAAGCTTGACACGGCTATTTTTCGGTCTATACCTATTGCGGAATTGAAATAGATTGAAAAAATAAGCTTCGTGATAATTATGTTTTGACCTTTTTAAAATAATAGATTCATTTCTGCATTGCCAATTCAGTGCATAAGTTTCAAAATTCGTCTTTTTGAAATAATTAGGTAAAATAAAATAATATATAAAAACTAGGTACTTAAAATAGCACTCATGTATACAGAATGAAATCGCCGCATTTGCGGTTTGTTCTTAACTTGAAGTCTGCATGTAACCGGACACAATCACTTAGGTTGATACCACACGTTGATACCTAAGTATCATTGAGACACAGATAAAATTGGCTAGAGATTCCTAGTCTTACAGTTAGGTTTTAGTAGCGGAGATGTGACGGCAGGCGTTCCTTATTAAAAACAATATTTTGTTAAACCAGGGGTACAGTAACTGAATTTTTAGAACTAACCACCCTATTATTAAAAAAGTTTCTTGTGAGTTAGTATCATGTACGGGTCAAGTAATAGTTAAAGAGTATAAGTTTCTCTCATTACTTGAAAATATGCACGTGTAGGCGCCATGGTTACAGACCAATCTGCAACCAGTCAGATAATATTGGATCTTGCTTAATACAATTTTAATTTAACAATGATTTGTAGATATATCTGATTTAACATATAGATCTAATTAATTTCACATTAATAAGACGTCTACATCTAGTGATGTCAATGTAGAGAGGTAATATAGTTGGAACATTAATAAATGCAAGTGGCCTTTATAAATATTGCATACTTGAGCCATTAAATAGATAGGATGCAGTCAAAACTTATTAGCTACATCATTATATTGTTGTAATATTTTAGAAGGTATTATTCTTAGTTCTTAGATTCGAATCATAGACACCAAACATAAATAACTTTCAGTAGATTTTGTAAAAGGGGCTTTTTATTACCATAACCTATCTCAATTATATTGAAATCATAATCGTCCCACATAAACTCCCTGCTGAGTATAAGCCTCCTCCCCTACAGTCTAAGGCTATCTATGGGCTGTAGCCCTAATAAGATCAAACCACTTACCATACTTAGTTTCAGCATTTTTTTCACTTTTTGCTTATTTTTTATTGTGGAACTCCCTGTTTGTCTCCCTGTTCTCCGCGGAATATAATCTTGCGATCTTCAAAGCGAGAGTGAATCGGTTCTTACTGGGTAAGCAGGCTACATCCTAAACCGCAATGATTGCTTACCATCAGGCAAATAACGGTCAAGTACCAAACCCATTCCTTTCTAAAAAAATCCTTACACTACAAAATTATAATTTTATCAGCATAACCATATTTCCAAGACCAGTCTCTGTGTCCGCCAGTACAGCCTGCAGTACAGCCCGCTAAGTAGTCGCAACAGGTTCGTGTTACATTTACTCCGGTTTCTTATATAAACTTACGTAAAAGTCGGACGCTGTTTTATATCTATGTATAGTATATGTATGTATAGCACGCGTTGAAGTCTTTTGCTTAAGATTTTAATTTCGAGTGTCGATGTCTTTTGTTTCTTATTTATCAAATTTTGCCGAGAATCTTGTACTTCCGGAACAACTTTACCTGCGGTACTATTGTTATGTGAGACATGCGCCATATTTCCCCGGGTTTTAGCCTCTTTCTTGACTTCTTTATAATATTTTTTATAATAATATAACTTGTTTATTGGACCAAAAACTTACGTGTACGTAGATTACATATTACAAAAACAAATGCAATCTTATGCACTAGTACATTTATGCGATATAGCTTTTGTTTCAAGCCTATTTTGAGCAAAAAAAAATGTAAGCTAGAAGCGTAATGAAAAGCGTTTAGAGCTTGCTATTAGCTGCTGTGTATCTTAATACCTATAAGTAATTTCATTAGTATCCCTAACTTTTGTAAAGATAAATATAATTATATACATGTCTGTATAATACAGTATTCTCATGCCAATTTTAAGCTAAAAGTTTTTTAACTTTTTTTTACATTAAATAGGCTTACGTTTGACTATAGCCTGCCTGAAGTTAAGCACCACTATAGTCTAAGGTGTAGCACGCTTGCCTAGAAGAAACCTATTTACTCTAGATTTGAAGACCCCTGGGTTATAATTTTCTGGGAACAGGGCTCATGTAGAGAGTTCCATAGACTCGCTGTCCTTACTATTAAACTAATAACATTATCATTCTTACGGTTTTTCACTTCTAATTAGCTAATGCTTACAATGCGTAACAGCATCAACAGCATAAAATTGCTAATGATACATTTTCAACACACTTATTCTATCTCACGTGAGTAAGACTAGTTTTAGTCTAATTTGAATGAGTAATAAATTTGACAGTTAGATTGGTCACGTGTTTGTATCGGTTTAGTTAAGCAACATTTGTAAATTATAGCAAGGTTATTGGGGCTATAATTTTGATATTAATCTATGTAGTATAAAATGTATAATCACAATATTTGACCTGTATTGTATATTCAAAATTCAAATTCAAATTTTGTTTATTTGACGTAAATATTGTACAATAACATGTGAATCCTGACCTCGTGGTAGCCGTAAGACTGTGTTACGAGGCCAGAGTCATCTCCCAATATAATACTAGGTACAGGTAAATTACGTCTTAGTTATTATTTATTATGTAACATAAATACATGACAAAGAATATTAAACTAACTAAAAGATACAATAAAAGATACAATACCTAATTACAGTTATAAAATGCCTGTTAAGCATCATCAGTAACACCTTACCACAAAATCTAGTATTTAATGTAATACATCAAAATATATACAATACAATATAACTTAATTATGCACACCAAAAATAAATTATAATATGAAATGAACTTAAACTATAAAAGAATGCACAAGTGGGCGGCCTTATCACCTTGAGTGATCTCTTCCAGGCAACCTTAGCAAGAAAACAGCGACAACAATATACAACAATAAACAATAAGATTATCTTTAGGCTTTTCTAAAGATTTTCTAAGTGCCCCTTTTTGTAGTAGTTAGAAGTACTTAGTATGTTTAGTTTTCCTTCACAAATAAGTAAAAAAAAATAAACAATTGATATATATAATATAAGGAACCTCAAACTAAAAAAAAATAGAAACAAAGATGCATAAATCATTTTGGTGAACATTTTCGTTTTTAATTATTTAGTTTACGCATGTATTGTAGTCATTTACTTTTGTTTTATTGTAGTCTTAATTATGTATGTACATATATATGAAAGTAAATACCTACATAATAATTTTTCGATTTATATATCAAATTAAATCAAACAACATACAGAATTCTTTTGTTTACAAACTTTACTTATTGTTTTCTTAGGTACTCTGAATTCGTGATATAAAGTGTTAAAATTAAACATGTATTAATTTTTACCTTACCTTGTAGTACATAAGTATCCACATTATAAAATGATGAGTTATTGCACTTGATGATAATGCAATGGAAAACCCGTGCACAATCTATTAATAGATAAATTACAGTGTAGGAAATGCAAATCAACGATGCTTTGCATGATTATGGAATCAGACACAAATGGTAATGCGACAGTAATCAGTGATTATTATTGTGTTGTTGAGATTCTACGGTAAATGCAGGGTCATTTTATTAGTGCATAAACAGATTTTTATAAAAGAGATCGTATTTTGTTGTTAATTTTTTATGTTTAAAAAAAATATGGAGTACGCAAGTTGTCTTGTAAATCTGAACGTTTCGGGCACTTCCGGAGATGACACGTACATAAGATCCTAGTAACTATTAGTTACGGTATTTATTAAGCCATGTCTGAGGCCCTTAAGATGGTTTGAAAACACTCGACACCAGAGTTGGCCACTCCCATACGAACTTACTTTTTACTAAACTCAGTTATCACGCGCATTCCTAGCGGAAGCCAAGCAAAGTAACCCATTAAATGTGTTGCAATCTCACTTGCAATTACATCTGTTGCAAGCGATGTAACTCATTGCAATCCCGCGCAAAACATTGCAATTATATGGGGGCAGAGATGGGAGATGATAAATGGTGAAATGGAGATGATATAAAGCTCTTAAAATGTTTTAGTGCCTATATTTTTCACTAGTGGGTGCTCGCGGCTTCGCTCGCATTAAGAAGTAAAACTTGCATCCCCTATTTCACTCCTTTAAAAGTGGCTTTTCAAAAATCCTTTCTTAGCGGATGCCTACGTCATTATATCTACCTTCATTCCAAATTTCAGCCCAATCCGTCCAGTGGTATGGGCTGTGTGTTGGTAGATCACTATATCAGTCAGTCAGTCACCTTTGAGTTTTATATATTTAGATAGATTATAATGATTAAAGAACAAAAAACATAACTGTTTTCTGTGGAACAACCCTGGATGCCGTTCACGAGGAGAGTTCTAAGTCAGATTTATCGATATTCTGCTGAATAGTTCTCCTAATGAACCAATTCTGCGGGGGAGTCATGATCCTCAGTAATTAAGATATGATACTTACGGAGAGGTTTCAATCCATATCCATAATAATAAATTAAATTCTCATTTTAAGAATTACAAAGGAGCAAATATTTTTCCAATAAAATCAGACGTTGTTTGATTTTAGATCAAATAACTTTTAGTTACCATTCATCTTCATCATCTAATGATTATTGCCTTATTAGCTATTTGAGATGATTTATAAAGCGTAAATACCTATATAATTGTTGCAACTGCTAACCCATAGCTTATTAAGCCATGAGTTAGCATTATATCATCTGATACGATATGTTAACCGATCACTAACATTTCTTGCTTGAATGATTATACTTGACTAGTGGGTGCTCGCGGCTTCGCACGCATTAAGAAGTAAAACTGGCATCCCCCTATTTCACCCCTTTAAAAGTGGCACATCCAAAAATCTTTTCTTAGCGGATGCCTACGTCATAACATCTATCTTAATTCCAAATTTCAGCCTAATTCGTCCAGTGGTTTGGGCTGTGCGTTGATTGATCACTATATCAGTCAGTCAATCAGTCAGTCTGTCACCTTTGAGTTTTATATATAGACTACATTATAAAGCATCATTCATCATTTTTATTATGTCGATAAATGGCATCTGCCTATTTGTCTTATAACCCTGATATTATAGAATCGATAATAGTATAAGAAAATGATAGCACATATGTTTAGAAAAGCGATCAACATTATGAACTTAAAATTTGTAGTTTATTTTATAATTAGTTATTTTAGTTTAGTTAACTTACTGAACTTTGGATCTGTTTATAATCATGTTGTGCACACATGTGTTTGATGCACAGAATAGATCATTACCTTTTATGTGTTTTGTTGTTAATCATGTATTTTCTGTGTATTGTGTTGTGTGCCTAATAAATAAATAAATAAATAAATAATCTTATTGCTGAAAACATTTATTTATTATTACGTATTTCTTCATGATTGCGGGGGTTACCCGCAGAATTAATTTCTTAGGTGAGTTCTCTTTTGCAGATAAATCGTGGTGGGCGCCCAGGTCCTACCATTCCACATGTCGGTTTCCTCCGATGTTTTCCTTCGCTAATAAGCGACTGCAAATCTACACTTTACTTGAAAATACAAGTCATTGGTGTAGGGCAGGATTAGAACCAGGGTGCGTCTGGATGAAAAGCAGACACTGGAACCGCTGAGCCACACTCGCTATAGGTTTAAATAATTAAGATAAAGTAAAAATTTACTAAAATCCACAACATGAGCTGTACAAATTTTAATGAGATTAATTAGGTTATTTGTTTGTATCTTGCTGAATTTTTGACATACATTTTATCTAAATAGGTACCTAGTAAGGTTTACACTCGATCGAATATGCTTTGTTACAGTGGCAACACAGCCGGCTTCGCAATAACACACTGATACCGTTGTTTTGTGATTAATTTATAGTAAATATTGTATTTAAACCATCTTCAGTAGTGAAACATATATAGTTAGATTGCACAGAAGATTTCCTACGTAACGGTGTTTGTTTCGTGAAGATCGGATGACGAAGAACGAAGATACAAGCAAAAATATTAACGGAGTGATATTTAAAAGCGCCGGTCGCCTGTTCGACAAGCGCTTCGTCATCGCGCCGCTGTAGGTACGACGCATCCCACGACCAGAGCAGCCCAACTTTTTCTCACTGCGGCCCGCTAGTGGATTTGTGATGGACGATCTCATGACGAACCCTAAAAAAATGGATGTCAAGTGTGCCGCGTGTCGCTTAATGGTAGATGGAAATGAAGACTTTTTGCAGTGTTCCGCTGCCGATTGCAATAAATACTATCACCTGCTCTGTACAGGTGTTAGTATATCCCTTGAACTCCGGACATGCTGGATCTGCCCCGAGTGCGTTTGTAAGTCTAAAAAGGGCGGAGATAATAATAGTTCAACGCCGGTGGGCTCGAGTAAGAAAACATCTTGTGCTAGCTATGTTACAGTTAGAAATAAAGTAGCTCCCCCTTGCATAACGTACATTGATGACAGAACTTTTGTTGCTGATCATGAGGACACAGGAATAGCCATTCAGGATGTTAAAGGACTAATGCTGGAAATACAGTCACTGAGAGGACAACTACACAACGCCGTTGGTCTTATATCAGGCTTTGAGTTAACTGTGAATGTGTATTCGACGGAAGTTCAACATCTACGAAAACAGCTGGATGACGCAGTGAGCACTATTAAGAACTTTATGTATGAACAAACTAAAGCCTGCACCGTGACCCCGCAGCAACCCCTTATCAGTGCAGCCGAACCCGTAACCTTGATTGAGGCACCACTACCTCCAACATCTTCATGCTCCATCAAGACAGTGTCTGCTATGTCATCTATTGCCTCGCAAGCGGCTAAAGATCATGCCACGGCCAAGGTTATCCAGGCACCAAAGCCAAACAAAGCTAAAACCTCTGGTAAGTCAAAACCAAAATCCGGAAAGCAAAACCAATCTACTGATAAGGTTCAACCCGTTCCAGCCGATTTTTCAACTCCGACCAAAAATCGTGGCGAACCAACAGTTTCGGCTGTTGCGCAAGTAGATACTGCCCCGCTACAGACTACGACTAGCCCAAGAAATCTTATGCAGTGGACGGAAGTCCAGAAGCAAGGGAACCGGAGACCTCCTTCGCTATGTGGTACAGCTGGACCTGCAAAGACAACTTTGAAAGCTGTGGAACCTCGGAAGTACATGCATGTTTGGAACATGGAATCTGACATTAATGAGGTCAGAGATTATCTCCACCAGTTATATCCAGCCGGTACGTGTACAGTCCAAGAGCTAAGATCAAGAGGAGACTACAAATCTTATAAGATAGGAGTCCCGCTGCCTGCGTATGATATTTGTTTCTCTGAAGACGCCTGGCCAATTAACGCCCGTATAAAACCATGGATACCGTACCATAAGCCGTTGGCGGTAAAAGAAAGTGCCCGATCTCCTAGTTCAAATAGCAGGCAGTCCTTTCGGGGCTTCACAACCGAATAGTAAGAAAAGTGTTGGCACAAGTATATATTCTCAAAATATTCGAGGCCTTAAAGGTGCCCTGAGAGAGCTACGTAGTGGCCTAGCAGAGACCGATTATCATATTGTTGCCTTAACAGAAACTTTCTTAGACAGCTCAGTGGAAGACTCGGAAGTTGTATCTGGAGATTGGGTTGTTTTACGCCGAGACAGGAATACTCCCCATGGTGGCGTTGCGTTATTTGCTAGACCCCCCATGGTTATACAGAGGCAGCGTCACCTAGAGACTGACAACGGAGAGGATCTGTGGGCTACAGTTTCATTGCATGGGAGGACAATTAACCTTTGTATCGTGTACATAAAATCGCAAGCATGTAATAGTGAATACTTTCGCTTTTTCAACAAAGTAGAAACAATTATCCATTCCCTGAAATCTCCTGTAATAATTCTTGGAGATTTAAATATAAAAGGTGCTTCCGAAAGTATTCAAAATTATTACTGCTATTTTTTAACTTATTGTAAATTTTGTGAAATGAATGAGGTAAGGAATGAGTATGGTGGTAAATTGGATGTGGTATTGGTCCGAGAGAGCGATGTTATGAGGAAAGTTCTTGTTACAGCTACGGATAAACTCGTCGATAAAATAGTTGATCGTTATCATCCGCCGTTAAACATAGATTTCGAAATAGAACCAGTTTGTCGATCAGATTGCTTGGAGCCATCTAATATCGATCCAGCCACTGACTGGAATTTTAAGAAGTGCGACTATGAGAAGTTACTTACATTACTGGCAAAGAGCTCTTGGAGTGCGGTTTTGGAAACGTCAGATTGCTGTGCCGCCACCGACAAGCTGTACAAGATTGTTTATAACTGTTTTGATGAATGTATGCCTAAAAAGCGGCGATCTTGCAAAATTACTAGACGTTATCCCGTATGGTTTTCCAGGGATATCATTCAGGATATACGACGCAAACATACATTTCATTCAGTCTGGAAACAAAGCAAGTGCATTGAGTCTTACCGTCAGTTTTCTGCTTTAAGGGCCGATCTTAAATCACGTGTAGCCGCAGCGTATAGCACATACATGCAAGGCATAGAAGAAAATATAAAACTAAATCCGCGTATCTTTTGGCAACATGTCTCTAGTCTGCGCTCTAAAGGTGGATTCGAGCCAACCGTCACTTACCAAGGTCAATCACACACCGGTGTAGACGCAGCTGAGGCATTTGCAAGTTTCTTTGCCAGTGTGTTTTTACCCGATATACCGTCACTTAACACGACACTTGCTTTTGAAGCTGATCACAGCAAAAATAGCAACTATGTCAACATCTTGGAAATTGCACCTAGTGATGTTATTTACGGTATAAACAAACTGAAACCAAGTAGTTCTGTTGGTCCGGACTGCTTGCCCCCGGGAGTTTTGAAACAGCTGAAAAAGCACTTTTGTGTTCCATTCTGCCACATATTCAATATTGCCTTAAAATCAGGTAAATACCCAGCACAATGGAAACTCTCAAGAGTAAGTCCCATACCTAAGAGTTCTAATAAGATGTGTGTGGAGGAGTATCGCCCAATAGCAGTCCTGTCTTCACCAGCTAAGGTTTTTGAGAGCATATTGCATAAATATATATATGACCAGGTGGACAGATACCTATGCAACGCGCAGCATGGATTCAGACGCAAAAGATCAGTAGATACAAACCTGCTGTCTATTGTGGACTTCATTTCAGCTGGGCTAGACCAGGGTCTGCAGGTGGATGTCCTATATTTTGACTTCCGGAAGGCGTTCGACAGGGTCAACAATGATATCCTGCTGGCCAAGCTAGCTGCTATAGGTTTTGCACCAGGATTTCTTCGCCTCTTAGCGGATTATATGCGAGATCGTCAGCAGTTCGTGAGGTTAGGCCAATATCAATCTAGACCCTATCATACACGGTCCGGAGTAAGCCAGGGCTCAATACTTGGTCCTCTCCTATTTTTGCTCATGGTCAATGACATCCCTGCTGTCCTGAGGCATGCTCAGTGCTTATTATATGCCGATGACCTGAAGCTTTATGCTGAAATAAAGTCGATAGATGATTGTGTGTCGCTTCAGCAGGACGTTGAGGCAGTCGAAGAATGGAGTCGCCTCAATAGAATGGAATTTAACGCGACTAAATGTCACGTAATGACTTTTGGTCGAAAGTGGCACCCAATCATATATAACTACGTCATAAATGAGACTATTATCAACCGTTCATCTCATATCAAAGATTTGGGTGTCATATTCGACCAAAAGCTAACCTTTAACGATCACATCAGTGCGCTAATTAAAGAATCGTTCAGACGTCTTGGCTTTGTGTTGCGGAATACTAGAGACTTCCATAGCCAGCATATCATTCGCCTGCTATTCAGTGCATTAGTTCGCAGCAAAATGGAAAGTTCGATGTGCGTATGGAATCCCCATGAACAAACGTATACCGAACAGCTGGAAAAAGTACAGCGAGCTTTTCTTAGATTTTTGTATAAACGGGTCTATGGATATTATCCATATATGTATCCCTCCAAGTTCATTCTAGGTTGTTTGGGTTATAACTCCCTGAAAGTAAGACGGGACACTAGTCAGCTTACTATAGTATGCAAAATCTTGCGTGGTGAGATCGATGCACCGGATCTGCTCAATAAACTGCTTCGATTGTACGTTCCGAACAAATATTTGCAATACAGGCGACGCAAGCTTTTAGTTGGGCACCACTGCCGCACCGTAGCTCACGCCACATCCCCGCTCCCGCGCGCACTGGCCGCACTCAACGCTCTCTTGGCCGCCACGCCGACGTGCGACTTGTTTGTCTATGGATGGCAGCCACTTGTATTATTGTGTCTCATGTTTTGCGAACGAAATGAATGAATGTAGGTATGTATGTATTTATTTTAATTAGGGTAGTAAATAGATATCACTATGTTTAAATGTTGACCATATATGTTTAAGATTTTGACACACTAATATTTTAATTTAGAATGACCTTTTATCTCAATTTTAATTATTTGTATTATTAGTTTTGTTCTCTGTATTGTAGTTATTATATCATCATTTATTAATTAATGTAATTGGCTCGCGCCGTTTTAATTGATTTGTAAATAAATAAATTAAATTGTTTACTGACTATGAGAACGTATTATTATATAGAGATATTTAATGAGAAATTATATGGGAAATAACGCTGGACATGCAATTAGTAATTACAAAGTTTTCACGTTTTATTGTTTCATTTGTATTCTGTAATTGTAGATGCCGCTGATTGACCTATTAATTGCTTTACATTCATTAAAACTATAACTTCTTTTTAATTGCTTTAATTATTGGAGATTTGTTAATTTTCTTCATATCATAAGCCAATTGAGATATTAGGTCGTGGCAAAATCATCAATAGTTATGAAAATGAAATCAAATAAGGTCAGAATCGTTGATATTTATATGATTTAAATAAATACTTAGTGGATTGAATAAAACGTTAATTTGTAGTTCCCGGCTGTTTGTCTAGTTCGGCAGTCGTAAAGCCATGTCAGACGCCCTAAGGTCGACTTGATTAACTCTTGACACCAGAGTAAGCCACTCTCATTCGATAATAAGAAGAAGCGTATAGAAATAACAAACTATTTAAAATACCTCAAGAGTACTTTTCTTGATCATGTGTTGACCTGCCCCTATCTTAACAATGATAGTTACAGCATCTTGTCAAGATGAACCTTGGATAAGGCATAATTATTATGTCATGTATGTCTGCAAATGACAGCCATGGTCCAAAGGCTTTGTGGTATAATAGCACAGCCTCTATCTGTGTCAAACGTTGATTTAATTATGATAGATTTATAAGACGTATGATTCGTCAGTTATATTGTATAGCTATTATTATTAATTCATTGGACAAGGTAAAATAATAAACACTGATTGTGTTTACGTACACATTTAATTTAATATGCAAGGAAGATATGCTAAGAACATGCGACAAAATGAAATAAAAAATATCAGAAAAAATATGTTGCCTCGAAATAGCTGATCAGTCAAAACAGTAGCAAAACTACAAGGAAATACACAATTACATAACAAGTTTCTAATGCACTATTTACCTATTAATCTAGTGGCCTTAACCCCGGCTAATCTTAAGTTATGATAATATCAAACGTCTAAGCACATAAATAACATGCATTTCCGTATTGTTCCAGATAAGCGGATGCTGTGGACCTGTTTAGATCGAAATACCGACCTCATCTCTGCAACCTCATTAGTGCAACCGCCATTTTGAATTTGACATCTGCATTGAATTGTCACTGTCAGTTATTTATTTACCCTCGAAAATATAGAATCAAAATTATAATAAAGTTGAATTTAAATCAGTGCTGTGAACTAAAATGAGGATAGGTCCTTCGAAAAGATAGTATTTTTTTCGTTTATTTGTTTAAATATCTGTGATAAATTGTAGAAAGATGGCGTCGTGGAAGTGTATATTGATCTGGACTGTAAGTGTAGTGTTGTGCTTACTGGGCAGGATATCTGGGCTGGACAATGGGCTAGCACTGACCCCACCTATGGGCTGGCTGGCTTGGGAGAGGTTTAGGTGTAACACTGACTGCAAGAATGACCCTGAAAATTGTATAAGGTAAGTGATTTATTTCTATCATTGTTCTTCCATGTAAAACAGGCTAACGATATAATATACTCGAGACTATAGCAAGGTGTTAGAAATATCTGGAAAGATTTTACTTGAAAAAAGCGCTAAGTATAGAAACCTTTCGAACTTTATGATTGATGGATCACTTTTCTGGATAAAATATATCATTTTAGATGTCTACCATGGGTGTTTCGCTTTCAAATAATTACTTTCCGAATCATGAAACACTTACTGATGTTACTTTATGACAAAGCGACACCTGCACAAACGATACATTTGAAAACTGAAATTAATAATAAAAAATATTTCTGTATAGATCACACAGCGCCATCTAGCCCCATACTAAGGTTACGCTAGTATCATGGGTACTAGATACTTCAGTAAAGGTGGAGATTAATTATGAAGTAATTTATTTCTGTGCTCTACTACGGACTAGTGTGCTGCCCAGTCAGTCCTTGGACGGGTGACCGAAAAGTGCCATTCCATTCTAGGTGCTTCCGTGGGTCGGATGACATGTTAAATTGGAGGCCCCGGCTGTTTGTCTAGTACGGTAGTCGTGTCAGAGGCCCTATGGGCGGTTTGATTAACTCTCGACACCAGAGTTGGCCACTCTCATTCGATAAGTAGTAGTAACAATATGCTGCCCCAAACTGTTGCCACCTAAAAGGCTAATTCTAACCTATCTCCTTGCAGCGACCGCCTGTTCCGCACAATGACCGACATCCTCGTGTCGGAGGGCTACGCGGCCGCCGGCTACGAGTACGTGAACGTGGACGACTGCTGGCCGGAGAGGGAGCGCGGCGCGGCCGGCCAGCTGGTGCCCGACCGGGAGCGGTTCCCCTACGGGATGAAGAGTCTCTCGGACTATGTGAGTTTCTTTGTATCCTTGGAGTATTTAGAAATATTAATTATTAATTTATTATTTTCGGTTCATATCGGGTAAGCACGCTCCATCATAGGCCATTGCTTGCTATCAGGTAAACTATGGCCAAGTGCGAACCCGTTCAAGTTAAAAAAAACGGTTATAAAATCTGGAGAACATTTTTATGTGGGATAGGTTTATGTTGATAACTGTTATAGTGTCTGGAGTGCCGTTATAGAATCTGTAGTAACTAGCAAATAAACGCGACAAATTATTCGAGGTTCCTTCGAAGAATAAGGTTTTTTTAAGAATGTAAGTTTTGTATTTTACTCGAAATAGGATCTAATTAAAAGATGTAGCACAAAAACGAAACAACCTGATCAATGTAATGGTTCTAATACGAAATGAGGCTTGAAAATCTTTAATGACTTCAGAGTTCCTGCCAAAGTAATCCATGAATGTTTCACTATAGTCACTAAAAAGTAGGAGCAAAACTCATCATACGAGTCTTTCTTGTATTTTCATAAGCACTTACTAATATTTATACAATGTGGATTTTCTAATCAAAATATCAAATCAAATTTTATTTTCTACCCTCATTTTCACTCAGTTTTTCCTTTTATTTCTTAATTAATGAAGACGTTCAGGAAACAAACGCATCTCGTCGCGGAACTCGCAACGAACACGTGTTATCTATAAACGGCGGTAATTATAATTAATTATGTAAACATAATGACGCTCTAATTAGCGGCACGGATCGACCTGATAACGAGTGGACGTTGATACACTGTGGGATCGAATGATTGTTTATTTGTAGCTTGACTTGACTTAGCAGATTATGATGAACTAGCTGTGCGCGCGACTTCATCCGCGTGGAATAGTTATTTTGGGCATCATATTTATTTTAGCAAACAACCTCTTCAGTTTTATAAATTATAGCTGTTACACATGACTTGTACCGTTTTCGCAGCGCACGCAACGGATGAATATTTTTCCCCGTTTTTCCACATTTTCCATTGTTTCTTCGCTCCTATTAGTTGCAGCGTGATGTTATATAGCCTAAAGCCTTCCTCGATAAAGTGTCTAACAACGCAAAAAAAATTCAATCCGCACCAGTAGTTCCTGTGATTAGCGCGTTCAAACAAACAAACAAACTCTTCAGCTTTAAAATATTAGTATAGATGTAACTTGACTGTAAGCAGATTATGATGAATTACGAGATACTTAGAGTCAGTTCTATTTTAGTATAAGCAACAATACCCACTTTTGACCACAGACAACGCATCTACAAATGACGCTTAGGTCAATGATATTCTATATAAACTGAGGTAGATGCGTTTATACCCCGTTCTGTGTAGCGAACTCAAATCAGGCTACGTAGCATGATTCGGCTCAGTCGCCTCAAAGCAACGCGCGACGACGCACGTTGACGGCGCGACTTTTTATCAGTAAAAAATATTCACAATGCCATCGTATGTGTTTAGAAAGTGCAATAATTACACTGGGATGAGTGCCAAAAGCAAGAAGGATGTGTCGTTTTATTTGTAATTATTGTTTATCCTTTTAAAATGAAAATACAAATATTACTATAAATCAACCAGTGACGCGTTGCAACCTAGCCATCTCCACGAAAGAGACAAAATAGCAACTCGAATTCACGATTGACGGCGGGCGTAGCTGTAAACATACGTTTATCTCTTTCTCACAACGGGGCTTTATATATCTCTGACCACTTTTACTTTCCTGAATAACGTAAACAAAGCTGCGTATATTCTACCTAAGTAGCTATAGCATAATTTCGCCACTCGCTAGGGCGGTTTTGAATGAGTGTAACATCTCTATTTGTGAAATCTCATTGGCTTAGGTGACTTGTAGGATGCTTCTCAAATTCTAAAAATTAAACGCAAATCAAAGAGTTCTAGATTTACCAATAACACCGATCCACATATCATGAAAGTTCAGTTTTGGAGCGAAACCTATCGATGAATAACACCGCTGGTGGCGAAATATCTGACTTTCCCGTATTTTTAAGTATGGTTTTTACAAAAAACAAGATGATATTTTGATAAGGATCTGATAGCTTTTGCACTTACAACGATTATACAATCATGGCTAAATTGCAGAAGAAAATATTTTAATGGATTTTTATTAAAGGTTGGAATCAGCTTCGTCAGTTTATATATAAATATAACCATCATTAATAACAATCTATCTATATACATAAAACTCAAAGATGACTAACTGACTGGCTGACTGACTGATATAGTGATCTATCAACGCACAGCCCAAACCACTGGACGGATTGGGCTGAAATTTGGAATGAAGGTAGATGTTATAACGTAGGCATCCGCTAAGAAAGGATTTTTGGAAATGCCACTTTTAAAAGGGTGAAATAGGGGATGCAAGTTTTACTTCTTAATGCGAGCGAAGCCGCGAGCACTCACTAGTTATTGTATAAACGTGTAATGTAGGTTTTAAGAATAAATGAGTTGTAAACACACTTACACAGTTTTGGACAGTCCAAACGGGGACAAACAAAAAACCCGGCAGGCAAGTCAATCATAGTCAATAAAGTGTTTGTGAGTTCAACTAAACATGTAATAAAACTGGCAAGTTGTTGTGTTTTTACACAATTACATGCACACACGCGTATCTGTCCAATGAACCGTTGCTTATGTATACGGTCTTATGTAACGACCTCTTTTTTAAATATTATAGAACTAGTTGCCAACCGCGGATTCGCTCGCATTCAAAATCAAAAATAATAATAATAAATAATAATAAATATTTCGGGACATTGCACACAGCGCCATCTAGCCCCACACTAAGCAAACGCTTGTGTCGTGGGTACTAGTTAACGGGTATAATACTTATATACTTTTCTTTTGTAAATACATACTTATTATACATACAAACAACCAGACTCAACACAAGAAATTATACATTTTTAAAATGCATAAATACTTGTGTCAGGCGGGAATCGAACCCGCAACCCCTAGATTAGAAGGCAGAGCCACTACCAACTAAGCTAACAGGCCAGTCAATCAAAATTCGTTTATTTTACAAAATCCTTAGCCTATAATTGTGGCATTTAATTTTATAACAAAAGATAAAGTAAGAACTATTCAATTTTCATTTCTATCAATTCAATAATTCTAATAAATAATATTCAAGCTAGCATTAGAAAGCTAGTTTTCCGCATCTTTGTTTCTATACTGAGGGCGCCCGCGGTTTTACCCACGTGAATCCGGTGTAAAAAGTGCAGGTAATGGTGTAGCCTATGTATTAACCCAGGATCTAATCTATCTTCATACCAAATTTTATCTAAATCTGTTCAGCAGTTTGCACAACGCACAACCTACGCCATTAGCATACTAATAGTTTTATTTGGACGGAAAGTAATCACACAATCTTAGCTTTTAGGATTCTAAACTAAATGTTTATAAAGGTATCTAAAAGGTTCATTACATATTATACACTATTGAAAATAAACTATAAAACACACCAACAAATTATCAAAATGTATTCTTGCTTATATTTAATGCATTTAAATGCAATGAATGTATGCATTAATACTACAAGTTTGAATGGACATTCTATGTTAAAACACAAGAACATTTAAGTATCTAATTTATTGTTTGCTTTCGTGAGTGTTCATATAATGATCGCAACTGCGTCATTATCTGTAAGATTTACGAGTGGTTTTGAACAGAATTTATATTTCTATTTACTAAGAAAATAACTAAATAACTCTACAAATGTTATTAGCAATTTAAGAAAGTTGATTATTTATACCTGATCGACTTCTTTTCTTTTTCTTTTCCGTGTATAGTTATATTTTCATACGTAAATAAGTTGGTTCGCAACTCCCAAATGGCCAAACCGATATTTATCTCCATCTTAGGCCATAGCCTTTGCTTACAATCAGGCAAACTATGGCCAAGTGCAAACCCGTATTATTTAAAAAAAATATATTTAAAAGATATAGTTTTGGTTTTATAATCTTGTGTTAGTTTAAATAATTCGTCTCTCCTATTGTGAAATCTCACTAATCTATACTAATATTATTAAGTTGAAGAGTTTGTTTGTTTGTTTGTTTGAACGCGCTAATCTCAGGAACTGCTGGTCCGAATTGAAAAATTATTTTTGTGTTGAATAGACCATTTATCGAGGAAGGCTTTAGGCATATAACATCATGCTGCAACTAATAGGAGCGAAGAAACCTTGAAAAATGTGGAAAAAACGGGTAAAATTATTCATCTTAGAGGGCTTCCGGTGCGTGCGCTGCGAAAACGGTTCAAGTCGTGGGCAACAGCTATCATTTATAAAGCTGAAGATGTTGTTTGCAAGAATAAATATGATGCCCAAAATAACTATTCCACGCGGACGAAGTCGCGAGCACAGTGAGTAATAAAAATTTTAACCAAGTTTATTTTAACAACGTGTTACATAATCACATTTAAAGGTGACAAAAGTTTCATTACAGTAACAAATCTTCGGTAGTGGAACATTTCTAAAGAACACCTAAAACGGATACACAACCACTTAATCCATATTAGGAGTAGCTTTTAAACTAAAGTTACAACCAATGACATGATATTCACTGGACTCTCCATCATAGTTGCAAATTCAAATTCACATATGGCAATTTTGGCACATGTTTCATCAAGGAGCCAATCGTTTTCTTACTCTACGTAAAAATAATCACACTGTTATAATAGAAGCGATTGATCGCTTTGTTCCTTTTCAACGTCGCAAGGGAATAACAGGCTGACACGTTTTTTTTGCATGGTGCTAATATTGTGTGTTTAAATTAAATTTAAATTAAAATATGAAATAGATAGGCTAATAATTTTACAGAATACTACGTGGACTCAGCCGCGAGCTTTCACTCGTTATAAATATTCACGTGATACATCTCCATAATAACTGTCGTTAAGTCATGTCAGAGGCCTTGAGGGTGGTTTAAAATTTCTCTACACCAGATTTGGCCACTCTTTTTCGATAAGAAGAAGAAGATAATAATTGTACTGTCGTCATTGGCGTGATTGGATGGTGATTGGCTTGTATATGCGGCTGAACAATTTAATACAGAGAATTGTCAAAGGGTAGGTGTCTAAGAATTAAAAGACCTATGTTCACAGCGAAATGTTTATTTCGTCACTTATGACGTTATGTAAAGTAGTGTAACTACTAACGTCTTTGTCGCTAGCACAAAAGAGCACATTTTAAGTAATGATTACTTAACGAGTAGTATATGTATAGAGTAGGGCGCTGGTGTTTATATTGTTACAGAGATCCGGTATGGAATGGATAGAACAGGTGTAAAAAAGTCCCAGTAACAATTTAATGGTTTTTGACTTACTTACTTAAGTACTTTAATAAGTTATGTGTTAAATGATTTCTAATTAACATGCTGAAAGTTTTATATAACACTAGCAGACCCGACTGACTTCGTCCTGTCTGTTGACTCTTTTATTCTTTAGTTAGTTAGAAAACGTTTGTATGGGAAAAAGAAAAGGGCGGTTTTTTGGGATTTTCCGGCATTTATTCGAAATTTTCTCGCCGTTAAAACCATCCTTGAACTTCAACGAATATTAAAAAAAAGAATTGGCTAAATCGGTCCATGAGTTGTTGAGTTATGCGCTTACCAACACATTTTGCGATTCATTTTTATATATAAGAAAGAAGAAGATTATTGTTCAAAAACTATTAGAATTTGTTACTGTATAACTGCTAGGACAAATATATACACTGTATAATATGGCAAATATATAGTAATATATAGTCACTGCTATGTTATCTAATATAAGTAACCCCGCAGTAAAAATATATCGAAATTAATTATTAACTTACTTATTTACTTTAGCCTTAGACTAATTACCTACATATATATCACATATCACTGACTTTAGCATTATCTTTTACTCACAATACAATATATGTAGTATTGCTGTAAGTTTTATTTCGACTATGTGACGCAGCACTCGACATATTCTATACTTTTCGAAAAGGCTTCTACAATCATATCGTATCTTCTTTAAGATATTTTGATGTTTTAAATAACGTATCACTTCAATTTCTTACTATAAATCCTTCTTTCGTTAGTAGTAGTTACTACTATTTACTATATTCCTACAACCACATCATTCATGTATTCTACATGCGTTTATGACGAGACATAGTGACATAATACTATTTGCCACAAAAGTAGGTCTTATGTTAATAGCGTAATGGCTTCTTATTCCGTACACCTATCTACGTGGTCTGGTTCTGTAATATAGTGTCATCTTTGCGAAATTGTTACTGTTATGCGTAATTAAGTATGTATGTATGTGTGTTGTATGTAGGTTTGGGTTATGCCACCCATGGTGACTTCTGCATACACCCATGCATATAATAAAGCTGAAGAGAGTCGACTGTCTGAACATTGATGATATAAGAAATAAATCATTGGGTATAGGTACTTTAAATCGATAATAAAACATTGTTATAGTAGTTTATATGTAGGTAATATAAGGTCTTAGAAGTGTCATAGGCTTTCTATCTCAAATATAGGTATAATGCAAGGGTTGCCGCGGGCGTACACTAGTATTCAATAAATATATAACTATTTTGGGACATTGTACACAACGTTATCGATCATAATGAATTTAAACTTATTGAAAGATTAAGTTTATGTTGGTTAAGATATGTAACAACTGCTAGAATTGCTTTTTTATCGTGAGCAACCTATAATCAAGTGCAAATTGCTATTATGTATAAAATTTACAAAAAATATAAATAAATAACTCTAGCAATCATTGCTGAAGTTTACTGGAAAAGTTTTTAATAATGTTTTATGTTTATATTATTATATAGTAAGTTGCAAATACAATCCCAACCAACAGAAAAAAATACCCATTTCAATGATTGTCAAGAAATATCTTCCACTTTTTTACTTGTAACTTCTTAGACGCTCCGTTTGTATTCAACATGCATAATAAAATGTGTTTCTCACGCATTCTTTTTATATCCCCACACATATATACTAAAGCCTGTATAAGAGAACTTTGTATACGGATGACAATGGAACTAAAAAGTTATATTTTGAGGTTCCTGTTGTATTTTTTTTTTATAAATCAGAGTTTGTTTAGGCGAGAGTGATTAGGTATTATTTCATTTCAGTAACAACGAGTATCTATCTATCTAAATATATAAAACTCAAAGGTAACTGGCTGATTGACTGACTGATATAGTGATCTATCAACGCACAGCCCAAACCACTGGACGGAACGGGCTGAAATTTGGCATGCAGGTAGATGTTATGACGTAGGCATCCGCTAAGAAAGGATTTTTGGAAATGCCACTTTTAAAAGGGTGAAATAGGTAATGCAAGTTTACTTCTTAATGAGAGCGAAGCCGCGAGCATCCACTAGTTATAACATAAAGCTAATTGAAAAGCGTATGTAAGGCTATTTTTAACTGAACTTGACTTCAAAAAAAGGTTATCAAGTCTTCTGAAAGTTTTTATTTTTATTTTTAGTTCTATATAAGCACGGTTTTGTAAAAAAATGAACAAAATGGGAAAAATCGATAATCGAAATTGAAAATCGAAATAGTATCGATAAAATTTATTAACACATATCGTCTGTAAGAAAATCAAGTGTCTAGCTATCACAGTTCATGATACCTGGACAAATATAGACGGCCTAGTGACAGACAGACAAACAGACAGACATTGGAGTCTTAGTAGTAGCAGGGTTATCCGTTTTTACTCTATTGTGGCTTATTTATTAAATAGGTTTCTTCTAGGCAAGTGTGCTACATATTAGACTATAGTGGTGCTTAACATCAGGCAGGCTATAGTCAAACTTAAGCCTATTTAATGTAAAAAACAACCCTTAGTAAGTGCTGCCATCATCCAAACCAAAAGTTACTTTGCTCAGTCTATACAAAACTATGGATCGTGATTTGGTTATTGAGTTCGCTTGCGTAACCACCCAGCTGAATTAGAACTGAGATTAGTGAAAATTAACAATAGAAAGTGTCGTGAGAGGAACAGGTTTTGTTGTTAAGTGAATTGAATACATGTACATTTATTTACATGTGTACATGTAGGTACATTGTACATTTGATTTTAATCTCTGTCTGTCAAAAGTAAAGATAAAGAATTTTATTTGCGTCAAAAGTGTCTCTACTAAACTATTACTGGCCTGTTAGCTCAGTTGTTAGTATGTCTGCCTTCAGTGCCAGGATCCACGGGTTCGATTCCCGCACAACACAAATAATTGACCATCTTCAATATGTAGTTATAATTGAAGTAGCTCCCAAGATAAACGAAGTGCTTTCTTCAAATATTTTGTTTTCAATATAAATACCAACCCCTCCAAGTTGTGCCAACGTAAAATAATTAAATGATTAGGTATTTTAATTCTTATAGTAGTCCTAGTATTCTTAAGATTGGCGTTATTTTTATTGATAAAAATACACTAGCTCACCTTTTAGCTATAAAATGTACATACATAGACTAAGTTACTTAGTCTATGGTACATATATGCAAATATAATTGTATGTAAAATGTCAACTTTACTAATTGAAATGCAACAGTAAAATATGCAGTGGTTTGAAGGTTTGAAGAAGATTTAATAATGACATTGACTCGTCTGATGTTATCTTTATACGTTTGGAATTATTTGCCTATATTTGTAGGTCCAGGTTGTTTGTCTAGTACGGCAGTCGCTAAGCCATGTCAGAGCCCCTTAGGGCGGCTTGATAAACTCTCGATAATAATAAATGCAGCACACAGCTTTATTTTTTAAAGTATTTTCTATACTTAGGCACTCGATAGTTTAGTGTAGACGGTCCTATTGGTAAATCGCCCGTTCCACTTCCTACAAACTTAAAAAAATAATATTTGTCACCAATCACGTAATCGCATGTTTCAGCAGTCTCATTTGAGAGCCAGTCCTATTTTAGCAGGTATAGTTTTTTAAACCTATTGTATTTTATACCTATAGGAACCTATTGGAAATATTGTGCCTGTAAGATGGAAAAATATCTTATTCGAAACGGTTTTAGATGAGATTTACAACCATTATAATTAATTTAATATCAAATTCAAATTGAACAATTAATACAGTGTGCAGTTAATTTAAATAATGACTTAACGCACAAAATTTGCGTAATATCTGCTAAGTTGTTAGCAATGTTGTTAAGTACCTAAAACGGTTACTTCCGCATCCACCAGTCTAAGATGTATATTTATTGCCTCTGATGATCAGGAAATAAATCTTCTACATTAATATCGTCTGTATACATAATTTTATAACATAACTAGTGGGTGCTCGCGGCTTCGCTCGCATTAGAAAGTAAAACTTGCATCCCCTATTTCACCCCTTTAAAAGTGACATTTACAAAAATCCTTACTTAGCGGATGCCTACGTCATAACATCTACCTGCATGCTAAATTTCAGCCCGATCCGTCCATTGGTTTGGGCTGTGCGTTGATAGATCACTATATCAGTCAGTCAATCAGTCAGTCACCTTTGAGTTTTATATATATATATAGATAATTATTTTTATGCGAATGTGGCTTAAGTAAGTTGCATAAATAAGTTTCAATGCTGTAGTAACCTTCTTCCGCGTAGTAACGAAATTGTAATTTATCTATCATATAAGTTTGGAAACACTACTTGCACACCAAAAATCACACAGATCCGTTGCTCCATTGCAACACAAAGAATGAATAAAATTCTACAAGCTTAGTTAAGTTTTGTAAAAATGATATGATATTAATCATTTATTGACGTTTCGCGCGAAACGTTTTTTATTCTAATAATAATAATAATAAATATTCCGGGATATTGCACACAGCGCCAACTAGCCCCACACTAAGCAAACGCTTGTGTCGTGGGTACTAGATAACGGATATAATACTTATATACTTTTCTTTTGTAAATACATACTTGTTATACATACAAACGACCAGACTCAATACAAGT
Source organism: Macaria notata (assembly GCA_927399415.1). NCBI lineage: Eukaryota > Metazoa > Arthropoda > Insecta > Lepidoptera > Geometridae > Macaria > Macaria notata. The sequence goes on along the minus strand of OV656738.1, from coordinate 10,703,947 downwards.
AATTATAAATTTTTAAAGTACATAAATACTTGTGTCATGCGGGAATCGAACCGCGACCTCTAGATTAGAAGGCAGAGCCACTACCAACTAAGCTAACAAGCCAGTCAAACAGTTCTGTGGTGAACATCACGCCTATCTCAAACGTGTTATTCTACAAGTTCTACCGCCATCTGTACTCCGCACACGTACAGTCTGTAGATCAGTCCGTTTGTTTGTCGGTAGGTCATGTTCCCATGAGAACGCAGCATCCTTGGCTCACACCCACACTGTACAGGGCTATAGCTAAATAACGCATTACTTACCCTATAAAAGCGGCTTCTGTCAAAGGCAAGAACTTCTTTGCTACGATTTTTGAAAATTCGCTAAATACAGTTTTACTCGTCATACTTTTTGACAGAGGCGATGAACTTAGATTTAGATCTGAAAAGGTTCATAATATTTAGCTAGGAATTAAGTTTTTCAGTTTATTAAATTAGCTACTCCCCATGTAGGTACGTGTCCTAACTGTTAACTAGTTTAAATCAATGTTTTGTTAAATAAATAAAACTCGTATTCTGAAAAAATGTTAAACAAAACTCGTGGCTTAAATAATTAACTTAATATTGGTAAACCTTCATAGGGTTGACATTAGTGAAACTTTTTATGGTATCAAATATTTTAAGATCTCACGAATGTGAGAAAAACATCAAAACATTCACTGACTGTAAATGTTTTGATGTTTTTGTTTGCTTTTGACACACTATAGCCATCCTCTAAAGGTCGTGTATTAGTTTAGTTATAAGTAACCCAGTATACTTCAACAGGTTACAAGTTTCAAGTAGTAGGCTGTACGCAGGCGTGATACACTTTGTATTCGAAGATTTATAGATGTTAGGTGTAAGATAAGACAATACCTACTTGTGTGTACGAATCACGACACAAGACAACTTGTAGAAGTCAATGCGAAAATGAACCAATTCGAAATCAGTAGATGAGTAAATTAAGCATACTGACACATATTATTTAGACACATTTTTTAGAGTGAAAAAAGTATACAGGTAATGTACAACAACATTTAAAACGAATACACAAATATATTTAGGTACGTAGGTAGGTAGTGTGTAGGGATGAAATCCCAAAATCTAGAAATCCCTACTACATATGGGATTTCTAGAAATTTAAGTATACGAATGTAAGAAACTTTCAGAAGATTTGATAAACTTATTTTTTTTGTCGGTTATATATTTTAAGAAATCGTGCTTAATTTCTGCTGAGTAACATCATTTTTGTCAGAGACATCTATTACATTAGTACTTAGTACAGTTATAGTATAAATACTGTAAAAATGACATAACTTCACAGATATTAGATCAACAAATAATAAACGACTAACCTACACTCAACACCACAAAATATTTCCAATCAACACAGCAATTTCCCACTAGGAAGCTGCAAAGTAACACGGTCTCATCCCAACCACGAGAGCAATCAGTAATAAGATTGCGTCTCGCAAATTGAAACAACCACCGACATGCCTTTTTAAATTTAATGGTAAATGGTAACCGCAATTCAATCGGCCTTTAAAAATAGTAAATACAGCTCGTGACAGGAAAGTTATATAACAGTTTAATGGTTTATTTATGTGCTTAGTTGGTTTGTGGATAAAGGCTTTATTGCAATATTCAAGTACATGCAATGAATAACATTAGTTGAACTAGTGACGCTGTTGGTGGTCTTATCGCTAAGAGTAATCCTTTCCAGATAATTTGAGGTACAGAAAGCAAAGGACGGTTTATGTTACAACTGAAGAAAAATAAAGCTGTCTACAACTGATTTTAATTTTGTATGTACTTATTTACTAGCTACATAGGTATATAAAAATCATGACATGTTATGTTTTTTTAGTGGCATATTCCACACACTTCAAATATTTTAATTGAAAAAAAATAACCTCTAAAACGAGTTAAAAGCTCTTAACAATAAAGTTAACCACTCCTATACGAAGTTACTGACTTTATTAACATAAAAACATGCAGTACCGAATTTCCTTGAAAAGTTGATGTCATATACGGCTTACACTTAAAACTGAGGTCACATTGCCTAAAATGGAAGTACATACATAGGTACTTACACTTAAAAGATCGTGCATAAAATAAACACCCTTACGAGTATTTGTAACCATAAAAGTCTTTCCACGAAAATATTTTTACATAAACATTAAGTTACACTTACATACACTATGTATGAATGTTTGTATATACTTACGTAGCCAGTTTTGAATATATTAGTAGAAATGCAGATGTCTTTTTCGCACTAAGTGTGTTATACTGGCACTTCCGTAGGTCGGATGACACGTTAAATTGTAGGTCCCGGCTGTTAGTCATAGTGCGTCAGTCGTTAATCCGTGTCACCCTAAGAGCTGTTTGAAAACTCTGACATCAGAGTTGGCCACTCTCTTACGAACTTACTTACTAAGTGCATAAACGTATTCAGAACAACATATCGTTTATTAAGTAAGTAGATCGAATAGTATCAATTGTAACCTATGCTTAAAAACATTATGGATCGAATATTTATATTTCCATCAGTTCCACACTTTACCAAAAACGTCTACAATTACATAATATAAGTGTATCTAATAGTGAAATAACTAGTTATAGGTAATGGTGAAAGTATATACGTCCCGTACATTACATATGTTACACAATAACCCCTAATTTACGGTAACAATGCCGTAACAGCATTCTTAGACCCAATCCACAAATATCAATGGCTTTATACCGAAAAGACCCCTTATACATGTCAAACAGTTTCTAATGTCAATGTCTGATACTTATTTGCAAAAAATGTGTAGTAATTAATAAATTACCATTTATGTTATCTCATTCACTAGTAAACAAAATCCGTCTTAGAATAAACAAAACGTTGTGATAGTGGGTGTTTGATATCAAAAACAAACAAACAGTGCGACTCCAGTCTGCTAGTGATAAAACAATTTATTTTGACTATAATTTAGTTGTAATAACCGGCTAGCACTTACGTCAAAAATTACGTCGAAAAATTAGCTCGACAAGTTTTGGAAATCTGAGGTTTTCATCATCAGGAGGACGAGTCAGCACGCGCGTCCCGGTTGGCCGCTTCGTCCAGACTCATATTTCATATTCGTATTTTGACTATAGTTCAAAGACATTATACAGCAAAACATAGAGTTTGTCGTCACACACGCAACGATGTACATATGTATTTTCGCCTAAATGTGCGCACACAAAAGATTACAATTAAAAAAAATGGATTCTAGTATTCTAACTTCTGTGGTAGGAGTCTTAAGTGTTGAAAGTCGTTGATAACAACTTACCAATCATACTTATTTGTTCGCATTTCTGACAACTTTTACTCGATTCGCGATCTGTTTGGTTGAATCGATTCTAATTGAAAACGAAATGTTTTTACTATTTCAATTTGTGCTATGGCGAATTCAGTGAAAGTGAAGTAAATAGTGGAGAATTTTAAGTAAATACTTTAAAGGAAGTAGTCTCAACAATTTTGGATAGATCTCTAAATAAAATAATACTTACCTATGTGTATTGAATATTATCAGGCCCAGTTATTGTAAAGAAATACAAAATTAACTAATAAATTTCCAATTATGGCCGAGTTAAATGTATTTTTGAGATTTTAGCCTACATCTTTTTACATCGATGACTCTAAATATGATAAGAATCGAATCTCTCTTGAGTCGTATTTCCTCATGACTGAGGGTCGTGACTCCCCCTCAGAACTAATTCGTTAGGGAAGTTCTCTTGGGCAGATACAACGTGGTGGGCGCCCAGGTCCTTCCACGGAAGACACATGTTCTCGAATATTGTGGTCCTCAAACATGTCGGTTTCCTCATGATGTTTTCCTTCACCGCTAAGCGAGTGCAAATCCACACATAACTTGAATATACAAGTCATTGGTGTACGGCCGGATTCAAGCCAGGGTGCGTCTGGATGCAAAGCAGACACTGGAACCACTAAGCCACACTCGCTTCGAATCGAATATAACTAAGCTAAAAAAAAACTCTCAAATTTTTTTTTAGATTTGGTTAATAGCATGATTATCAGGTATACATCATTGTCACAGAAATCAGTAATAAATTAGCAATAAGCAGTTACAACTGTCATCAACTCAGATTTATAAGAACATTTTACTTTCGATTAATCACCAACCATTCTTCTAAGCATGTGTAAGGAGTATTAATGTCTAAATACTTAATTCGTCTTCTTTAAGTCAAGATAATGAGTTTATTATGTTATAATATGGCAGTTACATCATTTCACATCTGATGAAGAAATAAATCGAGCGTAAAGCATATTTTAGGTCAGTGTTGTGGCAAATCTTTTCTTCCAAGAAGATATAATCTAATATGGACAATAGTAAATAAAATTAAATCTGTGATATTTTTTACGCGCTTTTATACATTCATTTATTCTGCACAATGAAATTCGGCATCTATCTACTATGATTTTTTTCTAAATATCAGAAGACAAATCTACATCTAAAGTAATTTAAAGTAGTATATTATTGCAAACTGTACAGTATAATGGTGTTACGATAATTTCAATGGTTACAATAGTTTTGCTCTTACGAACAGGCAATGATAAAACTTATAACTAGCATTTAAAACATGATAAAAACATTACAGACCAATTAATGATTCAATATTTAATGTGTAGACATACACATTACTTGTATTGATCAAAGTACTTAACTAGCTTTATATTTTTGTTTTTAAAAGGTTCTTGAACTTTGCTTTATAAAAAGCTGCAAAAAATGTGTAGTATTTCTCACTTAGCACCTTACATAAATACAAAGTTCTTTAACCTTCTCTGCAAATATGTTTTAACACTTTAGAGGTATATAATCTTTCGTCTTGAATATTTAGTATACTTAGGTGTAAAAGTGTTTATGGCGGGTAAAATAATTTGGTATTTATTGGCTTATAAACAATAAAAACGGTACGGTAAATTTCATTGCTACCGTAGCAATATTTATAAAGGCTAATTAAATTAAAATACCATACCTACTTATAGCTAAAGGTATCTTACCAGATAATAACGGTAATATAGCGTTTTTTATAAAAACTGAGGAGAGACACTTCATAAGAAATGTTTTCAATATCTCAACCTACATGAAGAAAATTTATATGACACTAACAACAATTTACAAGGAGCATGCCGTATATAAAATAAATCCCAATTAAACAATAATGCAGTTAATTAGTGTTTTTAATTAATTGTCTCACATTTAATTGCAATTCGTCACAGAAACTGTCAGTTGGATGACACGCGGTGGCACAGTTTTCGTAATAAATGATGGATACATTCTTTGTGAATTTACAGTATTTTATCGTACATAACTGAGTTTTCAGGGTTAGGGTAGGTACGTTACTATGCATTGTTGTTTTTTATTTTACACATAAATAGAAATAAGAGAGAAAAAGTCATTTATAACCACAGAAAGAAAGAAAACATTTATTGTGACAGATTTTCAGAACACAACTCTTCGGTTGGTCTAAAATTTGAAACAAACGCTGAACCTAGTGTAACTTAAAAAAAATATAGTTTGTTTATATTTAAAAAATAGATAAACAATATTGATATTTTATTGTGTACATATACATATGATGTATATTTTGAAAGTTAGAGGATTTTCATTCTCTCAGATAATTGGAATTCCTGTATCAGTAAGCTATTGTTTTTTTTTATTTTTATTATTATTATTATTGAGATACAAAATACTTATACCTATTAGTGTCACAGGGTCAGAGGGTCCAACCTGGATGAGGTCTGCACAAGGTCGACGCAGATGGCACATACAAAGGGAGGACTATAACAGGCAGTGGGATCCCAATGGCTGTGGATGATGATGATGATGATGAGTGTCACTATAAGATTTAAATTAAAAGTCTTAGTTTCTCAATCAATATCCAACTGTTCACAAAACCAGATGTATAACATCACATCCATAACCTCTGAAATCTAGGTCTTAAAACCGCGTCTACTCGAGATCTAGTTCTCAAACCCTGCTTTCGCCATAAATCGCCCGCGATGGCTTGAAACCACTGTTTTCTAGTACATACTAGATGTCTACTGAGTACTGTCTAGGTTCCGGTTCGTAGGCAACGAAATTTTTGTAACGACATCCTGTATCATAGACGTCCCATTAACAATTCGCATTAACAACTTTAGATTTCTAGACAGGCCTCTCCTCCTTGGCACCAAAAATGTCCTGCTTGTATCCTCAATTGATATTAGATGATTCATCGCCTCTCATGTTGATTGTTACAATCTATACTAATATTATAAGGCTGAAGAGTTTGTTTGTTTGTTTGAACGCGCTAATCTCAGGAACTACTGGTGCGAATTGAAAAAATATTTTTGTGTTGGATAGACCAGTTATAAAGGAAGGCTTTAGGTCATATAACATTACGCTGCAAGTAATAAAAACGAAAAAACAATAGAAAATGTAGAAAAAACGAGGAAAATTATTCATCTTTGAGGGCTTCCGTTGCATGCGCTGCGAAAACGGTTCAAGATATCAAAAAAATGTGTATGAAAGAATTATTTCTCTTGAAATAATCCAACAAAATGTCTGCAACAGTGTATGTCTATCTTTTAAGGTTAACTCACTAGAACCGTTTTTATGGTAATAAATTATTCCACGCGGACGAAGTCGCGCGCATCAGCTAGTCTGCTAAATAAGTTACAAATCAGTCAATACTTTTAAAGGCTGATTGATCCTTTGCTCTAAATTGGCAGATGATTGGTCGCATAAGATTAGCGTATATTAAAGCTGAAAGTTTGAATAGATAGTTTATTTTAAACTTAACATTTCATTTGTATAGATCAATAGTGTATTTAACTTGGTCTATCATGATCTGACATACACGTAGAATGTAGCGCTACGATACGTACATAGATATTTAGATGTCTGCAACATACATTGTCTATGCCTTTGTGCTTTCCAATCCTACCCTCAAGTAGGCTACAGGTGTAGAAACATAACTCTAATTGGCCTGAAAAAGACATTATTGTGGTGTGCTATTGTCATGGAAATTGTATGAGATAGAGCGTAAATTTTACTTTGTATCGTATTCGCAGTCATAGAGACAAATATTTGAAAAATAGTCTTGTATTAAGTATTCATTTATATTGTAAAAGAAAGAAAGAATAATATTAATAGTACCATTCGCTATTCTTACATCATAATTATTTGCTTTAATATGGAATAATGAAGACCCTGAGCCTAAACTATCTCTATGCAAAGTTACATACCAAATCGGTTTAACTATTAAATTAATAACCATTTACATACCTATGAACATCTTTATATATGTACTTCTTTTTATTTTACATTTTACCGTAAGGCATTACATTACTACCGTTACATTACCATTTGACTACCCCAAGTTTCCCGCACAAACGACAATGTAATCAAAATTGGCAGCAAGTTATTTATTATTTAGTACGAGTATGTTACCTCTTTATACACCATACTATTTGGCCAACATTCACTCATTACCTAGAACTCAACAAAGAAGGTTCTATTACAACACCCACTTACAAATTAGTTGCCAAATATGAAACCTCCTTGTGTTTCCGATGTAAATTAGATCACCAAAAACTGAAAGACCTTGCGAAATATACTTAATTTAATGTTTTGACCTCCACGACTCAAAAAGTGCTCGTAATTTTTGTCGTCCGATCAATGAAAAACAATTCGTGAAGGTCAACATAACTGTATCAATGTCGGTGATTTATTTTGTTAATTTGCATAATATTTTAATAATAGCAAGTATGTGCACATATTGCTATAATTCAAAATGTTGTCGAAACATTTGGCATTTCAATTAAACTAATCTAAACAGACGGTGTGAGCCAATTTATATATAAAAAAACTAATACATAAATGCTCGTGATTTTGCAAGCGGTTGGTTTCAAAATATAGCGTGTTATCTAGAACTAAACTCTCAGAACTCATAACTATCATCCACCAAAATAAAGGCTTGTTGCTCCATTTCTGTATGACTGAAGAATAAATAGAATACAACAAATATATACACTTTTGGTTTTTAATAATAAAGTTATATATAATAAAAAAATAGCCATCGCCAGTAAAGCGTATACTATGATGTGAGTTGATCGAATTAGGTTCAATGTCAGCCAGCGAGCAGTCACCGTGAGATAAACCACAGGTAGCTCCCATTCAACAACCAGACCACAGCCGGGCGGGGGTAACATGGACATTATAACCCAATCTATATCTTTTTTAAACATGATATTTGTAAACAACCTTCATTTTTTTAATATTTTCTTTCATTGAAATTAAATTTATGCCCGGATTGATTTCTATAAATTCCCATCAACCATAAGGCATGCAATTGAAATATATACACATACTTATTACTGGTAAAATAATAAAAAAGATAAAGATCATATCAAATTTATGAAAATTACACCATTGGCATCCAAACATACGCCGTGGTAGTTTTAGACATTCCAAATACATATATATTTTACTGAAAACATCACAACACATTTTTTTTTCAGTAGAAAAAGTTTTAATTTTGCTTCAAAACATCTAAATGTGCATGCTTAGTCTTAACTAAAAGAGCATTTACATTTCAACGCTTTTGTAAAACTGTCAATATCGCCAATTCAGTCGAATAAGCGTAAACGGCCTCACTAGACCTCCGAGCCCGAAGGTCGCGGTAAAAGTGTAAAAAACCGAGTACGCCCAGCAGAGCCAGTAACTGGGTCAAGTGCAGCTCACAATGCTGGCCAATACTCGCCCGTCAATACGGAAGCTGGCTTTATTCTTTTTAAAGTACAAAAAAAGGTACAGCCTGATCGTGGGGATATACAATTTGTTTTGTATTGAAAAAAACACTGAGAATATGGAAACATTTCACTGCACTATATGAAAAATTATGTGCATAGTTTGTTTGCCTATATAATATTAATATGTAGATTGATAGATAGATAGATCGTTATTCTTTATTGAAAACACACAAAAAATGCAGGATGTTCAACAAAAACCCTCGTATTTTCGTCACTTTATTGCTAAGAATGATGCCTTCCAGTTATAATAAAATGAATTACATATATTAATTTATCTCAAAATGCATGTAGATAAAAAGATGTTATGAGGTTTAGTAACTCTAGTTAATTATGTTTATTTATAATCAATTAACTTTTTGAAATACAAATTAGGTTTTTTTTTAAATAAAAGGTTACATACTGTGAGACGAGCTCTTTGTCTGAACACCTACAAGTCTAACTTTTTAAATTGCATTCTTCCTAAACAGTTTGTATAAAAAATCATTTTCGAGTCTTCCTGCACAAGTTTTTATGAAACTTCGCTCAGGACACTCCACGTTAATCGAATTTTTTGCACCGCTACGGAATGTTTACTACGCTTTCGATGTCGAAAACGTTTCGGATGCAGCACGCCCCGATTAGATGACTCCGTGAAATAAAATAAAATGTAAAAAGATTAACTTTTTGCATTCACGCACTTTACGCGGTGAGCCGGGAAAGATTTCACGTTGAAAGAAGGTTATGATAGCGATGCCAAGCTGAATTTAGTTTCAGTTTCTTCTGAATATGTGTGAAGAGGTTTTTCTTACTCTTACATAATGTATATCGTGTGACTTGTATACAGTAATCGTAAAATATTCGAGGAATTATATTAAACTAGTGAATACTCGCGGCTTCGCTCGCATTAAGAAGTAAAACATGCATCCCCTATTTCACCCTTATATAAGCGGCATTTCCAAAATTCCTTTCTTAGCGGATGCCTACGTCATAACATCTACCTTCATTCCAAATTTCAGCCCGTTCCGTCCAGTGGTTTAGGCTGTGCGTTGATAGATCACTATATCTGTCAGAATGTCAATCAGTCATTCAGTTACCTTTGAGTTTTATATATATAGATTTGAATGCTGCAGTTATACGGAGTAATGATTTTTGTATAGTAATGTACCAAATGTATGTATACGACTTTTGTTGAAAAATTTAGGTTACTCTTACAATTTCATATCCGATTTAATCTTAAACGCTGACGTGAGGGAGAGTTTTAAAAAACTTTTTTTAATGTTACAATACTTTTAAAAAGGTTAATTATATTCAAATCTCGCACCGAAGCCCTTGGCTAATTAACTTAATCTCATTAACCTTTGCAACGTAAGTAGAACTTTATAATTGACATGTGAATAAGTTTATATTGGACAATCTTCGTGTAAAGAGAATTCAACAGCCCATCAAGATTGTAATACTTAGGTAAGGACTTGAATTGATGTGCGTTTTCATGTTGCAATTCTAAGTATAAATATTTAGACCTAAGATACTCATTAAATGATGTAATAATTAACTGACGAAAATTATTACAATGATTACTGCACTCGTTTTGTACTGGGTTCAAGTGGCTTATGTTACTCCCAAAACTCTATAATATAGCCATATCAAGAATCATGATGATCTGTTGCTCCGTTTCGGCGTGTAAGCATAACAAACAGACCAACAAACACACTTTTGTTAAACAAAAGTACGATTTTAAATCTTTGTCATTATTTTATTTTATGTGCGTTGTCCTACACAATATTGATAAAACTTGGGAAAATCATAATTAACTACATAATTTCCTGTCTGAAATCGTAAATTAAATCGTCGTTAAATCTGTAATCTCAACTTTGATAAATCGATCAAAACAACTAAACCAACAAACGATTTGGTTCGTCTATATTAGCAGACATTGACCAATCCAGAGAAGTAAAATATGAGACACAATCAGACCATTAAAGGCCCATTTATAAACCTTTCAACATTGCAACATCAAATTAGTCCACATGCCCTAAGGGCCTAATTAAGAATTGACCTCATTACCAAAGAAACCATGGATAATGTGACGTTATAAGCATCGGTCACGGGCCATTGTGATGGTTTATAATGTACTACAGTATTGTTAAGGCTAGATGCAACTAACATGTATATTTTCACATCGAGTGAAAGTGTTTCGTGCTAATGTTAATCTGTGTTTAGCAAAAGATTAGACCACCAGCCCGATGGTCGGATGACATTTCTAAGCACGTCGGTAGAAGATGGACGAGACAGGATGGAGACCGTACTATGTGGTGTGCTGGAGAGGAGGCCTATACTCAGCAGTGGGTGAACATGGGCTGATATGATGATGATGAAAAAAAATGATACTAAATTTTGAAAATTGTATGCTACATACATATGTTATGATTTTGATAGTCGTATTTAATTATAAAGTGCATATATGTAGGTAATCAAAGCTATTACATAGATATACGAGTAAGTATTGGAAATTTGGAAGACTTCAATAAATATTAATCATTTTATGTTTATGTGAATTGATTGTGATGTGAATTTCAGATATGGGTCCAAGTATAAAGAAATAAATGAATTTAAAAAAAAAACAATCATTTAGATAATATACATGTATAGGTATGCCTATTTGTAAGAGATAAAATCGTTTGCTCATCAAAATTAAACATCATTCAACGTTGAAGATTTTCATTAAAAAATCCTATCACTCGGTGTTAATTGAATAATAAAAACATGCCTAGTTAAGTATATACCTATTTACTTACGTATGTTCTATGTACCAATGTTTTTGCTACATAAAGCACACAAAGAGGCCTCGTTATATACAATCGCTGTTTTGCAACAGCCCTTACACTACAGTTATGTGAACTTGCCGACAATGGAGCGGGCAAATAACAATATGTGATACAGCTTATAGTAGGTACTGGCGGGGATAAAAGTGATAAATACGTTTAGGTTGATAAAAAAACTGTGTAAATATTAATATTATTATATTAGGTAGATCAAGGACCCATGTTTACATGGATTAGAGGAACAAGTGATAAAAATATTACACTGTATAGGTTTATGATACTTTAAGATTTTTTTAAATCAAATTTTGTGTCATGCTTTTTAAGCGATAATAAATGTATAAAGCTATGTCAGAGGCCCCTAGTGTGGTTTGAAAAACTTCGTCAACTGAAATAGTCTCTCTTAGCTTCGCATAAAAACTAACTATATCACACCTAGTTTGTTTAATATAATATCATTAAAAAGTACACATAATTTAGTAAATACATATATACTATGTAGTTTTTAGCAATGTGCTGATCAAAATAGAAATAGAAAATCTTTGTAGGGACACACTCAAATTCCTTCTTTAAGAGCCAGTCTGATTAATGTAAAAAGCGAATGAAAAAAAACGTATATATTTTCGTTTCTTATAAATTTTCTGCCCACCAGTACACACACGAGCGCTCGTATCTCGCGAGATATCCGCGGACCTTCGCGCCGTGTCTCACCGTGTTCCCACGCCTTCGCCGCTAACTAACTAAAGAGGTTATAACAAATCTACTACCCACTAGTGGCAGCACATATCACATACACTATGAAATTTTAGGTACAACAGCTTAGCTACGATTTTATCCGTGCGAAGAGTTATTTGCAATTGTAACAAAAGAGGTTATAATAAATCTACTACCTACTAGTGGCAGCATATCTTACTTTTAACATTAAATTTCAAACACAATATTTTAGTTACGATATTTTCCGTGTATAGAGTTATTTAGTTAGAATTGTAACAAAAGAGGTTGCAAGATGTGGCTTGACCTTTTTAAATTGGTTCGAAACGAGCCTCTTGACATGCGTTGCTGATAGTTTGATATGATGGCTTTACGACATGACTAGAAGGGCTAACGAGAACTGACTATGGCATGTTATTATTTTATTGATTTGTTACTGGTAAAGGTGCTATTTTTATTGGATTGATTAGTAGCAACTCACGGCATCGCAAAGGTTTTAGGCAAAGTGCCCATGGCACAATGAACACACAAAAAAGAACAAAAAAACTAAATGGCATTTTAAACTGGGTGCTTCTGTGAATCGGACAACTAAAAAAATTGTGGTTCCTAGCGTTTGTGATAATTCTACAGCAGCAAATGCATGACAGAAGCCTTTAAGCGGTTTGAAAACTCTCGACACCAGAGATGGTCACTCTTATACCAACTTTGTAAGCGCTATAACAAGATAATATATTTTACAGTGACGACATTATAAAATAGGTACATAAAATAGATAAAATATGTATCCGTTTATGTACATTATAATTATATGTGTGTATATTATTTATCCTATCGCATCTATTTCTGTTATACACCACGTCCTTTATAATCCTTTATTTATTTCTCTCCATCCAATGGTTGCCTGGAAGAGATTGCTTTTAGCAATAAGGCCGCCACTTGTGGCACCAAAGTAATTTATGTAAGTATTTTTTATTAATTTTGTTTAATATGTGTGTGACAAAAAAGAATTTTCTATCTATCTAGGTCAAAATCAGCAAAGACCTTACATGTAACAACAAAAGATATTTGCAAACTTAGGCAAGAGGGGCGTTCTATATTTTGACAGTTAAAAGTTGCCTAAAACTAAAACAAAGGCTTTAGGGCGGTTCTAATATATCTAACCTGTCTATGTAAGAATATGATTATAATTTGACTTGATAGATTGGTTGTATGCAACAATAATACAAACAACAGATAGCTCCTTAGTGTAAAATAAACTGACACCTATTTGCATTTGAATCTATGGCAAAAATCAGTTTACAAATATCAAGCGATACACACATGTAGTTAGTATTAACTATCGTAAATATTTGTATGCCAGCTTTATTATATGCATGTCTGTAACTGTTATACCATTATCGCATGATATCAAACATATCGATTTACCTCTTTTCGAAATTTAGGAAAATAAAATCAATAAGACCAAATGTACCTATAGTGGAGATAGATTAAAGCTTTATTGGACACTCACATAAAAATGAATCATAATACAATAAAGACAAAAATAATAATCTAATGCCACAAATGGCGGCCTTATCGCTGAAAGTGATCTCTTCCAGGCAACCGTAGGATGGAGAGAAAATCATAAAAAAGCTAAAAAGGGAGCGAAAGTTTTCTTGCAAATTTTCATCAGTTTGCACTGCATTGTGATGCAGGATCAGGAAAATCATAACTTCATGGTTCACTAGACAATTTTAATACAGCCTAGGATAGTTAAGCATTTAGACCTCTCTGTTTTTAATGTGGCTATGGCTATGTGTAAACCGTCTAAGTAAGCCTTTGCTTATACAGCTCCAAGTTAAGATTAGCGAGTTAGATTGACAAGTAAGGGCGTTATCAATGCTGACAGGCTCTGAATAACTTTAACATCACAAAGAAACATATAATTTGAGTCAAAGAGTATCAGACCAGCACATAATTACATATATTGATAAATGTAGGTACGTTATATACTATGTACACTCTATTTCAATATGCTTATCTATATAGGTATATAAAACTAAAAGTGACTGACTGATTGACTGACTTACTGACTGATATAGTGGTCTATCAACGCATAGCCATAAACCACTGGACGGATCGGGCTGAAATTTGGCATGCAGGTAGATGTTATGACGTAGGCATCCGCTAAGAAAGGATTTTTGGAAATGTCACTTCTAAAGGGGTGAAATAGGGGATGTCAGTTTTACTGTCCAATGCGAGCGAAGCCGCGAACATCCACTAGTTATAACATAAACACATTAATCACAGACACGTCAATTTTATGACAATTATTTTTTGGTTGTGGGTTAAAACAATGAATGAACGAATGTATGAAAGATTGAATGAATGCATTTATTGTTCGAAAGACTAGGTAAAGTTCAGATGTTCAATTTGTGCTAATAAACACAGTAAGCCCACTAGTTTTGTATCTTTTAAAGCTTACAGATATAATTAATCAGGGTTATTTGAGGTGACCTTATCGCTAACGTCGATCACTTTCAGGCTTCCGAAATAATCGTACAAAAGATATTTTTGGGCGCGGTTACTATTTTTCCATTAAGTTTAGCATTGAACTTTAAACAAACGCAGTTTGGTTGCATAATGTAAATATGGAGTAAGTTTTGGAACAAGGAAATTTTGTGTCATTATTTTAAATCACTGCACAATTTTGTAAATTTTGTTGATCTTTGTGTAGATAGAAGTATATGTAGACGACTTTGGTTTTGGGTGGTTAAGATTTGTTTCATTCTTACCTTCATATCATAGTGGATTCATAACTTTTGCGATAGTGATAATTTTGGGTCTTTTTTTTAGTAATAATAATAATCATTTCTTGACACAAACAACATTTTAAAATACCTAACAATAGTTGTAGCCCATAATATAATATTAGAAAATATGTGTAAAGTACATTTTATTTGTGCAATGAATAGAACCGGTTCTTCTGAATTAAGCAAGAATGCTTGTGTCTCATGAAAATATTAATAGTCATTGAAGGACTACGTTTTTTCTTGTATCAACTAGCAAAGCAATTATCCCCTAGGATTTGTATATAATTGCTTATATGAAATGGTATAATATGGTGGTTTTGCTCCTACTAGAAACCTATCTAGACAGAGCAATCCTAGATAAAGGAAACGATTACTGCTATATTACGGTGGCACCATGACTGCTGTGTTGCAACTCGATTCGACGCCAGTTCTCAGTTCTCACGGTGGCGCAATGTAGCTCGGACCTACTGCCCGGTATAAGGTTCTATACAGGGTAACGTGGAACTACAGCAGAGGAGCAGCTATACAAATATAACTATATAAAAGTTAGAAGAGTAAACATTTGAAATGAAGTTTCATAAAGAATTTTCTGATTAATTATTTCATGCAACAAATATATATACAAAAACTTTGTATAAAACTTAAACTTTTATTGGAAATGAGCGAAAATAATCACGACCGGCAGTATTCTTATTCTGGTACTGATCACCGCCCAGAACGCCTTAACCAACTAGGCTAGGTCTCCTACTGCCAGGCAAAAACTACCATAACAATACTTATAATTAACCATAATGTTAAGTTAAAACAACCATAGTGTGGATTTAATACTTGACAAAATAACTCACAAGTTTGTACACGTTCAGCTGCTCTGAATAAAAAAATATAAAACAATAACGTTCTTGCAGACTGATAATTTTTTTGTTCGAAATTGTTAAGGGGGCGCTTCCCAAAGACCACGTGACCGATATTGCCTACCCGGCCCCGCACTTGCCGCTCAATACACACGACAATTGCTCAAATAAGAAACGGCGTAGCCGGTCATAATCATGTTCAAGGCGTAGCGGACGGACGTGCTAACATGACGGGGCCGCGCCGCGCGCCCGCGCCCGCCGGGGATCGGCTAGGGTGCGACTCGCGCGCGGGACGCGGCGCGGGTTGTTGAGAAGGGAGTCAAATTAGTTCGTACAGTATTATATGGTCACTGAAAAAAGTCGGTATAATTTTTTAAATTGCTACTTGTTTGTTGTTATTATAACTATTTATTATTTCATACCAATACAGATAGAGGTAATTGATAAATAGGTTCAATATACGTGGTATATGGTAGTTACCTTATCGGTATTTATTAATTTACTTATAACTTTATATTACATATATGTAGGTAACTAGTTATATAGGTACTTTGTTTACAGTTGTTTGAAATCAGTAAGCACTTACCTACTAAATTATTAATCCAGTAGTATGTAACTTGTAATACCTACTTACCTGGTATAAAATCGGCGAAAGTATATGGCGCTTCAATATAAAAAAAATACTTATGCACGAGTTAGGCACCTACACGAAAACAGTTTCAAATGAAACGCAGCTAATTAGTGTTATATATTCTCTGGGAACCCCGAATAGTGTGTGACGAGGGTCAATTAGCTCTGGTAATATGCATTCTTTGTAAAATAGCTCTAAGGGATACTCCATTTTGGATTTCCAAAAATCATCATCTCTATAAATTGAACGCTACAATCGGTGCTGTTGGTGACATTGTTCACGACTTCACCGTCGCTCACATCATTATTATTACTACCCGCACGACGACTCCTGATTACAATAATAGTAATACATAATAATTATGAAATAACTACTATCTTATTTTTTTGCAGTACCTAATTAAAACAAATGTTGAGGTTATAATTTTAATAAAAAAAAATCATAGGTATAAAATATAGAAATAGACATTAGATTATTAATTTATTTTCAACTGAATTCTGCTGAACTGAATTATACTCGCACACATCGTTTTGCACAAACAAACATACTTACTAAAATCCATTATTTAATTATTAATAACGCGGAACCCTAATAACACTAAAGCAAAAAATAAATATATTTTTAGTAAGTATTTGTTGTTATAGCGTCAACAGAAATACGTCATCTGTGAAAATTTCATCTGTCTTGCTATCACGCTACATGGGATATCGCCTGGTGACAGACCGACGGACAGACGAACTTCAGTTGGTACGTACAGATACCTAGGTACTTAGAAAGCAATAAACTTGATCAAACAAGAAAGAACAGGTAGAACAGAGGGGCAACAAAATAATTCTATTAGATAGATCGATGTCTATTAGGTTTACTTGAGGTACGGACGAACCCCTAAAAAGGTTATAATGTAAAAAAATATACCTAACAAGTTTGATTGTTATATTTAGGTAATTTATAGGTAAATTAACTATGTTTCTACGAAATCCGTGATGTGAAAATAAAACATTTGGACGGTTTTATTTTATGTACCTACCGACCTAGGTAGAGATGCCATGCAGGAAAGGCCAGCAGATTGACACTCGAGAAGGCCTAATGCAACTTATGTACCTAGGTAAGTAGGTACCTATATTTATTTTGTGATTGAAGTAAATCAAGAGTACAACTAAAGAGTACTCTTGATTTACTACTCTTTTAGAGTTTGTTTTTGATTACGCGTAAGCGCCACCTATTTTATAATAGCGCTAGCGCTAATAACCTACCTACTAGGTACCTACCTACGACCTTTCACCGAGCCAACCACGAGCCCGCGAGACGACAGAGCGGCCAGATTCTGAGAGCTGCAAGCGGGTCGGGCTATTTTAGTAGCAAAGATCAAGTTATCCTGGACGATCAAACGAATTGAAGTCAGGTAGGTACCTATACTTCTAGTACTTTCGTAGTTCCATAATAATATTTTTTGAGGATAGTTTTACGACTATATTATTATTATAGGTTAGGTATTATAAATACATACACATATTTCAGTACCTACCTATATAGGTACGACCAATACGTATATGTAGCTCGCTTTATGTCGATCCAAAGGTTGCCTGGTACAGTTCGCGCAAAACTTTATGAGCTCTCTGAAGTTAGGCCCGAGTACGTAACCGCGCATGGTACAGTTGAGCGCACAATCATTATTGTAAGATTTAAAAAAAAAATAGTACATTTATGCCTATCATAAAGTATTTAGATTTTAGGTATTTTTACGTGCAGTAAGATATTAGAACAAACAGGTAGGTATTTATTTAAGTAAATTTAAAACTTTAATATAAAACTTGTGCATTTATTTATTTATGTTTGGCGACGTAGCACATTAAAGCGTCCGCGAGGCATATCTGATTAAACCAAAAAGTTCGATAACAGTAAGAAACCACAGTAATAGAACAAACAAATAACAAATACAATATAACGGTGACAAAACTTAACAACAACCATAACAGAAACAAATAAAAATAACGAAAACAAATAACAGTAAAAAAAAATACAATAGGAATGAAAATTAATTGTTGCACTCGACTGTACTTTCGTCTACAACGTGCGCAAGTGTTGTGTACGAACGTAGCACTCACACTTAGGCACGGCGCAACGGGACGCGAGCGGTGATACGGCGCGGGGCGCGGGGGCCGGTGCCCTCCCCGACGCCCTGTCCCGTCCCTCGGATACCTATAATATGCGTACTGCGCAGCCACTAGCGTGCGTGTTCCGAGAGCTCATAAAGTTTTGCGCGAACTATAGAATTCGATAGGCGAATAAGGCGATAAGGCCGCCTACTGCACTACCAATAGTTATTATTGTCCCTGTGTAGGTACCTACCTATGTTTCGTTACTGTATTTGTGGATCGGGCATAACACGTCATTATTCTTACGCAGCAGTAAGGTAAAATATAATAATAAAAAGGTAGATTTGTACCTATATCCACCACCACGCCGCCACCATGTGCTCAAATGACGACTTGCGCAATTTTGATTTTGTTGGTGTTTTTTATTTTTCTTTCGCCTCGGCATATTTCGCACTAAAATGTCCGTTGGTTAGAAAAGCACCATCACCATAACAAAAAATGTTAGTGCAAAAGTACAAACTTTTAAAATATTTTTAGTAAGTATCTAATATATTACTAATTGCTATTTTATTTCTAACGCACGGTAATATTATCCGTTTTAGATGCAAACGCTTTTGAAAACTAGTTACTCTGAAAATGAACGAACGCTTGTATGCAAACCATTCATTCGGTTACAATTATAACGTACTACAATTACGAACAAAAATGTCAAATGTGTGCTCTATGTCAATACGTTTTAAGTCTATTTTTGCATGTTCACAAATGTAGTTACTTGAAAGTGGTTTGGCTTAGACAGGTAAAGCGGTTCTATGCCGAAGACATAGAGTCTAATATCCATTGCACTACAAAAAAATGGGTTTATAAGGAACGAAAAACGACAACAGCTCATGTTTAGAAATATAGTTATTTGAAACTAGTTAGGCTTTGACAAGTAGAGCGGTTCTATACCGGCGGCATAAAGTCTAATATCGATTGCACTATAAAAAACGGTTTTGGAAAGATGTAATAATATTATGTTATTTTAAATTGAAATATTTTGTTTTATTTTTTAGACATAAGGTATTAATATAATTTGAAATAAAAAATGGTTCTAAAAACGAAATCATGTTGAAATTTGTTTTATTTTGGAATTTGAGATGTTATTATTATTATTGCAATGGGTGAATATATATTCAATAAATTTCAAATACATTATTACACAAAAAAAATGTTTTTATTGTATCGTTGTTTTTTTAATTAATAATATGATTTTTCTAATTGCTACTTGTATTGTTGCTATATTTCAAATTTATAAAAAAAATATATCTAGAAATCGTTTTATTCGTAACCAACCCAGCACTACCATACACTAGCAGTAGCTCAAACAAACTGTCGAGTTGGAGCAATAGTTTGTTGAGTCGTTTCATATTTCGAAAACTGGAGCATGGAGCTGCGCGGAGTGGCACGTGCTTCCCGTACGAACGTTAGCTAGCTACTGATGAACGTCGACGCCCACGCGTCTATCGGCTCAAAATAGGTTGCAAAAGCTATAAAACAATTCATAATAAATCGAAAAACCAATATTTTGATAATCCTAAAGTGCCAAAAATAGCAAAATGATGTGTAGCACATTTCCTTCAAAGAAAGGTATGTATTATTTCTCCCCATTTCGGAGCCTCAGGGAAATACATGACAAAACAAGGGTTAACTTACAAATTTTTTTTTGGATTCATGTTACAAAGTATCGAAATTTCTAAAATTACAATCTCTTTGAAAAACTATACAGAATAACATATATTTTTTCCCACAGTGAATTTATTCTCTCAAGCGGAGTTCTAAGCTTTCAAATAGAGGGAATTTGGAGAATCTTGTCGCAATAAATGTATTGCCATCTCGCTCTTCTTGGGAGCTCGTCCTTAATAAACCTGGTATATTCTTGCGCAGTTTTAAATGTTGTAGATTAAAATCTCTATTATACTCATAGATTTTCACAAAATAAAGCTACATTGTTGTGTGCACATAGCTCGTATAATAACATTTCATGATATGACACATCTTTGATCACCAACCGGCGCGATATTTCTGCGGGTAGGTGCTTAAAATGCACTTATCACCTTCTTGTGAGAATATACAGATATTGTCTGCAAGATATTTCACAGTAGGTAATTGATATTGCTATAGCTTTGCTTGTTTATGGAAATATCAACGCTTCTACGCTTATTTATGCTTTATTTAGTATGTTTACAAGACTTACCAGGACTTACGAAAAACAATGAGAGATGTTGGCAATCATTTTGACGTATCATTAAATACATTAATGCGGCCAGTATGCAGGCACGCTGCCCTTTGGTAGTGGGCTGGAGCACTTAGATTATCTTTAGGCTTTCTAAATATTTTCTAAGTGACCCTTTTTGTAGTAGTTAGAAGTAGTATGTTCAGTTTTTCTTCCCTTGTTTTTATATTTTATTATTGTAGATAAAAGTAATTATATTAAAAAATAGACATTTATTTTTAATATGAACTTGATAAAAGAGTTCAAAATCAATCAAATTCGTTGCTAGTATAAACCCAAATCATATTTCGATTCACATTGGCCACACCTTAACTATAAATAAATCTAACCTGCTTTTGAGCTGACAGTGACCATCCGCTATTTTATCACATTTATAAAGGTGGCTTCTCACTACGCGTGCTACTACGCGTCGCGCCGCTCCACGCGCAAGAACACGCCACGCGACACGCCGCGCCACCCGTTTGTGCGGCGCGTCGCGGCGCGTGCCTTCTGGCTTTACACCTCAGTTTGATTCAGTCTGTTTAGCGCAGCGCACTATGTCTTGTGAGTCGAATTGCCACCTCCAGCCATGGAGCAATGCCACTGAAGAAGAAGGCATGGCTGTTGCATCAGCCGTTTTTGTCTTATTTTGTGGATATCGTTTACTTAATAAAATTAACAAAAAGAAGAAGAGGAGACGCTGGTGGATGTCAACGTTCAATAAGAGCCGGTCAAGGTAATCATTGTTTGTATTTTAAGATAATTACATAGGTACGTAATTTTTAAGAATCCTATCAATATATTTGATGGTATCTATTGGTAAGTTTGGCGCGTTTTAAAATGAAACTTTGCTGCCGGAAAATTTAGTAAAAATTATTGTATTTTTGTTTCAGATACAATGGATCAGATATGCTATCGGATTTTGTTAAAGAACCGAACAGAAAATTTGAGAACTTCTGTAGAATGTCACCAGAAGATTACGAATATCTAATGAATAAAATAGGCCCTATAATTGCAAAACAAGATACCCATATGAGAAAATGTATTCCAGTACAAGAACGGTTTGCAATTGCTCTCAGATTTTTAGCAACCGGAGATAGTTACACAAGCCTTTCATATCTTTTCAAAGTATCTATCCAAACAGTTTCAAGTTGTGTCACGGACGTTTGTAAAGCATTGATAAAAGAACTATCACAAGAAATAAAAGTAAGTAGTAGAATTAAGCATTTATTTTTTTAAATCGTAAACAAATAGAAATTGACATCATCCATTTAAACTAAATTACTACCCTCCTCTTCATAGAATTCTTTTAATAGACTTTGCGAAGCTGATGTTTCGACTTGCGACAGCTGTGGAGATGGATAGTTTGGGGATGGCTGTGGTGAAGATAATGAATGATAGGTTGGGGATGGCTGTGGAGAAGATAATGAATGATAGGTTGGGGATGGCTGTGGAGAAGATAATGAATGATAGGTTGGGGATGGCTGTGGAGAAGGCGTTGGATGATAGTTTGGGGATGGCTGTGAAGAAGGCGATGGATGATAGGTTGGGGATGGCTGTGGAGAAGGCGATGGATGATAGGTTGGGGATGGCTGTGGAGAAGGCGATGGATGATAGGTTGGGGATGGCTGTGAAGAAGGCGATGGACGAAAATTTGGGGATTGCTGTGGAGAAGGATATGGATGGTAGGATGTGGATGGCTGATAGTAGAGATTGCCGGAATGTCCAAAATTCGTGGGCTGTGGTGGGTTGATTAGTATTTGTGCATGTGGGTTTGACGATAGTTCTTTTTGCTTCAGATTGAAAATCAATCTATCAATTTCCAACATCGCTATTTCACGTGTATTTTCTTGTAAGCCTCTCAATTTTTTGCACAATAATTGTGTGTATAATGAACATTCATCTTGCGGGATTTGGGGTTTTTGAGTCATTTGTTTTAAATAGTCGTATGCTTCGTTCATTTTATTTTCTATATCAATATTTTTAGCACGTTTTTTAGGAAGAGGTTTTGGTCTTTTAAATTGAACTGATTCTTCATCATCCTGTTTACTATCTTCAGAGGCATCTAAATCACGGTTATCTTCTATTTCTTCTATGTCGTCAGTGACCTAAAAATAAGAAATATTCATGATAATTTACAATATTTTTATTTGTTTTAGCTGCCACGGACATCATCTGACTGGTTAAGGATAGAGAAAGGATTCCGCAGAATTTGGAATTTTCCTCACTGCTTAGGAGCTATCGACGGAAAACATGTGCTAATACAAAGTCCTATTCATAGTGGATCTGAGTTTATCAACTATCACAAAACATTCAGTGTTGTATTAATGGCTTTAGTCGACGCGGATTACAATTTTATTTTTGTGGATTGTGGGTGCCAGGGCCGAATAAGCGATGGTGGTGTATACAGAAACACCAACTTATATAAACAAATCTGTAGAAAGGAATTGGGTTTTCCACCGCCAGACTGCTTACCGCTGAAAGTAACACCTCTACCTTACGTATTTGTTGCAGACAGTGCATTTGCTCTAACGGAAAATATGATGAAACCATACGCAGGAACTCATAATAAGGGATCTAAAGAACGCGTGTTTAATTACCGCCTTTCACGAGCTCGAAGGATTGTTGAAAATGTCTTTGGCATTATGTCTGCGGTGTTTAGAGTACTAAGAAAACCCATGCTTTTACAACCAGATATTGTAACTGATATTGTGATGACATGTGCATTGTTACACAATTTTTTGAGACGGTCTAAAAGGTCTAGACTTATATATACCCCTCCTGGATCCTTTGATACCGAAAATGATGATGGCGAGATTCAGCCCGGTTCTTGGCGTGATGACCAAAATGGAGTTGCTTCCCTACTACCACTCCAAAATCGGCCAAGAAGAGCACCTCTTTCCGCCAAGAATATAAGAGACCAGTTTGCAGAATATTTTATAACAAACGGTGCGGTTGCCTGGCAAAATAATTATTAATTTTTTAAGTAAATAAAGTACTTACCTCAGAATCCTTCGTTTTCTTTGGATTATACACATCATTCAAAAATTGGGCCATCACATTATAAAATAGCCAGTCGGGCTTATAGATTTCATCAGCACCGCTGCCAGACTTTATTGATTGGCAAACTTTACTTCTTAATTTTCTATAGGTTCCCATTAAAGAATCCCTTTTCTTTTTAATTTCTTGTAACGGTATGGTACCACCTTTTAAATTCTGTTTAATTCGCAGCCAGGCATCATGCTGGTCGTTTTTGTTTTTATGCTCCGCATTTTTCGAATTCCACAGAGAGGGTTCGCCTTCATACAAAGTTAAAAATTCGGCGATCGTTTCATTCGGCCACTCCATATTCACCACAGTACCTCAACGTAGGACGAGTCAAAATGAAATGAACGAGTTCAATCGTGTTCGTCTGTCTGGGTAGGTACACGCCGCGCCGCGCCGCGCGCGCCCGCGCCGACACGCGCGAGCCCGCGCCGCGCCTTTGAAGTTACCGACTTTTAGCGGATAGGTCGCGCCACGCCGCGCCTGCCCGCGCCAAGCTCTTCACACTGCGCGAGGCGCGTGCCGGCGCGGCGTGGCGCGGGTCAACACGCGCAGTGAGAAGCCGGCTTTACAGGTGACTCCAATAAATTCTCGTTATGCAAAACAATTTGAAAGGTTAACTACAACAAAGGTTAAAATAAACCAGATGTACGAATTGTTAAAGCCACTGACACCTTGAAGTATGTTCACCTGATGATTTGATTTCATTCTTATGTTAATTTATTTAATTTGCAATTAATAGAACTGGAAGTTAGATTAATAATGCTAGTATTTTTACAAAGGATCCAGTAAATTGGCCTCGTTATTTTATTGTCTCGACGTTTGATATTTTATGTGTTCGTAAATTGTTTAAAGTCGGTCGTAAAATGAAATATGTGATCTTGAATGTGAATTCTTGATATTATTGATGAGTTAAGAGTCAAGATTTATAGTTAGCCACTTTTAATTGTTTTTAAACTACTCACAAAGTATATTTTTAAAACGGTTTAAATTATTTTTTTATTGACCGGCCTGTTAGCTTAGTTGGTAGGGGCTCTGCCTTCTAATCTAGGGGTTGCGGGTTCAACTCCCGCATGATGCAAGCAATTATGAATTTTAAGATTTATAATTG
Source organism: Macaria notata (assembly GCA_927399415.1). Lineage (NCBI taxonomy): Eukaryota > Metazoa > Arthropoda > Insecta > Lepidoptera > Geometridae > Macaria > Macaria notata. The sequence continues at coordinate 10,678,799 of OV656738.1, read as the reverse complement.
CTTGTATTGGGTCTGGTCGTATCTTTGCATAATTAGTATGTACATATATACAAAAAAATTTCATATATAATAAATACATTATATCCGTTATCTAGTACCCACGACACAAGCGTTTGCTTAGTGTGGGGCTAGATGGCGCTGTGTGCAATATTTATTTTTTATTTTTTAAATTACTTTTTCAAAAAAATATAAATATCTGGATAAATAGTTAAAATGTATGTCTGTAATATAAAAAATATGGTGCATACTTAACTAACATACCTACTTATCTACCTTTTTTTAAAATTAATCTATTTCGATTGCCAACTAAATCTAAGTTTAGTTACGAAGCTTTGGAAATATCTGCAAAAATAAGATTCCAATATTACTGCCGTCATTTCTCTTAACAAAACAAGACAAAATAATGAGCACAATAACATAAAACTGAATTGAAAATGTAGCCTTGATCACGGTTAAAGTGAATGACTCCACTCCAACAAAAGGTTACAATAATAATACAATACATAATACTTCTTGCACGACTCTACGATGAGTTTCGTAACAATCGCAGATTATTATCATGAAAGAAATAGATAATGCTTCGATATAAATTACTAGCTGGTGCCTGCGACTTCGTCCGCATGGAATAGTTATAACCATAAAAACGGTTCAAGTGAGTTAATTTTCAAAGATAGACATATACTGTTGCAGACATTTTGTTCGATCATTTCAAGAGGAATAATTCTTTCATGCATATTTTTTGATATCTTTAACTGTTTTCGCAGCACACGCAATGGAAGCCCTCAAAGATGAATAATTTTCCCCGTTTTTTCAACATTTTCTATTGTTTCTTCGCTCCTATTAGTTGCAGCATGATGTTATATAGCCTAAAGCTCTCCTCGATATATGGTCTATTCAACACAAAAAGAATTTTTCAATTCGCACCAGTAGTTCCTGAGATTAGCGTGTTTAAACAAACAAACAAACTCTTCAGCTTTATAATATTAGTATAGAAGTATAGATAACAGCCAGCATAATAATGGATTTTGTTTTTTGGCCACGGCAAAAAGGTTATTGTGAAATTCTGTAACGAATAACGAACCATAGTAATGTTTAAAGTTTTTTGTTTATAAAAAGTTCTGTCTAGTCAGTATTGTTGATAATTTGTATGGTATGTCTGTAGTTTTTGTGCTAATTTGTAGTTATTTACTGACTAGGTATTTAATTCTCAAGTACCTATCATGACTCAAACAATTTTTTGCTATGTATGGTACGCGTTGATGTCTAATGTTAGGAAGGTTTGAAAATTGTAGTAAAATGCAAAGAGGACATAAGAATTTACAAGTTTCTTTAAGCGATGATGAATTTCAGAAATATCTTTTTCACATTTACGTACAACTTAAAAAAACATTATTAGAATGCCATATAGTTAGAAAATACACGAAACGTGAACTTACACTAAAACGAAAATAGTCATTTAAGTAGTTTAGCGGTCGATGATTTTTTCCTGATGGTCAAGCGGATGAACTGATTTGGATAGAATTTGGTGTGAAGGTAGATATGAAGATAGATTAATGCATAAGCTATAATGTATCATATTATGAAAAGAAAGGAAGTATTTGTGAATAAATGAACATTTTGAATAAGAGTATTTATTAGTATAATTGTCCTGCCCCTTGGTTTTATTTTTGCTTCATTCTAGGAAAATAAATACTCATATTCAAAATATTCATATATATTTCATTTCTTACGTTATAGCTTATGTCTATCGTCATATCTATCTTCATACCAAATTCAACCATCAAGAAAACAAAACAAACATGTAAAGTCACCCACAAAATTGGTTTCAAAAAAATCTATTGCTATTTGATATTTTGTATTGTTTCTAATGGATCGTTTGTATCTCTATGAACTCGTTCCCATTTTCACTAACCCGCAACATAAAGAACACAAACAAACACCTGCAAACTGAATCCTTTAAAGAAATGTTTCTAACCCACCTATCTCCTTGTCTCCAGGTGCACAGCAAGGGTCTGAAGTTCGGCATCTACGAGGACTACGGCAACTTTACCTGCGCGGGGTACCCCGGCGTGGTGGGACACCTGGCGGGAGGTATTCACTCAATTATTTATCTTCCTATCGAATGACAGTGGCCAACTCTGGTGTCGAGAGTTTTCAAACCGCCCTAAGGGCCTCTGACATGGCTTAATGACTGCTGAACTAGGCAAACAGCCGGGACCTACAATTTAACGTGTCATCCGACCCGCAGATGCGCCCAAAACGGAATGCCACTTTTCGGTCACCCATCCAAGGACTGACCGCGTCGACCTTTGATTAACATTGGTAATCGACTGCGATTGCCTCCGCTAGCTGAGCTACGGGCGCTTCTAATTATATATTATACTAATGGATGTCCGCGCCTTCGCTCGAGTTGTTAACAGACAGAAAGTATCTTATGTTACGCTCAAGACTGTGAACTATCACCATATCAAAAATAATGTCGATCCGCCGCTCCGTTTCAACTACAAACGAAACAAACTTACCAACAACACAATATTGATAATGATAAATAAAATGCTCAAGCAGATACTTAATATATTAAAAAAATTATTAATTTAAAAATATACATTTATATCCATAGTGCAAAGACCGAAAAATTACCAATTATAGTCTTATTTCTAAAAAAAGTTACAGAAATAGATGGAATTATCATTTGTTCGACATGCCGATCTAAAACGCCAAATTAAAATTGTATACGAAAAACTTTAATAGCGTTATTAGTGTGTTGCAAAACAATGCTTCTGCAAGCGGCCCACATATTGGAATTAGCCATTCAACATTACACCAACGTGTGATGGCTCAATACAGGGTTACTAGGCACCTAATACAGGTAAAAAAACCAAACCAAACCACCAAAATGACCAAAAAAATGACCAAATGATTAGATGGGCGACCAAAAGGTGTGGCATTTGTGTCTACGGGAAAATGTCACTGTTTAGATGAGCTATGCAATTTTAACGGCAGACGCTTCCAGATTTGTTCGCATTTTTTTAGGAATAGAATGTGACCTAAAATATCACTCCCACATACCAAAAACAATATATATTATGTATTTACACATATAATTATAATTCCTTGTATATTAAAGGCATAACAAATGTTACCAGTGGCTCTGTTTTTGACCTAATACGTAGTCATTATAGGCCATTTTAATTCACCCAGCACTTACACTGTAATAGCTTTTGCGAATATTGGTGGAGAATAATACAGCAATAAATTGGCAACATATGCGCCTATGAGTGTCTTAGGAAATATTTTTACGTGTATCAAATACAATATACCTACAATGAAACGTTTAAATATACTCGTATCTATGTAATATGTCAATCTTATTAGAAAATACAACATATAGATTCCATATTGGTATCTGGTATCGTAAATAGTTTGATTAATTGGTTCTCTTTTTAGGGTTCCGGAACTAAAAGGTAAAACGGGACCCTATTACTAATTTAAAACTAATAGTTACCTAGTTATAAGGAGCTAAACACAAGCCTTATTTGTGCTGTAGTTACTGAGTTTTGGATATTAAAATCCAGTTTTATAATACTCTAAAACACATCAAGACTGTTCCTGATATATAAATGGCGATTTGGCTACCTTCGAAACGATACTGAACTAGTTCTTACAGGTTAAGCGTAGACTAAAACCATTGCGCATGAATCAAATGATTATTTGTAGCTCTTTCACCACTTTTTTTACATAAAAATATATTAAATTAATGCCATGTAAATGTAAAAACACAAATGACCTACATTACAATTAAACAATCTGAACATCAGGCAAAATTATATTCATTGTATACACATAGTTAAATTAGATCTTCCTACTTAGATTTATTAGGTTAGGTTAGCCGTAAAAACCGTTGCCGATGATAATGATGATACCCTCGCATAACATTGCGAAAACGGTCGCGTGACCGCGTGTCTGTAATGATGTAGTATACAAGAATACACGTGATTTCCTACTGGTTTCCAACTACTTGTATAATCTATTACTAGGAGTAATGCGTACAGTAGACCTCATACATAAACAAATGTTTCGTTAAGTTTATATTTTTATAAACATACTTTTGAATACTAACCGTCTGTTGTCAAGCACAGCCATAATTAACAATGTGACGCGCTTGCCCGGCTAGAAACTATGTAACTTAATTTAGAAATTAGACTAGCATTTTGTTAAGCATCTAGCAATTTGAAGGCAAGCGCGAGCAAAACATGCATAAAATAAAATACAAACTTTTTTGCTCAATCACTTACTAGGTAGTAGGTATGTATAAAACTAAAAATTCTCAAAATGCAAGCAAAAATAACGCTTTCCAACCTCTTGTTCAGGTTTGATATTGGTTTTTATACAAGAAAAAATATAATTATAGTCTACACACAGACACACACACAAACAAGTAAAATTTATTTACAAAAAAAAACAAAGATTCGTTTGCGAGATGTTTCACTTACTTCGCTCACTCAGTCAGCCATAATATAACAAAACACACGCGTGCGTAAATTACAAGCCCTAAGACTTTTGTAAGACAATCGTAATTGTTATTGGAAAAGATAGAAATTACAGTTGTGATTATAAGAATTTATTAATTTACACGTTTACATTCATCTGTTTGTTCTCAATTTCACACAATTTCAAAGGAATGTTTTACTTTATTTTGTTGATTTTGAAGATCACGTGGGCATTTGCAAGTAATAAAAAATAACTAGATTCCCTGTAATAGAAGTTTTTAAAATGATATAATTTAAATAATGTTCATAATTTTACTTCAATTCCATTGACTGATACATTGCGTATATATTGCGATTAGGTAAGTAAGTAAGCGTGTGTGGCTCAGTGAGTCCAGTGTCTGCTTTACATTCAGACGCACCCTGGTTCGAATCCTGCCCTACACCAATGACTTGTATTTACAAGTTATGTGTGGATTTGCACTCGCTTAGCGGTGAAGGAAAACATCGTGAGGAAACCGACATGTTTAAGAACCACAATATCCGAGGATATGTCTTCCGTGGAAGGAACTGGGCGCCCACCACGATGTATCTGAAAGAAATCTCCCCTAACGAATTAATTCTGCGGGGGAGTCGCGACCTTTAGTCATGAGGAAATACGACTCAAGAGAGAGAAGTAAGTAAGCACACATTACACATGCAAATTGCCATTAAATCACATAGATATTATTAGATGTCATTGTGTATTTAAAATCTTGTTTTTTCCAATATATCAAAACACTTGTTTACCCGGCCATCGACCACCCATCCAAGTACTGGTCGTGACGACAGTTGCAACCTTTGGTATTGTTGAAGAAATTATTTACTGAGAGACTAAAAGCGCTCCATTATTTTATTATAGTCACCAAAACGTTTGCCCAGTAACCCAAATTAACAAAACTATAGTTTTCAAGTTTCTACTTCCCCATTGATATTTAAACTAAGTAAAACCCATGCAAATAGCCTTCGTTTTGCACGCGAAATTCGCACGTTCATGGAACCCTGTCTAATGTTGGCACTGAATTCCATCACCTGTGGCGAATCTTAAGCCAATGTTTGTCGACAAAAAAAAATGCTGTAACACGGAAAGGTATATTCATAATATAGTCAAGTGAGACATGGAATTTACAATAATATTCTTCTTCTTATCGAATGAGAGTGGCCAACTCAGGTGTCGAGATTTTTTAATTTCGCCATAAGGGCCTCTGACATAGCAATAATATTTAATTTCATTTTTTTCTTAAAAATGGTTAAAAGTACGGTAAAGTTCAAAAAATTATAAATCATCAGAAAATGTCTATTCTTAGTTTTTTCATTAATAAAGTAATTACAAAATTAATGTAAAACCAACTAGCAGTAAGAAAGACTACAAAATGCTAGCACAAAAAAAAAGCCTCCTCCTTTCTTCCAAGCTGGTATATAAATAGTGTATTGTTATGTAAAATCATTCAAAAGCAAACTAAAATACAAATTTACCACATTCCACGCATATTACGAAGACAATACGTGTGTAACTTAGGTTTAACAAAAGACGAAAATGTAAAAAGTTATGACTCAATATATTGAGCAAATGTTTTGAATAAAAACCTTGAGAGGCCAACTTGTTACAGATTACATTCTAATGATATTATATTTTATTAGCTTAAGTAACAACGGATGTAGATTATGTCTAACATTTATTAAGCTTCTGTCGATAGCTTTGTCTTTTCGTAGACTAATCAAACATTGCTAAAGTTATAGACGGATCTTTTCCTTTTCCGTAATATTTAGTACTAGCTGTGCTCGCGACTTCGTCCGCGTGGAATAGTTATTTTGGGCATCATATTTATTTTTGCAAACAACCTCTTCAGTTTTATAAATTATAGCTGTTACCCACGACTTGAACCGTTTTCGCAGCGCACGCAACGGAAACCCTCAAAGATGAATAATTTTCCCCGTTTTTCCACATTTTCCATTGTTTCTTCGCTCCTATTAGTTGCAGCGTGATGTTATATAGCCTTAAGCCTTCATCGATAAATGGTTTATTCAACACCAAATTATTTTTTTAATTCGGACCAGTAGTTCCTGAGATTAGCGCGTTCAAACAAACAAACAAACTCTTCAGCTTTATAACATTAGTATAGATTAGTAATCGTAACTTTTAAGAATCATGCGTTCGGAAATATAATAAAGGGAATATTTACACTAGGCTTTTTTTGCTTTTGATAGGCTCACGCTTGACTATAACTCGCCTGATGTTAAGCAACGTTGTAATACTGGTTAAGTGATATAACTTGTGATAACTTTTTGGAAATTAGTTGCAAAAAAACATATGTAGGTATTAACTTATTTGGAACAGTAAAAATACAATTTTTTTTTTACCTGGATGAGATTGGCACGGAAGCGAGACTATCGGCATGACAAAGGGGAGGCCTATACCCAGCAGTGGGAAAAAACCGGCTGTGGATAATGATGATGAAACAGTAAACCATGATAAAGGAAACATTCGTATCTCAACATAAATCACTGCACTTTAGTTTCCTGAAAAACGGAATAGTTTTATGATGGTTGAGCGGGTACAGCGATAAAGTAACTTTCTTCCATTGACATCGCACTGCTCTATTAATTCTGAATTTATGTCGGTACTGGTTTCCTATGCAGTGTGTTTTGTTCAGGAAGTCTTACATGTGACATCGTTTCCGCTTATTTTAATTTTGTGAACATTTTTAGGAATCTGTCGCCGCAAAAATTGAGAGAAAGTTTTAACCTCAAAACAAGTATTCTCAATAAAAATTTAGCTACGCCATAAATGAATCAATTTGAAACGAAAAAACTGCTTGATTTATTGTTAATCCTAGGTGCTATTAGTTACCATATTTCATACTCTCACTCGTTTAACTTAACTATCACAAAATTAATTTATTTTCCTCAACTACAAGTACAACAGAACTAACGAGTATGGAGTTAATATGGTGTGACGTCTTCTTATTACCCAGATATAACGTTAGCAAAGCCGTTTTCAGAACTAAACACCTATTGTATTTTTTTCCAGACGCAGCCACATTCGCGCAATGGGGCGTAGACTACGTGAAGCTCGACGGGTGCTACGCCCTCCCCGCGGACATGGACCACGGGTACCCTGCCTTCGGGCGCCAGCTCAACCTCACCGGCCGGCAGATGGTCTACTCTTGCAGCTGGCCCGTGTACCAGATATATGCTGGACTGCAGGTACACTAAACCATGTACTTAGAACCTTCATCCTCCCAGCTGACATGGACCACGGGTACCCTGCCTTCGGGCGCCAGCTCAACCTCACCGGCCGGCAGATGGTCTACTCTTGCAGCTGGCCCGTGTACCAGATATATGCTGGACTGCAGGTACACTAAACCATGTACTTAGAACCTTCATCCTCCCAGCTCACCGGCCGACACATCTGTCGGAGGAGTAGACCATCGTCTACTCCTGCAGCTGGCCCGTCTCCCAGATATATGCTGGACTGCGGGTACAGTAGACCGACAAGTAACATGAAGGCACCGTACAGGTACACCATGCTTGACGAATGGCCGTCTAGCCCACCTTTTGTTTTGTCTACCAACAAATAAAGAATGACACTAATGGACAGTGCATTAGCTGGTATTCAAATAATACTCAGTCCTGTCGTCTGATCGCCAAGCATGTGTACGGCGCATAAGACCTACTTACTACCTAAGACTTACTAGACAAACACAGATACAACGAAACTGGAGATGTGTAAGGTTACATAAGAACTGACTAATGATAGATACACGACCCAAATATCCCAGAAATATGCACTAATGTCAGTTTCTCAACTGAATAGAGGCACATTTAACAATAAGGTTATCACAATCAATTTATAAAACCTACCTCGTTAGTATCCAGATGCAAAATATCTTAGCTAAATGTTCATCATCGTGAAAGCAAGCTAAAATATATTTAAAGATAAGATTTTCAATGTCACAGATACGAGTAGTTATAATTTTACCCTTTCACTGATAAATTCTACTTCAAGTTTTCAAGGTAGCCATTTCTATTGTGAACATAATGTCAATGTACTTTAAATACACCGTGAAGTGGCTTATTGTTAATGTCTACTGTAAAATAATACATTCGTGCGTCAAACATTTCCATTACCTAGTTGCTAAGGAAGTTTACAATTCATATCTTCTTTTTATTGTGCATCCATCATCAGTTAATTTGAAATGAAAAGTGAGTGAGTGTGAATAGAGAAATGAATGAACTTGACATGCTTTGCGACAGACATTTAGTTCGATAGCTTCTGAAATATATTTAGCTTAAAAGGTGAGTTCATCGGTGAATGCTTCGATCAAATATCGAAGGGTGAATGGATTCATGTGTCAAATTTACATTTGCTTGCGAGTTTTCCTTACTTACTTAATTATTGGTTACTTACGTTTAGCAAGAAAACCTTTTTATCAAAAACATGATGACTCATGCCTTTTTTGTAGTAGGTGTGGAAGAAATATCAAAAACTTACCTTCACCTTTCTACAAAAGTAAAATACAAATCAAATAAAACAAACGCTTTGTAGTTCTTAACAGTTCCATATATGGCCAAAATGCAAATTTTCGTTACCAGCCAACATTTATACCTCTTGAGCTAATGATAACAAAAGATCTTTAGCCATAGACCACGGTCACAGACAATCATTTGAATTATCTGGTAACCTGTTCTGCAGCTTTCCCAATTTTAAATTACTTTTCTCTTAATTTCATTTCAGTGAGTAGATGGTTTCAGTTCAATTATCACGCAACCTGTCCTTTCCATGTGTTATTTCTAACTTCTAACCTATTTCATTAATCCTTCCAGCCGAACTTCTCGTCGATCATAGAGCACTGCAACCTGTGGCGCAACTTCGACGACATCCAGGACTCGTGGGCGTCCGTCGAGTCTATCATAGACTACTACGGAAACCACCAGGACGTCATCGTGCCCAACGCGGGGCCCGGACACTGGAATGACCCTGATATGGTAAGTTGCTGTAACCTCTTCTATTTTACCTTAAGAACATTAAGCTATAGATTTTATTACTGGTCTCAAGAGTCAATACAGTCCACCTTGCATTCGACTAGCCCAGGCATAACTGTACCGCAACTTGCCTCGTATTATAGTTTTCTAACTTAGCTTGTGGCTCAAACGTAGTAAATAGGCCACCTCAGGATTCTTTATTTCCTTGTTACAGCCCACCACCTTAGAGGTGCTAACTTTGATAATACTTATGCTAATCATAAGTTTTAAAGTAGCACTTTCATAAGTACAAAGTGACTGTAGATACTGAAGACCTGAGAGAGGTTGGTAGATAGTCATAAGATAAGGCTAGGACTGATTCGAGTCAAAAGGGATCGAAAAGGGCATTACGCCAATTTTATCACCTACTAGCAAACCCCGCGAACTCCGTTTCGCCACCAGATGGCTTCGTTTTTATTTTTTTATAAACCTCACGTAGCCCGAGACCTTCCCAACGAATGCAAAACCATGGAAATCGGTTCGTGCGTTCTGGAGTTATAGCGTCAGAAAGGAAAACCCGACTTATTTTTATATAGTAAGAGTTACAGTTAAGAAGCACCAGTGCCTTGATTACAGGGATACATATTCCCAGCAATAAACAAATATTTTTTATATAATTCCAGTTGATTATCGGCAACTTCGGCCTCTCGTACGAGCAGAGTAAGACCCAGTTCGCGATCTGGGCGATCCTCGCGGCGCCACTCCTGATGAGCGTGGACCTGCGGACCATCCGACCCGAGTACAAGGCCATCTTGCAGAACAGGAAGATCATTGACGTCGACCAGGACCCGCTGGGGATACAGGGCAGGAGGATATACAAGGTAAAGTATATAATTTTATGTTTATAATTCAAGAGATAAGAGATTCTGCTAGTTTAACAGCCAACATTGCCTTCCATGAGGCTTAAACCGATTTAAAAAAAAAGAAGATATGAGTCTTCTGAAAGTTTTCTTTAATCCTCTGCTACAAAGAAAATGGTTTTCAAAAAAGTGTATAAACCTTCTCGAGAAGAATTTTCTGTCAAAATCTGAGTTTAGATTTATACATATTTGTTCCCAAACACCTAACGTTATTGTAATAGCAAAGCAGTATACGTAGATTGCTGATCGTTTCCTACAGGCCCAATTTAAAAAATATAAATACTTCAAGTGCAACCTTCATTATTTTCAATACTTTTTTACCAAATTCTATAATCATATTATATATTCCAGCACCGAGGGATCGAGATCTGGTCCCGCCCCATCCTGCCGATCCAAGGCCAGTACTATTCGTATGCGGTGGCTTTCGTAAACAGGCGTACTGATGGTACGCCGTCAGATGTCGCTGTGACGCTGAGGGAGCTCGGACTTAACAACCCCGCTGGATATAGAGTTGAGGTGAGGAAGAAAACATTTCAGTGTAATAGATTTTGTACATTATCACACTACATAGACATAAGACACGTAAAATCTAATCTTAACAGTTTGTACCGTAATATTGCAAAAAAAAAAGGGCAACATCTTAGACTACAGTGGTGCTTAACATCAGGCAGGCTGTAGTCAAACGTTAAATAAATAATAAAATAAATAAATAATTGAATTGAATTGAATTTGAATTATGAATAAGCATAAGTCTACTTGAGACGCCACGCACGTGAGGTGCCACACATTATAAGCCAAGCAAGTAAAAACCCATTTATTAGGTTTGCAAAATTGCAAGATTGTTGTCGCGGGCAATGGGGAGTTGGGTAGGATACCTGAAGTAGGCTATATTTTTTTCACTATAACATTACATATATCTTGCCTTGAGGATCGTAGTGCAAAGAAAATTTAAACAATGAATTCCCTTTTTATTATGAATTTTCGAGTCTGAGGAGTGGAAAAAAATTCTACTCCCCTAAAGAAACTTTTAAATAAATACATTTTTGTTCTTTCAGGACCTGTATGAAGACGTGGACTACGGAGTGCTGTCTCCGCAGACGAAGATCAAAGTGAAAGTCAACCCCTCAGGTAGAAAGTACCTCTTGTGTTACTCATTCTCATAATAAGCCCTAGCAAGATGAGCCTGATCGACAGCGTTATATTTATTTTATTTGCACCTACCAAGTAAAGAGATATATCACATTTCTTAACTGTAAACCTAGCGTGAGCATACACTGCTCTGTGTATAACATCGCGGAATTTCAGATGTTTCACCAGAATATCGTTTTTACAGTCGATTTAAATTACCATGAGAAGTACTAGTCTGCCATATGTTTTCCAAAACTTATTTTATTTAAAAAAAAAACTCCATTACTTACCTCTAGAAATTGAGAGCCCATTCCTCGTAAAAAAGACGCACCCCACGATCGTTGGTTAAGGTTTGAAATTTGAAATGTCAACAAACCATAGACTATTGTATTCTCTTCTTAATTGTCTTGTACAAATCTAACATCAACATATTGTTCCTCAGGTGTGGTGATACTCCGAGCAGACGCGCAGCCATCTCTAGCATACAACGCGATACCAACACGAACACCTTACACACCCTTCAACGACGTGTTCAGATTAACTAAGAAATAGAGCCATCTAGCGGCCGCTCAGTGAAACAAGTTGACTTACACCGCCATCTATCGAGCCCCCTTGGAAACTGAACAAAAGATCTACAAGTACAATGTTATAGATCATCGTTTTTTCTACGCTGTTTTTAAATATTTCGAGTGTTTCGTTGTAGTGGGATAGTTTTTATTCGATTGGGCAAATGAGGTTATCGACCTATGAGTCTCTATTGAGCATTATAAATGCCATGATCTTAATATTGCCAAGACATTGATTTAAATTATTCAGATGGGATCTACATTAGTCAAAAACTTTGACAAGTTTAAAATACAATAAAAGTAGAAAAGTCAATATAATGATCAAAAATGCCTACCGCTAACTTTTTAATTAAAAAAAACTCAATATTATACTAATTAAAATGTATAAACACACGAACAAAAAAGATCAGTAAACAAAAAATTATCCCACTTCTGTATGAAAGATAGTTACCATTCGGTATGATCCCAGTCTTGCCTTGTAGTATACACTTTTATTTATGTTTCTTTATCATCTAAGCCACAGCAAAAGTATATTGCATACATTATTTTGTCTTCTTAGAAATAAATTATCTGAATCTTCGGCGTAATCTTTAATAAATAAGTACAGAAACCATTATCGTTTACATCTCAAATTTGTATTGATTTTCGACAGTGCTGCCCTCGTATTTGACATACAATATTACTCACTATGAAACCCTGTCGCTGCAGGCACTAGGCAGCCCTACTTCTAGTTTCCACATCAGATCTCACCGCAGGCGCCGCTTGGCGCTGCAGTCGATTTTTATCGTAAAGTACAGAAATAAAATACTGTATGCAATTTATATTTACTGTGTAATAACTGTTGTGATCGAAGGATTTGTAATATAATTATTAGAAAGGACGTTGTGTGTGGAGAGAATTGAATTATTGCCATTATGTTGTACCTAGGATAAGTGTGTACATTTTAGGTACCTACCTTTAATTGTAAGTTTTTCGTAGTGAACACAATAAATAATTTACTTTGTAACTGGCTTTGTTTTATTTGTCACTTTTTTTATTCCTAGCTAGCGTGTTGGTAATTTGGCCAATAAACGCATACCTAAGGCAGTTTTAAATCAACATAGCATGGTTTATTGTGGTCAATTGCAAATAATAATTTCGTCTAATACCCTATTGTTACAATAGTACCTACGTACGAGTATATTAATTTGCGTCACACAAAACTGACACAAAAAAATCGTGAGAAATAAATCTGGTTTATCTTCCTTACTAGCCTTCCTTATACAACAAAGTTCAAATGGTTATTACAATAAGAAACAATTCTTAATAGTTATCAGTCTCTAAAACTATTTTTATTCCACTAAATATGACTAAATGTTCATTACAAATAATATATATTAAAGTTAAGAGTTGATATTCTTAAAATAGAAGTTATTATTAAGTCTCGTGTCTCGGCCTGTGTATTTCTTCAAGGGTGATATTGTAGATGCCATATTTTCCTCTATGATGATGTTGTCGTTTCTGAAACAGATAGCAGTTTAGGTACATTAAATATTATTATAAACTAGCTGCTCTGCCCGGCTTCGCACGGTTACACGTTACATACTTAAAAACCGTCCACTTAAAACAATATCGGTAAAAAAAAAACCACATCCATCCCGTTTTGGAGATCGAAGAATGTAAGGGCCGCCCGTACACTGCCTGTATTTTATGGTAATAAATTTCTTTTTGCTTCAAATTTTTCTCGCCGTAAAAACCATCATTGAACTTCAACGAACATTAAAAAAAAAATTGGCCGAATCGGTCCAGGCGTTGTTGAGTTATGCGCTTACCAACACATTTTGCGATTCATTTTTATATATAGGTATAAGATATATATATACAGAGTATAAAAAAATCTTCTAGGCAAGCGTGCTACGTTAGACTACTTCGGTGCTTAACATCAGGCGGGCTGTAGCCAATAATAAGACTATAGCTTTTTAAAAAACTTGTGTCTAGTCATATTAACTTCAAATTCAGATCAAAGAAAGTATGTATGTTTCAAATCAATTAAGTACTATATTAGGTTAAGAAATAGTTTATGGGTAATTTGGAATAAGTTGCACTTAAATCAGAAAAAAAATCTTGCCATTAAAGCAAGCTATGAACAAGTAAATAATTATAAAAAAAAAACGAAAAAAATACCTCTTGCTTCTTAATTTTTTCTTGGAAACAGTTGTATAATCATAATTTGTAGTAGTTTCAATATCATCATCATATTTTTGTTCATTTCCATTATTGCCGTCTACAAATATAAATTCATTTCGGTCTTCTTCAGCTATGAAATTGTCATTCTTTTTATCAATTATAATAGTCGTTGCTGTTGTAGTTTCTTTTTCTTCATTTGTAGTTAGCATAGGTAGTGATTTTACATTATTTTCCGTTGACGATTGCATTATAAAATCAGATTTTTCGTAAACTTTAGTTACAGACTCCATTGTAGAAACTGTTGATGCTTTAACTTCTACTTTTCCTGCTTTTTTTATCATATCTCTCTTAACGCTATGTAATGTTTCACCAATATGGGATTTCATTGTGAATGTTCTTAATTTCATCAATGGTTTTCTTTTAGGCTTTTTTGTAGTTGCTATTGTGACTTCGACAGTGTATTTTGGTGTAAAATGAGGCTTCAGCATCATTTTGTTTCTAACGTTTTTAACATTTTTTTGATGATTCCTTATGTAATTAACTGGTTCAGGTGATACAAAGAATTTCATATTTTTCTTAGGAAAGAGTGGCAGCTTACGATGATTTAAATTAGTGTTTGTATTAACTAAACTTTGCTCTCCATCTACTATTGTATTATCACTGACGCTCAGCGTTAAAACTTGGCAAAATATCAGCAAAAACTGAAAAAATAATGAATAATTAAATAAGACGATACAAAGATTTATATTGTGGTTTCTTCTAGGTAAGCGGTCAAGATCGTAGATCACAACGTTGCAGTCAAGCGTGAGCATATCTTATGTAAAAAAAAGATAAATAGGAAACAAATACAAAATAGTTACCATAGGGATACATTATCAATTTTCATATATACAGTAGATAAGTACGCAATAGATAAATGAATACTTACAATTGAAAATCCTTGCATTGTAACTCCTTTAATTAAATTTAAATTGAACTTTGATGAATAACATAACTTATTTCACTTAGCTCCAAGTTAGTGATATGAAACGCGGCCGTGAACTAAAATAGAAATTGCACGCATCGTCCCTTTTAGCATCGCAACTTGTGATAATGTCATTAATTAATCGACAGTAATGTGCTTTGAAAAGCTCGTTTTCGATGAAGTATAGTTATTACAGCTAACTGTAATTTAGTCTAATTATGGTCTTTATATTATTAGCGACCATAATACTTGTAATATATGAATAAAATCAATTCAAAAGATTATCACCAATTAAAGCTTACCTATTTCATAATTACATACAAAATTTAAAAAATGTAGGAAACTGTTTCACTTGCTGACACATATCGGTGTTTTAATGTAAGAAATAAGAACTATTAAGCCTAATACAATTTTCTGTAATATCCAAAATAGCATATTTCTCTCGATTAGCATCGTTGCTTAAAAGTAATTCATCGTTTATCCGCTAAAGTTTACACGACCTAATAAATTTATGGTTATTAAAATAAAAACGAAATCCGCACAGTGACATCCAATTTATTTGTATAACAGTGTCGGAGAGGTCACGACACTCGCTATCAATCCAGCGATACGCTTACTCATAAATACCTACGAATAAATTAGCACAGGACATTCACCTAACGAAGAAAACATACATTGACTTGTTTGGTCGTTATTGCTATAAATACACAAGATTTTCCACGGTTTCTTTTTTAATCCCATCTTATATAGATGGATGAAATAATATAGATCTCTTATGTATCAGATTAATTATAAATATGTCTAGCCGGAAGAAAGTTTTAAACAGTTTCCTAAATGTTTTATAAACGTGCAAATTGTATGTCTAAGGTAATTATGGAGTCAGTTCAAATTATCTGAAAACACTGTTGACTTCAAACTCGGGCAAATGCCTCACAGTATTTCGGAAATCAGGAATCGTGCAACAAAACATGAAACCCTCTCTACCATTATGTGGATGCCATGAGAGCCAATAGAACTCTGTGCTTCTACTACAAATGTTCTCACAGAAGAACAAATTCTGTTCTACTTCATTAGCAGTATAGTAAGGTCCGTTGACACCAATAAAAGCTATACCACGTTTAGTTTCAGGCTCATAAACCACCTTGTAATAATACAATGGCACTGGTATAATGTTATTGTTGTTAGAATCGATAGTAAGATATATGGCCTTTCTTGCCCCGTATTCATCAAATAGCTCCGTCACACCATACGTTCCTGTATATATGATTGTATTCAACTTAGCGTCGTGTATATAGTTCCTCAAATCGACTTCCAGAGTATTCCAGTTGCCACCGTTAAACCCACACCACTGAGGAGCGCAATTGACATAATGGAACGTAGCTCTTTCACCGAATGCAAACACGAAATCTGTCTTCGCAGCCAAGTGACCGCGATTTAGATAATCATTTGAAGTTACATATTCATCTACAATACCTCCAACTATTTGTCCAACGGATCGTTTCAGTGATTTTGGAGAGAATAATGTTTCTACAGGCGCTGTACCATATTCGTGGTTCGAGATGAAATATGGTCGATCTACTCTTGTCTGATATTTGGCATTGTAAGGGCGCTGGGTGTAAGTGGAATATATTGGCGTGAGTCTTCTTTCGTCGAAGCAGGTTTCATACAGTGGGTAAAACTCATTTTGGACTGTGTATCCTACTTCAAAGACGGGGTTGTTTTGGAAGCACGAGCGATGTGTTCGCTGGCTGTGATAGTCTGGAGGTAACATGCATCTAAAGCTAGAGAAGGAAGATAGAGCGTTAAGCCATTGATCGTTGAAGAAGTTTTCTCCTCCTCCACACGTGATGGTCGCAGTAGGTTCGTCTCTTATTTTATTGGGATGGAATACAGCGCCTTTTCCTTCGCAACTCAACGTCAGTATTTCTCCATGTTCTAAAACAACGTTGCCGTAATGATCGGTTGGTTCTAATAGTCTCCCGTTTCTTATAATAATAGGTTGGGGCTCTCTGAAATGTATTCTTGAATTGAGAGTGCATGATTCACGTCTATGAGTACTTAAAGCGCTTAGTATCAACATAAAATACTTCTGAAGCATGGCGCAGCACATTAGATTTATTGTACTTGTAAAAAATAAGCATGGTTAATACATGTTTCTGTAAATAAATTAAAAACAATTCACAAGAATTTTGGTGACTGAATTCAACGAATGTAGTGACAATTGACAGCGTTTAGCCAGGTGACAGGGACAAAAGTTCAGCAAAAGCGGTTAAATATGTAACTATATTATAAAGATGAATATTTGCTTCATGATTGCAACATTCAAAAACTGTGGCGCCTCAAGCACATATCAAATACAAATTGATGTAATTGAATGTGCCTTTCCTGGGCAAAACTTAACTGTTTTCAGGAATTCCAAGGCATAGATATTTATTTTATTTACTTTACGATACAGACCTTTTTGTTGTACAAATAGAAACAGAGCCCGCTAAACGCTCGAATCAATTAAATAACTACATATATACCTACTTAATAGGTACTTTTAATCCCCAAGCAACGCGAGTGAAGTCGCAGAAAGATACTTGTTAACAAATAAACAAAATGACATGAGGAAAGAAATTTAATTAATATCTTATCAACAGTTTACAAGTATACCGTACATAAAACAACAAAAAAGAAAAAAGCATGTCATTATTCAAATAGAGGTTTTTGTATCCGACGTGTGCTGTATGATAATTAATTATATTCTTTAAGCTTTTTTAGCACAACTTGTTTTAACTTTTAATTTTGTTCTGACCCGGCCAATGAACTTAGAGTTAAAATTAAAAGTAGTGGCGCCCTGCTGTTATATTTTTTTACACTTTACATTCCACATCAGCGAAAAGCAACATCATCTCAAATACGCTCCATTTTGGCCTAAAATGGAGCGTATTTGAGATAGATGATAGTTATTGCTTACCATCGAGCAAATTATAGTAAAACAATTGTGCAGGCCCGTTATAGTTAAAAAAAACACTGTGGCTGATACTGTAAGATACCTAAAGAAAACAAAAAATTGGTAAAAATCAGGAAAATGGCTCACGCGTCAACGTAACATGTAATCTGCCTGCTTTTCAATTTTCATAAATTTTGGTTCATTCGTGTTATTTTAACAAATAAACGCGAAAACTAACTAACAAATCCTTGCCTAAACCGTACTATTACATTAGTATTAAGTATGTAGAAGTGTGCCGCATGGCAGATTTTTTAATAATTATAAAATATGCACAAATTACTCTGTCTTAGTACTTTCTCTTCTTGAAAGTGAATGTTAGCAATACGATCAAGTCTTCGGCCTGATGATATTTAACAATTGTGACCAATTTTAGACAGATTTTCAGGTCTAAGGTAAAATAATTAAAACAGGACATTATGCTCCAATAAAAATGTAAGTTTATCCTATTCAAAATCGGTTTGAGGCACATTAAAATCACGATTATTCCAAATTTTTAAAAGTATATTAACCTAACTATATGTTTTACAATCAGTAGATGTATGTAATAAAATGAGTGGACTGAAACCTGTATAATTTATATTCGTGATCCTTCACAAAAAAAAAATACATAAACCCTGATTTGTATATGAGATAGATCTATCTAAAATTACTCACGTATCTATACTTCTATACTAATATTATAAAGCTGAAGAGTTTGTTTGTTTGAACGCGCTAATCTCAGTAACTACTGGTGCGAATTGAAAAAATATTTTTGTGTTGAATCGACCATTTATCGAGGAAGGTTTTAGGCTACTTATATAACATCACGCTGCAACTAATAGGAGCGAAGAAACAATGGAAAATGTGGAAAAAACGGGGAAAATTATTCATCTTTGAGGGCTTCCGTTCCGTTGTGCTGCGAAAACGGTTCAAGATATCAAAAAAATATGTATGAAAGAATTTATGCCCAAAATAACTATTCCACGCGGACGAAGTCGCAGGCACAGCTAGTCATGGATAAATACTATAGATAGGTACATACACGATAATGTACGTACAAAAAGATACCTAATAACTAATACGTAGTTAAACATGTCAAAACTATTATACCTATCTTTTTTTAATTATCTATAACACGTAATTCGGCCACATTATTATCACAAAACATACGTACGCGCATCTCCAGCCGACCCGTTCCCGACTTATCAATTGAACCGTTTAATCACAAGTTGAAATCGCGCGCGTTTGTCATACATTACATTCATTAACTCTTTATTCCTATTTGAACCGTCGTGAGTCGCGGACGTGTGGTTCAAAGTAAATAGAAATAAACTACTGTAAATAGCAATAACTGTGCTAAGTGACTGAGTAATCAAACACGTGCTGTGATGTGAGTGATTGGACAAAATGACGAGGACTTTGTGTTTCACTGTGAGTATATTTATTATATTACTTGTAGATACTTACTGGTTGTAATACTGGTAGTTCTATCTCGCGCTGTAGATAAAAAGAAGCTTAGTAAAATCCAAAGTTTTTATTCATAAGAAATGTCTTACAATGTTTTTACAATTTTTTATATAATTATTTCAATATTTTAAACATTAATTACATAATTATTTTGTGACATTGTGACTTTCGGGACCCTATACTATAAGCATATAGAAAACAACGCTGATCCGTCGCTCCGCTACGGTGCGAGATCGGAACAAACAGAACAAAACAACACACTTTTGTTCAGATATGGAATGATAAAACAATGTGATGAGCAGAACGCATCTTTGACGATGATTACGCTTGACCATTCCCCAATCCAGAGACTCCCCACCTTGAGCAGCATTCCTCAGTATTGATGGTCGCGACTCTCTGCGAAATTGATTCCTTTAGGGAGTTCTCTTCGGCAGATACATCGTGGTGGGCGCCCAGGTTCTTCCACGGAAGACACATGTTCCAGTATTTTGTAGTCCTCATACCAATCAACGTTACAAAGATAGTTTGTAATGTTGAGAAGTACTTGCAAACAAAGGCCGATGTTTACATGTCTCTGTCCTATATAATTTGTTGTCTATTGCAAACAACAACAAATCATAGTTATAAGACAATCTAGCCTTGAAGGTATTAATTGTCAGTTGAAAGGGAGTAAGGCACTTATTTATTAGTATTTACGCAAGTGATAAATTAGCGCAAGACAGGGAGTATTGGCGTAAGAGGGCGGAGGCCTATGCCCTGCAGTGGGTCCCATTAGGCTGATGATGATAAAGTGATAATTAAAAAAAAAATTAGGGTGATTCACAATGACTTACCAGCTATGATTTAGATATGGCAATGTCTGATCCAATTTTGATGACACTAGTGGTCTTGAAGTATGAATATTACCTCTAATACCGATCTCAATATCACTTTCAGATTAAGAGAAAAGAGAAACAATCATACATTAACGAAATTTACCACACATACCTAATTAAATATACAACAATAACAATAATTTTTGTTCATACTCATATACTATATGTATACATACATATAAGTCGAAACCATAACTATTTTTTTCAAAATTTTTATGTAATCTCAGGAACTACCTACTAATGCGATTTGAAAAAATATTTTTGTGTTGAATAGACCATTTATTGAGGAAGGCTTTAGGCTATATAACATCACGCTGCAACTAATAGGACCGAAGAAACCATGGAAAATGTGGAAAAAATGGGGAAATTATTCATCTTTGAAGGCTTCCGTTAGTAACAATTCCACGCGGACGAAGTCGCTGGCACAGCTAGTTCTTTATAAACATGTCATCACATAAATCTAACTTCAAATAGCTAAGTTACATTTTATACATGAATCAGAACACCCACGGGTACAATAACTTCTCTCATTAGATTTCCCAGAATGTTCGCGGTCAATTACGTGATCATTGCGTGAATAATCACTAATCATAATTAGGTAAGGTATGTATGAATGAACGTTTTAGATAATTAAAACTAGTTTGCACAATTCTTTCCTTTAATTTACACGAGTACATAGTAATGATAGAAATTAATTAACAAATTATATGTATATGTCTGGACGTTTCTATGTATAATAAGTATGTATTTACAAAAAAAAAGTATATATGTATTATATCAGTAATCTAGTACCCATGATACAAGCGTAAGCTTAGTATGGGGCTAGATGGCGCTACGTGTGATAATATGTCCTAAAATATTTATTTATTTATGTATTATTATATTTCGACTGGCTGGTTAGCTTTGGTAGTCGACCCCTAAATTATAAAGTTAACATGTGACCGACTGAGCAAAAGAACAACAATACAGTTTATAACATAATATCTAGTCATAAGTTTTTGCAACACCTTTTTGTAAGATCTGGCTGATGCAAGACCTAAATACCTACATATACGGTCCGTAGCCTGCGAGCTATTTTTTGGCCTATCGTAATGAGATATAAACACATACATTACATTGGTAAGTCTGTACTTATATTCTGTCATTTCAAGAGACGATCAGATAACAGACATGTGCAAAAAAGTAATTTAAATTCTGTGCTCATGCTTATCCAACACTAGCTGTGCCCGCGACCTCGTCCGCGTGGAATAGTTATTTTGGGCATCATATTTTTTTTTTGCAAACAAACTCTTCAGCTTTATAAATTAGAGCTGTTACCCACGATTTGAACCGTTTTCGCAGCTCACGCAACGGAAGCCCTCAAAGATGAATAATTTTCCCCGTTTTTTCCATTGTTTCTTCGCTCCTATTAGTTGCAGCGTGGTGTTATAAAGCCTTCCTCGATAAATAGTCTATTCAACACAAAAATATTTTTTCAATTCACACCAGTAGTTCCTGAGATTAGCTCATTCAAACAAACAAACTCTTAAGCTTTATAATATTAGTATAGATTTTAAGTTTATTCCTATATCAAGAAATCTTCAATTGTTCGGGTGAGGTGATAAACATTCAATTGGAAGAAAACTTAATGTGACAGTCGCCAAATATCGTGTTTAGTAATTTCCAACCACCATGAGGGCTTCTGAAATGGTTTAATGAATATCGTAGTCACTAGTACAAAGCAATGTTGCTTCCCGCGTCTGCCTGTATAATAATAATAATAAATATTTCAGGACATATCACACAGCGCCATCTAGCCCCACACTAAGCTTACGCTTGTATCATGGGTACTAGATAACGGATATAATACATATCTACTTTTCTTTTTTACTGTATGTCTGCTTACATCTTTAAAACTACACAACGGATATAGGTGTTTGTTTTTCTAATAAGTAGTATAAGTTAGTAATTAAAGATAAAGATAAAAAAGATAAGAATCTTTATTGATAATGTAAAGTAAATAAATAAATAAATAAATAAATATTCCGGGACATTGCACACAACGCCATCTAGCCCCACACTAAGCAAACGCTTGTGTCGTGGGTACTAGATAACGGATATAATACTTATATACTTTTCTTTTGTAAATACATACTTATTATATATAAAAACGGCCAGACTCGACACAAGTAACTACAAATTTTAGTATTCATAATTACTTGTCTCATGCGGGAATCGAACCCGCAACCCCTAGATTAGAAGGCAGAGTCACTACCAACTAAGCTAACAGAGCAGTTGAAACATACATAGGTATAAGTACTAATATCACAGAATATGCTACACAAATTACAATATCTCGTCAAATTGAATTTATAACATTTAGCTTTTATAAAATTTTAGAAGTTACATATGTCTAGTTTTATTAACAAAATAATGAAAATTTTTGTTATAAAAATCATGTCAAACATAATAATAGGTATGTAATCATACAATATGTCAACTTAAATAAATCTTGGTACTGTCACTTTAGCTTTATAGGGGCTAAAATTCAACACAATGGGTTAAATATTATGTTTAAAAACACGTGCGAAGCTGCAGGCAAAAGCTAGTATGCTATATTTAACCGTATACAAAATAAGCACCTACATATAAAAACAGTTTTAGAAAGTTACTATCACAAGTAACCCTGAATGGAACAGGTACTTAAGATCAGGTTAAAATTACGTTTTCTCCACCTTAAGTATAGATTATATCCACCATCTACCTCTTTAGATAGTTACCTTTAATGCCTTACCTTTCCAATAATTATGTATGATAGTATGGACATGAAAAACTATAGATATAAGACTCGAATTATGATACATATAAGACTCGAATTCGTCGGGTCAAAAAGACCTGAAAATAAAAGTAATAGGTAATCAGTTAATAATTAACATATCAATTACTAAATTATTTTTATTAATTATTGATCATTTTCAACGCAAAATAAGCCATGTCAGAGGCCCTTAGGTTGGCTTGATAAACTCTCGACACCAGAGTTGGCCACTATCATTCGATAAGAAGAAGAATGCAAAATACATCTTTAATCGTTTTTGGGATTAAGATTTGGCATGAAAATTCCTAGAAGCCGTGTTTTTTTTAAAGGCTAGCATTAAGATTAGAATAATTTTAGGATAGGTAATATACACTTCTAGGTTATACGTATAGTAATAAAAGATAGCAATACTAAGTTTTCTAAATGCATAGTAAGTATTTCCTTTTATACATTTGCCGAAAAAGTATACGTAATGAAATCTGTGGTAACATTGTTATTTTATTGCAACATTTGATTTTCAAGTACCTATATATACTTAGTGATAACCTTTACAACTGAAGATTGATTAGAAGAAGCAGTTACCTTAATTAGTAATAAAAATGCATTACGGAAACTGTAGTACTTAAATTCACATATTTAAGGATTGATGATTGATATAGCAACCATCACTGAATACTATTATACCTATAATAGGACAACCTATAATACAAAATACAATACAAATTATAACTCATGACTAGATAGATAGATTAACGCTTTATTGGACACACAAATAATATAGAACACAACACAAACAAGAGAAAATTTAAATCTTATGCCACAAATGGCGGCCGTATCGCTAAAAGCGATCTCTTCCAGGCAACCGTAGGATGGAGAAGAAATTATAAAGAACAATAGACGGGGTGTACAATAAAGAACACATGAAATGTAACTAAGTATTAAAACATAAACAATTTACACTTAAACAAATAATAATAAACTACTTAAACCCATACATAATGTACATTATATACTTCGGAGTAATTAGAAATTAAGTAACAAACTATTAGGTACAAATTAAAAGTACAATGACAATACAGAAACAACCCTAACAAAGGGCTTCCGAAACGCGGATGAAAGCGGGTATGTTAGACAGAAAAAAAACCATCAGTGAAAAACTTTGGTGATAGCGTAAGAATATTTCAGTTCGCTGTGCTAGGACATTAAATTAAAAAACTGGTATACAAGAGTTCAAGTATAATACGTTTTTATGTTGGTTTTAGTAAACCAGTTCTAGCTACCGAAGTACGTTATAAACCATTACAAAAATACTTTGTACTGCGGACAAAAACTACGACATTATACATCATTATGAAGATATTATCTCGTTTAGGTATTCTTACCAAAATATTATTATTGTATGTTTTGTTCTTAGAAAGCATTGGATAAAATTGCGCTGTTACTTATTAGTCGGAGCGCTCAGCTAGAAGAAGCAATAGCATCCAATAGCCTCTGCTTATCCCTAAAAAAAAGTTACGCGGTCAGTCCTTGGATGGGTGACCAAAAAGTGGAATTCCATTTTGGGCGCTTCCGTGGGTCAGATGACCCGTTAAATTGTAGGTCTTGGCTGTTTCACTAGTACGGCAATCGTTAAGACATGTCAGAGACCCTTAGGGCGGCTTGATAAACTCTCGACACCAGAGTTGGCCTCTCTCATTCGATAAGAAGAATATGATTATTATACTTTTTATAGGTACTCGTAACTTAGTCTACTACAATTTTAAGTCAGTATTAGCTTAATTTCCTAAGTAGCTATTTCCTCATGACTGAGGGTCGTAACTCCCCCGCAGAATTAATTCGTTAGGGGAGTTCTCTTGGGCACATACATCGTGGTGGGAGCCCCGGACAAATGACCTCGGATATTGTGGTCCTCATGTCGGTTCCCTCAGGATGTTTTCTTTCACCGTTAAGCGTGTAAATCCACACTTAACTTGAAAATACAAGTCATTAGTGGAGGGCCGAACCAGGGTGCGTCTGGATGAAAAGCAGACACTGGAACCGCTGAGCCACACTCGCTTCCTAGCCTATTAACTTATGTAGGTATGTAAATACTGTACCTTTCGCAATAAGACTCAACTACCATTTGTATGGATTAGTTTTTTTTTTATTCGGGTCATATTTACTCTATCCTATGTTTAGTTCAACAAAGTTGTAACAAAAATCATTTTGCAAAAAAAATCTGTTCGTATGTTTGTCTGTCGGTATGTTTGTTCGTTATAGACTCGGAAACGGCTGAACCGATTTGTCTACAGTTTTCACTAACATGTTGGTGCGTTTTTAACTTAATATTTAGTGTTTATTTCATTTCAATCGGTTCGTAAATATAAAAGTTATGTTCATTTTAAACCTTTTTATCTCAAAATGATGCGAGCGAAGCCGCGGGCGTCCAATAGTACTTAATACATGCATACAAACACTAGTTTTATTTTTAACTTTAAGTTTGTATATGTATGACCACATGACTAATTCTGGCGTAGAGAGACTTTGTTTCAATTCCCTACCTACTAGCTACATGCGTTCAAATAAATTATAAATTCATATTAAATTTATTGTTTTTTTTTTCAGATGACTTTGCTGTTATGTTCTACAATGATGAATGACGTCAGAAGTTTTGTCATACTACCCTCAAAATTGACGGTTCCCAGTTTAACATCATCATCATCAACTCCTATGAAGGCAGATGCGGAAATTGAGCTAGCTTTACCTAAAAATGTATCCGAGACGTATTCTAAGTATAGTTTCATAATAACTACGTATTTATAGCCTACAATTTAAATATTAGTTAATTATGATAAAACATTCTGGAAAGTGCGATCTAGCTGTCTTCAAAGCGAGAATGAATCGGTTTCTATTAGGAAAACTAAGTAATCGTTCCATCTAATATCATAATAACTGCTTACCATCAGGCAAATTGTGGTCAATATATAGTAAACCGGTTGTTTGATAAAAAACCAAGACAAAACTCTACCACCTAAACATATTGTAAACAAAAAGACTGTATATATGTATAGAGATATTTGTAACAGTTTTAATGTATCTTCTTTACCAAGCAATGCAATCTGCACTTATTATAATGTGTATTGTGATGTATAAATAAATATTATAACTTATCCTTAGCAATGTACAAATATTTATTATAAAGGAAATGATCTGAATGATTGCAATTTGTATGATAATATTAAGACTTTATGGAATAAATGTTCACTATTTTCATTAATTATCTCTTTCTTTATATAAAATGTAGACGATCTTACGGTGTGGAGGCGAGAGAAAAATTCGCTAAATAGTTATACAGGTACTTATGTACGTTGCATTTTTTCATTCACTTGGCAATTAGGTATTTAGATAATATGTAGTAAGTTACATGATGCGCCACATGGTCTAAAGGAGCATGCCTGTACTAGAATGGAATCTCTCTCAGATGTGACAAAGCATTGCAGAAAATTTAGGAACACTTCATAATTCATGTTCGAATGACTTATATACGGTAAGTAGTACCTACCTATATTCTTGACCTCTAGTCCTCATAACCTCTCAATTAGTTACAAGCGAACCAGCGAGTGACGAAGAACAAGTGACATGTGGAACAGTAGTGGACAAAGAATCGGCTCATTTAATTATTACAGAGCTGGTAGAAGAAATAACAATACAAATAAAATAAGTGATAAAAACAGATAACAATCATGACTATAACCTAATTGTTTAACAGTTTGATTGGTACTAATAAATAGAATATTTCGAGAGCCATGTTAAGTAATTACAATACGCATAGAAAGCATCTTTCATTCAGCTGCTGTAACAATCATAAACTGAAAATCCGGCATAACTATCTTTGCTGTAACCAGAATATATTTAAATGTTTTTATAAATATCCTAATCATCATTTAAATCAAATAAACAAACTTATAAAATCACCTCTCGTCATAAAGTAAGTACCTAACAATGAGGTTTTGCTAATAGAGACGTTATACTCATTGAAAATCGCCCTAGCACGTGGCGAAGGAAAGTAAAAGAGATCAGAGATATATAAAACCCGGTTGTGAGAAAGGGATAAACGTATGTTCACAGCTTCGAGGCGACTGAGCCGTCCAGGCTAATTCGCTTAGTTTACGGGGTATAACGCATCTACCTCAGTTTATATAGAATACCATTGCTACCTAAGCAAATTTTTATTTCTCGTCTTACAGAGTTTACTACAAAATAAATGATCTTAATTAAAGTCACAACCCTCTTGTTTGTATGTAACCCATTATAAAGTACAAAGCTTCCTTTGTTCATTTATCAACCACATGCGAAGTGAGTACAATCATAATGTATATCTTTATGCAAATAAGTCAATATGGCGCGGCGCAGAGCTGCATATTAATTCTCATTCTTATAGTCATTGTGATAATTTTTGATACCTATAAATAAAAGAGCACTATCTATCTGACCTGTAAAACGAATTTTAATTTATAACTATTACTTAAAAAGACTAACTCCAAAAGTATGATTAACAAAACAAAATCTGAATGTATGACCATGTCTATGAAAATTATTAAGTATCGGCTGCAGTTTTAATTGTGTTAGGTTTAAATAAAACATGCTCTATCTTCCAAAAGTATATTAGTAAAATGATAATTCACTATTATATTCACATGATTGAAGGATCGAAGATAGGACAGATGCACTTTCAAGAAATAACCTGCACAACCTTTTATCGGAAGCGAAATCCACACAAGCAACACTGTGGCCCGATGTGTACCTACTGGAAGGAAAGTAGGAAAGGAACTAGTTCTCTAACGAGATTGCCAGAACGCACATTTAGGCGTTAAGAGATATAATTTTACATTGAGGGTGGCAGCTACCTACAACGCGATGTAGACGTGCATCATTGGTGTCCAGTCCATGTTTTCTGTAAGTTTTCGATAATACCTTTGACAGTTGTTGCCTCGTAAATATCATAGATTCCTTATACCTTTCCATAGATCTCAAGCAAGCTACATATATCGATGCTTATGTTCCTTTGTTCTATAAGTCCTGAAGAGATTGGCCATTATGTCAGTTCCGGCATTCTAAAGACAAGAATCATCAGGCCGTTGCCTCGTGGAAGACATAGGTTCCTTACACCGTACATCAAACTACTCTAAAAGTCTGAAACCGTCGCATGGATCTGTAGCGTGCAAGTGCTGAGGCACTGTAGATGGTTATGTAATCCATAAGGGTACGACTTTTGACATGGATTTTGACACTTTAAACACAAGAGTCATCAGATCGTCGCCTCGTGGACGGCATGGGTTCCTTATACCGCTGCATGGACCTCCAGGAAGCCATTGCGGCTGCGCTGTAGGTGTCCATGTACTCCGTGCGGCCAGGGTAGTCAGTGAACCAGGTCTGGACGGATGTGGGGGCCACGCCCGTGTGGATTTGTCCTGGTAAGAGAAAAAACAATGAGTAAAATTACGATATTAAATGCCATGTGAGACGACGAGGGACGAGGCCTAATAATGGGCTAGTGTTGACAGTTTCTATCCTCTATTCAGGTTTAATGAGTAATGTTTTCCATATAATTAATAGGTAATAGAATAGGTAAACTTGTATTACGACTTTAAAATGTGATGAATATCATAGAAACTTCGACACAATTATTGCAGCCCCATGCAATGATTATATGGTATAGAGTCCACCAATAAGTGAAATATCGTGCCCTCTAGAACGATCAAATACAAATACAAATACAAATTATTTATTTATAACTCCATAGTTACAAGTCAGAATACATGTACATGTATTGTTTACAATAGTAAACTTAATAATTTAAATTTAAAAGTATTGTACTTATATAAAGAAAAATTCATTATGAAATACAATGCAATAAAGATTATGTGAAAATTATAAATGTCAATAATATCAAATATATGTCAAAAGAATCTTTAGCTTATTCATATGTCCGTGCTGTAAGAATTAGGTATGTTTAGTTACTAATGTAATGTCAAGTTTGAGGTAATCGTCTAAGTCATAAAATAATTTCTCGAACAGCCACTTTTTTATCCTGGTTTTGAAGCATGCGGTGGAGGGTGCATCTCTCACGGTGGCGGGCAGCCGGTTATACACCGCGGGCCCGAGTATGTATACCATCCTCTCTGATTTCACTAGTCGATGTGACGGCGTTACAAGTAGGTCGGCTTTTACGTCGCTACGCAATCCCCAAGTTCCCTGGACACCCCTGCGTTGGTAAATCTCCAGATGCTCGTGTGTGAACAGTGCAATCCGGTAGATTAATTCACAAGGTAGAGGCAATATCTGACTCTCTCGGAACATATCGACGCACGACACGATATCTGATTTCCCAAAAATGGCTCTGACGGCTCGTTTTTGCAGGACAAAGACTCTATCACGATCACCAGCTCGGCCCCACAGCTCTAGTCCGTATGTGATCACACTGTGTACAGTGGCAAAATAACAGGAGCGCACCACGCTGCGAGTAGCGGTGCTCGCTAGCCTCCGAAGGGCGTTACACGCGCTAGATAGCTTGCTGCACAGCTCTTCTATATGCGTCTCCCATGTCAATGCACTGTCAATGTGGAAACCTAATAATTTCGTACAAGGGACCTGCTGGAGCGCGGTCTGGCCGATTACTCCATCCAATGAGGTCACGACCCTCGGTAGTGAAAAACACAGAGTCCAAATGTCATCCGATGCTCTGCATGCTAGTGAAGATGAATAGTCATCCTATAGCAAAAATTATACTTTCTACGATCCTAGAAAAAGGGTATAATGAAAAGTTCTTACCCGGTGGTTGTATGGTAGGCCTCACTTGCGGAGGCTTCCCAGTGAAGGAGGTGGGGTCCTTGTAGCAGCGCAGTACTCCCAGCCGGTTGCTCTCCATGGGTATGGGTGCGGTGGACTGAGCGGCCGCTATTATGGTGCGGTAGTCCGGGGCTGGGAACGCTGGAGGTTTATGAAGTTATTTTTCAATAGACTTGTTAGAAATAGTGTCTTTATTTAAAAAAGTGTGACGTGATCTAATAAAAAGTATATCTGTCTAATATTGCCCTACTAATACTTTTAATAAAGTGGCTAAAAAGCAGACGGCCCAGCTGATGGTAAGCAGTTACCTACGCCTACAGACACTTCCAACACCAGAGGAGTTGCAGCGCTTTGTGAACTTAGCTAACTGTACAGGATCCAAAAATGAGACTTATTGCATGTATTATACACGCGTGTTTTTTTCTACACATTAAAAGCACAAGTTGAAAATGATCATTTGAAAAAAATTACAATAAGCTACTTCCAATATTAAATTGTAATTTTTCGTACTTAACTAATTTGTGAACCCTCTCATTTCCATTTTAGTAAATCAGTTATATTTTTTTCTGAAATCACGTAAACTTACATCTCTTCTTGTATGTGGCTTGGTACATGGTCACCATCTTGGTGTCCAGATCATCGCAAGGATGGTCCAAGATATCGTTAGTTACGTCTACCATCTGGAAGTGAATAATAAATATACATATAATACTCACAGCAAGTAATCTACATACGAATAATCTATACCTATTACTTACAACAGTTTATAAATCTAAAAAGTTTCTTCATACCTGCTTTCTCAATGTCTCATAATCTTGACAAAGCTTCTGTTCCTTCTCCAATAACTGCTTGTACTGCTCGACGCGTGGTGAATATGAATGGGCATCGCAGTGGCAATATGGAGCCACGGGCGCCGGCCGTGGTGGTGGAGCCGTGTTGGGCTTTGGAGGCTCGCATGGTCTGGGAAAAAGAGTATAGTAGGTAGAAAAAAGGTTTGTAGCGCCTGAAGGAATTTTCAGGTTGTAACGTGTATTGCTAAGGCAAAAAAGAGAGGTACTGCTGAATCTTTTTGGAAATAGATAGTAATACCTAATACCTAGATTTGTAGAATAAGATGAAAATCTAGATACTAGACAAAATGCAATAAGTACCTTCCAACGATTGGTTTTGGAAACGGCCATGTGAAGTCGGTAGTTACTGTGGTTTTGAAATCCATATTTTTGTAAAGTTATAAATTCTTACGTATCAATATTTTGACGCGAGAGTTTTACATTAAATTGATGTTTTTTTGTTACTTTCTTTATATTACGTTGATATTTTTTAGATTTAATATTACTAATCGAGCTAATTGTCGCCCTACATAATTTAGAAACGCTTTTGAGGCCAAAAATTTTAATTGTTGAATAATTTCTTCAATGAGGGAAGATAAAAACATTTTTGATGTTTTGCATTTTTTTATATTGTCATTCAAAATTTGGCAGTGGCAAAAATCCTTGCATTATTAAAACATCAGAGTAGGAATTTCAAGAGTTCTCCCAAAATATTAGAAAATGCAAAAGTTAATATGGCTACACTGTTTATTTTTTTGTTCTATCAACACCAATGTTTATCTGTCGCTGGCTGTCACTTCAGTACAGAAGCACCTGTCAAATTCTGTCATCAAATCACAAATCAGCTGTGTATCAAACACAGGGAACATGTACAAATAAATGTGCGTATTAAAATTATTCGTGTGAAAATGTCCACAGAGACAACTGATAAAAAGTTAACTAAATGTTTATGATAAATTTGCTAGTGAAAAATGGCGCGGCGGAGAAGCAGCGGGATCACAAGCCTGGGGTTTAACCAGGACCAAGGTCTGTTACACTTCCTAGTTCGTCAACCTGAGTTCTTTGTTCTGAGAGGGCGTATTGAGGATTATTCATGATTCTGACCAGTTCTGTGCACGTGGCGATGTTTTAAGGGCTTTGTTAGCTAGTTTATTAGTTTAACTACTAACTACATCGTATGTGAGGCGTCACGAAAGTCGTGGCCTTATGATAAACACGCCTGTCGCACGCGTGTGCTCTGCTCCACGTGTAGTAAATATTTTTAGTGCGATGCCCACGCAATTACAATCTACGTGATTTTGCCACTATTGTTTAAACATGCTACTGTTTACATGAGTACATGTGTAATAGTAGAACGCAGTTTTCGACAACATTCGCTGGGTAGTTGTTAGAAATGCTGTATTGTTATGATTTTGAATGTTGGCAGTGTATGTTTGTTTGGCTCAAGTTGGAAAGTAAGTCTGTGAGAAGCCATTTGATCTCGAAATATTTTGAAGATAGATAGAACTCTGGCTAATTATCTACTAAGCATGACTAGGTGAAAATTGGCTTGTTTTGCTTTAATTATGTATGTAATGACATGAGTAACCTCATGTACAGTGTAGGTTACCTAAAGTTTGACTCATTGTTCAAATAAAATATGCTTTAACTTAGTAAGTACTTACTAGGATCTTATATGTTTACTTTTTAGTATTATAAGCAGGTATTTTAAGGCAGTATTTTTTTGTATTAATATCTGAGTATTTATAGTTGAAAAAGAGATTTTAAAATTGCACTGATCTATATTACGATTCACACATCATATATGTATTTATAACAGGCTGAACGATATGGACAACATTTAGTTTGAAAGTATCCTAATTCTTTAATAATTAACACAGATTGCTATATATGCCTTCGGTAGTAGGTGTGCTGCTGGATAACTTTTTCTTCTTCTTACTGAGTGAGAGTGGCCAACTCTGATGTCAAGAGTTTATCAAGGCTAGATAACTTAATGATTTGAATTTGCTTATAGTTTTAGTGCTATTTTTAAAATACTATCTACTATATTACCCCTATTGGATGTAGGCCTCCTTTTGGTTGTATGTACTATATAACACACATTTTGATACACTTGTGCAGAAATAAGTAGATAAATAGATTAATGCTTTTTGAACACACAAATAGAAGAAAACACAAAACAAAAAATAAGTAAATTTAAAGCAGCCTTATTGCTGAAAGGGATCTCTTCCAGGCAACCCATAAAATAAGTGATTACTTTTTTAAGTTTACATTTTTTTTTGTTCCAGGCTGCTTCACATGCTGCCTGAAAACCGGCCTGCGCGTCTACAATGTGGAGCCACTCGTCGAAAAGGCTCATTACAGTAAGTTAATTTTATTTGTTTTAAATCACCTTAAAAGCCTTCAGTTTCTAAAGTGACAATAAGTTAAATAAAAATGCTGAAAATTTAAAATTCACCAATAATATTGTGTAAAAACTGATTTTATGAAAGAGATTGGTGTTGTTTGATTGAATGATTGTTGTTCTAAAAACCAGGGGTAAGAGTTAAAAATCATTTATCTGTGTAGTGGATCTGTCTGTGGCATACATTTAGATCTAGTTTTCTATGATTCCGTATCAAATATAGTTGTATCTAGTAGGGAGTCCCATACTTCTTTTAATTGATATAAAATATAAATTACAATAAAATATGTATACAAAATAATGTCTTACTTATAATCCTGAATCAAAAACTCATTCATGCTTGTAAAATGGAATATCTTGTCTGATTAGCCTAATCTAAACTATTTTTTTTTATTAACTTTCCATCCAAAATGTGCCCTGGAAAAAATAAACTCAGGTGATAAGGCCACCCCATGTACAGCACTTTAATATATTTAAGCTTATGTCCTGTTTTGTTATTTCTATGTTTTATGGTGTACATTAAAGATAATATATATTCTATTCTAACTTTTACACATAAATATGCCTTCTTATTTACTGCAATATCTCACCACAACATCTAAGTTCAAAAGAGAGTTTGTCAGAAAAATCCATAAAGCTGTTACAAGATAAAATAAGAACCACAACATTCTGTGAGTAATAAAAGCAAAACGCATTCGACTTTCGCGGCCAACTCATTGGAAAACGGTACTTATTTATACATAATATGTATGTAGGTACATGTATATGTTTGCAGCATAACCTTTTCACACTTATATTATATACAATACAAATAAATATAGAGTAGGTAGTGTGTATGTAATTTTTATGTATTATACGGGGTGATTGGTAGAGGGTTAGACAAACTTAAATGGGGGGTTCAGGGCCCCAAGGGGAAAATACGATTTGGGCAAAAAAAATACCAGAGCTGCCATTTTTTTTTAAATATTTTTTTGTGATTTTCTAGAATTCTGCTGAAATTCTACCTATTAAGTACCACAACTTTTTTGTTACAGTATTTCCAGGCCACATGTGGTTTTTTTTTTTAAATCACTATAAAAGTTAAGCTTTTAGGCAAATTCATTAATTTATTTTCACTGTACAACCTCATAACTTAATATTTAGGCCATATATGCGCCTCTTTTGACCTTATGTAGTAAAAGGCTTTATAAGAGAATAAATTTAAATAAAAAAAAACATAAAAATACTGTAACAAAAAAGTTGTGGTACTTATTAGGTAGAATTTCGGCAGAATTCTAGAAAATCACAAAAAAATATTTAAAAAAAATGGCAGCTCTGGGATTTTTTTGGCCAAATCGTATTTTCCCCTTGGGGCCCTGAACCCCCCATTTAAGTTTGTCTAACCCTCTTCCAATCACCCTGTATATTCCTACATGTGTCCTATTGTCTACATATTTTCTAATTCCTGTTTTACATGGAATGTGTTTGCCCTAATAATTTTCCTGATGGTAAGCAATCATTATAATCCTGAATGGACTAAGCTTAATCAGTTAGAACTATTTCACTCTCGCTTTTAAGACTGTAAGATTAAATCCTATCACTGTGAATTAAAACTGAAACAAATTTTAATGTCTATTTCATATTTACCATGCTTCTGATACTTGAACATAATATGTAGATGTACTGTATGTGATGTGCATATTAATAAACAAAATAAATGTTGAAATAATATACTGAATTAAATTCGAATGATTACTGGAGCTAATATATTTACCCAAAATACTTGGGAAGAAACAAATCCGCGTAGCAAAGCTAGCATCATCTAATGCGTTTGGAGAGTGTGAATGAACTTCTAAAATTAGCGAGCGACCGACTGTGGTACACATACCTACATACACATATATGAAACTATATGTATGTTTTGTATAGATGTCAACATCCAACTGCGACGGATTGCAGAGAGTGTTGATATATCAACACACTATTGCGACTATTTTTCTTAGAATAATATCGTGATAAAATCAAAGACGTAAATGGATATCTGTACAGTCTTAGAAACTTTTCTTCATAGGGTTTTCTTCTATTATTGTTCTGGGGTTGCATTGTAGTTGGCTATTTTTTTAGACTTATCAGTTGGATGCTTATTTGGTACTGGTTGGTAAATAAAGCGATACAAGCGTCACCATAGTTTTTTTAACACGAAATAGCCTGATGTTACGCACCTCTGTAGTCTAAGATGTAGCACGCTTGCCTAGAAGAAACATATTAACCCTAGATTTGATTTAAATCTAAGTAATATATTTTTATGATGCGTGCAATGTCCCGGAATATTTATTATTACTATTATTATTATTTTATATGCACTATAAACCAGCGATATTCAAAGCGAGAGTGAATCGGTTCTTACCGGGTATGCACGCTTCTTCTTAGGCTTAAAGCCTTTGCTTACCATCTGGCAAACTATAGTCAAATGCAAACCCCTTTTAGCTAAATAAATATTTACATTTCTATGAACAACACTCTGGTCAAAGATAGCATATTACTGTTCAATTACCCACTCAAAAACTAACTGTATAACTTATTACTTAACGTCGATAATAGCGTACGAATACTCCCACTAAACAACCATTTAACTGAACAATAAAATGAGACTAATTAAATCATCCAGGAAGGTGCTGTTAATTCCATTGTCTTCGTAATACATTATACGCTACCTGACCTTGCATATCGAAGCGTAGCTCAACACTTCCTAAGATGTGAGCTGACTAAAGTTTGACAAGTGTTTGTTTTGCATAGACATAATGCACAATAGCAGCCTTATGTTCATTCTTAGGATGTGTGCTTACTTAGTTGTAAAGTTTGACAAACTTGATTTTGCATAGACATAACGCGCAATGGAAGCCTTATATCTTTTGCCAATAATAGGCTCAGGTTTTATTTAATTGTGACCGATAATTTTATTAATCATCATTGTAGTCGACATCACCATCTTTAGTTCATTTCGATCCACTACTGGGTACAGGGCTCCTCACCTAGTTGCTAGAGATGTCGGTAAATATCACGATTCTGAATGGAAGATATTCTTATCTTCTTTTTATATAAGTATATTATTTTATTTACTTAATTTGCGTCTCATGTAAAAAAATGTTAAGGGCGTTAAGGGCGAATTTATGTCATTTTTAAACCCACGTATTTAGATCTAACAATGACAGACTAATAAGCATCACTACATCTCGGTTAACCAAACGATTTCTACACAGGCAGGATAAATAGGCGCCTCGGTATTTCAAAGTCGTTGATATTTGCGCCTACGATTTGAGGATATTTGCTGTTTGCAGTATTTATTAGTACCTACATATTTAACTATACTTACGAGTATATACGAATTTAAATATATAATTATGTAGTTAGTGGTATTCTACTATTAGCCCCACTGTATCAATCGGTTTAATATCGTACGTGACTAATTTAACGTACTATCTTATCTTTAACATGTAACGATGCTCCCGTTATTGACCTCAATTTCAGGAATAGATACAAACTAAAGTAGGTAATTCATTGTTATTGTATACCTGCTTGGTATAGATTTATGCTTGGTTTAATTATAAATTGCAGGCAAATTAAAATTAACTTCATTTTAGGAAAACAAGTTGAAATTTTATTTTTAAAAATGATCATCTTTCTTACGATGTTGGCGTATGATATTACATATATCGTACGAAATGGCGAACAATGTAGTTTCTTATTTCTCTTTTCGTCTTGTCATTTGGCTAATGACCGAGGGATGTAGCACAAACTCCAAAGAACAGAACCAAATTCAAATTCAAAATTTGTTTATTAGACGTAAATAATGTACAATAACATGTGAATCCTCTGACCTCGGTAGCCGTAAGACTGTGTTACGTGGCCAGAGTCATCTTCCAATTTAATACTAGGTACCAAGCCCCTATAATAAGGACAATTGCATGAAGCATGCTATCAATGACCAAATGTACGGATTGGCATCACACTCACCGGGAGTCAAGGTAATTGATGTAAATTCATATACCAAAAATATGTACTCAAAACGCAAATCCTTGTCACCTGATTTCTTGAAGTATATTGATGTTGGAATAACTTTAAGATTGAAACAAATAGATAACCTGATATACTTAACAAAAACTGAATCTCAGTCTGCATCCAATATCTCAATAAACCAAGTAAATATGGAAACAAGTATGCAGCAATCACTGACTATAAATGATTTTTTAGGCCAAATGTCACAAAAAATAACTGTAATATGTTAGAAAAAGATTTTAAAATAATGCATCTAAATTGTAGGTGTATTAGGAATAAAATGTCAAAAATACAAGTTCTTGCAGAATCATACAGCCCTGATGTAATGGTTTTTTCTGAAACATGGTTGAATAATAGTGAAGTAGAAAATATAGCTTTTAAGGATTTCAAACATGGTAATTACTATGTGAGACAAAATTTTATTCATGGTGGGGTGTCCATATTTGTAAAAAATAAGATAAAATATAATAAATGTACCTACTAAAATAGATGAACTTTGTCATGAATTTCATTGTGAATTAAGTTGTATAGAAATTAGCTTGAAGGACTGTAAATTGTTAATCATAGGTATGTATAGGACCGGGGCAGGTAATTTTGTAAAAATGACTAAAGTACTGGATAGACTGTTTAATTTATTGTGTGATATGACTGATACTAAAATTTTGTTCTTGGGAGATTGGAATGTTGATTTTCTAGTGGAATCCTCAGAACGGACAGCAATAAATGACATCCTAAAGACCTATAAATTTAGAAATGCTGTTAATTTTCCAACTAGATTTGATAAAGGATCTAAATCATCAATTGACTGTGTGGTTACTAATGTACCAGAAAGTAACATTAACATTAAGCACATTGCTACAGCAACTGGGTCCGACCATGATGCTCAATTAGTATACTTGAATACTGCCAAGAAACACATACCCAAATTTATATATGTTGAAAAGCGCTTTTGTGAAAATTATCAAATAGAAGAGTTATGTAACTCAATGTTAGCTACAGACTGGGACACATTATTTAGACAATCAAAACAAGGCGTATAAGAAATAGACAAAAATGTCCTTGGATCTCTGAAGATATAATAAAATTACAATTAGACATACATGACCTATACCAAATTCAGAGACAGTACCCACAAGTAACATCCACTCAGGATATAATAGAAATAAAAACTAAGTTAAAGAATAAACTTTTAGATGAAAGTAAGAAAAAACACATTGAGGGTAGAATAAATAATGCGAAAAACCCCAAAAAGGAGGCGTGGAATGTAATTAAAGAAGAAACAAATAAAGATATAAAAGAATGGACATGGGATCTATTGGACGAAAACAAAATAAAAATAAGAAAAGAAAATATAGCAGATTACTTAAATAATTATTTTATTTCAATTGGTCAGAACTTAAAGACAAATAACCCACCAAACATACAAGAAGCAATGGGTTTACTACAAATACAGGGATCTTTTCCGTCAGATAATTTTAAATTTAAGTATGTAACTCCCCTTGAACTAATGAACATAGCTAAGAGAAAGATAGACCGATCAGAGACGATGGATATATTCGATATATCCGGATCTTTTCTATATGATATAATTTTGCGTCTGGGGGACCATCTAACTTTCCTTATTAACAATATTCTGCAGTCGGATGAATATCCTAGAACACTAAAAAAGAACAGAGTCACACCATTATATAAAGGCAAGGGAGAAACCACTTCTGTGAATAATTATAGACCAATAACAATAGTACCCACAGTCTCAAAAATTATAGAATCACTGATGGCAGACAATATTATGAGCCATATGAGTCAGAATAATTTGATCACCAATGCCCAATACGCATATAGAAAAAATCACTCGACTACGTCTGCGGCTCAAAAGCTAGTAGAAACGATTATTGATGGCCTTGAACATAAGAAAAAAGTGGCTGCAATATTTCTAGATTTATCAAAAGCTTTTGACTCTGTGAGTCATGACCTTGTAATAGTGAAGCTCTCAGCTTACGGAATAACTGGAAAACCTCTCCGACTTATAAAATCATTCCTTGAAGATAGAGAGCAAATTGTCGAAGTGAAAATAGACAAACAACGTCATAAATCATCGCCAAGGAAAGTAGAAATAGGAATTCCGCAGGGATCGTCATTGGGAAATACCTTGTTTCTGGTATTTCTCAATGATTTATGCCTTAGTGGAATTAAAGGAGAAGTCATCCAGTATGCAGATGATACGACAGTGATTATAACCGCTGACTCACATGAAGAACTTCAGAAATGTATAAATAAAACTTTAAGAGAGTTAGAAAACTGGTTTACGGTGAATGGTCTGAAACTGAATACTGATAAAACGAATATAATGTCCTTCAATGCTGTATCACCAAACTTTAAAGAAGCTCCATTAATATTAGAGAATGGAACTGAATGTATATACGCAAAGCATGTTAAGCTATTAGGATTCGATTTAGATCCCTCCTTAACATGGAAAGAACATATTAATAATACTTGTAAAAAAATGGCAAAAGGGGTTTATGCATTAAAACAGTTGAAACCAATAACAAGCCCAGAGCACCTAAAGGAAACTTATTATTCATACATACACTCTATACTTTCATACGGCATAAGTATATGGGGCAATGCGACAGACTTTGAAAGAGTGTTAATAATGCAGAAACGAGCAATAAGAGTACTTGTGGGAGGAAGATATAGAGAGTCTTGTAGAAACCATTTCAAAGAGTTGAAGATTTTGACGTCAGTGTCACAATATATATTAGAGATTATAAAGTTTGTAAAAAGAAATCCACATTTGTTTAAACTTAAGACTTATAACTCAAATAGAACCAAGATAAACAGAGTATTGTTGAAACCAACTGTGCCTAGGCTGTGTATGACTAAGAAACTACCCACTATAATGGGAGAGAAACTGTTCAATAAACTCCCCGCACACATTCAGTCTTTGAATAATGATCAGCAATTTTGCAATAGCGTCAAACAATTATTGTTAGATCAGACACTATACAGTTTTAAAGAATACTTTGAAAATGACTACAGTCACCTACCAATTGATTCTAAACTTGCTTAGAAATTATGTAATTAACTACTGAGTAAGGAGTGTGATGCCAAATTGTCATTTTAGCCCCTATACAGCTAAAGTGACAGTACCAAGATTTATTTAAGTTGACATATTGTATGATTACATACCTATTATTATGTTTGACATGATTTTAATAACAAAAATTTTCATTGTTTTATTAATAAAACTAAACATATGTAACTTCTAAAATTTTATAAAAGCCTAATGTTATAAATTCAATTTGACGAGATATTGTAATTTGTGTAGCATATTCTGTAATATTAGTACTTATACCTATGTATGTTACAATTTTACATTATCAATAAAGATTCTTTATCTTTTTATCTTTTATCTTTATATTTACATGAAAACAATACAATCTCTGTTGCGTTCAGGCAATACGAGTATAAATAAGCAGCAGTATAAGTAGCAGGAAAAAAAATAACGTAGGTAGGTTTGCGTTTGATGCAGGTTATGGCGTAGCACTCTTACCTAGAAGGTTATCGATTCTAAATTTCAATCCTTAATGAATTTGTACTTGATTACAATTTGCCTGATAGTAAGCAATGACTGTGGCCTAAGATGGTGTAAAGTACTTATAAAATACTAGCTGACGTGGCGAACTCTGTTCCGCCTTAGAGGCAATAAATAAGCAGACATTGGATTTTATTAAATTCAATTTTAAAAAAAAGGATATAAAATATCCTATGTCCGTCTCCTGGTTCTAAGCTACCTCGCCACCAATTTTTAG
Source organism: Macaria notata (assembly GCA_927399415.1). Lineage (NCBI taxonomy): Eukaryota > Metazoa > Arthropoda > Insecta > Lepidoptera > Geometridae > Macaria > Macaria notata. Next base: position 10,637,545 of record OV656738.1, on the reverse strand, counting down.
CTTAATCTGTTCAGCCGTTCTTGAGTTATAAATGTTAACAGCACTTTCTTTTATATACATAGACTAGAAAAAGACTAGTGAACATTAAGAAGTAAAACTTGCATACGCCTACGTCATAACATTTACCTTCATTCCAAATTTCAGCCCAATCCGTCCAGTGGTTTAGCTTGTGCGTTGATAGATCACTATATCAGTCAGTCAGTCACCTTTAAGTGTTATATATATAGATATTTTTTTATTTATTCCAGACAAAGAAGAGCTCGGCGAGGTGTCCCTCTGCGAGATGGTGTTCCGCACCAACTGGCTGCTGCTGGTGAAGGCGCGCAAGCCATGCAGCCTGGTCCTGCTGGACGACCAGCAGCGCGCCTTCCGGGCGGAGGTGGTCTTCAAGTCGCCCATACGCGCGCTGCGGGCCAGGAAGGACAAGTGAGTTGGACACACTAGTCATTCAGTTGGACACACTAGTCATTCAGTTGGACACACTAGTCATTCAGTTGGACACACTAGTCATTCAGTTGGACACACTAGTCATTCAGTTGGACACACTAGTCATTCAGTTGGACACACTAGTCATTCAGTTAGACACACACACTAGTAATCGAGTTGGCCAATATACTAACTGGCTGCTGGTGGTAAAGGACAAGTGAGTTTTATGAGGAGTAACCTATGTGTTGATGTATTTCTAAGCCAAATGTTACTGACGACAGTTATTTCATTTGACTATCTAAAGGAAAACCAAACGCTGTTATTCATCTACATATATATTACATCTCTATGAATTGTAAGAAACCAAATGAAACAAACAAAACATCTGATTGTACCGGAATAAAGGTTACCGTTTCTGTACTAAGTAATATACTTATAAGTTATAAGTATATTACGTAGTAAAGTCGTTATAAGTTATAACGATGTTACTGACAATGATCAGTCGTGGAGGAAGATTAAATATCCATTATTTAACTTTCGATCTTATACACATGAATAATTGTTGTCTGTGTATGTTCCAGGGTAGCAGTGGTGCTATCGTCGTCAGTGCAGGTGATATCGCTGCCGTCCCTGCAGCGCGTGGCGCTACTCCGCACGCCGCCCGCCGCGCGCCCGCTCTGCGCCATCTCCACGGAGCCGAGCGCGCAGATACTGGCCGCGGCGGCGCACCGCCGGGGCTCGCTGCAACTACTCGTCAGTTGTACTCACTTGTCTCCTTCTAGCAGTCAGAGCATTGATAAAACAGTGATATAGAGTACTACTCGTGAATATCAATGCCATATTGCCAAAAGTGATTTGATCCACGAAGGAGCAAGAAGAAACTAATTTCTTGCAAGAATATGTTGTCACTTTTGTAGCTCACTACTAATATTGTAGGCTCAGTTTTTTTTTTTATACACAATCACTCAGCTCAGTAAAACTAAGTAAAGTTAATGCTCACACAGCTATTACAATTTTTTTACTGACATTCCATTCCAGTACCTTTAGGTTTGCTCGTTATTTGACCACAGTGACCCTTATGTCTGATCAAATTCCTGACTGTCAAATGTTAAAAACAACATATGATCAAAAATGTAAACAGCACTGCAAAGTTGATAACTAACTCACATTCATTTTATTTCCGTAACCAACATTCCATTCCATTCTACCTCTATCATTCCAGGACGTGTCCCGCGCTGTAAAGGGCGCGCACTCCAGCTCCCCCGCCGTGCTGGGCTGCCACCAGACAGACCTGGTCTGCATCAGCCTGTCCCCGAACGGCGCCAAGCTGGCCACCGCCTCCGAGCGAGGCACCATCATACGCCTGTGGGACACCACCACTAAGCAGATGTTGCACGAGCTGAGAAGGGGCTCCGACTATGCGCATGTGTATTGGTGAGTCGCTTGCAAATATAACGACGACGTTTGTATCACACAGTGTCACTTTTATTAGCAGAGACGTATATATTTCCTGCTGGTAAAAAAAAGATCGGAAATTCTTATATCAGTCTACTACATGCCTACAAAATGTGTTGACCTAAACTAAGGATTAGGAAGTTAATCTTCAACGTCAAGTATATACAAACACACATATTTTTATTGGCGATAAGGCCGCCAATTAAAACGCAAATTTTATTTTCTATGTTTTTTGTATTGTTTTTTATGTATGTGGTGTTTTAATAAAGAATTTATCTATCTATCTATCTATATTTTCTCGCCGGGCTGACTCGGCCAAGACCAACATTCTATTTACGCTTCGCTCGAACAACAAAAGCATTGTGGTCTCGTAACATTCAAAACTTCACACCCTTAATAAACCATACTAATTTCTTCGTCTCTTGTTCCAGTATAAACTTCAACCCCACCAGTACGTTACTGTGCTGCGTGTCAGACAAGGGCACGCTCCACGTGTGGTCGGCGCGGCAACAATACCAGCACCTGGCGGCCGCGCACGCAGCCACCGGCGCGCCCGCGCAGTGTGCCTTCTCGTCTGATACTAGCGCAGTAGGTCAGTATAAGTCGCGGACAGACATTAGACATACAAGATCCTTAGTTAAGACAAAATTATTAAATTTTACTTGAGAATGGAATGGAACAAAGACTGGAAAAAAAGCTCGTTTCGAATTCACAGATAATACAGCAGACCACCATTTAGTGGCAGTTTCTATAGAAAACCACCCAAAACAGTGGTGATATTTTAACATTTAACGAGGCTGTGTGTTTATCTGTTTTTCTAATAACATTCTTTATAAGCTAAAATTTATAAGTACAAGTGATAAAGCCGCCCTCTGTCCCAATACTATAATATAAATTTCTTATGCTTGTGTTCTTTTGTTATTGGTGTACAATAAAGAATTATTGATTGATTGATTGATTTATAATTTATATATGATGAAAGCTTGTTAACAATATTTTTTATTTAATTTCCAGTGATATCTGAGGATGGCAAGTTCCACAAGTTCACGTTTGCAGCGGAGGGAAACTGCCATCGCAGCGACTTTGAATATTTCTTGCAGGTAATATACATACACATAAATCTACTAGCTGTTCTTTTATATTTTAAACTAAGAAAGTACGTATGAAAGTGGCCATTTTAATCTTGGCTGGCTGAATTAAGCTGTAAATGGGTGGTTTCCAAACCAGTCACACCTCTCCAGGCGCACTGTTACTAGTTCGGAATATTTATATATGATGTAGTGGCAACTAGTCTGACTGTTGCTGGTTGAGAATGACTTTACATGATATAGTGGCAACGAGACACGCTGTTTGCGTAAAAGGTTGCTAATGCCTCTGGAAATTGCCTAAAGTGATAGAGGCACTCAATGTACATTAGCTTAGTTTCTATAAGTCTTGTGGTATTCATCAAAGATATATCTATCTATATCATAATTATTTCAGTGAAAATGCTCCAAAATAATAATAAAATAAATTTTAATACACAGGTTGGAGACGACGACGAATTTCTGCAATGATTCTTATTCACACATTAACAATACGTTAGACCGAATATTAAACATACATTGCCTAAAATAAGTGATATATTATAAAAAAGCAGTGAAACGTGGTGATAATAATAATTTAGTAATAACACAAATCGCTATAATAATTGTCTAATATTATTTCAATTATTTTTAAATAATATAGCAATTGTTCAAAGTCAGTGTGCAAAATAGGATGCTGTGTATCATAAGGTAACTAATTACAATGTTATTTTAACATTATTTTTATATAAATCTGATGATATTTCGAGTTTTTTGCTGAATGGTAAGCAATTAGCTTTATTTTGTCACGGCACTGCATTGTGCTTAGGTATATCATGTTGAATTATTGGACACTAGGTTGAAACTACTTTTCTATCATTTTGACCATCACTTTTATTCTTAAAAAGACAAGGCACTAAATTGCATTTTTTAGTATTTTGTGCTAGAAATAGATTCATAGAATAAAATATGTGTAGGTATGTCCTGTTCAGAAGCGAAATATTTTGATATGATGGAATTCATTTAAGAACTGTCATCTTTGGTTAACACCTTTGTGAATAACTGAGTAAGTTTTTTTTTTTATAAGACGAATAAATCGAGTCGCAGAGCAGGAAGAATTTATGTAACTACAATGGCTTATAGTGCAATAGGTATAAAAATGCTTGTATAAAACTCTTCGTGTTCCGTGACTAGACTATAGTTATACTTATATTACGGTGGTATAACATACTCGGCAAGTAATTGTTATTTCCTCTTTCTATCATTGGTTGCGAGACAGAGACGATACTCTCTATAAAAAACGCCTTTATAATTGGCTTTGGACACATTAATCTAACTTGTAAAGTAACTTAAATCAAAATTCTGGTTGTGGCGTAGAAAACAAAGAAATGACTGGTGATAACATGTGTGCAACTAAATTTATTGTGGCCACATTAAAATATACAAGGGTTGTCTAAATTTGTAAAAAGCGAATAAAAATAAAATGGATTGGAAACTTTTTTCAGTCCAAAGTTTTTAGAAAAGGAAACCAACACATTTTATTTGGCCGTTGTGATTATTAACGTTCGCATATTATAATTACTTAATTGTGTGTTGTCTTGTAAATCTTCTTCGACTAGACATTAAAATTAGGCGTAGAAATGTGCTACATGTATAGATGTGTTCTAAGTGAGTATGTATGCAATATTTAATGCAAATATAGCAATATTAAAATATTTTTATTATATCGCTCAATATGTTTGTTGTACCTATTTTGCATTTGCTCATTGTCTTAAATTCGGGAATTCATAGCAATTTATTAGAATTTTATTTGAATGTTTAGTCGTTTCATACATTTTATGTTTATGATTGTGAAAGAATAGTTAAATATGATTTATTTTATAGATTTTATTAATTTTATTATTGACTGAGTCACAAATGTGTATGATAAATGTTGACTCATAATTTAACCTTAAATAAGAAATGTAAAGATTTATGTATAATTATGTAAATATTTATCAGCAAACATAGGTTTTGTACTTGATATTAGAGTTGGCAAATTAGTAATCATACTATTTTGCTTTTGTTCACTCTAAAATAGAAACGATGCTTTCCTGGAAGCATATTATTGAAATGTAAATACAGAAAATTGTGACAAAATTATTTTTCTATGGAATCTTAAAGTGAGGGAGTCCAAGTTTTTGTAAAAATTAAGCTTTAGAAATGATAAAGTTACCCATAAGGGTAGTTGGAAAATTTATCAATAAAAAGTTCTTTTTTACTCTTGTGTTTTATTCAAATATGTTAACTTTATACTACATTGAGCCACAAAATTACTTAGATCTCAGAACAAGAGGCAAACTCTACAATATACCTACAACAAGCTAATACTTACTGTTGAAACTATTGCAAAGTTGTATGCCTAAGGAAATTACAAAGTCTTGATTTTCATAATTAATATGGGAAAGAAATAAATTTACTAGAGTGTGTACTGTAAACAATAGTTCAATAAAAAATTGATCTGATTAGTTAGTTAAATTGTAGGCAGTCGTTAAGCCATGTCAGAGGCCCTTAGGGTGGCTTGATTAACTCTCAACACCAGAGTTAGCCACTCACATCAGATACGAAGACTAGAAGTTATATACTATAAACTTTGCTATTTATCAGGTCATTTTTGATATTTACAAGATAATCATTATTCAACTACATAAATAAATAAAATCTAACATCATTATAATTAACTTTCGCTGTCTGGTTTCTTGCGTCCAAATGGGTCTGACCAAACCTTCATATCTGAAAACAGGAGAAAAGATATTGTCAAAAGCATATTTAGAGAAAACAATATTATTTTATATCTCTAGGTAATTAAACAATTTCAGAGTTCACTTCAGCAAAACAGATAATATATAAAATAATCTTTAAAAACTCAATAAATATTCTAAGTATATGATTACAAGTTATGGTAAACAATCAATTTATTTTAAAGTTTTATAATCAACTTACTTCCTGGTTGAATATCTTCTTGTCTGATATTTTTCCTTGTCTCCTTTTGTATTTTTTCTGCAAAATAATGCATAGAATAATTAGTAAAAAGTACAGCAAGTGTGGCTCGGAGGTAATTCGGCAGTGTCTTCTTTTCATCCAGACGAACCCTGGTTCAAATCCGGCCCTACACCAATGACTTGTATTTTCAAGTTATGTGTAGATTTGCACTCGCTTAGCGGTGAAGGAAAACATCGTGAGGAAACCAACATGTTTGAGGACTACAATATCTGAGGACGTGTGTCTTCCGTGGAAGGACCTGGGCGCCCACCACAATGTATGTACCCAAGAGAACTCCCGTAACAAATTCATTCTGCGACACATGATCCTCAGTCATGAGGCAATACGACTCACAGAAAGAAAAAGTACAGAACAAAATGAATACCTTGGTGAAGGTCGTAATTTAAACATAATAATATTCAAATAATTATGCAATAAGTATTGTTTATCTGGCAATGCTCTCTTATATTGCCATTTCAGTTCAATTACATTATTTATAATTCCATGTAGGTATATTGTGTTTTTATGAATCAAGGGAGAAACATTGCATATATGACAGAAAATTAATATATGTACTAGCTCATAGGTACAATATAGTTAATAGAAAACAAAGTGAAATAATGTTAGGGAATATCTACTATACAGTGATTGTTCTCTAGCTTACTACCAGTGGGTATTATAGAATATAATGAAGCTTTATTGCGATCAAAAATTATAATTACTAATTTAGTTTAGTTGTTTTCACCCAGAGTTTAAAATGTTAGGCTACATACTAAAACTAAGATAACACAGTTTACGCATTCCACTATTGTACCCCAACTTAATATAATATGTAGGAATAGTGCAAAGATTTACAAACTTACTGTATTCAGAAGGATCCCTCATAGGAGCGATTGCTATAGGATACATCGCTAAACCTATAAATCCAACGACACCAGACAAAAAGGCTGCGTATCGCCAACCTTTGAAGTATGCCATCTCATTTACTAATCAATTATTACGATTATTTTAATGCATTAACGTGTTTACAATAAAATCTTCCGATTATTTTTCACTAAGAAAAGAATATAAATTATCTAGAGGTTATGTTTTTTATTTTGAATAGAAACAGCTGATTGTCAATGTCAAAACGTTGACAAGACGTGTGCGAATGCAAAGATTATAAAAGACCAGATACTCAGTATTCACGTTCTGTACCATTTTATGGTAGTTCATTTGTACCTATTTATTACTAATTTGATGATTGTTATCATAATTAATATAATAATTAATAATAACAAACATATGCAGCTAAATAAGTGGAATGCTTTAATCTGATATAAAAATATGCTGACAAGACAGTAAGATACGTACTTACCTACTTTAGATTTGTTGCATCTTATTAAATAGAAGCAATAAAAGATAGGAAAATTTAAGTTTACTTCAATTGTTTAAGTACCTACTAAAATTATTTACGTACTTCGTTCCATATTATGTAGTCACGATTCATTGATTAACTCATTTTAACCCTAATTTATACCTAGTATTTTCGTGGGTCCATTGTTTGAAGAAAGATAATTATTTTGAACTAAACAAGCACCAATTTTTTTAATGCATTTTGCAAACTCACATAGCACATATTTTGGATAATATTATTATTAAGAGCTAGATCTGGCTGTAAAGAGTTGAGAAATTTGAAAAAATATTTCAATCATTGGTTAGGTATATACCTAGCTAAAAGTACGTAAGTAACCAGGGGCGTAGCTAACGCCGTATCTGCCGTATCATTTATACGCGGCCCCCTAGCCCCGAGTGCCCCCAATGTACGTAAGCAAAAATTAATAAAAACGTCTCAATTTTTATTTTATTTTATAAATGACATAAATCAAAAAAAGCAAATTCTTTCTTTCCCGCGTAAAGCGTGCGTTCAAAAGTTGGCAACACCCTACATTGTAATTTTATGCAAACATTTTTTTTTCTTTTGTGAGAAATCTTTACCCTTCCTAAGGGCCCCCAAACAAATTTTTATACGGGGCCCCGCCAAGGCATGCTACGCCACTGTAAGTAACTATAATATTATGATCACTGCCAAACAATAATCTTAAATTAGGAATAGGTAAGTATTTATTAAATTGCACATTCATTTATTTGTGAATTCACTGTATAAATTAGGTAGGTAGGTACCTACTTAGGTAATGTATTTTTGCTATTTAATTAAGTCGTCTGTTTATTATGAATCACCCTCTTACTGACTAATTTGCGTATCTACTTCTAATCAACATAGCCCTGTTGACCTTATTAAACTTTATTCGAACCTACTTAAATGATTCATTCAGATAATATCTAACCAACATACGAGTATTTAAACTAACTAGTAATTTACTACAGTACCTACTAAAATGTTTACCAAAAACATCGCTGTTAACATTTGTAATTTGAACTCATGTTTGTTTTAAAATCTTTACAACATAAGTAGGTAAGTAATTAAATGTGCAAATCATCGAGACGAGAAAAGGCGTGAGAAAATAGCCAAAAAACTATTCTGACAGTTTGATAGAAATAAAACATAAACATAATTATTGAAGTACTAACTTTACTTTTTAACATAGGTACATGGTTTATGATTTTTAATACGTTAATATTAAATTTGTAATAACATAGACATTGTAAGATAGTGTTACAAGACATCGCAAGAATAAATCAACTAAGTTATAAAATGTAGATTAAAAATCTACGAAGCACTTAGGTACTAATATTTTACCAGGTACCTATTTGCTAATAATATTAGTTTCAAGACTATCTACTTCAAAAGGAATGCTGCTACTGGCTCCATCTTGCAACAATTGCAAAAGTTTAGAATACACTAATTTAGGTGCATCGATAGCCCAAACAAAATCGACGTGATTAAATTCCTTCAGTGGAACTACGTAGTGTTCAATGGGATTCATAAGATGAACATATAACTTAGTAACATCTATATCACCCGCTAGCCAGTCATTTTCAGCGCTAAACAAAGCAATAGGCAAAGTTATCAAATCAAGCTTGTACTGGGGAGGAGTCACCGATCCATATTGTCTAAAGTTTCCTTTTGGTCCATAGTCAAATTGTTGAAAACGACCACCATTTTTTATTTCTTGTGCGTAATGTGCAATAGACTTTGTCGACGTACCAGCTGGCACGTGTCCAAGAATCATCGGTAAAAGTGTTTTATTGAATTGATCTGCATCATATCCGCCGATCACAAAGAAGATGTTTTCGCAAATAGCTTCTCCGCTATGAACTCTATCGCACGCATGTCCTAGCCATCGAAGTACCGCACTTTGGGGCAAAAGCTCGTTTACTCCAAGCAATTTCAATAAATATTCTAGATTACTGCTGAATCTGGCCAGATAACGTAAAGGGCTTCTTATGTCAGTCATAAAAACTACAGGAGCTAATGCATATCCAGCTCTCAGTATTTTGTTATATTGCGTTTTTGTGGAGAGCAACGCAAAGAGTACTGTTGTCCCCATGGAGTGTCCAATGTAATCTATTTTAGTTTCATAGCCTTTTAATTCCATAATGTAATCAATAACGGCAGGTAAATCATAGTAAGCAATTTCGTGGAAAGTGAAATTCCAAAAAGCAAACGTATCAACATTTCTGGAGACATGGGCTCTAGAATAGGAGTTTCCTCTGGCGTTAGCAAGCCAAATATCGTATCCAGCTTCAGACAAAATGTACGCGAGGCCTTTTTCTGGTCCTGGGATAATCCAATCTGCGGAACTGCCTAAAATGCCGTGGTGCAGCAAGATAGTTTTTCGAGGAATCACTTTCTTGGCACTGTGTTTAGAAAAAGGGATTCTATGAATGGTGAGAATATAACCATCTTCGGTAACAATAGTGTGTGATTCAGAATAATATCCGTGCAATGCAATCAGCTGCGGTGTGGAGAGCCGTACAGTTGGATCGTCTTCTATACATTTATATTTAATTTCTACGTGTGTGACTTCAGGTACAATCTCATTATTTTTCACTTGATTACTCATATCATCTGTATACTTTCTTTTAATCCTGGACGGGGTAACACTCATCGATGGTGTTATACTTGAGGTTGCTGTTGTTGTTGTTGTTGTTGATGGCTCTTCTTGTTTATTCTCTTCTTCTTTTAGAATCTCAAAATACGATGTTATTTTATTTCGAACTCTTTGCACATAGTAATTTTTCAAACTGCGGCCCTTTTCTTTCAATAAATTCGTGAATTCTGATGTTTTATTTGTAAATTTGTCTAGAAACCCGCTTGGAAACCAGGAGTCAGGTTTACAATCACAATGTACCACAATTATTAAAGAAAGCACAAATATTAGCGAGAGCTTCATATTTAAAAATTATGATGTTGGCTTCAGGAAGGAATGGAAAAAACTGAGCTAAAATAGAAGTTCTTGTTTTATTTATTTACTTCTACGGGAGGTCAAAAAGTGTCCGGTGAATCATCCATATTCTATTATCGTGAGATCAAACTACAGTTTACAAACATTTCAATTTCCCACTTAGCCGTGATGAGAACTTAGCTACGCAGAACGTACGTAGGTAGGTACATAAACATACAAAGAGAACAGACCACTTATCTGAAGTTATCGAAACTAGGTAAGGGAAATTTATTTATTTACATTGGCAATTCACATGGAATACATACACATTGAAATTTATATTCTTATCATAATTAGACGTTGGATTGAAATAAAATAATAATTACCAATCGACTTAGCGAGTAAAAGCAAAGAATACCAGGTATTACCCTTTTTTAAAAATGGGAGTAAAAGTACCAAAGTACTTCGATACGGTTGGTTCAATTTCACAAGGAATACATAATAGTGAAAAAAAAATCACACAGCTGCCAGTCTTATATTTTCATCTTCTGTGTACCTATTTTTTAAAAAATCTTTATAAAATTTTACAAAAATATAATAAAAATATATCTTGGCTGTGGTATGACTTAATGAAGGTTCATTCTATTGTTGCAAAATTGCCAGTTTAAGAAAAATGCCGAAACCATATCTAACTACAGTGATCAATTATTTACCTGATGATAAAACGATTGCATGAAAAGTAATTGTTAATATCATTATGATAAAAAATCGAAAATTAAACCCAAACTTGAGACTACTAATCATATAAAATGTCTTTAAATCTTTAGATAATTTCTAGGTATTAAGTAACTAATATATTGTTTGAGCATACAGTTCAAGTATAAAATATTTTCATGGTATCTAGTATATTTTCATGGTATCTAGTATCTGGTAGACAACTAAAATAAGTTTGCAGTTGACCATTATTTGCCTGAAGGTAAGCAATATAATGATACAATGGTACGAATATTGCAATTAATTAACTATTATTAATTTATTTATTATTTATTTCAAAATTTTGGTAGACGAATTTCGTCATGTTGGTCTCGAATTAAATTAAAAAAAGTGCGAACTATTTGTTTGCGATTCATGTTCGGACAAGGATTCAGTCATATCTAAATTCAATGATTTGGCACCGGGTATTTCTATTCTAGACAAAAGTTCACTTCGCCTCCTCGGTTCACCGATTCCTCTACGAAAGGAGAAAACGACTCATCAGTCGTTTTCTCCTTTCGTAGAGGACAAAATTCAAAATTTCAGGGACACTAGGCCGTTTGCTCAAAATTAACGCCCATATGGCGTTTACTATTATCAAATATTGTTTGTTTGTTCCAAAATTCACTTACTATTTACGATGTTGTCCATTGTGGCAACACAATGGGCTCCTTTCGAGCTTAGACAACATCGTAAAGGACACACTAGTTTCGGTTTTGAATGTGGACATGGATGACAGGACATGGTCGCAAGCTTCCCTACCAGTACGGTTAGGAGGTTTGGATGTCCGCAAAATTTCAAGTGTTGCTTTACCTACCAGCATTTTTGGCTTCTGTCCACTGTACTTATGAATTGGTCCAAAAAATCCTCGCACCCGCTTTAGGCCCGTCTGGCGTAGTTGTAGTTGCGCATACGGACGAAGCTAAAAATGCTTGGCGCCTGGCCTGTCCAAACACCGATTTTCCTACAACACCTCGTTCCCAGAGACTGTGGGATCGGCCGATCAGCGAACTAGCACGGAAATCACTTCTCGATACGTGTACTAGTTTCGCGGATCGCGCCCGCATCCTTGCGGTCAGTGTGTGGGAATCCGGTCTTTGGCTGCAGGCCATGCCCTCTTTTAATACAGGTAACCTTTTAGATCCGACAGCTTTTCGACTCGCAGTTAGCCTGCGCTTGGGTGCGAGGAGCTGTGAACCGCATCGCTGCCAGTGTGGTACTGATGTCGACCAGCTCGGGCACCACGGCCTCTCATGTTCGAGGAGTGCTGGTAGAATTAGCCGCCACGCTAGTCTGAACGACATCATTCGCCGGGCTTTTTCCACTGCCAATGTTGCAGCTATGCTCAAACCGAGCGGCCTAGCAAGTGACGATGGAAAAAGACCTGACGGTATGACTCTTGTGCCCTGGAAGTTGGGTCGGCCCCTTGTGTGGGACGCAACTTGCGTCGACACATTGGCGCCGTCTCATCTGTCTATGACACGGTGTCGGGCTGGAG